>WOXC01006671.1:0-732500 GCA_011680675.1 Gymnobelideus leadbeateri | reverse complement strand
TCAAGTCCACAATGAGGTAAGACTAGTTGTACCATAGCACAAAGTAAAATGTGGCCAAAAATGAAAAACAACACCAAGAATTGACAAGCTGTTGCTGCAGAATAGCCTGATTGATCCTCAGAAAACAAGCAGAGCTTCCTTCAGAAGGACTTGGCTCCTGGAAGGGTTGTTATTGATCCCTCAACAGAGTGGTATGGACTTCTTGTAGTCAGACAAATATCAGGAAAGGCAGTTTAAAAAAAAGAGCTGCCATCCATTCTAGTGAAGAAAAATATTTGTTATGGACAAGGAAATATAAAAATCAGAGCCATGAAAATTGGAAAAAAATAAATTTTACTACTATGACTTTTTCATTAAAGCTTTAGAATAAAACCATCGTCACAAGAAATCCAGGTAAGTCTCTAAGATCTGTGTATCTTCATTACACTAGAAAACCTCCATCCCCAAAATATGTTTGGTCTTGGGGGTTTTTTGTTGTTTGTATGTATTGTATTATTTCCAGTTTTATTCACATTGAGGGAATGGTGAACTGTGATAAATATACTGGTATGTTAAAGGGCAGAATTGTTATGAAATTATAGAAATTCTCTTTTGGACATGGAATACTGCAACTCAGCAATGCCACCTGTCACAAAAGGTCAAGAAATGTATCTAAGAGATGGCAATAAACATATTTCAATGAATTGGTAATTTACCTGAATCAAACATCATTGAAAACATATGAACTATAATCAAGCTTAGATTTAGAAAAATGGACTGTCAGAGGTATGCTTAATATATGTGTGTGTGTGTGTATACATATATATACATATACATATATATATATATAATGTACAAAAGTGATTTCATGATGAAGAGTGAGATTTGTCAAAATCTTGTGATTTCAGTGCCAAATCATTTAAATCATTGCTATAAAAGGAGTTTACTGCTATATAAAACAAATTATTGCTATAAAATAAGGACATTGAATCAAAATGTAAAAAGTTGTAATAATGTTTATTTTAATATGTCAATAAATTAAATTACTTTGTCCCAAGTAATTTGCAAGCCAGTGTTATTGGTAGGTTTGAGGTATCATGAGTCTTTGAATTGTGACTTTTGTTTAAATTTGGTTTATAGAGAAAACTTACTTCAATAGAGTAAGATGAATGCAGAGTCCAAACTTGTTTTCAGACCTCATGCATTCTGTAGGATTTATTTAAATAAGAATGCAAAAAACTTTTAAGTTGTATATTTTTAAATATTATATAGTTATAGTTAAGTGATTGAATAGTAAACTAACAAATGACAGTTTAACAAGCTTTGACGATATAGAATAAAATTAAAATAAATAAATTCATCTTAATAGAGCTTTGCATACATTAAATTTTTTAAAAGGAAGCATCAAGGGGCGGCTAGGTCGTACAGTGAATAGAGCACTGGCCCTGGAGTTAGGAGGACCTGAGTTCAAAGCCAGCCTCAGACACTTAACACACACATACACCAAAAACAAAACAAAAAAACCTAGCCATGTGACCTTGGGCAAGTCACTTAGCCCCAATTGCCCTCCAAAAAGGGGGGGGGGGGATGAAGCATCAAGAATTTTACTTTTGGCTGGAGGTCCTGCCAGTATTCACATTTAGATCAGCAATGAATAATTAGATCTAGTCATCTGAACTTGGATGTTTCTACAAAAGCTAAATATGCATTGACCTAAAAATTAACAAATCTGTATCTATTCATTTCTTTCCTGTCCTTTAATTGAAGGTTAATCATTTCTCAATAGTTTGTCTTTGAAAACATTTTATTCCAGATTCTATACCATATACATATTTATATTTATTACTTACCTATATCACCATTTTATCAAAATTTAAATAGATTTTAGTTTTATCCTATACTTTAAAAAAGTGATCCAATATAATGCTTTATTGATGCTCTTATTACCTATGTTTATGTGGTTTAGATTAAGTCCAAATTTGATTATTGAAGTAAATATTTCATCATTAGCTTAAGAATGAAATTTCTTTTAATTTATAAATTTTCCAGATATAACTCCAACCCTATCACTTGACATTTGTTCACTTCCAAGATTCCCAGTCGTGCTTTCCTTAAGTTGTCTTCCTTTGGTTAGAGTTTCTTTTTACTTCAATATGCTCATTTTAGTGAACTTGCCATTGCTCAAAATATTTTGGGACTCCCTTTGAAGTCCCTGCAGAGCCTTTGTCATGTTGTTTTGAATATCCTGTCCAAAAAAAAATGTACCTTTCCCTTTCTTCCTTTCTAGTTCATTCTATACACAACTATCAGATCTATATTTAAATTTTATTTTACTTTATTTTATTTTTATTTTTGGAGGGAGGAAGCCAAGGCAATTGGGGTTAAGTAGCTTGCCCAACGTCACACAGCTAGTAAGTGTTAAGTGTCTGAGGTCCGATTTGAACTCAGGTCCTCCTGATTTCAGGGCTGGTGCTCTATTCACCGCGTCACCTAGCTGCTCCTAATTTTATTATTTTCAACCAATGAAAATTCACCTGTCCTTCCCAATCTCCTTTAACAGCCCCTTTGAAAAGGAAGGGAAAACAAAACTCTGTTACAAACTTGAATAATCAAAGCAAAACAAATAACCAAACTGACGACATGTCATCCCCAGTGTCTTAATCTACATTCTGAGTCTGTCACCTTTCTGTCATGAGGTAGATAGTATCATGAGTCGTCTGGAATCCTGGGTTGATCATTAGAGTTCCTAAGTCTTTTAGAGTTGTTTGTCTTCACATTATTAGTGTCACTATAAATTGTTCTCATATTTCTGCTCACTTCATTCTATATCCTATATCATTTCACTTAAGTCTTCCCACGACTTTATGAAACTATCCCTTTGATAATTTCTAATAGCAAAATAATATTCCATATTCTTTTTTAACTTTTAGAATTTATTTTTAGTTTTCAACATTCATTTCCACAAGATTCTGAGTTCTGAATTTTCTCCCCATCTCTCCCCTACACCCACCACAAGATGGCAAACATACTGATTAACCTTTCCCCCGAGCCTACTCTCTCTTATATCCTCCCCATCCCACTCCCTCTTACTTTCTTGTAGGGTAAGATGGATTTCTACACTTCATTGCCTATATATCTAATTTCCTGGTTGCATGTAAAAATAATTTTTTAAACATTTGTTTTTAAAACTTTGAGTTCCAGATTCTCTCCCTTCTTCCCTCTTCACCCACACTCATTGAGAAGACAAGCAATTCAGTATAGATTATACATGTGTAATTATGCAAAATATTTCCATAATAGTCATATTTTGAAAGACTATATTTTCCTCCATCCTATCCCACCCTTCATTTATTCTATTTTCTCCTTTGACCCTGCCCCTTTTCAAAAATGGTTGCTTCTAACTACCACCTGCCTTCCCTTCTGTCATACCCCCCTCTTATCCACTTCCCCTCTACTTTCCTGTAGGGTAAGATACCCAATCAAGGGCGTATGTTATTACCTCCTTAAGCCAAATCTGATGAGAGTAAGGTTGACTCATTCCCTTTCACCTCCCTGCTCTTCCCCTTCATTGTAACAAATTTCTCTTGCCTCGTTTTTCTAATTTACTTTTGGTTTTGTCTTTTAGGAGGGGGGAATGCAGGGCAATTGGGATTAGGTGACTTGCCCAAGGTCATACAGCTGGTAAATGTTAAGTGTCTGAGGCCAGATTTGAACCTCGGGTCCTCCTGACTCCAGGGCCAGTGCTCTATTCACTGTGCCACCAGCTGCCCCTCTCTTGCCTCTTTATGTGAGATAATTTACCCTATTCCATCTCTCCGTTTCTCCTTCCAATATATTCCCCCCTTACCTCTTAATTTTATTTTTTAGATATCCCTTAATATTCAACTCATCTTGTGCTCTCTGTGTGTGCTCGAGTGCGCACAAACATACACACACACACACCCTTCCAACTATCCTAATATTGAGGAAAGTCTCATGAGTTACAGATATTGTCTTTCCATGTAGGAATGTAAACAGTTCAGCTTTAATACGTTTCTTATGATTTTTCTTTCCTGTTTACCCTTTACCTTTTACTCTTGATTCTTGTATTTGAAAGTCAAATTTTCTGTTTGGCTCTGGTCTTTTCATCAAGAATGCTTGAAAGTCGGGGCGTCTAGGTGCCACACAGTGAGTAAGAGTGCCGGCCTCGGAGTTTGGATGACCCGAGATCAGATCCAGCCTCAGAAAATGAGCACCCACGCATAAATCAAATGACTAGCCATGTAACCTTGAGCAAGTTACTTAACCCCAATTGCTTTAAAAAAAAAAAAAAAAGAATGCTTGAAAGTCCTCTGTTTTATTGAATGCTCATATTTTCCCCTGAAGTATTCTACTCAGTTTTGCTGGGTAGGTGATTCTTGGTTTTATTCCTAGCTCCTTGGACCTCCAGAATTATCTGTCCATCTATTTTCCAGGTCAGTTATTTTTCCAGTGAGATATTTCACATTGTCTTCTATTTTTTCATTCTTTTGGTTCTGTTTTATAATTTCTTGATTTCTCATAGTCTTTAGCTTCCATTTGTTCCATTCTAATTTTGAAGGAATTATCTTCTTCAGTGAACTTTTGGACTTCCTTTTCCATCTGACCAGTTCTAGTTTTTAAGGCATTCTTCTGCTTATCGGCTTTTTGGAACTCCTTTGCCTTTTAGATTAGTCTATTAGGTGTTATTTTCCTCTATTGGGTGTCTATTAGGTGTTATTTTCTTTGGTATTTTGGGGGGGTCACCTTTAGCAAGCTGTTGACTCGTTTTCCATGATTTTCTTGTATCACTCTCATTTCTCTTCCCAATTTTTCCTCTCCTCTTACTTGATTTTCAAAATCCTTTTTGAGCTCTTCTGTGACCTATGACCAGTTCGTATTTTTCTTTGAGGCTTTTGATGCAGGGGTTTTGATTTGTTTTCTGGTTCTGTTCCTTTGATCTTTGTCATCAAAGAAAGATTCTGTAGCCTGATTTCTTTCCCTCTGTTTGCTCATTTTCCCAGACAGTTACTTGACTTTTGAACTCTTTGCCAAGGTAGAACTCTGCATCTGGAGTAGAGTGCTCTGTCCCAAATTTCTGGGGTTTTGCACAGCTATTGTCAGAGCTACTTCTAGGCACCTGCCTCAGAACTGTGAGGAGGAGTTCCTCTCTGCAGCCACCCAAAACTCTGCCATGCCAGCACTCTTCCTTACCCCAGGACCACCACCCAAGACTGCAACCCATATCCAAGCAGGGCAAAGCAAGAGAATCCTGCCTCAGTGCCAGCAAATAGATTCCTACATTTGCTCTCTGATCAACTACTTGGTCCCCCCACTATCTGTGGACCTGGAGCTCAGGAAGCAGCTGCCTCCACAGCCCCAGGGGCTGGGGCTGGACTGTGTTCTCTCACACAGGTCCAACAGTCTTTCCCCAATGACCTTTAACTTTGTCTTTAGCATTTGTGGGTTGAGAAGTCGAAACCACCACAGCTGCCAGTGATTCTGTTCCTTGAGTTCTGCTCTGGCCCCATCTGCCAGTGCAGCCCACATGGGACTGCGTTCCACTGCCAGCCTGGTGCAATAGACCCTTTCTGCTTGCCAAGTTGTCTTTAGTTAGAGATATATTTCACTCTGTCATTTTGTGGGTTCCATAGCTCTAAAATTTGTTTAGTCGTTTTAGGAGGCGATTGGGGGATGAGCTCAAGCAAGTTCCTGCTCTTACTCAGCCATCTTGGCTCTGCCCCCCTCCATCATTTTTCTACCATAACTTATACAACCCTTCCCCAAATGATGGGCACCCCCTTAGTCTCTAATTCTTTACCACCTCAAAAATAGCTGTTATAAATATATTTCTATCTATCGGTCCTTTTCCTCTTTATGATAAAGTCTTCATAGCGGTATCACTGAGTTAAAGGGTATATTCACAGTTTAAACTTTTTGAACATAGTTTCAAGCTTCGGAATTGGTTTCCTGACCAGTTCACAGTTCCACCAAAAGTGCATTAATTGGAACTCAAAAGTTAAAAAATTTTACATGTAGTTGGGGGAAAATAAAATATTAAATTTAATTTATTTAAACTATTTGCATTTTATAAGATTTATGTGTCAGGCATGTGCAATACCTGGGCCCCTTATATAATGAGTTAATTTAACTAAACACTATTTCTTTTATGTGGTAATAGGACAGGATTGAATTAATTTTCAATAACTAATATTTGATCCATGTTTTATAAAAGTTTTGTTTTACTGGTAAGTAGCATGGACTAGTGCAAAGACCATTACCTGTATATCAGCTATGACTCATCTGAAGTTGAGATCCTGGCAATGAAATTTATTTGCTGTGTGACTTCTACCAACTCATACCTTCTGAACCTTGGTTTTCCTGTCTATGAAATGTCAGTAATAATACAGAGAAACAGCCTATTTTAGAAGTTAGAAGGCTCTCCTTGAAGGAAAGAAGAATTGGGTTCTTTCCATGCTAGCTATTTGAAGAAGGATGTGTTATCTAACTTCTCAGTGCCTCCCTAGGCAGTTCTCTAAGACTATAAGTTACAGGTTAGTTGCCTTCTGTTTCTGAGGAGGGAGTTTCCACATCAGGATGTCCCCCACACTACAGGCCTACACCACAATGTGTGTGAGATAGAGAAGATAATTGTTATTTATAGTTCTATTTGTAATGGGGGAGTGGCCACTTAACCCAGTCCTTGGGAACCTAGACAAAAGTCTATCAGCATGCTCAGCTGATGTAATTCTCTGCATGGGAAAGGCTAGGGAACCTGCTCCTAGGATAATTGTGATGGTGTGTAATCAGAGTGCCTTGTAGAAATTTTGGACCATGCATAAACAATCTGTGACTGATTTCCAGTCTGCTAACCAACCAGTGAATGGCAGCCTCTTTGATTATAGTTGTAGAACCATAGAGATACTTTCAGAAGACTTTACTTGGCCTCTGTCTAGATTTTACACCTCTGCTCTTGGTTTCATTCCTTTGTCAGTTCCATCTAGTGAGAGACAGTGAAGGAGAGAGGCTTTAGGCCAGAGGTGGGGAAACTGACCATGATGCTGCAGGTTCCTGATCCCTGCCTTAGACTCTTTCCTCCTGAGGCTGCCATGTGGTCAGTAAATATAAACTTTAGTCCTTTGCCTGCCTTAGTAGCCTACCTCCATCTTTCATTATAGGTGGAGATTCATCTATACTCGAATCTTGATTCTTAAGAGGCAGAACCAAGATGGCGGAGAAAAGGCATGAGAAATGAGCAAACAAACAACAACAACAAAATAGCCTGACTGAGAAAGATCAAAACACAAAACTCAGAAGAAGACAACAAAGTCAAAACTGCTATATCCAAAGAATATATGAATTGGTTTCATGCTCCCAAAAAAAATCCTGGAAGAGCTCAAGGGAAATTTTAAAACTCAAATAAGAGAAGTAGAGGGAAAAATTGGGAAAAGTAAAGAGTGATGCAGGAAAACTGAAAAAAGTTAACATCTTGGTAAGGGAGGCACAAAGAAAATGTATATATGTACTGAAGAAAATACCCCAGAAACAGAATAGGCCAAGTGGTAAAAGAGACAAAAATCCAGTGAAGAGAACTCCTTAAAGAGCAGAATTGGCCATGTGGGACAATTCACAGAAGGAAAGAACCCCTTAAAAAAATAATTCCCTGATTATTTAGAATAATTCCTTAATTTTTAAACTAGAATTTGAAAAGTGGAAGCTAATGACTTCACGAGACATTAAGAAACAAAAACCAGAAGAATGAAAAATTAGAAGAAAATATGAAATATCTTTTTGGTTTTCTTTTGGAGAAGAGAGGGCAAGGCAATTGGGGTTAAGTGACTTGCCCGAGGTCACACAGCTAGTAAGTGTTAAGTGTCTGAGGCCGGATTTGAATTCTGGTCCTCCTGCCTCCAGGGTTGGTGCTCTATACACTGCACTACCTAGCCTCCCCTATGTGAGATACCTTATTGGAAAAACAACTGACCTGGAAAATAGATTAAGGAGAGAGAATGTAAGAATTATTGGACTATTTGAAAGCCATGATCCAAAAAGGAGGCTAGATATCATATTTCAAAAAATTAACATGGAAAACTGCCCTAATATTCTAGAACCTGAGGGTTTAAATAGAAATTGAAAGAATCCACCAATCACCCCCTGAAAGAGATCCCAAAAGGAAAACTCCCAGGAATATTGTAGCCAAATTCCAGAGCTCCCAGGTCAAGGAGAAAATATTGCAAACAAAGAATTCAAATATTGTAGAGCCACAGCCATAATGTTACAAGATTTAGCTGCTTCTGCATTAAAAGATGGAATTTGAAATAAGATATTCTGCAGGGCAAAGGAACTAGGATTACAACCAAGAATCACCTCCCCAGGAAAGCTGAGTATAATCTTTTAGGGGGGGAAATGACCACCCAATGAAATAGAGGAATTTCAATAATTCCTGATGAAAAGATCAGAGCTGAATGGAAAATCTGACTTTCAGATTCAAGACTCAAACATAAAAGGGTTAACATGATAGAGAAATCATAAGGCATTAAGTAAAGCTAAACTGTTTACAATTCTACATGGAAGGATGATACTTGCAACTCCTAAGAACTTTCTTATTATAGGGTACTTAGGAGAATATATAGAGATCATGGGTATGAGTTGTGGGTAATGGAATGATATCTAAAAAAATAAAATTAAGAAGTGGGAAATAGGAATGTCCTGAGAGAAGGGGAAAGGAAAAGGTAGAATAGAATAAATTATCTCAAAAGAGACACAAAAGAACTTTTATGGTGGGGCAGGATGGGGAGTGCATGAATGGTCTCACTAGAATTGTCTCAAAGAAGAAATAACATAGTTGGGTATAGAAATCTAAATCCTACCTGAAAATAGAAAGGGAAAGGGATGAGGCTGATAGAAGGGAGGGTAGATTGGGGGAGGTAGTAGTCAGAAGCAAAACACTTTTGATGATGGACAAGGTGAAAGAAGAGACAAAGGATAAATAAACTGGGGGTGGGGATAGGCTAGAGCAAATACACAATCATAACTGAAAATTTTTACAGCAAATATTTCTGATAAAGGCCTCATTTCAAATATATAGAGAATGGAGTCATTTATAAAAATGGGAGTCATTCCCCAACTGATATATGGTCAAAGGATATGAGGCAGTTTTCAGATGAAGTAATCAAAGCTATCAATAGCCACATGAAAAAAAAATGCTCTAAATTATTATTAGAGAAATGCACATTAACCCTTGAAGTACCATTCCACACCTATCAGATTAGCTAATATGACAAAAAAGGGAAGTGACAAATTTGGGGGGAGATGTAAGGATATTGATGTATTAATGTGTTGTTAGTGGAGTTCTGAATTGGTTGAACCATTCTGGAGAGCAATTTGGAACTGTGCTCAAAGGGCTACAAAATCGTGCATTCCTTTTGCCCTAGCAATACCACTATTAGATCTGTATCCTAAAGAGATTAAAAAAAAAAAGAGAGAAAAAAGGAAAATGACCTATATCTACAAAAATATTCTTAGCAGAGCAGCTCTTTTAGTGGTGGCAAAGACTTGAAAATTGAGGGGATGTACATCATTTTGCCAATAGCTGAGCAAGTTGAGGTATATGATTGTGATAGAATACTACTGTACTATTAAAAATGATGAGCAGGATGCTCTCAGAAAAACCTGGGAAGACCTACATAAACTGATGCAACATGAAGTGAGGAGAACCAGGAGAACTTGATCAATTGTGAATGACTTAGCTATACTTAGCAATACAATGATCCAAGACAATTCCAAAGGACTTAAGATGGAAATTGCTATCCATCTCCAGAGAAAGAAAGAACTGATGAAATCTGACAGTAGATCAAAGCATACTTCTTAAACTTTATTTTCCTTGAATTTTTTGGGGGGGGAGGGGAAACAGAGGTGTTTTTATTTTCTTTCATAACTTAATAGAAATGTTTTGCATGACTATGCATGTATAACCTATATTAAATCATTTGCCTTCTCATTGAGAGGGGCTGGGAAGGGAGAATTTTGAACTCAGAAATTTTTTTTTTGTCTTTTTGGAGGGGGAAGGCAGGGCAATTGGGGTTAAGTGACTTGCCCCAGTCACACAGCTAGTAAGTGTCTGAGGCTGAATTTGAACTCAGGTCCTCCTGTCTCCAATGCTCTATTCACTCTGCCACCTAGCTGCCCCAAATTTTGAACTCAGAAATTTTTTTTTAAAGCAATTGGGGTTAAGTAACTTGCTCAAGGTTACACGGCTAGTCATGATTTATGCGTGGGTCCTCATTTTCTGAGGCCGGATCTGATCTCGGGTCATCCCAACTCCAAGGCTGGCGCTCTTACTCACTGCACCACCTAGCCGCCCCTTTAGGGCAATTGGGGTTAAGTAACTTGCCCAAGGTTACATGGCTAGGTTTTTGTTTGTGTGGATTAAGTGTCGGAGGCCGGCTCCAAACTCAGGTCCTTCTGACTCCAGGGCCGGTGCTCTATTCACTGCGCCACCTAGCCACCCCCTCAGAAATTTTTTAAAATGAATTAATTGTTTTTATATGTAATTGGGGAAAAATTAAATAGTAGCTGCTATATAAATGCTAGTTACTATTATTACTATTTTGCTTTAGGTATTTTTTATTTATACCATATCAGGCAGATATGTGTTTTCTTTCAGTAAAAGAACTAAGAGGTAGCCAAAGAAATGACAAGTAACTTGTAATTATTCTTTTTATTAAGCAAGAAGGAGGGACATTAGGAGGAGAGGGGATGAAAAGTTTATGTAAAACTTAGAAAGCATGAATATCAAATTAGTCAATACTTAAAGAAATTCAGGCAATTCACTGGAAGGTCAAATGCTGGAACTGAAGCTTAAATACTTTGACCACATACTGAGAAGATAGGACTTGTTGGTAAAGACCCTGATGTTGGGGAAAGTTGAAGGCAAAAGGAGAAGGGGAAAGCAAAGGATGAGATGGGTAGATGGTATCATGAAAACAGTAAAGTTGAACTTGGACAGACTTTAGGACATAGTAGAGGATAAGTGACCTGCCCAGAGTCACACAGCTAGCATGTGCGGGAGATTGGATTTGAACTCTGGTCTGCCTGTCTTTAGACCCATTAACTTCCCTTGTATAGAAAAAGAGACACCATATGTGTACAGGAATACATAGATAGAGGGCACAGGACCAATTGAATAGGAAGGAATGATACTTAAAAGATGAGAGAGGAATATAATGAGAAGAGATGGGGAGAAACAGAATGGGGTAAACTTTCATATAGAAGAGGCAAGGGAAATGGTTACAATGGAGGGGAAGAACAGGAAGGCAAAAGGGAATGGGTCAGCCTTATTCTCATTGAATTTGGCTTAGGGAGAAAATGACATATACACTAAATAGGGTATTTCACCCTACGGGAGAGTAGGGGGTAAGGGGATGAGAGGGTGGATGATGGAGGGGAAGGCAGGCAGGTTGGGGAGGAGGGAAGTTGGAAGCACACACTTTTGAAAAGGGACAGGGTCAAAGTAGAGAATAGAACAAGTGGGAGGTGGGGTAGGAGAGAGGGAAATATAGTCAGTCTTTTACAATATATACACTATGGAAATGTTTTGCATAGCTACACATGTACAACCTATACTGAATTGCTTATCTTCCCAGTAAGGGTGGGTGACAAGGGAGGGAGGGAATGAATCTGGAATTCAAAGTTTTAAAATCAAATGTTTAAATATATATATATATATATATATATATATATATATATATTATTTTACATGTAACTGGGGAAATAAGATATACAGGTACTGGGGCACAGAGATTCACCTTGCACTACTGGAAAGTCAGAGAGGGTATGGGAGAAGATATGGGAGAGAGCAGATTGGAGGAGGGGATATCCAGTGGGATCACTATTTTGGGGTGGTGGGTAGGGAAAAATGGGGAGAAAATTTGTAACTCAAAATCTTGCGGAAATGAATGCTGTAAACTAGAAGCTAATAAAGCATTTGATAAAAATAAAAGAAAAAGATATCATGTATAAAATCATAGTGACTATTCATATGTGATTTGAAAAGGGAAAAGTTATTTGGAATAGAATTTTATCTCAATTCTTAAGAGTCCCATGAAAGTATAAATCCCACTGTAGAACTTCTTAAAGATTCTGGCATGGGTGGATTAACTAAAGTTGTTTGCAAATATCCCCTACTCCCTATAGAGAGGCCTGCTCTTTGGAATTCACTGTCCCTTGTGTTCTAACAAAACCTTCACTTCATTGCCCTTCTGATCTCAGAATGAAGGCTGGCTTGTTTATTTGCTTTGACCTTCCTGGTTGGTTAAGTGATTTCAGTAGTTTGACCTATTGTATGCTTGTCATTTGGGGGTATTCTCCTGGATGACTGGGTTTTATTTTCTGTCTGAAAAAAAAAAATAGAAGAAACTAGTTGCAAGCATAAGGAGGAGAAGGAGTTTATTTCTATCAGGTGCCTGTTCTCCAGGGGAACACCCATAAAGCTTGGTTTAACTGATTAAAGTCTGGTCTAGTATCACTAAAACAATGTAGCATAAAATGGCAGGGGGGGGGGAGGGGCAATGCCTCTTTATGTTATGAGCCAGTAGTTATGATCGCCCTAAGGTGAAGCACAGCTGCCCTGAGACAATAGGTCTCAAATTTTGAATTCCAGCAGTCTGTGTTTTCTAAAGGCCTCTGTAGCTAAAATTTTCCCCACATTGATTTAATGAAACCGCATTTTTAAAAAATTTTAGTACTATGGTTACTGGGGGTTCCACCCCCACTTCCTACCCCACCCCTATTTTAAAGATGCCTAAATTACTACTTTTGAAAAAACTAATGGGAAAAAATCTGGGAGTCAGAAGATCTGGAATCCAGTATGACTTGCAATTTATTTACTACGTGACTGCTAGCACTGGCTCCATCATTGGCCTTTGTTTTCTCATCTATGAAATGAAATAATTGGACAAGATGACCTCAGAGGTCCCTTCTAACTATAGCATTCTATGATTCAGATTATATTTAATACTTCTAATTGTCCTTTTGAAATAATAAGAAAATGGAAAAAAATTAGGAGTGAAGGAGTTTAGGGCTCATTACAAAGCAGCAATCATCAAAGCTATTTCAGTAGTGGTTAAAAAATAGGAAAATAGATCAGTGGAATAGATTAGATAAGTAATACCCAGAAGCAAGCAAACACTGCAGCCCAAGCAATCAGTCAACAAGCATTTATTAAATCCAGGATTAACTAACTAATGGGAGGTGGGGGGAGGGGAAGATTTTATTCAACAAGAATTGCTAGGAAAACTGGAAAGCGATTTGGCAGAAAATAGGCTTGTGCCAATATCTCCAACTATTACCAACACAAATTCTTAGTGAATAAGCCAGCTAAATATAAAAGATCATATCATAAAAAAGAAAAGAAAATTGAAATTCATAGCTTTCAGAACCATGGTTAGGGAAAAGTTCATAATGAAACAAGTGATAAAAGGAATTAAAAAAGACAAAGAGTCTGTTTCAATTTTACGTATTTAAAAGGCTTTTGCATTAACAAAATTGGTACAGCTATAGCAAGAAAATCAATAGATTAGAAAAAAATTATGTCAAATATTTGATAAGTCTGACATTCAAAGTTGTCTATAAGACAATGGCACAAATCCTATAAGACTATTCCCCAATCAGTATGAACAGAAAGCTCTCAAAAGAAGAGAGGCAAACTATTGACTACATAAGAAATTATTCAAAGCATTAACAAGAGAAATGTACAGTAAAACAATTCTGAGGAATCCATTCACAACCAACAAATTGATAAAAACAAAAAACACTCGCATACACACAAAACCATGAAATTACTCCGTGTTGGAGGGGATGTGGGAAGATATACACATTAATATACTCTTGATGAATATGTGAATTATTCTAATCATTCTGGAAAACAATTTGTAATTATGCAAGAAACTTGAAAACAAAATTATTAAACAATTCAAGCACTTTATCCATCTATATCACTAGTGAATTTATACCCTATGGTGATCAGAAAATAAGTTCTGTATCTATCAAAATTTTACAATGTTGTAATAGAAAAGGGTTAGAAAGAAATTTATGTTCCTAATGAGTGCAGAATAGCTAAATAAATTGTGGCATATAAATGTAAAGTAATATTTTTGTTCCATAATGATTGATGAACACGAAGAATTCAGAGAAACACCCAAAGACTTGTAAGAAATGATATAAAACAAATCAAAAGAACAATTTACTGAATGATTACAATAATATAGATGAAAACACTAAACAAAAATTGTTTGGAATACAATGGACAATATTGGTTCCATATGACTGAAGTTAAAACACTTCCCTTCTATTAAAAAGCTGTAAACTCTCCCGCAGAGTGAAGTGAGAAGAACCAGAAGAGCAATTTTATACGGTTTATAATGTAACGTAGAAAGATGAACAACTTTGAGGACTTTTATAAACTGATGGAGAATAAAATGAGCAGAATCAAAAGAACAATTTTATACAATAACACTAAAAACGACTTTGAAAATTGTAAGAACAATGACGGAATTTTGCTTGACTGAATATTTATTACAATAAATTTGTTTTTTGCCTTTTTTTAATGGTCTGGGGGGATTGGGAGTAAGGGACAATATATTTCTGTTAAGTTTTTGAAAAAAATGGTGGAGTGCTATAGATGTGGAATGTTGCTTGCTCTTCAGTTGAGGTCATCTTATTTTTAGTTTTATTTAATTGTTCTACTTTGTTACAAGAGACCCTGCATGAAAAGAATGGAAAGTAACTCGTACTGTCATTCATAATGAACAGAGATATCTGATGGTTTTGCTAAACTGTCTTTTTATAGAAAAGGCCTGTGGTTTGTGGGAAGGCGTTGTTTATTAAAATGTGATCTACATGTCAAAACAAAATGCATCAATTTTTTAAAAGCTACTTACAGTACCCTGAGGGTAAGGGACATATTACAAATAAATAATTAATAAATTTGAGCCAATTTTCTATTTAAAATGCTGAGAGAGTCTTTATTGCCAATATTCCTGAAGAGCCATTCTATGCATGGTTCATAATTTGAATCCTTACAGTCCAGTGTGATATGGTAGGAAAACAGTAAATTGAGAGCACTAACCTGTATGACTTCATTTCAAGTCTCTTGGTTTCCACTTTCCTCAGGAGCAAAATGAGGTGACTAGACTGGATTACTTCTAAGTTGTCTTCCTCCTAAGGTCCTGTGAATCATCCTTTAAAATCCATTGAATGCTGACCTTGAGCATCACCCACGATAACATTCTACACTAACTTTAGTCATCACGTTCCATGACTACCATCGTCCCTCATTGAGTATACAAGTACTTTATGTCTTTCATTTATGATATAGCTTTCTTATTTATTTCACATACAAACTCGATAACATGTATGTTTTTATCCCCAGAAACTTAAGAAAACATATCAGTATATCCAGTCCTTTTCCTCCTCCTCAGCCCTTTCAGATTCTCTACGTGATACTGATGAACAATGAAATAGGGTAACCAGGCCACATTTCAGCCTGGCCAGATCAATAAAGGTCAATGGTTCATAGCAGGGACCTCAAACTAAGGGCATCTAGTCCAACCACCTTGTATTACCGTTAGTTTATCATGGCCCAAAGACACACCATTAGCGAGTTAACTAGGAGAGTTGGGATTTGAGTTCCAATGCTTGGACTATAGGCCCAACATGCCATCATACTTCTTGGGCCTTATATATGGTAGGCCCTAAGAAATCTTTGGAAAATTCAACTAAACTACAAGGTAAATAAGAAAATGCTCAGCTCACATTTAGTATGTGATCCAAAAGGCTCTGATTATCTATATTCTCTCTCTATCACTCTGCCATTATCCTTATAGCAATATAAGGGGATTATACACAAGACAGTCCTTGTCCCCACTAGATTGCCATGATCAAAGAAGTAATCACCTAGCAATCAACCTCCTGGTGATAAGTATCTCTCTCCTTAGTTAGGATGGCCTTCAACATAAAAGAACACCAGGACTTTTGCAGATAGACAGAACTTGTTAAAGCTTGTGTTCCACTGATAGAGTATTCAAGAAGCTTAGGGCACCCCTACGCTGAGGGGAAGCCCTGGCGTTGCACCTAAATGAAAGAATAGCTCAGTTCCAATGTACTACATGAGGAAGCAGAAATGGTAGTTTCTACCTTACAATTCTGAGGACTGACAAAATCAGGTAGAGTAGCTAGATCAGAGTAAGTACACATTGAAGAAATCTATGCTAGAGGCAATAGTTTTGACAGCACATTCTTTTGGTTGTGCTTGTTCCCTTTTTCATTATTTCATACAAATCTTTCCGTATTTTTCTTAGCTCAACCTGCTCATCATTTCTTAAACTACAAAAGTATTCTATCATAATCATATACAACTTATTCAGCCATTCTCCAGTTGATGGGCAACCCCTCAACTTCCAATTCTTTACCACCACAAAGAGAGTTGCTACAAATAATTTAGAACACAAGGGCTCTTTTCCTTTTTCCCTGATCACCTTAGAAAACAGGCCTAACAGTGGTATTGCTGAGTCAAAGGGAATACATGGTTTTATAACTCTTTGGGCATAATTCCAGATTATGTTCCAAAATAGTTGGATCAGTTCACAGTTCCACCAACAGTGTATTAGTGTCCCAATTTTTCCACACCCCCTCCAACATTTGTCATTTTCCCCTTCTATCATTTTTTCTGATGGGTTTGGGATGGTATCTCAAAGTTGTTTTAATTTGCATTTCTTTAATCAATAATAATCTGGAGCATTTTTTATATGGCTGTATTAATAATCTAATTGAAGGTAGAATCAATAGAAATTAGCAACTGATTGGATATGGAAGCAAGAGTGAGAAATTGAAGATGATACCTAGGTTGCAAGTCTGAGTGATGGGAGGGAGGATTGTGGTACCTTTGACAGTATTAGGGTAGTCAGGAAGAAGGGAAGCAGAATTTGTGAGGAAAGGTAATAAGTTTAATTTTGCATATGTTGAGTTAAGTATGTCTATGAGATATCCAGTGCAGTATCCAGTCCACTTGGATATATGAGACTGAAGTTCAGGAGAGAAGTTAGGGCTAGACAAATAGATCTGAGAATCATCTTCTTTGAGATGATAATTAAATCTTCAATAGGTTCATAAAAATGTTTTGAACTGTAGTCTTAAATTCCCTTGAGCAGATATCATCTAGCAACTGATGGTGTGGGGGGATGGGAGAGGAGAGATAAGTGATTAATCTTACAAGCAAAGATTTGAAATGGAAGGAGCTCTTAGAGGTCACCTAGTCTCACTCTCTCATCTTTTTAATGAGAAAATAAAGACTCAGAGAATTTAAGTGATTTTATTAAGGTTATATAGGTAGCAAGGGTTAGAAATGGCATTTAAACCCGGGCTCTTCCCTCCAAATCCACTATTTTTCCCCCCATTATAACCTACTATTTCTCATGAATGTATTTTACTTATAACTCTTCCACTTATGAAGAATCAAATCTTTTATGTATCTAGCATTTAGGAGACCCTGCTGGACTAGAAAGGCTCAGTACTGAGCTCCTCCTTATCCTGTACCCAGGCATGTGGTTTAGACCAGGTTCAGTACTACAAGAATCCTGCCTCTAATTTGGGAGATTAGGTTCTACTTTCTTGCACTCTTCAGCATTAAATCCCCTTTCTGGATCATGTCTGGGTCTCTGCAAAGGGGGGAAGGGAGTAAAAGGGATACTTAATGTACACAAGATGAATCAGATTTGAGACAGGCAATTTATTCCTACACACAAAGGCATGTTAAACATAAAAGAATCGGCATATATTAATAAAATGTTTCAGTAACAACAAGCTACTATCCTATCTGTTGAGAAGCTTCATCAGAACGTGAAGCAGTTGTTAGAAGTGCTAAGTGAGCACTTAATCTTACAATTTGTCTCTGCTCTATCCCGTCCTCAGAACTTCTCAACCCGTCACTGCCACATTCAACCCTTTGAATCATTGCCGTTCTGATAGATGCTGTTGCTACCAAACTCACATACTTACACATCTTTTGAACTCACAAATGATTTCCAAGCCTGGACATATCTATCATGAAGTTGCTGCTTGGTCACCTCAAAGAGAAAACACAAGAGATGTGGGTCAGACTTGGGTAGGAGTGTCCATGCAGGACATGCATCTCTAATCTATACATCATTCACAGCCATGTGGAGATGGGGGTGGGGAGATTGGCCAGTTGCTTGTCCTCCACAGGACTTTTGGAACACAGCTGCTCTGAAAACAGTATTTGAAGGCATAAAAGAGAATGATGGAGGGTTGAATGAATGATTCTGTTTATCCATCCAATTAAAGCAGCTGTGGTGCACAATGGATACAGCAGCAGGCCTGGCATCAGGAAGCCTAGAGTTCAAATCTGACCTCAGACATTTGCTAGCTGTGTGACCCTGGGCGTGTCATTAACCGTGTTTGCCTCAGTTTCCTCATCTGTTAAATCAGATGGAGAAAGAAGTGGCAAACCACTCTTTGCCAAGAAAACCCCAAAATGGAGTCATGAAGAGTTGGACATGACTAAAAACAGCTAAACAACAGCAATCATCAATTCCTCCAGTTTAGCAGTCATCTGAACATCAGTTTAGGCTCCAGGTGTCAGCCCTTTAGTCTTAAATCATACATGACTAGAAGTTCCCATACACTAATTTAAATCAGTCATACAAATTCTTTACTTCTCACCAAAGATGAAAGGCATGCTGTTAATCCACTGTTAGGTTAAATTTTTGCAAAACATATACATATATGTATGTATGTATTTATATATAGATTATTAACCATCTTGACAAAAACAGGGCCTGAAAACCACTGAACAGTTGACCCAGAACTTTGACCCAGAGATGCCACTACTGGGGCAATACTCCTAAGAGAACAAGAAAGGAAGAAAGGGCCCTATGTACAAAAAACATTATACAGGAAATAAGGGGGTGCTCATCAGTTGGAGAGTGGTCAAATAAATTAAGGCATATAAATGCAATAAGATACTATTATTAAGTAATAAATGATGAAAATAATGATTTCAGAGAAACCTGGGAAGACTCACATGAACCAATGAAAAGTGAAGTGAAATCAATTTATATGATAACCACAATACTGCAAAATCAAACAGCCCAGGAACTGTGATTCCAGAGGACTTAGGTTAAGACACACTTTGATCTTTACAAACAACCCTCTGAAATAGGGGCTATTATTATTCCCATTTTACAGATGAGGAAACTGAGGTTTAGGGAAACTAAGCCAGAACCACACAGTTGGAGAATATATGAGGCAGCATTTGAACTCAAGTTTTCCCTGACTCCAGGTCACACTGTCCATTGTACTACTTAGCTTGGTTGGCTTAGATCATGTCCAAAGTCCCTTCCATTCCTAAAACTTATGATAAACTCAACTATAAGAACTTTGAAAGTACATCTCTGGGGCAGCTAGGTGGTGCAATGAATAGAGCACTAGCTCTGAAGTCAGGAGGACATGAGTTCAAATCTGACCTCAGACACTTACACACACACACACACACACACACACACACACACACACACATAAACACTAGCTGTATGATCTTAGGCAAGTCTCTTAACCTCAATTGCCCTGCAAAAAAAAAAGTACATCTCTTGTGTATCTTGAAGCCTTTGGAAATTATCCTCTAACCCATTTAGAGTGAACCATCCTCTAAATTTCCCCGATGCAGTGAAAAGTGGTGACCTTGGAAACAGAAGGATCTGAGTTCAAATTCTTTCTTAGGCATTTACTAACTGTTCTGCCCCTGACAGAGAAATAAAGGACTCAAGAAGCAGATTGAGACATATATATTTGGATATGGCTAATGTCAGAATTTGCTTTGTTGGACTAGGAGGCATTTTCATTACAAGGATTTTATTTTATTTATTTTTTTGTTTTCCTTTTTTTTCCCCAACAGGGGAAGTGAAAGAGGGAGAAAATAAATGCTTGTTAATTGAAATTTTTAAAAATATACTCTTCAAAAAAAAATATACTCTTCAATCAGTCTCTCCTTAAGTTAAAAAAAAATCTCACTAAATTCCCTATTTTAAGAATTTTGATGAGACTTTCATTGTTGCACTCAAGTCTGGAACAAGCTCAACTTTATAAACAAGGGACCCCAGCTTTGAAAGGACTAGACTACATTTCCCTCCTGATTCTCTTCCAAGAGGCTTTTCAGATTAGCTCCACTGTTCACCATCTACTTAATTTTTCTACCACCTAAATGACTTAGAAATCTCATCTATTTGTGGCTTGTATATCTATTGATTTCTTTCACATGCTTATGAGCGTCCATGTTCTCCTTCTTTGATTCCTCCCCCTCCCAATTTCCCTGGGGTCAAGGGACCAAATCTTTGATCTTTTTTTCCTTTACATGCACCTCAGGACTCCTAGCTGGGTGTACTTTGCCTAAAAGAAACCACTTACTTAGATATCATTAAAGAAATAATCTAAGTTAAAGAACTAAGGCTTTTAATTATAACTGATACCCCACTGTGTAGAAGAAACCACTTCTGCATAGCATCAGGGAAGCCTGAAAAGAAGTAGTTTGGTTTTGTTTTATTTTTTTTCCCCAAGAACACAGAAAATAAGTCATCAAACACCCATTTCCTTTAAATATTGCATTTAAAGTCCTCAACAAATATATAAAGCATGCTGAGACAAATGGTCAAGAGATGTTAACTTATAAACTTGGAGTTTTCATCAGGGAATATTTCTAGCACTTGGGATTTAAGGAACCTAATTTATTGGGGTGGGGGAGGAGTGTGCAATCAGTTGATTTCTCTAGAGATATTTAAAGGGACAAACAGCCCTTGAAAATGACTTTCCCACTGTAGTCTCAGAGGAACATAGTTCCTTTTATGGCAATTCTTCTGTTTCAAAACAGCATGTGGGTTACAATGGAGAGACATGAGGTGGGTGCCAAGTCTATTCCCACTGATGACCTGTGATGAAGTAAAGATATGGGGGAGGTAACTGAGGAAATAGGTGATGGGAAAAGGAGGTGGACCAGAGGGAAGGATATTAGAAGGGTAACTTGGATGCTATAATAATACTCACAATATATTAAGAGACCTAGAGGAAGACCTCTGCCATGTTGGATAGACATTCTCAAGGATCCATGAGGTGACCTTAGATAAGAATTTCACAGGATGAGGAGTAGATGGGTTATGGTCTGCAGTGATGAAGGGAATTGCCATGAGATGAGAACCTAGTGGTAATGGGAGAATGGCACATATATTTGTAATGTGAAAATGATTCACTAAACAAGCAGACATTTACTATGTTAGCCACTGTAGGAGCTCTAGCCTCTAGCTTTATTCATAAATGTGTTCCCTGCTTCAAAGAGGTTACAAATTTCTTTGGAGGAAAAATATTAAGTACATTAAAAATGATCAAATAATTCAAAGCAATACTAACTCATATTCTAGACCATATATATGTTAGTGTGGTTAGGTCCTCATAGCAGAGGGAAAAAACTAAAGAAAGCCCCAAAAGTCCAGTGAAGAGCAAAGAACTTGGAAAATGATTATTGAGTGTTAGAGTTAGAATAAGATCTTAGGTATTCTCCAATTTAACCCCTGATTTTTACAGATGAGAAAAGTGAGGTCTTATGGAATTAACTGCCCAAAGTGACATAGGCAGCTAGGTACCATGTGAATAGAGGATTGGGCCTGGAGTCAGGAAGACACGTTCAAATCTGCTCTTAGATATTCAGTGGCTATCTGCTCTTGGGCCAATCATTTAACCTCTGTGTGCCTCAGTTTCCTTAACTATAGAAGGAGTTTGATAATAGCACTTAGCTCCCAAGGTTGTTGTGAAAATTGAATGAGAAGCTTCCAAAGCAGTAGGTACAATGCCTACTACATAGCAGGTGCTATATAAATGCTAGCTATTATTATCCATAGTTGTTATTATTGTTATTAGGTCAAGGTTGTTGTTATTAGGTCATATTATTGTATCAAGGTCAAGATGAAGTTAAAGCAGGGCGTCAGGTCTTCTGACTCCCACTCCAGCACTCATATGGAGCAATATCACAATTTGAATATTATAGACCCTCAATATGAGGGCAACTAGGTGGTGCCAAAACTCATAGAGTACCAGGACGGGACTCAAGAAGATTCATCTTCCTAAGTTCAAATCTGACCTCAGACACTTACTAGCTGTGTAACCCTGGCCAAGTCACATATCCCTGTTTGCTTCAATGTCCTCATCTGGAAAATGAACTGGAGAAGGAAATGGCAAACCACTCCAGTGTCTTTGCAAAGAAAACCCCAAATGGGGTCAGGAAGAGTCTGAAATGACTGAATAACAATAGCATGAGATTTTTTCTTAAAAAAACTAAATCCATGGTTATTGTGGAGATTAGTTGTTTCCTTCTTTACTGAGGCAGAAGAATGTTATACTTTGTTGATATCAATTTCCCTTTCCTTTCAATTCATTTAGCTCAATTACAAATGAATTGTGTCAAAGTGACTCTCCAGAAATTGTAGAGAAAAGACAACTTGGTCATTGTGTCTGAAAGGTCTTCCTTCCCTCTTTGCAGCTCTTCAATTCATGTGGCACATCCAGGCACAGATCAGGGATCCCACATTCTGGAACAATCTTTCCCCTCAGATAACTTTTTTGTGTGTAATTTTAAAGCATTTTTCAGCTATTGTTAAGCATTTTAATTATACCATATGGACCAGAAAACTATACGCTCAATGAGGACTTAGGTTCTTCAGTACACTAGTAACTGTTCTCATGACACTCAGCATAAATTATATTCTAAACAAATTTCTTGGTGACTGCCATCAATTTTCCTCAGCATTTTCGTCAAGTATCCATTTCCCAAGAATAAAAATGTGGTTATTGGAGTGGCTAGGTGGCACAGTGAATAGAGCACCAGCCCTGGAGTCAAGAGGACCTGAGTTTGAATCTGGCCTCAGACACTTAACACTTACTAGCCATGTGATCTTGGGCAAGTCACTTGACCCCAACTGCCCTGCCTTCCCCCCTCCAAAAAGCAAAAATAAAGAAAAAAATGTGGTTATTTCCTATGAGAAGCAACTATGCTAACCCATAGGTAAGATCATTAACCAAGTGCAAGATTTGAGTGAGAGATACAAAATGGGGTTCTCACAGAGATCTCTCACCTTATTAGTAATCCAGGGTCCCCATTTTCTGGGCTGCGTTTAAAAACAAACAAACCACCAAGCCAACCCTTGATAAATATTTGGATGGCAGGTCACTATAAAATTGAGGTAGATTGCTACATAGATTACTGTTTTCCATAGAAATGTGGAGGAGGATGCACCATCCAGAGATATATCTAGAAAGAACTGAGCCTGAATCCTGATGGAAGCAAACTAAATGATCTTTTTCTTTTCATTGTTTGGTTTTATTTCTTCCTTACCATCTTTCATCCCAACTAGTACAATATGCCTTTGTAATTGGAATAATGTCTAATATGAATGCATTTGCAGATCCTATACTGGACTATATACTGTCATGGGGGGAGGGGGGAGGGAAGTAAAGGAAATTTGAAAATCAAGGAACTATGGAATTGAATCTTGTTAACTGAAACTAAACTAATAAATTAATTTAAAAAAAAAGAAATGTGGAGGAGGAAGGGTTTAGAGATCATTTAATCCTATGCCCCCCTTTCTCAGATGAGGAAGCTGGGGTTCAAGGAGTTCAAGTGTCTTGGCTAAGCATTACAGTCAAGTTCAATTCATCAAACATTTATTAAGCACAGATGTTAGGGACAAAAATGAAAACAGGCCCTGCCCTCCAGGAGGTCACCTTCCTTTGGGAGGAAACAGGTAAGTAAATACAAAATAAATGCAAGCAATTTAGGCAGCTAGGTGGCACCATGGTGCATAGAGCACCAGGCCTGGAGTCAGGAAGACTCAATTTCCTGAGTTCAAATCTGGCCCATTTACTGACCGTGTGACCCTAGGCAAGTCATTTAACCCAGTTTGCCTCAGTTTCCTCATCCAGAAAATGATCTGGAGAAGGAAATGGCAAACTACTGCAGTATCTTTGCCAAGAGAATCCCAAGATGGGTCATGAAGAGTCGGTTTAGGAGGGCAGTGAGGAATATTAACAACTGGGGGGGGGGGGGAGGGAAAGTAGTTTCAGGAAAAGTCTTATGTGGCAATTGAACTGAACCTTGGAATTGGTTGTGAATCGCAAGAGGTAGAGATAAGGAGGGAGAGCATCCCAGACATGGAAGACAGGTTGGAGCTTTTCTCACTGACACAAGACAACTTCCTTTTGAAAGGGAAGGAAAGGGAAGTCAGCACACATCACTCAGAAAACCTGATATTTAGAAACACAGAGAGCAGGATCTTGAAATGACAATGGAACAGTTTTAAGTAAAGTCTCTGCCATCCTAAAATCAATTAAAACCTGATTATATGGGCATGATTAAGTGGCAGGCTATATTAGAAATTGTTTATTTCAAGTAGCATTTGTATTGGTGGGAGCAACAGTAACAGATCCAAGGGCCTTGATAAGATCAACAAATTACTAAGTGATAATTGTTTCTGCTGGGGTGTCTGGGAGGAGATAAATAGCTTGTAAATTAAATAGCGGTGCCTGAGGGTGAGTCATTTGTGGAGTCGTGGGCTGTTCTCATACATATACTCTCCAGCAAAAATAATTTCCTCTTGTTCCATAATTACAGATTTTTAGCTTTTTGAACTGCACTCATCAGTGTATATGGTAACCTTCCACTGCCAGATTTAGAAGCAGTGAGGGGAAAAAGGCAAGGGTGACAGCCGAGTGCTAATATAGTGAATGCCAGCAGTTTCATTGCTGAAAATCTAACCACATTAATACATACAAAGTGCTCAGCAAACCTTAAATCACTCCCTAAATTTAAGAAGTTTGAATTTTATTCCTTTCTTATCTATATCCTGGGAGAATCAGATTTGAATCTCATTTTTTTCTCTTCATTTATCTCTCCCCCAATAGTGGATGAGGCTTAGCTCACTTACCACCGTCTACATGAAGCCTTCCATGATTTCTCAAGCTGATATTTCTTAGCCCTTTGGCCAGACCCCATCTTTGCACTTTCTCGTTCTATCTTGTACCATACTTTAAAGAATATGTATCTAATCCTTCCAATTAGGCAGTTAGGTGGTGCAATGGGGAGGAGTTGTGGACTTAGAGCCAAGAGAACTTGAATTCAAATTCTGCCCCACTTACTTGACCATGGACAAGTCACATAACTTCTGCCTGCCTCAATTTCCTCATCTGTAAATGGGGACAATAATAGCATCTATCTCCTAGGGTTGTGAGAATAAAGTGAGATTATTTGAAAAGCAACCCCCAAAGTGACATTTAAATACTAGCCATTTTAAATTAGATCGTAAGCTTCTTGTGGCAGGGAGTGCTGATGGTTTGGGTTTATTTTTGAGTCCTCAGTGCCTAACACAGTGCCTTGCACATAATAGGTACAGCAAGTATTTCTTGAATTCAGTGATAAGGCTAATAATACCTTAGATTAATTTTGTCTTTTATATTTTTCAAAGCATGTTCATATTCTATATTATATCACCTTGCTATTGCTATTTGGGTTCTTTATATCTATAACTCAGCATTTTACAAACCTAACATACCTAGCTAATTTTATCCTTCCAAGCTTTCTACCTTAAGAAAAATGAATGATTACTACCATAGTATTGCCATTCTGGAAAACACATTCAGAATAGGATACCTGATGTCTTTAGACAAACCCTAAGAGCTTTAAGTGAAAGGACCTCAGTTTCCTCATCTGTAAACAAGGAGATTGGATTGGATGAAGTTCTTTTCAGCTCTAACAGTCCATGGTGCCAAGTTTATGGGCATCTGATTGCCAGCTCTAAATCTCTGATCTAATGACAATGCCAGGATTGAAAAAGCAGTAGAGGGGTGGCTAGGTGGTGCAGTGAGTAGAGCGTCGGCTCTGGAGTCAGAAGGACCTGCATTCAGATCCGGCCTCAGACACTTAACACACACAAACAAAAACCTAGCCGTGTGACCTTGGGCAAGTTACTTAACCCCAATTGTCCTCCCAAAAGGCAAAAAGAAAAAAAAAGTAGCATGAGGACAGTATTCCTTTCCTCCTCAGGCTATGAATAGCACAAAGACTGAAAAGTGGAACGAATATCCAATAATGTCACAAATGTTTACTTAGCTCTTACTGGGTGCAGGGCATTGTGCCAGCACTGGGCAGAGGGGCTGGGCAGAAGGGGAAGCTGAGATAAACTCTAAAAGAATGTGATCATTCATCCAACATTCCAGCTTTAAGTCTGTGATCCTGTGATTTCTTGAGCACTTCCTTCCTAAGAAACATCGTGCCAGGGACTGATACAATGAAGCCTGAAAGAGATACCTAGCTCTCAAGGAGTTTGCAGTTCAGAGGAGAGGGGAGGGGAGAGGAGGGGAAAAGAGGAGAGGAGAGGAGAGGAGAGGAGGGGAGGGGGGAGGGGAGGGGAAGGAGGGGAAGGAAGGGGAGGGGAGGGAAGGGGAGGGGAGGGAAGGGGAGGGGAGGGGAGGGGAGGGGAGGAGAGGAGAGGAGAGGAAAAGAAAAGACATGTACAAATAACTACCATGCAGAGCAGACAGCACTAAACCCAACACAGGAGACGTACGAAGGGCTGTAAGAGCACAGAGCAGTGGTTTTTCTCTATTGAAGTCTTTGCTATTCGAGGATCTGCTCATTTTTCTTCCTAGATATACTCTGTCCATCCTCTATACAAGTGGTTCTCAAACTTTTTGGTCTTGGCATTACTTTACATTCTGTTCACTCTAAAAACCCTCGGAGAGGCCACAAGGTCAAAACTATTTTCATAATAATTTTAATATGTTATTTGCCTATTATAATTACTCCCGCCTTTTCTAACTACTTACATGTGTGAAGCTGGAGTTTCTTAATATTCTTCAACTAACATCATATCACAACAGATTGAATACAAAAACAGGGGTGAGAACCCAGCCCTCTTCTCTTAAGCCATTCATTGAAGAAATCTGCAAAAATACCGCAAAAACAATTTCACTCTTCTCATCTTTTTTTTTTTAAATTAATTTATTAGTTTAGTTTCAGTTGACAAGATTCAATTCCATAGTTCCTTGATTTTCAAATTTCCTTTCTTCTCATCTTTTTTTAAAAAATAGTTATTTTTTCACCAAAAATGTTATTTGTGTTAATATGTAATGGGTTATTATTATTTTTAAATGAATTAATGAATAAATATTTTAAGTTGTATCAGTTTTCATTTCTAATTGTTGTCTTTCATTTTCAAGGAGGACCAAGGTCATTGAGGGCATGTGAATTGGATTGAAGGGAGGCAGTTGCACAGATTCTTCAGCTTCACTCTCTTCCAGAGTCTTTGAAGTCCAGAAGCAGGACAAAAGCCAGGACAACTATCAATGGCCTGGGATGCCGTGGATGACCTCGACTTCTTTGATCCGTCTGCTTCAGCCGCCTTTGTGGCTGTTGGAACAAATTGTTCTCATCCATCCATTACTGGGGAGAAGTCTTCATGGACTTGGGCTAGACACTCTCCTAACTCATCCATCAGTTACCCTCAGCCCGGTTTAGCCCATCTGCCAAGAAAGTTTACTGGAGTGTACTGCTGTGCATACTGCAGCTTCTTGGAGCCATAGGTGAGAGCTGAGTGCCAAGTGGGCACCAAAGGTGAATGAGCAGCCCTGGAAAGGGCTCGGCAGGCCCTCACACTAGAAGTGCTAGTCTTCCCTGAACACTGCATCCACCCACAATTGCTAATACAGTAAATATTAATAGCTACAATCCATAACCCCACAAGCAAAGTCTTTTTAAGGTCCTCAATAATTTTTAAGAATGTATAGTGATGCCAAGACCAAAAAGTTTGAGAACCAACTGAATAGAGGAAGGACAGTTTATATCCAGCAAGAAAAATGAGCAGATCTTTGAATGGCTAAGACTTCAATAGAGAGAAATAGCTAAAGTATTCTAGTTAGTTGCTTAGAGTTACAGAGGTATGTAAAGGCTCAAATGTAATCTGGAATACTGGCCTCCTATTGGAGATTATGAGAGTTAACTATTTGGATTTGAAATGCACTGAATGGCAGGAGGTTTGGATTTCCTTCATAGACAGTGGGGGAGCCATCGAAGGTTTGGGGACAGAAGAATGGCATCAAAGCAGGAGGGAGTAAGGGAATGCTTTAGTATCTATTAAGCTGATAAGAGCCTAAACTACAGTACTGAAAGTGGAAAGAAAAAGAAAGAAAGGAAACTACATAGTGAAAACCAATCAATAAACATTTATTAGATGTCTTCTATGTACTGGGCACTTTCCTAAATACTCTCCTGGATACAAATGGTGACTGACTAAATTTGAGATAAGAAAATCAAAAATGATTGAGGTTTGAAAACTAGCTAATGGGGAGAACCTAAGACCTTTAAAATGAAAGAGACCTTCTGCTGTTGTTCGGTCGAATTTGATTCTTTGTGACCCCGTGGACCGTGGAGTTCTCTTGGCAAAGATACTGGAGTGATTTGCCATTTTCTTTTCCAGTGGATTAAGGCAAACAGAAGTTAAGTGACTTGCCCAGGGTCACATAGCTAGTAAGTATCCGAGGCTGGATTTGGATTCAGGTCTTCCTGACTTCAGGTCCAGCACTCTATCTACTGAACCATCTAGCTACCAAGAGCCCTCTAGCTACATTGGAAGAGACCTTAGAAGTAATTTATTCTGCCCCCCTCATTTTACAGGTAAAGATACTGAGACCCAAAGAGGTCATGTGATTTGCTCATGGTCACAGTAAGTGAATGATTGGTCCAAATCTTCTCACTCCAAGTTGTGTACTCTTTATATCCCAATAAGTAGCATCTTTCACAACCAAAATAGGGAAGTCAGATTTACTGGAAAGTTATAATGAATTTAATTGTGGGTATCTTGAAATTGTGGTGCTTGTTGGACATTCAGGTAGATATTTCCAGCAAGTTGTGAGAAATGATGGTTTGGAGCTGAGCACAGGGGTCAGGGCAAGGAGACCTGGGATCTGAGAGTTAGTCACACAGAAGCATGATGGCTGAAGCCAAGAGAGAGCATTAGACCTCAGAGTGATCTCTGTCTCTTCCCTCTCCTTCACATTCTCTTTCCCCATAATCAGTCTGCCACCAAGTCCTGTCAATTCTTCTTCTACAATTTGTCTTCAATTCAACATTTAGAACTTCCTATTCTTAAAAAATAGTGAGGAGAGAAAAAGAAAGCTTCGTTAGAGGCATAGGCCACTGGGTATTTTTTTTTATTTATGTATATTCCAGCACAAAAAGTCTTTTTTTCTTTTATCAATTTAGAACTCTTCCAAAGCCACTGGAAGAAAGGGGATGATGTTGTATAGGAAGTGTGTTGATATTGGCTGAGGAAACTTAGTTAGACTCTGTAGGTCATCTATTAAAATGTCAAGCCAATTCAAAACTCTGGGGTTTGAGCACTGGGAAACAGTGGTAGAAACCTTCCACACAAGCTCCCAAGAAGGGATTTTTAGACAATGAGCTAGCTGTGGTCTCCCCACCCCCTTGACTGGAGGGTTGGAGAATTGGGGGCTCCCCATTGTTACTCTAGTGCCCAGTCCTACCAGCACCCTTGCGAGAGCAGTGACTGGTGGCAGGGTCTTTGGAAAGCTGAGAATAAATTAGACACCGTGAGGAAAGACAGCTTTAAAACTACAAGAAGTCTAGCGGAGATGGCATGCTATACTTAGGGAGAGCTTCATGGCGGAGACTAAAGGACTTCTAGATGTCAGGAGTTGTGTTAGCTCTTTGCTACACATTCTCTTTCTGCCTGAGCCCACTTTTCCTTGGATTCTATGCACCTGTGGAAGACTCTACCATAAACTTTTTATTTTTAGTATTTTATTCCACCCACCCCCCAATTACATGTAAAAATAATTTTCAACATTCATTTTTAAAATTGTGTTTCAGATTCTCTCCCTTCCTCCTCACTCCCCTCATTGAGAAGGAAAGCAATTTGATATATCTACCATAGACTTTTGAGGGAATTTTAGAAATACATGTCTTCTGACTCAACCACCTTAGTAAACACACCTTTCTGAAAGCTAATTTAGTCTAGCTGACTGCTATCACTTGATAATTAGTGGAGGTCAGCATACTATAGCATTAGAAAGCTACCTCCCAGCCCTTAGGATTAACCTAGAGCCCGGAGGAGATGTGGTAGCCATTCTCTGGGAACCAGACCGGCCAGTGGAGTTGGGGTCATAGAGTAAGTCCAGAGCATGTGCTATTTGAGTAGTGCAGGTTTTTATATAGTTTGAGTTGAAGTGAAATATTAGCAAAGGGGCCCAGATCCCGTAGATGGTTTAAAAAAAAAAAAAAGGACATTGAGAACGCTTGAACTGTCTTTACCGGGCAGCGCCCTGGGTAGAATGGTTATCTGTGCAGGCAAGACAGATGAAAAGTACAAAGAAGAGCAATTCCTTTCACTTAGCACTTTTTTTTTCTTTTTGGAGGGGTCAGGGTAGGGCAATTGGGGTTAGGTGACTTGCCTAGTCTTGGCTAGTTTTGTGTTAAGTGTCTGAGGCTGCATTTGAACTCAAGTCCTCCTGACTTCCAGGGTCGGTGCTCTGTTCACTGCGCCACCTAGCCGCCCCCACTTTTTTTTTTTTTCTTACAACCACCCTGCTACAAGGGAGGTGGAGTATTTTATACGTCACCCAACTGGTGAAGCCCAGCTTCTGACCAAGTGCCCGGGCTTTTTCAATAGTGCACCTTGTAGGGACTGGAAGAAACTCAGCGGCGGAACAGTCAATGCCACTTTCATCAGGGGGACAGTTGGGCAAAAAGAAAGATGGGCAGAACCTCAGAAATGATGGGGAAATGAAATGCTAGAGAATGCAGAAGACACTGTTCATTTTTTCCCCCAGACTTAACAAATTGCTATCGGACAATGGCATTACTTGCGCAGTGGTTCAGGTAGTCAGTGTCTTGAGCTTTGTTCTTTTGCCAGTGTCAAGGTTGACATTATTCATACTATGATTACCTATGTATGTGTTATCTCCTTCTAATAGACTCTCAAGGACAAGGTCCTTCATCTCATTTATACCATGAATCTCTCCCTGTCTTTACCATAGTGCTCTGCATGCAGTAAGTGACTAATAAAATGTTAGTGAATTGAATCTCAGTGAAGTCTATTTTTGGAAGACTTGACCGTCTCTATGAAGCAACCACTTTATTTCTCAACAGAAGCAAGACTATGGATGCCAGAAAGCTATTCCTTCACTCACTTACTTCATTCATTGACTCATATTTACTAAATGCTACCCTTGCCTAACCCCAACTGCTGAAATGAAGGGGAAAGTGGAACAGCTATGGTGATTGGTCAGGGGCTGGGCATGGCTTCCCTGATGATAGGTTGGTGGGCTGAATGAAGTCCTACCTTGAGAAAGATGGTCAGCCTGACATCCCCAGCAGATGTCAGTCTGGGAACAGAGGAAGAAGTATGTTTTTGCTTTATAGAAAAATAATAAATACAACCATGAGAAGGCTCTTTTATTCCAAAGTAAAAAATACTTTAATGACTAGAGCATTTAGCACATGGGGGTTTTCATTGTTTTCAATTATGTGCAATTCTGAAAGGATAGCACACATTCTCAGGCTGAATGGAGGATTGTGGTGAAGCTATTCTGCTTTTTAAAACGTTTGCTTTACTACTTTACGAAGAGAACTGTAAAATGAAAATAATGATATATTATTACAAGTAAATTACACTGTGGAGTAGCATTAACATTGCAGTTGAAACCTAGAATTTGAAATAAAGATGGAAATATTCATTTATACATAGTTTTTGTTCTTATCAAAAAATGATTTGGAATTAGGGAGGGAATTACTTCTGCCGGCACATATCCAGCAAGTGTCCAGTCACCTGGTTCTAGAGCCACCTGCCAAGCTTGCCCGTCACAATGTGCCACAACCTCCCCATTCCCACCCCCCACCATAGCCAGTCAGTGCCAGGGGGGGAGAAAAGCTCGAGCAAAGCCCAGTTACAAGGACATTCCTCGTATTAGAACACGCACATTTCCACATTTCAGACATTGACTCTCCCTCTGCCTTTCATACTCCTGGCTTTACTGGGCTCTGGGTACAGAAACTCTTCTGAAGGAGAGGGGAAGATGTCTATAGATGGTTCACCAGGGCATAGTAGATCCGGGTATTTTATTCCCTGGCAGACTAGGCAAGAAAGGGGTGACTGGGGTAGACACCATTCTCAATATGGCCACACTTTCCACCTCTAAGGTCCTTTTCTACAATGCAAACGATCTCCAAAGGATCAAGTCTCCAACACTATTGAACTAATTACTTATATGGGACAATGGGAAAGTGTGGAGGGAGAAAAAACAAACAAACCATTCTTCCCACCCTATATTCCCCTGCAGCTAAAGCTTTCACTCTGCAAATTCCCCAAGTATTCATTTGTATACGTTTAATGGGAGATTAGGAGGTTGGTTTCCAATGGCCTCTACTCTTAAATTCCTTTTCTGCTCTAAATTTATGTTGCTCTGTAGTGTGTGTGTGTGTGTGTGTGTGTGTGTGTGTGTGTGTGTGTGTGTGTGTGTGTGTGAGAGAGAGAGAGAGAGAGAGAGAGAGAGAGAGAGAGAGAGAGAGATCTCATTAGCATATAAGCTCCCCAGCGCCTGGCACAGAATGGGTATTTAATAAGTGTTTGTTGATTGATGGATGGAAGGACTGGGTAAGGTTAAGTAAGCAGCACCAGAGGGCTGTAGGACTGTTTGAGAAGTATATAAGAGAGATATGTAAGTGGGCAGGACACAGACACAACCCTATTTCACTTTTTTTCCCCCAGTGGCTCCTTGTGTGTTGCTAAAAATCCCTGCTGTGGGTTGTCCATGTTTGACTTTGAGGTTTACGAAATACTTTATATACCTACGTCATCTTATTTGAGCTTCATAAATGACTATTATCTCCATTTCATAGATGAGGAAGTAGAGGCTCAGAAAGGCCAAGGACTTGTATACAACCTCACAGCTGGGATTCCACCTGAGCTCTAGCCTCTGGGTTATATCCCTCCTGCCTCAGGCGTATTCCAGCTTGGGCCCATTCAGGCCAGGCTCCCTAATTCAACATTATCCCTTTCGGGGATCCTCATTCATTTCGTACCTCTCTCCACAAAGAATCAGAAGAAGGAAACAATGAAAGTAAGAGAAAGAGGGGGAGAAATAGGTACCAACATATATGCCCCACCGCCTTCTTATCCCTCTTTACTATCAGTTCCAAAAAAGGACTGCTTTTGACTGTCATGGTTTCTTAGCTGTGAGACATTAGGATGTTTGACTAGGTGGTACAATGGTTACAGCAATGAAATCTGCAGTCAAGAAGATCTGAGTTCAAATCCAGCCTCAAACACTAGCTGTGTGGTCCTGGACAGATTGTTTAACCTCTGTTTGCCTTGGTTTCCTCAACTATAAAATGGGGATAACAATAGCACCTACCTCTTAGAGTTGTGGGGATTCAATGAGATATTTGTAGAGTGCTCAGTATAGCGCATGCCAGATGTTGTGGTTTAGCCATTTTTCAGTCATGTCTCACCTTTCGTATCCCCATTTGGAGTTCTCTTGGCAAAGATTCTGGAGTGGTTTGTCACTTCCTTCTCCAGCACATTTTTACAGATGTGTAAACTGAGACAATCAGGGTTAAGGGACTTGCCCAGGATCACACAGCTAGTAAGTGTCTGAGGCCTGATTTGAACTCAGGAAGATGAGTGTTCTTGATTCTAAGCCTAGCGCTCTGTGCATGATGGTGCCACCTAGCTGCCCCTGCATATCAATAGGACACTGCTTTATGACTCTTCTTCCATTATTCCTTTCTTTGGTGAAAGGTGATTAGACTAGAATTCCAAGCCACTAGTTTCTAAATGGCTCTCCTAGAAAGCATTGAGAAGTCAGAAAAGCTGGGTTCTAGCCCTGACTGCAGGAACATGATCTTGCTTTGTGCCTTTATTTCCTCATTTCTAAAGTGGGGGATAATTATACCTACCCTACCCACCTTAAAAGGATGTCTTGAAGATGAAATGAGATGATAGCTTCATGCTGTTAAAGGCACTATGGAAATCAAAGTCAAATGTTTAAAGGACATTTATGTGAAAGGGGGATTTTGTTCTACTCTGAGGGGTGGAAGCTGCAAAGAAGTGAATTTAGACTTCATGTTCCATCTCTTTGGGTTCCTGTAAACCAAAGGATGAATGACCCAGGGAAAGAATGGCACTACTCTTCACCATGTATTTATTGTGTGCTTGAAAGGTTTGGGGGACAGAGCATGAGATAAAAAGAGCTTTTACTTCATATGTTATCACACCTCGAATAACCCATCTCTGTTCCTTTGCACAGCCTGCTCCACCGTGGCCAAAATGTTCTCCCTACTTACCCCTGCTTTCCTTCAAGGCTCAGATCAAGTGCCACCTCCTAGCCCAGGACTATTCTGCTTCCCCTGCCCCAGTTTCCCAATGTGCCTTCTCTCTTTCCCCAGAAATCACTCTGCATTTACTTTGTCATAGAAATGACACTTGGACTTTAACACCAGAGTCCCAGAGTTACTTAAAGAAGAGGTAAAAATGGTTCTAAAGACAAACAAGAAGGGAAAAGCAACTACGCTTGACCAAGGAGGTGTAAAGGAGATTAGTGTGGGATGTGTCACAATTGTGAGGGAATTTGAAGGTCCAGTTCAAAATGTAGCCAAGGGAAGGAAGACACCCAAATCACAGAGTTACAGCCATCTCCAATATCCTCCACTTCGCTGTGGAAAACATCTTAGTTTTTGTTAATACTGGAAAAAGATGACCAAGAGCACATCAACAACTGCCAGACTAGATACCCATTTTCCATGTATATTATTTAATATATATTATGTGTAGTTTTCCCACCTAAATAAGTCTCTTCTACATACACACAAACACATACACACACATGCATTGAGGGTATCCTCAATTAGAATATTAGTAAGGAAGAGTCGGGCTTATTCTACAATGGACCATATTTTTACCAATTGACTGAAGGACATAAAGGATAACAAGATCCACTTGTATTTTTTTATTATAAAAAAGTATTTGATTTGTTCGAGCAAAATGCCGCCTGAAATGTTTTCTTCCAGCAAAGTAGAGGGCTGAAACCCTCCACTTAGTGATGAACTTTCTTACACCTGTTCATATGCTTCACATCTCAGTAACTCTAAACGCCTGTAGAATATCATCCAAATCCCATTTCACACCCTGTAACACTCCATTCCTTATTCCCTTCCACCTCCACCCTCCCATGCCAAAGCTTCACCCTAACTCCACCCAACCATTATGTACCCTCTGGAACATTCCTTCCACAGGCAACAAACTCCCCTTCATCTTAAATCTATTCCTCTCCCACTCTTTCCATCTACTAGTCCATTTTTCCTCTTTTTTTTGGAGGGAGAAGGCAGGGAAATTGGGGTTAAGTGACTAGCCCAAGGTCACACAGCTAGTAAGTGTTAAGTGTCTGAGGTAAAATTTGAACTAGGGTCCTCCTGACTCCAGGGCCATGCTCTATTTACTGTGCCACCTGGCCACCTCCATCTACTAGCTCTTGCTGATGACACAGCCTCCCTGGCCACCCTTTTCAGTACTGGCTGCACCTTTATTCATGTTCCTTGGCTCACTGGTTGAGTTGGGAGAGTTGGAATACTCCTTGCTCCTCGCTGCCACTTCTAGATTCTGCTTAGTAACTTCTCTCCCTTTGAGGTTCATGCTAATTCATATCTACCACCCAATCACAATCTCAGTAGCTGTTGTCAACAGACCCCCAGATCACTCCCCTTCCTTCTTCAATGAGTTCAATATTTGACTTTCAATTTTTTCCTCCTCTCTGACTCCTGCTTTCATACTAGGGGACTTGAATATACATAGCACTTCTCCCTCAAATACACTAACCACTAAGCTCCTCAACCTATTCACCTCCCATTCCCTACTTCTCCACCTCTCCTCATCAATGTGCAAAGATGATCCTACCATAAATCTTGCCATCACCCACAAATGCACCAGCTCCATGTTTACGAATTCCAAAATCCCCTTCTATGACCATAATTTATTGACTTTTCATCTCTCCTTCTTCCTTCCCTTATATAACCCTACTCTTCATCAGCACAGTGACCTCTCATCCCTTGACCCCTAAATTCTCCACCCTTCACACCCTTCCCCTCTGAACTAGTCACTCTTTCCACTGCTCCCTATCTTGACTCCTTGGTGAAGCAATTCAACTCTGTACCGTCCTCCTCTTTTAGGTCCTCAAGTGCGGCCCTTTGACTGAATCCAAACTTCACAGAACAAATCCTCTTAATAGAAGGATTTGTTCTGTAAAACTTGGATTCAGTCACAAGGCCGCACCCGAGGACCTAGAAGGCCACATGTGGCCTCCAGGCTGAAGGCTCCCCACCCCCGCAGTGTAGCCCCTTTATCATATTTCTGATTTTGTCCAGCCAAGCCTCAGCTTTGGATTACTCCCACCATTTGTCTTCACACCTATGAAGATTACTGTTCCCCTTTGTACTGCTGAATGAAGATAGAGAAAAATCACATAATGGTTCTGAGTCCACTACAAATTTACATTACATAACCTCCAGTATACCTTTGCTGCTTCTAGGCAATCCTACTAAGCCTCCTTTGTTAACTCTCTGTCCCCTCTCCACTGAGGTTCTTCCAAATCTTTTCATCTTTCCTCAAACCTCCCATGTCTCTCCTTCACCCTCACTCTTTCAGCTGAGAAACTTGTCTCCTGTTTTACAGGAAAAAATGAGGCAATTTGTCATGAAGTTCTTGTTCTTCTGTCATTCAGAAGCCTTCTGCCATTTTCTCCTTCACCCACTTCACATGATGAAATGGATTTACTTCTTTTTTTTTCTTTTTTGGAGGGGGGAAGTTAGGGCAATTGGGGTTAAGTGACTTGCCCAAGGTCACATGGCTAATTTTCTTTGTGTTAAGTGTCTGAGGCCAGATTTGAACTCAAGTCCTCCTGACTCCAGGACTGGTGGAGTGCCCTGCACCACCTAGCCATGTCCCCAGTGGCTTTACTTCTTAACAAGGCTAACCCCTCTACTTGTTCAAATGATGCCATTCCATTCCAACTCCTCCAACTATTGCTTCCTCTGTAATCCCCACTCTTGCTTATTTTCAATCCATCTGTAGATTCTGCAGCTTACCCACCTTCTCCAATGCCTACAAGTAGGAAAGAATCTTAGTCAAGAAATTGGCTTTACATTCCTCAAGTGATGAATGGTCAAAGGATATGAAGAGGCAATTTTCAGATGAAGTAAACAAAGCTATTTATAGCCATATGAAAAAAAAAAACACTCCAGATCATTACTGATTAGAGAAATGCAAATTAAAGCAATTCTGAGGTACCACCCCATACCTATCATATTGGTTGATCTGACAGAAAAAGAAAATGACAAATGTTTAAGGGTTAAGGGAAAATTGAGACACTAGTGCATTATTGGTGGATTTGTGAACAGATTCAACCATTCTGGAGAGCAATTTAGAAAAATACCCAAGGGGCTACAAAACCTTTGATCCAGCAATACCACTGCAAGGTTTGTGTCCCAAAAAGATTTTAAAAAGGGAAGAAGACTTACATGTGCAAAAATATTTATAGCTGCTCTTATTGTGGTGGCAAAGTATTGGAAATTGAGGTGATATTCATCAACTGGGAATGGCTAAACAAGTTGTGGATTGTGATGAAATACTATTGTACTATAAGGAATGATGAGCAGGATGCTCTCTGAAAAATCTGGAAAGACTTACATGAACTGATGCAAAGTGAAATGAGCAGAACCAGAAGAACATTGTCACAGTAACAGCAATATTGTATGATGACCAACTGTGACCAGCTATTCTCAGCAATGATTCAAGATAATTCTGAGGACTTATGATGAAAAATATCATCCATCTCCTGAAAGAACTGAAGAAGTCTGAATGCAGATAAAAGTATGCTTTTAAAAACTTTATTTTTCTTGGGTTTTTTTTTTTTGGTCTGTGTTTTCTTTCACAACATGACTAATGTGGAAGTATGTTTTACATGACTGTACATGTATAACCTAAATCAAGTTGCTTGCCTTCTCAATGAGGGGGATGGGAAAAAGGGAGAGAATTTAGAAATAAATTTTTAAAAAGGAATGCTAAAATTTGTTTTTACATGTAATTGGGGAAAATATTAAATAAATATGTTGAGAAAGCAAGAGAACAAGAGACACAGAGAGACAGAAAGAGAGAGAGACAGGGACAGAGAAGCTCTAGCTGACTATTGCCTTTTTCAATCCACCCCAGTTTTAGCCATTCAGGCACTCTGACTGCTCATAACATGGTGAATTAACTAGAACCAGTTTCAGAATGTCTGCATCTACTCCAAAGACCGAAGAGGATTGCATCAGCTGAGTACTTTGAACATGCTTGTAAGGAATAGACTCATTGACCTTGTTATACATATATCAAAATCATTCAAAATTCCTTAAATACATAACAGAAGAGAGAATCTTGTTCAACAACCTCATGGTTATAAAGGTCAGGCAGGACATAAAAGAGCAAGATGTGTGCTCACCAAAGATGTTCAACACAGCTATGGAAGAGATCTGGCAAAGATTTCCCATTGAAGAGGGGATGCCGATGGATGGCATATATCATGGCAACGTGGCTTCCAGAAGACACTGCATCCCTTTGCCATCTTCAGGCCCTGCTACCATGACTCAGCAACCTTTCTTCCTTTGAGTTTCACTCCACTCCACTAGTATCCTACCAGTAGTTAGTTACTGCCCTCTGGGCCATTTTATCTCCCCTTTTCAAGGAAATTTAGCTCCTAATTCTGCATCTTCTTCCCCATCCTAAACCCTACACCTTGTACTTAGGGATTCCAATATACATATCAATATCCTTCAAAGACCTATAGATTATTTAGATTATATATATATAATTATAGATTATAACTATATTATATTATAACTATAGGTTATATATAATTATAGATTATAACTACATTATATTATAGCTATAGATTATTTATATAATTTCAAGTAATAATCTGGACAGTAGTCTTTCTTTATCCACTTAATTTTTCTTGCTTGAATCACCAGGCCAAACTCTTTTGAACAACAATAGATTTCTTTGAGGAGGCTCTGCAATGTACCAGAAGTTAATATGACCAAAAAAATGTCATCCACAAATAGGAGTAGTTGGAGAACCTCAACACCTATAGGGAACCATTATTGAATTTGACCTCTGTGCCAGATCTTTTCCATGATAGTGTTTAACACCTTTAGTGAATGTGCATATCCTTGTTTTGTGACTTGCAGGATATTAATGATCAGAGAAGTGTTGAACAAGATGACCTGTATTTCTGCATCTTCATGCGGTCTTGAATGTTTTTGATGCAGGAATAGGATACATCTTTTTGTTAGAGAACCTTTAAAGTGATAGCTTCCTCTCCCAAATAAAATTCCTTTTTATAATCACCTCTACATCTTGTAGTAAATTGTATGATGGCAAAGGTGTGGTTTACTGTGGAATATCATTTACAAAAGCCTGCCTGTTCCCTTCTAATATCTTCTTCAGTGATTCCCCTGATGTGTGATGTGTGTATGGTTTATTCTTAAAAACTTTGTATAGATAGGAAAGTAGTGATTCTTGTTGTTGTCCTCTCAGACATATTTTTCAGTATTTTGTTAGTTAATTTATTTATTTTTAGTTTTCAACATTCTCTTCCATAAGTTGTTTTTTTTTTCTTTTTGGAGGGCAATTGGGGTTAAGTAACTTGCCCAAGGTCACACAGCTAGGTTTTTGTTTCTGTGTGTTAAGTGTCTGAGGCCGGATCCGAACTCAGGTCCTTCTGACTCCAGGGCCAGCACTCTACTCACTGCGCCACCTAGCCGCCCCTTCCATAAGTTTTAAATTTTCTTCCCCTCCTTCCTCCCCAAAATGGCATGCAATCTGATATAGGCTCTACATAAACATTCCTATTTTCACATTAGTCATGTTGAATAGAATTATAACGAATGGGAGAAACCATGAGAAAGAAAAACAAAACAAAACAAAAAGAAAATAGTCTGCTTCTCTCTGCATTCAGACTCCACAGTTCTTTCTCTGGATATGGATGGCATTTTCCATCATGAGTCCTTTGGAATTGTTTTAGGTTCTTGCATTGCTGGGAAGGGCTGAGTCTATCAAAATCAGTCTTCACACACTGTGACTGTTACTGTGTACAATGTTCTCCTGGTTCTGCTCACTTCACTCAGCATCAGTTCATATAAGTCTTTCCAGGCTTTTCTGAAGTCTGCCTGTTCATCATTTCTTTATAGCATAAATAGTATTCTATAACATTCATATACCACAACTTGTTCAGCCATTTCACAAATGATGGGTATCCCCTCAATTTCCAGCTCTTGGCCACCACAAAAAGCTGCTATAAAAATTTTGTACATGTGGGTCCTTTTCCCATTTCTTATGGTCTCTTTGGGTACAGCCCTAGAAGTGGTATTGCTGGGTCAAAGGGTATGCACATTTTACTATTTTTCAGTATTAGAAGAGTCTAAGTATTTTCCCCCCATGACTTTAGTATTTTTCCCTCCCTAGATGCTACATGAAATGATGCTTCTTGTTGCCTTTGGGTATACAATACAACTAACTATGCCAATTCCTTTTCCTTCCTTCCTTCCTTCCTTCCTTCCTTCCTTCCTTCCTTCCTTCCTTCCTTCCTTCCTTTCTTCCTCCCTTCCTTCCTTTTCTTCCTTTCTTCCTCCCTTCTTTCCTACTTTGCCATCGTTAAATTTAGTTGCAGCTTCCTTCATTCTTCTGGTTTCTTTATAAAAAGTTGGTTCAGTTCCCCTGAAGTTTGTCTATCCATTGCCCCTTGGTCATGGAACTCACATTTAGAAAAGTAATAGTAAAGCTGAAGTTTATAGATTATCTAAAAACTGTGATTCTTGGCTCTCTTTTCTGTCTTTTTGACTTTGCCACCTTCACTGCCAGCCATGGAAAGGAGCCATATAGGACTAAGGGCCATTTCACATTTTTCTGTTTTGTGGGTTGTCATGGCCAAAGAATTTATCACCAAGAGTGCTTAACTATTAGCAATGAGCTTGTGTATAGTTAGGTAGGCTGGTTCACAGAAAGCAGTCTAATAATGTTACCAGGACAATATTAGAAGTCTTTTCAGCACAGTAGAATCTTTTAGAGCAAGGGTTCTTCATCTGGAGTCCATAAAATTATTTTCATATAATGTATATAATAATTATGTAATGTCTATATTAGATAATAAAACACAAGATAATTCTATACTGTTATTTATATAATAATTATGTAGTATTTTATAATGAATTATAAAATTTATAGAATAATTATATAATAAATTATATAATATAATTTACATAAGATAAAAGCACATGAATAACTTTTGATATAATTGGTTTTCCTTATAATTTGATATATTTTATTTTATGAATTTAAAATTATGATTCATAGAAAGGTCCAGAGGATTCACCAGATTGCAAAGAGGTCCCTAACACAAAAGATGATTAAGAGCCCCTGGCTTAGAGATTGTGTTTCACTGGCACAGCTTTCAGGAACCAAGGGTCACCTTTGACACCATGATGAGGCAGTGGAGCAGGACTTAGTGATATGTAAATATCAGACACTACTAAATTATTATTGATTGACCAGACTGGACATGTGGTTGGGGTCCCAGGAATAGGTGAAAATATCTTCTAAATAAATTACCAATCTACAATCCACAAAGTCTTAAAAGATACAGTTTACAAGCTCTAGACTGTGGGATGTTGAAGGTACCATAAAGCATAAAATGGTCGTCACACATTCCAGAACCGAAGTACTCCAGATCTGACAGGAACCTTGTCCAAAGGCTGTCTAATTCAACATACACTTGAATGAGAATTCCTCCTACAATATACTTGAAAAATGGACATGGACCTTTGCCTGAATTTCTAGTGATAATGAATGCCACATGTCATGAGGTACCCCATCATGCTATTTCCCACTCATCCTTTTTTTTTTGGTATGCAGATAAGGTTGCATACAAATTAGACCAAAAGGTGGTCATCCCTGCAATTTCTAGTTCTTTGCCACCACAAAGACAGGGGCTATAAACGTTTTTAGGACACATAGCATTTTTTCCTTTTTCCCTAATCATCTTGGGAAACAGACATAATAGTGATATTGCTGGGTCAAATGGTATGCCAGGGGTGGGGAACCTGTGCCCTCAAGGCTGCACATGACCTTCTAGGTCCTCGGGTATGGCCTTTTGATTGAATCTAAGTTTTACAGAACGAATCCTTTTATTAAGGGAACTTGTTCTTTGAAGTTTGGATTCATTCAAAGGGCTGACTTAGAGGGCCGTTTGTGGCCTTGAGGCCACAGTTTCCCTACCCCTGGATAAACTATAAGCAGTTTAATAGCTCTCTGAACATAATTCCAAATTTCTCTGCAAAATGGTTGGATCATCTCGTAGATCCACCAATGATGAATCAAGGTCCCAATTTTTCCATATCCCCTGCAACATTCATCATTTTTCCACTTCTATCATTTTAGCCAATCTGATAGGTTTGAGATGGTACCTCCAAATTGTTTTAATTTGCATTTCTCTAACCAATAATGATTTAGAGCATTTTTCCATATGACTACAAATTATTTGGATTTCTTTATCAGAAAACTGCCTTCCCATCCTTCTTAACCAATTGTTGTGAGGTTCCCAGAAGATGAGAGAGAAGATTGGATCTGCTTTTTCCTATGGTTATTCTGTAAGAATTCCTGCTGAGCCAGAGTTTAGGGATCCAGTTAGTGAATACTTGAAACCAGTTAGAATTACTATTCTCAGGAATATGATTCGTCATTGGTATAGTCATTAGGCTGGTGTGGTGACAACTCCCACAATTCTCAATTGAATTGAATGCATGCTAACTGCTGGATGCTGGGATGGGAGATCCCCTTCAAGGTTTGGTGGGGTTCTATAACTGGATATGATGAGGGGCCAGAAATGTTGAGGAAGAAACCTCCAGGGATACAGGGATCCCAAGACCTGGGTCTTGGGCATTGTTAATTCACAGACTCAAACATTCTTTAAGTCAAGGTGGTAAAAGTTTATTGTTATGCTTTTCAGTAGGCAACAGTTATTAGGGAACCTGCAACCTTAGAGGGTTAAAGTTTATATAGCATAACTATAGTAAAACATGTGCCAAATATGCTAACTAGGTGAGTCAGGGAAGGATTAGGGAATGGTCAGTTCGTAAAGGAACATGCACTTTTAATATCTACTGCACAGGTATTTTACCCAGAGTTTACTGGGAAATAGACCAAGAGGACGGGAGAGAAGTGTGGTTTTAGGCCTGAAACGTCACTAAGTCAACTAACAGACTGAGAAATACCCAGCCTACTCCCAGCAATGTCTAGTTAGACAAGACAAACTTAAGGGAGTATACATATGACTAAGATACATATGACAGGTAGTGAGTAGTAAATGTCTTTATGACCCAGTACACAGCCAGTTCAGCCAGTACACAGCTGGTTCAAACTACTAAATTCTATAGCTGCAGCTGGTTACTGTATCAGAAAGAGAGATATGTATTTTGCTAGGGCATGCTGCCCTTGAGCTAGAGAGAAAGTGCCTGAGACAGTGTTTTGAGGTTAGGGAGACTTGAGGCTAGGGCGAAAGGTGATTTTGGAGCTGGGGTTCAAGCACAGGCACCCAAGAGCCCCATCAGATATAGCATGTATCTAGTGGAGTAAACAATGTTTCCAAAAGCAGGGAGAACAGAGTGTGGACTTCATTAAGTCCTATGAAATGCAACCTCATGATGCAAAAGCAGCCAACAGATCTCTATGACAACTGGGAAAAGGAGGAAGCTAGTGATATTCAAGCTGAGAAATTCATGACATCTACCTTGGTATTGGGTTTGGTCTTGGAAGCCCTGGTTTAACAGGGCATACATTATCTCCACTACTACCAAATGCTAAGGTGGAAATTATAGGAACAATGGCATTAACCTAGATTTGGGGGGGTGGAGGGAAATGGGGGAGAGGGTACAGATTTCAAAGGGTTCAGAAAAAGGGTAGATGTAATCCAGTGGCCTAATAATTTTCAGAAGTTGATCTAGAAGGCTTAGGGAACCCTTAAGAATAAAATTCTGGGGAGCAAATATAATGCTGATGAAGTAAAAAAGAGGACCTGTCTAAAAAGACCCTGTGCAATGTAGATTCACAAGGAGGTCATTGATGAATTTAGATCTTGAAAAGACATGGAATCCAGGACAAGGCTGAACAAGAAAGATTAGTATGATCCCATATGCTAAATCTCAGAATGAACTGGTGGTGGCAAGAAATGGTAAGGACCATAAAGGTGATTAATTGTTTTTATAGCTGTGTTGGGGGGAAAGGGGTTACAGGAGGGGTAGGGCTACTGCTCAGGCTGGATGAGATGATGAAAATGTGTAATGAGGACAAGGCAGAAGCAATTATCTCTTATTTCACTTCTGTTTTCTTTTCCAAGGAGAATGATATTTAAACTGGGAAGAACATAAAACTGGTCAACAGGGAGTAGAAACCCCCCCAAAATGAAGAGACAGTAAGTCATCACCTTGCTGCCTTTACTAATGTCCCCAGACCCAATTGAACTACATCCTTAGGTACTGAAAGAAATGGCAGATGTGACTGCTGAGTCCCTGTGGGCAAGTATGTTTTTAATTGTCAGAGCAGGGTCTTAAACCAAGATCTCTTGACTCTGAGCCCAACATTCTTTATTTAATTTTTAAAATTTAAATTAAAAAAATTTTTAAAGCAATTGGGATTAAGTAACTTGCTCAAGGTTACACGGCTAGTCATTATTTATGTGTGGGTGCTCATTTTCTGAGGCCGGATTTGATCTCGGGTCATCCCAACTCCGAGGCCGGCACTCTTACTCACTGCGCCACCTAGCTGCCCCTAAATTAAAATTTTTAATGAACAAAAATCAATTTTTTATTCTTCCTAACTCCCCTTTTTGTGGAAAGAAAGAAAGAAAGAAAGAAAGAAAGAAAGAAAGAAGGAAGGAAGGAAGGAAGGAAGGAAGGAAGGAAGGAAGGAAGGAAGGAAGGAAGAAAGAGAAAGGAAAAAGAAAGAAAGAAAGAAGGGAAGGAAGGAAGAAAGAAAGAAAAAAAGGAAGGAAAAAGAAGAATAAAGGAAGGAAAGAAAGAAAAATAACTGTTGCAAAAATATGTAGTGTCAGACAAAAATAATTCCTACGTTGGCCATATGTCTGAAAAGTATGTGCCTCAATCTACACTGTCTGTCAGCCCTCTTTGAGGAAATGGGTACACTTTTCATCCTGGGTCTTCTGGAATTGTGGTTGGTCATTGCATTAATCAGAATTTCTAAGTCTTTCAGAACTGTTTATCTTTATGATGCTGTTCTTACCGTATAAAGGGTTCTTTTCATTCTGCTCTCTTCACTCTATATCAGTTCATACAAGTCTTCTCTGGCATCTAAGTAGCATGGTGCATAAAGCACGGACCTGGAATTAAAAGGACCTGCCTTCAAATCTAACCTCAGACACTTACTAACTTTGTGACCTTAACCTCCTGTCCCATGAGGATCAAACGATATTATATTTGGAAAGCATTTTGCAAATGTTAAAGCACTATATGAGTGCTAGCAATAATTATTATTAGCTATTATTCAAGGTTTCTCTGAAGCTATCTATCCCCTTCATCGTATCTCATTGGACAATAGTATTCTATTACAGAGCAGATGGGTGGCGCAGTAAATAGAATGCTGGGCCTGGAGTCAAAAGGACCTGAGTTCAAATTTGACCTCAGATTACCTACTACATTTACCCATTTGCCTCCATTTCCTCATCTATAAAATGGGGAAGGAAATGGCAAGCCACTCTAGTATTGTTGCCAAGAAAAGTCCAATTGGGGTCATGAAGAGTCAGACATGACTAATTGACTAAACAATAATAAAATTCTATTACACTGATAAACCATTATTTGTTCAGCCATTCCCAAACTAATGGGCACACCCTTAGTTTGTAGCTCACCCCCAGAAGAGTTACTTTGAATTTTTTTGCACACGTGGGTCATTTTTTCTCTTTCTTTGATCTCTTTGGGAATATATACCTATATAGATATCAGATATCACTGGGTCAAAGAGTAAGCTCAGTTTAGTAGCTTTTGAGGGGCACAGTTCCAGATTGTTTTTCAGAATGATGATATCAATTCACAGCTCTACCATATTGTTGGCAATTTTTGAAAGGTGTTGATGAGTTGGAGAGGTATCACAGGACAGGAGAATGGAAAATATTGTTCGACTTTTCAAATGCATGGAAGAGGGCAGAATCTAAAAACTACTGACTTCTGCCCCTGAAAAATTCTAGAGTATATTATTATTATAAGGACAATTCATGAGCATTTAGCAGTGCTTGGCTTCCTCAAGAAGTCAAGTCAGATTAACTTAATTTCCGTTTTTGATAAGATAACTAGACTAAGTAAATCAGAAGTAAGCTGTAGAAGTAGAACACTGATTTCAACAAAGTGTTTCACCCTGCTATCCTTGTGAACAACAGAGACAGTCATGGGCCATACCATGGATGGGAAAAATTGCATCTTTATCTCAATATAATTGGTTTTCTTTTGCAATCATATATATTTTTTAAATTTTATGCATTGAGAGACATTAGTCTGAGAAGGGTACCCTTGGCTTCACCAGAGTGCCAAAGGGATCAGAACACAGAATAGGTTAAGAACCCAAGGATTTAATCATAGTTCAGTTAGGTGGGTATGGAGCTGGGTGAACGACTGAATCCAAAGAGTTGTTAATGGGACAATGTTAACTTGGAAGGAGGTGTCTGGATGAAAGCCCCAGGAATCCATGCTGTTTAGCATTTTTATAAGGTGGATCCTTCACCCAAGCAGATTTATCTCAAGAACTGAACAAACCTTTTCAAAATTAATCCAGTAGGGCAAGAGTATTGCAAGATAACTCAGCTTTCTGAAGGAGCTGGCCTATTCCACTATTACCCTATATGATCCAAGGAATCGGACAGTTGGGTGTTTGTTTTGTTTTGCCTCAGAAAACCAGTCTTCCTAAGCATCTGAAGGAATACCTTAATATCACTCAATAAGGGGCTGTTCCCAAGTTAAGAGATGGCCCAACACTAAAAATGCCCACCAACTTTAAGCTAAAAGTAAAGTAATGACCACTTGTCAGGTATGTGAGGGCATTCTTATTCGGGGTCAGGTGGCAGATGGCCTCTAAGGTATTTCTCGAGGAAAGTGATCTGAGAAATTCACTGGGCTGCTGGTGGGTGGGGCAGTCTACTTGCTTCCAAGTAATTCCATCACAATCTGTGAAGTGTTGATCAATCTTAAGTCCTTTTAAAGTTTGGCTCTCTTGTTCCTGGAACCATTCCCAGACTATAGATTTGTAGCCTCTAGCCAGAACATCAGAGCAGCAAGTACTTCTGCTCATATCAGGGGACAGGTATATATTCATTTTCAGTTTGAATGTGAAACAATATTAGTGATTACTGACTTTTTTGTGGAGGTTTGCAAGGGGCAGAGAAAGGGAAAATGGGAGCCAGTTACACGCCAAGCCATAACTAGGAAATCTTGCAACCGAGGCAAGCACCAGAAACTATGTGTAGAGGAAGATGCATGAAAGGTGCTTTCAGCTATGAAGCAAGGCTAGACAATTTACCATGGGGGAAGAGACAGATGGTCCACTCCCACCCAAAGCAGATGGTAGAGAGGCTGCCCTCTTTCTCTCCTCCATGGTAGCTTTCTTATTTTAACCAATTAATCTTGGGAACCGGGTGCTAAGGTGAATTGTTTCTTTCTCCTTGTTCCCCAAGAAGCTTGATTACTAGGGGGTTGGGGGCCAAGTGCTCACCTTGACAGCAAACAGATGTTTGGAGGGAAAGAAGGTTTGAACCAACCTCCTTTAAAACATTCAAAAGAGACTCTTAGGGCTTGAAGGGGACTAAGCCATCATCTAGCCCATTCCTTCGTTTGAGAGAAGAGAAAACTAGGGCCCCAGAGAGGGGAAGTGATGACACAAAGTGACACAGTGTATAGAGCCCTGAATTTGAAGTTCAGGAAAACCTGAGTTCAAATCCAGCCTGATGAACTTACCAGCTATATGACCCTGGATGAATCACTTAACCTCTGTCTGCCTTAGTCTTCTCATCTGCTAAATGGGGCTAATAATAGCCCCTACCTCCCAGGGTTGTTTTAAGGATAAACTGAGATATTTATAGAGCACTTAGCACATAATAAATGTTTCTTAATTTAATTTAAATTTTAATTTACCCATAGTCACAGAGGAGGTAGAAGTGAAAAGAACCTTAGAGACCACCTTGTCCAAATTCCTCCTTTTACCAAGGAAATAGAGGCTCAGAATTTCAATCAGAGCAGGAATTAGAACTCAGGTCTCCTAGATCTCAGGCTAATAGTCTTTCAGTCAAGTGGCTAAAATCTAGGTTCCCCCCCACCCGCCCTGCATCCACCAGGGCTCCCTCCCTGGTCTCATGATTCAGCATGAATAGCTTAAAGGATAGGGGATGGCATAATCCAGTCAGACCCCAAACTCATTCACCTCCATCAGAAAGTTTAACAAAATTAGGAGGGCAAAACTTCAAGGAAAAAGAAAAGATCCTTGAGAAGGGGGAGATAGTTATGTCAAGTCAACTAGCATTTATTAAACACTTACTATTTGCCAGACATTTGTATATCTGTATACACACATATGTACATAATTTGCATAAAATAGATGTAAATACCCTTTCTGTTTAGGCTTTTCTTCATTATCACTCAGCTCTACTATTAAGATAGCTTCCTAATAGATCTTTTTGCTATACTATTAAGATAGCTTCCTAATAGATCTTTTTGCCTGTGCTTTTTCTCTCATCAATTGATCAATAAACATTTAAGTGTTTGCTATGTGCCAGGCACTGTGCTAAGCATTGGGGATACAAAAAAAGGCAAAAGAGAGTCCCTGGCCTCAAGGAGCTTATAGTCTAATGGGAGAGACACTATTCTAACAAATACGTACAAAGCAAACTATAAACAGGATAAATGGGAAATAATTCACAGAGGGAAAACACTGGAATTGAGAGGTTGGGGAAGGCTTCCTGTAGGAGGTGGGATACTCTAAGCCATCTTTCATATTGCTGCCAGGTTTATCTCTCTTATGTGGAGATAGGGCCATATCATTCCTCTGCGGAAATCCTCCTGATGATAACCTATTGCCTATCAAACACAACTCAAAATCCTTTGCCTAGCACTCACGGCCTCCCACAATGTCTAGACTGATTAATGTCCTTTAAACATGACCTGAACTTTCTTCCCCTTCATGCCTTTATTTTCATTATCCATTCATATGCCTAAAATGCGGGCTCCATTTTAGAAGTACTTTAAAGCCCAACTCATATATAATCTTCCCTGCAAAGTTTCCCTGATCCCCTACTTTAAAACGCTCCTTCTTTCTTGGGACCTCACATTGCACTTTGTACCATATATATATATATATATATGTTACATCCCCTTATTCAACCACAGACACCAGGATGGCAGGGATTGTGTCTTATCTAAAACTGCTACCTCCTTTGTTGCCCTGTATAGAAAGATGTTCAACAAATACTTGTTGAATCGAATTGATGGGGACTCTGTGAGCAGCTATTAAAGCTGGGAACAGCACTAAGACTTTTGGGATGCCCTGTATTAATTGCTGATAAGGAAGAGGACACTTTGGATCATCAGACTGACAATCCAAGATCCTAATTAACATGTAAAGTGGTATTAGGTTCTGTGAAGATTAAAAGTAAGTAGGAATTAGTCCCTGCCCTTAGGGACCCTACATTGTCTTTGGGGAGACAAGGCACAAATGCATTTAAAGTTAGATAATACAGTTCACTCATATAAGAACTCTCACAAGCTGGTCCCTTGATTAATTGCCAAATGAATGATAAAGCAATTAAGTCTCAGAAGTTCAGACAGGAGAAATTACTATGGGCTGGAGTAGACTAGAAAAAGGTTTTATGTCCTGGAAAGGTATTGAACAGACTCTTGATGGGTGTGCAGGAGATGAATGGGGGGAAGGTTCAAATACTAACTGCAACATTTTCTAGTTGTGTGACCACAGGCAAGTCATTTAACTTGTCTAAGCCTAAGTTTTAAATGAAAAAATTTCAGTTAAAGATCTATTTTCTCTCTTTTTCACCCACCTTCCCTTCCCCTTCCTCCATGGTGGTGGTGGTGGTGGTGGGGGAATTATAACAGATATGCATAGTCAAGCAAAAACAAATTCCCACATTGGTCTGATAAAAAAAATACGTGTGTGTGTGTGTGTGTGTGTGTGTGTGTATGCATACATGTCTCATTGTGTATACTGAGTCCACAATCTTTCTGTTAGGAGGTGGGTAACATTCTTTATCATCAGTCCTCTGGCACCCTGGCTGGTCATTACTACATTACTAATACATTACTATGTTACTACATTACATTAGAACACAAGCCTCCTGAGGGAAGAGATTGTTTTTGCTTTTCTTTGTGAATTAATAAAAAGATATTTATTAATTACCTACTATATGACTAGCAGTATGTTAGGTGCTAGGGATAAAAAGACAGAAAAATAAGACACACACACACAGGAATATATAAGTACTTATTAAATGGTTAGTGTAGCCACATTCCGGTTATAGCTTCCTTTCTCAAAATGGGGCCAGAATTGGGACTTGTGAGGTGTATCTTACTATTCCCAATTGGGAAGGAGGAGGCTTCTGCTCTAACCTCTCCTCTCTCTAGAGAGAGCTAAGGAGGAAAGTTTGACTGGAGCCTTTGGTGGTGGTAATGGTGGGTGGGACAATTTGGCTATGGATTTCAAAGCTAAGTTCTTAGGAAAGTCAGTAACTTAGACTGCTTCATCTTTGAATTCAATTCATGCAAGATTGGGGCTGCCAGTGGCCACTAAAAGGGATGAATGTTTCAACATTTCCTCAAGTGACACTACCTAACACAGAAATGAAAATTCCAAAGGAGTATAAGACACAGAGACCTTTGCCCAGGACTTCAAGGAAATGAAGAAATTTAGAAGAGGTGGGGGCGGCAAAGCCTTGTGTTATAATCTCAAGTCAAACTCCAAGAGTGGGTAACCAGCCCATTAGTGTGGGAACCTGGAAACTGGCTTTTCTGCCATCTCACCAAACACACCTACGTTCATTGGACCCTTGAAAGATCAAGGTGCCTGCAAGGTGCCATTCCCTGAAACTCCTAATTTGTATTGGGAGATAGCTAAAAAGCACTCTTTGGCCCCCAACCTTCTCTTCCAATGATAAAGAGTATTTCACATCACATCATATGAAACACTTAATCAAAACCCATCTTCTTTAACAAATCAACCTCCAGCACACGGAGTCACTGAGGCCAGGGGACAAGACAGAGTTCCAGCTAAGGGTGGCGCATCCTTTGATTAAGATAATACACAGCTAGCCTCTTTTTTTTTCCTTCACAGTTACAAATTCTGGATCTGTTCCCTTTTTGATTTGACATTACATTTCAGCGAGGTTGACACCAAAAAAGAGACCAAGACTTGTTCTGTCTTCAACTGGGGATTAGGAGATAATTTCTCACAATCCTTTCAGTAATGATGCTGAGATCTTCTGATCTTTCCATAAGCAAGCTTTTTTATTTTTTTTTTCTGGGAACTTGGTTTTTAACTATGGCACAGACCCTGCTTGCTTCTGATTCCTTTCTTAGGGAGTATCTAAATATACTTAATCTACAGGCCCTGGAAAAGGCTTCCTCTTTCCTTCTCTTTTCCTTCCCTTTTCTCAACTCCCCCCCTCCCCACAACTGAAACCTTCAACTGAGTGAGTGGTACTTTTACTCTCCAGGATTTTGGAGGCAGGAGGAGGCTTTACTTCCCCCACCTTAGGACATTTTAGGTAAGATCTGGAAGCCTCAAGGGTTTCACCCCTCCCCCAGTCTCCATTATTTATAGCTTAACAATTTTTTTCATCATGCTGCATAGTAACCATAACTTCGACTAGGGATTTATTTTTTAAAAGATCATCCAATTAACAAATATTGACTGAGTGCCTTCTATGTATAGGAGGCAGCATGACATAATGAAGGGAGACCTGGGTCAAGTCCTGACACTGGTTCATTCTAGTAGTTGTGTGACCCAGGACAAATCTCTTGAGTTGTCAGAGCCTTAGGTAACAATCTGAGACTACAGGTGGCAGAGAAGGAACCTGCCTTGTTAGAGGGAGCTTCCTCTTCAGAGAGCTCCTTATAGCAATGAAATCACAAGTCCAGTCCACATACTATCTTCCAGGCCTTCAGCACTGTTCTAGGTGTAGAAGGTGATAGGGGAAAAAGAGACAACATAGTTCCTGCCTTCTAGAAGCTCACAATCTAGTTAGTGAGTCAATGCAAATATATGTGTTTATTTAAATACTGAATTGCATTGTACATCCTGTAAGTGCACAGGGAGTTTAGAGGAGGAACAGATCAATGAGCAATCCGGGAAAGGTATTGGAAATTTAGTAGGACATTGAAGAATACAATAAATAGTGGAGAGGGAAAATTGTTATTCTAGGTCAGAGATTCCCAAACTTACTTGTCCTACCACCCCCTTTAAAAAAAATTACTCAGCACCTCCCCAGAAATCTATTTTCTTTAACCCTTTAACAGTTTTTTTTGAAATTTGTGTCATTTCAAAAATATATAAACTATTTTTTAAATCACATCTTAAATTTAATAATTTATTATAAATTTGTGAATTTTTTACTGCATTGAGATTTTGATGACACAATATCATATCATATAGTTGCATAGTATTATAAACAAGTCATTACACGCACACATTCCTGCTGATGCATGCTGGACTTTCTGGCAATGTACAACTGGGCCTGCCAATACTTGCTTGTTAAGACCTGCTTGCCGACTTGACCAGACTTGACAGCTGATGGGTCATAACTTGCATTTTGTGTGTTTATTTGGAAAATAATGTGATCATTAAGACTTTAACTCTGTTACACAACAGATGAAACATGTATGAACTGTTTCTCAAAATTTCCTTTTCTTCTTTCCTTGCTTCTAACACCCCCTTATTTTTATTCAACACCCCTAATTGCACCTAAGGCTACTACCACCCTCCTGGATCATTCCAGTGCGGCCTGGGGGCAAGATCACCCACTTTGGGGACCTATAGTAATCTACATGACAATCACAACCTGAGCAAAAGCAGGGTGGTAGCAATGAGAGTAGTGAATTCATAGGAAATTGAGGAGATAGGCCCAATTATAGAGGAGATTATATTGGTGAGTAGTAGGAAATAAAGTTAGATGGGCAAAAGGGGGCCAGAACCCAAGCAGAGAAATGTATAATTGGTGCAATAAGAAATTTAGAAGACATTAAAGATTTCAAACAGGGGAGTAACAAGATGAAACTACATTTAAGGAGAATTCGTTTAGTAGTAGTAGTTCAGAGATAAAAAACAAACCTGTCGTATTAGCTCAGGTCTAAGACAATAAAGGCCCAGATGACCATATATATTAAAGGCATTTCAAAAGAAAAACTAGCAGTACTGAGTGAGTGAATATGGGGCATAAAAGAGCAGGATGGATCAAAGACCCAACAGTTTTAAGCCTGAGTGGGAGAGCATGGGTAGTGCCATTATTCCAGAAAAGAAAGTTGGGAGAGGAGGCTGGTAGGAGGGAGAAAAAGGGTAGGTTTTGTTTTGTTTTATTTTTTGACCTTGGAAAGAATACTGTACCTGTTTTCCCAAAGACAGAATTATTTCTTGAGGAAGACAAAGGATCAAAAATGTCCATGTTAGGGATGGCTAGGTGGCGCAGTGAGTAGAGTGTCGGCCCTGGAGTCAGAAGGACCTGAGTTCAGATCCAACCTCAGACACTTAATGAACACACAAACCAAAAAAAAAAAAAAAATCCTAGCCGTGTGACCTTGGGCAAGTTACTTAACCCCAATTGCCCTCCAAAAAGCAAAAATAAAATAAAATAAAATAAAAATGTCCATGTTAAAACATAAACATGTATTCTAAGAATTTTGAAAATTAAACAGAAATCACTGGGAGTTGCCTTTAAGATGTTTATGAGTGATATGAACTCCTCATTGGGAATATTACAAGGGAATGTAATATCTAAGCTGAAGGAAAAGGAAGGAAGAGGAGGAAGGCACCTTCAGCTGGAAGGCACCTTCACCTTCACTTTCAGTTGAAAAAGGAGCGCTTTTAGGAGAACAGAGGCAAGAGTTAGGCCTATGGACATAGACCTCTGATAAAGAGGAAAAAAGAAGACATAAAAAACTGAGGAGATGTCCTCAGTATGATTTAGCTCAGAGATGTAAAAGGCAGCCAGGTGGGGTAGTGGATAGAGCATGGAACTTGGAGTCAGGATGATTTAAATCCAAATCCCTCCTCTGACATACTGGCTGTGTGTGCCTGAGCAAATCATTTAACCATTGTCTGCCACAGGCAATTCTCTAAAAATCTAAGTTACAGATGGGGTTCTAATCCATGTTGGTGGAGGCACTTTCTACATGGAGAGTATCAATGAAATTACAAATATCAATGAAATTACAAATCTAGAAAAGAAATGAAAAAGAAGAGAGAGAAATAAAAGGAAACATTTCTAAAATTTTTGGAGAGACCAGATATGGTGCCTTGTTTTTTCACCCCATTTCTTATACGATGCTCTTAATCTCAGTCCCTTCCCCAAACATTACCCATGGGACAGTCTAATAACAGAGTAAACCAAAACCCAGAAATAGCCCTTCTTAACAAACCTCTGGGGAGGGGACTTTGGACTGTCCAGAGACAGAATGGAAAGTATGTGAGCTGGGTCAGCAGCAGTGCAGAAAATAGCTAAATTTGCAGGCTTGGCCATTCCACATAACTTTTGATGTATTTCTTTGTTTCCCGTCTGGTTCTTGACTACAGCAGAAAAGACCATTTGTTGAATGGATTCAGGATCCATCCACAAGATGGTATTTATCCTCTTTGTTGGTAATGCTATTTACCAGCTTTGGTGGGAGGTAATAGGGGAACTTAGAAATTATTCTTTAGGGACCTGAAGAAATGCAAACTGTATAGTGATGGATGGAACTTTGGGAAGATGTTGCTCTGCTGGTCCCCACATGTAACTCAGTTATCTTGGCAGCTGGCAATCTGGCCTGCATCTGATCAATTTTATCTACAAAGTATTCAGAACATTTCTCCCAGGAAGAACATGTCGACCTTGTAACCAGGAAAATGCAATCTGGATTCACCAGTCTAAGTGTACTCACAGTTTTGATTAAGTTTTTGTAGAAACAATGGGGAGATGAGTCTCAGAACATGAGCCAAACTGAGGAGGGGAAGGGCATGGGGAAGGGGGGGAGGGGAAGAGGACAACAGAAAACCACCAGGGGCCTTTGGTGAAACTGCATCTTCTCCTGCCTTCTATTTTATGTGTTTACCAATTGTGAAAGCAAATCCAGCTGTTGGGAGCAATTGCTTCCAGATGATTTTATGGGAAAGAAAAACACTTTATGAAAAAAAAAAGCTGCAGAATAAGAAACAGGACATGTAGGCCTTGTGGGCCAGGATGTCATATGGACTGTTTCCTGATATTGTGCAATAAGGCTCCAGCAAGCACTCAGGGTCAGTAACAAGATTACTGTAAAGAGTCACTAGCCTAGAAACAGGAAACCAGAGGTAGCCTACAGAACCTACTACAGAACCTGAGGGTTCACTGACCTCGCTGGGCAACCATATCCACCACCCCCCAATCCTTTTTCCTTACCCTACCTCCTTCTGTAAGGAGTTCTGAGTGAATGTTTCATACATGCTGGATTCCTTTGATTAAAAAAAAAACTGAATCATGCAAACAGCTTGGTTTTGCTTCTAAAGGCAGCACATATTTGGTATTTGACAATATGTTGTGTTTGCTTTCTCTACTATCTTGGAGGCTAACAGGCTGGAATTAGGGCTTCTTTTCTCTAATTTGGTTATACAGGTCACAAGATAAAACCTACTTAGAAGGGTTTAGAGAAGGATTACAGTATTTACGGCTCTCTCAAGTTGACTTTGTAGGCTGGGTCAGTTAGCAGCTGGAGACTCCCTTGGCTAGGAGCCTGTTTTGTTTTATAAACTGGAAGTGTTAAAAGGGTTGGGTCCATGTCACGAAAATCTCCAACCAAAGGCCTGGTCCCAAACTGCCAGACTGTTGGTAGAGCTCTGGCTCAGTGGTCAGAGAACCTGTACTTAAATCTTCTAATCAAATGACGCTCAATTACCTGTGTGACCTTGGCCCCATAACTGACATCTGGGGCCTTAGTTTTCTCATATGTAAAAGGAAGAATTTGAACTAAATGGTCTCTGAGATTCCTTCCATTTCTAAATCTATGATTCTGCATGAGATTCTATGACCAAAAGCACGTGACTTATGTGTCTGTGTACAAAAGGCCATGAATTCAGACATCTATGAAACAAGTTTTTCCAGTGACTTGCCTGGCCAGACAATAAGAGAGGAGATTGGGGTTAGAGGGAAGAAGGGGATGGACGGACCAAGGGGAACCTGCCCAAGGCATGACACGTCAGGCAATCTCAGTCCTTAGCTATTCTCTAGTTCCTACTAAATGAGAGAGAGCGAGAGAGAGCGCGAGAGTGAGAGAGAGAGAGAGAGAGGGAGAGAGATGGGGGATAGGGAGGGAAAAAGACAGAGGTGGGGAAGAGAGAGGAAGAAGGGGGGAAAGAGAAAGACAGAGAAAGATGGAAAGAAGGAGAAGAAGAAGAAGAAGAAGAAGAAGAAGAAGAAGAAGAAGAAGAAGAAGAAGAAGAAGAAGAGAGACAGAGAGAAGGGAAAGAGAGAAGGAGACAGAAAGACAGAGAGAGAGGAAGGGGAGGAGAGAGATAGTGGGGAGGGAGGGAGACAGAGAAAGAGGGGGAAGAGAGAAATGAAGAAGGGGGAGAGACAGAGACAGAGAGAGGTGGAGAAAGAGACAGACAGATACAGACAGAGACAGAGACATAGAGAAAAGCAAAGGAAATAAATTTAACCCCTTCAGCCTGGATGAGTAGGCAGGTGGCCCTTGGAAAACCATGCCCATATACACTTACTGTTTAATCTACATGCATGCATATTTTACAAAGCTTCTCTCTCCACCCTGAGCCACAAAAATGTGTGGCTGAGTACAATAAGTGCATTGAAACCGAATGCTGCATTTGAAGCATTTGTGCTGTGATCTGGCCTTGGAGTCCTCCTCCCTCCTTTTTCTTGTCCCCTTTCCTCTTCTCTTTCTATCTCCACCCATTTCTGTCCCTGGCCATTGGCTCCTTTGCCTCCTGCCTCTCCAGCTCCTTAGTGCTAAGGTCTCATCTCCACCAGCTGCGAGACAGATGTGAAAGCCTTGGCTTGTGGTGCTGGGACTTGGGGGCTTAATGACTAGGACGCCAGGTCCCACCCACTGCTTTCCCAAACCACTGTTTCTTGTCTCCACTGCACTTCCTCTGCCCTAAAACGAGCCCAGCCACTGGCTTCACCAAAGTTGAAAGTCTTAGAGATTCTTAGAGGCTTACAATAATCATTTGAAGTCCTAGGTATTGTGTGTGTGTGTGTGTGGGGGGGGGGTGTCTCTGTCCTTAAGAAAGCTTCCAGTCTGCTAGAAGATATAAGATGAGGTACACAAAGAAGCATTGGGTCTGCCATTGTTCATTAATCTGTGAGCACCGATCCATAGAACAACAGATTTTATGACCCTATGATTGGCAATTACATTTGAGTTCAAACGGCCTAACTTGACTCTTATCAAAAAATTGTTTTTGGTTTCCTATTCAGCTCTTCTGGGCCCTTGGAATCCAATCTATTAATCAGCCATTTCATCCATAGGCTGTCCTCCTTAGGATATAACCTATTCAACACTTTTTCTCCTAATAAGCTGCCCCCACTACATCTGTCATCCAGGACCTTCTATGGAGTTCTTATTGGCCAGATGGTCCTGCCAAGGATTCTTCCTTTTGCATTTTTCTGATGTGTAGACCACGATGGGCATCCCCATGAATTTAATTGATTATGTCTTGATCTTCATGGGTACCTCCTTATCAATTAACTTAGGGCTGCCTTGTTCCCTTTGCCTGACAAAGTTGGTGACTGGGGTATATATAAGTCATACTATTTCCTCAGCATAGGCTAGAGTATTGGATCTAGGAGCAGGAAGATCTGAATTTAAATCTGGCCTCAGAAGCTAACCATGTGACCCTTCGAAAGTCACTTAACCTCTCTCAGTCTCAGTTTCCTAATCTGTAAAACAGGGATGATGACAGCACTCACCTCACAGCACTGTTGTAAGGATCCAGTGAATTAGTAAAGAGCTTTGCAAACTTTAAAGTTCTATATAAAATTTGAAAGTGCAGATTCATTTTCCATTCCTTTGTTTTATTGAGATTTATCTCTAACCAATCAAAAGCAGCAAGCATTCATTCAGGCCTACTATGTGTAAAAATACTGTGCTCTAAGGCAATGGTTCTCCCAGAGAGGTCTCTGAGAGACGCTTCTAGCATCAAGGTCTGCAAGATTAGAATTATTTTCATAGCGATATAGTTATGGTTTTTCAGTTGTTTCAGTCGTGTCTGACTCTTTGTGACTCCATTTGGGGTTTTCTTGGCAAAGATGCTGTAGTGATCTGCCATTTCCTTCTCCAGCTCATTTTACAGAAGAGGAGACTGAGGCAGACAGTGTTAAGTGACTTGCCCAGGGTCACCCAGCTAGTAAGTGTCTGAGGCTGCATTTGAACTCAAGTCTTCCTGACTCCAGGACCCACATTCTATTCACTGTGCCACATAGCTGCCCGTCACAATGATATTAAGATTTCTTAATTTCTAATATGATAACTATTGATAAGTGTAACACATATAAGCAAAAGCTCCTTGGCTGAATCATTAGTTTTTAAGAATATAAAGGGGTCCTGAAACCAAACAAGTTTGAGAACTGTTGCTCTAAGGTAATCTGCAGCTTTTGCAGCTTTTCTCAGAGCTTTGTGGCAGTGGGAGCAAACAAGACACAAATATCCTCTAAAAGGGCAGTATGTGAAAGGCAGTATGTATTGACAGCTAGGTGGCGCAGTAGAGTGCTGCATCTGGAGTTAGGAAGACCGGAGTTCAAATCTAACCCCAAACACTTACTGTGTGACCCTGAGCAAGTCACTTACCCCTGTTTTCCTCAATTTCCTCATCTGTAAAGTGAGCGGGAGAAGAAAATGGCAAACCACTCCAGTACCCTTGCCAAGTAAGCCTAAATGGGGTCACAAAGAATGAGACATGACTGAAAAACAAATGCCACTTTCCTGATGTTGACTATTAGAATAGTGGGCATGTCAAAGAACCAGAACCTAGGTGCTTGTGCGGGACTGTGTCGATAGCCAAATATAGAGGATGCAAAAATGAGAACCCACATGGAGGTTAATGCTTTTGTTTGAGTGACTGAAGCAGAGAATAATGTTGCAGGCTGCCTAGTGAGAGAGGGGTAGCCGTCTGTGAGTGAGGCCATATTCAGCTTTGGATCTCCACAGCCTGAGAGCGTGTTTTGTGGGATGTCCACGTGCAGACTGGATGTAGAGAAATGGGGATGGGTGTAAGGGTGAGGTGAGGGGGGCATTCTGGGAGACAGTCATCCCCAGACTGTGGATTTAGCAAGGGAAATGGAGTGAGTTCTGGAACCTAAGGTTCCTTTGAACTATTCTAGTTCTGGTGAGAACAGTGATTATTATAGAGTCTTGTCAGATGTGGTATTTCCCAGAAGGCACAATTCTGAGTCTGCACAAACCTCCCCATGGTAAAAGGGACCCTGGCAAAGGGCAGGGATGGGCGGAGGGGGAGGGTTTGCAAATAGGACTGTGAGTGTGTAGGCCACATGGCCAAGACAGGTTACTTCCTTAACCTACCTCATCAGGCCACTTTGAGCCTGTGCATTTTTATAAAAGTTGCCAGACTGCATGTATATGATAGTGCATGATGTGATAGCCTGCTTGGGTCTGGCAGAATTCTCAAAGTGCTTCTAATGTGGGTGGGTGTATGTTTGAATGGAGAACAATAGAGTGAGAAACACCAAGATTTTCCAGGCTGTCTTTCTTCAGAGTCAGGACAGCTCTGGAAGCTTTCTGTGCCTGAGAGACTGGACTCTTTACTAGGTAATGCTTGGATCTTTCTGTAAATGCCTGGGGCAACACTTGTCTCTTCACCTCAAAATTTCCAGAATAGCTGCTGTCATTTTGGGGGTGTTTCCTAATTGGCATCTACCTAAGGGCCTCTATCCCTTCATCCTACTTAATATACTTGATGTTTTGCTGGGGGGGGTGGGTGGGGGGTGGGGGGAAGAGATTGCTGCAGACAGCAGCTCTTGGCTGGTGCTGGACCATTTGCTCTGGTAGCTTTGCTGCCCCCATCTCTGAGTGGCCAGCATCCTCAGCTTTGAATCAAAGGTCTCCATGAGGCATCTTCAATCTTGGGGTCTTCTCAGCTGCCTTGGGGAGATGAAGTCCTCTGAATTCTCACTAGCCTTTCTGCAGGGCCACCCGGATTTCCTGGCACAGCTTCTTACACTCCTCTCTTTCAACCTTTCTGCCGGCTTCCATCTGCAGCCTCCTTGCCAGCCTGTTTTGTGGCCTCCCCAGGTCACCTTTTTCATGCTCCGGAGGGAGCTTGCTCTGTCAACAGCTGAGGTGAGCTCCTTAACGAAGCTCCTCATAGCTCCTGTGGACCCTTTTCTCCTTGAATAGATCTGACCCCAGCGTCTAAGCCATAGCTTCCGCACGAAGCTGCTTCGTGTTTCTCTCTTTCTCTTTTTTTGTCTGTTTCTTGCTTTGGAGGTGGAGGACAAGTCCTTTGTGCTCTTTCTTCTCTTACTATATATAGGGACCCAGCTGCCCTGTGATATTGATGGTCCAATCAGTTACAAATCTTTTTTTTCTTTCTATTCAGTGTCCTCTTGGAGATTCTCCATGTCCTTAGGCATTTTTTTCCTGCCTTTTGAAAATGTCTTCATGGTACAGAAACAGTTACTGCTATCTTGTCCCTTATTATGAGGATGGGGGCCTTGAAGGGAAGTTCTGTGAAACCTGGAACCAGAGCCTTCAAGCTCCAAGGCCAAATGGGAAAAGGGGAATCTTAGTGCAGAGGCTGGTGGGTGAGGCCAGCCTGGAGCAAGCAGCACAGGTCAGCAGCTAAGGAGATAAGGAGATCAGAGCCTTGTACTTAGGACAAGGTTCAGGAGGAATGTAAGCTGGTGGGGCCTAAAGGTGAAAGTACACTCTGGCAAATTCACAGATGAAGGAAGAGCTGAGAGAGAGGGGTTGCTGTTTGTCATCCAAAGGGGGTTCAAGGATAAGACAGAAGGATCCATGGAGGCGCAGCTGCCTCCATGAAAATGTGGCCGACTCTGAGGTCAGCTGTTAGGGGTTGGGAGTAGGGGAGGGAGGAGAGATGGGAGAGGGAATATACTTGGCTTCACACCCACCTTCTCTCCACTCGAGGTGCTAAAAACTGACTCTGACATCTAATGAATGACAGAAGGGGCCATTGTCTTCTAAAGTCATGTAACATTCATGTAGCACCTACTATGTGCCAGGTACTGTTCTAAGTCCCTTATCAATATGATCTCATTTGAGCCTCACAACAACCTTGGGATGTAGGGGCTTTACAGATGAGGAAACTGAGGCAAACAGAGGCTAAATGACTTGCCCAGGGTCAAACAGCTGGTAAGTGTCTGATGTCAAACATGAACTCAGGTCTTCCTGATTCCAGGCTTGGCATTCTATCCACTGCACCACTCAAGTCCTCGTCCACTGAGGATGCCAGGATTTCACTGTATGGTGAGTGTGCACTGACTGTTTTTTCCAGAGCCTTTCAAAATCTCAGTAGATGAAATCAGACACTTTCTGATTCCTTGAATACCCCTCAAAATAGGCCCAACCCTCTTATTTTACAAACCAATGCCCAGAGAGATTTAATGACTTGTGCTAGGTCATCCAGAATAGAAGGGGTTAGGATTCAAACCCAACTTCCCGACTCCAAATCCAATTTCTTTTCTTCGAACTAGGCTGCCTCGCCCTCAGAAGTTCTTGCACAGTAGAGTTCACATCCTTCTTAGTGTCTTACATCATTTTAGTTTTGACATTAGTTTTGCTGTTCAAGGGGACAAGAAACAATATATTTTAACAAAGCACATAATGTACTTTCAAATAACAGCTTTGTGTCAGCTCCACCTGCCTGGGCATAGATCCCCTCTGACAAAGATCTGCTGCTTTTTGCTTTTTCCATAGTGCAAGAAGGTGATGCCTTTTCCAACATGCCTCACTTACCCAGGGAGGAGCTTCCTTACCTGTAGGATAACACCTTTCTTCTTCTGCCATAGAATCTTTCCAGTAACTGGTTGAGATTACAACTTTTGGGAGAAAAAAGCTGGACCCTCTAATTGGTCATAAAATTCAGAAATTTAAGTCACAAGACGGTTGGCTCTGTTCGGTTAGCCTCAGAACACAATTAAGAACAGCCAAATCTAAATTCATCACAACTTGCTGACATCTTGTTATGAGCTGTTGACCAATAACTATAATTGAGACACATGCACGTTTGTCAAAGAGTGATGCATCAGCTTACACCAGCTAATGGTGTGGGGGTTGGGGCTCTTTGGAAATACACTAAATCGAATTATTGAAAATGGTAACTGTGATCAGCCAAGCTGAAAGGCCCATTTTTTGTGGGAAGAAAAATAGTTAGTGGCAAAATAATCAGGACACGGGGTAGATATCTGACAATGAGAAACTTTGCTGGAGAGAATGTCAGAACATTAATAGAGGAATGAGTGATTTTCTATCACAGTGTGACAGTTGGTGATACTAGGGGAAAATCACTCCACATCTCAGGATCTGTTCTTCCATCTGTTAAAAGGATAGCATCTATATTCCAATGTTGTTATGTTTCAACAAGATAACACATACAAAGTGCTTTTCAAACCTTAAAGTGCTATATAAATGTTAGATATTATCATTGTTGTTAAAAGCAAAAACACAATTAAAGATACAAAGGGGATTTCCCTCCGTGGTGGAGACAGACCCATCCTCCTCATCCTCTGACTGGAAGGCCTTGAGCAAGGCTTCCTGTCTCACCTCTGACACATACTTGAGAAGATTTATTCACTTACCACTAGCAAATATTAGGGTCCCTGAGAATCTCAGAGGATTCAACATGTAGTCACAATAGCTAATCCATAAAACATTTATTAAGCATCTAGGAAGAACAGAAGCACCATGATTGGTGTTGGTGATACCAAGACAAAGCTTATATTCTAGGGCAGAACTTCACCTTTTTTCTTTCATGGACCCCTCTCACAGTGTGATGAAACCTAGAAACCTTTTCTCAGAATAATGTTTTTAAACTCATAAAAAATACTAATGATTACAAATGAAACCAATCATATTGAAATAAAGGGGATTTTCCCCCATCTAACTTCATAGACTCTCTGAAATCTACCCATAGACTGTTTAAAGGATCTATGGTCCCCAAGATAAGAAATTCTGTTCTACTAACCTAATCCAGAATTTTACCTAATCTAATCTAGGACTATAATTCTAATCCCAGAATATCAGGACTGGAAGGGATGTGGGAAATCACTTATTCCAGTTTTGCTGAAACAGAAAATAAGCTCAGAGGGAGGGTCACACAAGTGCCAAGTGACAGACCAGGCACTGGAACCAAGATCCAATTCCAAATCCAGTGTTCTCTCTGCTATACCCTACTTGTTGCCCCAGGAAGTCAGTGAGCAAAGTGTGTGAATATAGGAGGAAAGTGGGAAGAATTAGTGGCTTTCCTAATCTGTCCCTCTGATAATTTAAAAAATGGATGGGCCTCAAGTTCAGTAATAGAATACATGTTTTCTGATTTTCCTAGCATTTTTTTCCCTTTAGCAAAATATACTTTCTTTACATTGCATGACCTACATTTTTCTGCCATACTTAGTTGCAATAGAATCCGTACTTGGTGAATTTTGACTTACACTGGTCAACATCGATTTTAAAATCTCCAGTGTCTTCTCTTTGCTTCCTTCCATCACTACCCTGCAAGCTATTCTTTGTAATTTCCTCTCCTGCTTGCTTGCTATCCAGCTCTAATTGTCAAGTGAGTTAAGGCCAGTACCGAATAGGAGAAAGATAGCATCCCTTCAAAATAAAACTTATTGTATTTTGATGAAAAAGGACTAGTTATTGATATAAGAATGGAAATTACCTTTAAAAAAATCAAAGATAAGACTTGATGAACTAGTTTAAGTATATATAGAGGTGTTTATGCTGAAGGAGAGGATACCAAACACTATTATCGAAAAAGAGCAATTAATAAAATATCAGCAATTACTCACCTATTATATGTTTCCTTTTCTATCACTACAAAATCTTTTTGAGAAAAAAAATCTGTATATATATATATATATCTCAAGTTGTGGTTGATTATGGTATGATAATTCTTCTCCCAGCTCTGTTTCTGGCTCTTTGGATATCAACACGATACCTCTCACTTTGGAAGTTACTTCAACCCCTGTGAACTTCTCACCCATAAACCATCCCTCCACCCTATCTTCCCCTTTTCTCACTAGTGAATTCTTCCTGAACCTCCATTTTGAGGAAAGACCAAAGCCAGCCATCCTCCATTCCTCTCCCACTCTGATTCTGACTCTAGATTTGCAAAGAGGTCAATTTAAGCTCTATGTGAAGAAAAACTTCCTGAAAGGGTTATTCAGTGGTGGACTAGTCTACTTTGTGTTCCCACTCCCTGGAGGTCTTCAGGAGACTTTGGGTGACCATGGTGAGGCATGTGGTAAAGGAGAATCTTTTGGAGGTAAGCACTGGAGTCATTTGGGGATAGTTGGCCTTTGTGGTCCCTTCCAACCTTGAAATTCTGTAATTCTGCCATTCTAGGTCTGATTCTGAAATAAAATAAGTGCCTTTCTTTCCCCCCTCCTACCCACCCCAATCCCACTTTTCAGGTCTTTTTTATATATCTTTCCCCATTAGAAAGTAAGCTCCATGGGGGCAGGGGCTATCTTCCTTTTTGCTTATCTTTGTATTCTCAGCTCTTAGCACAGTGCCTGGCACATAATAAGCACTGAATACATGTATGTTGATGTGACTTGGCATAAAGGAAAAGGTAGACTTTGCCAACCACATGATTGACTAAGGTGCAGAGACCACAAAATCCTACTGTTCTTATGATTTATTGACTATGAAAAAGTATTCAACATGGCAGAATGAAACGACATCTTAAATATGCTTTCTCCTTTCATCCCATGTCAAAATCATGCAAGATTCCTTGAAAGATGTAATAACAAAGATAACTTTTTCCATAACTCTCTAATTCTTCATACTAAGTGAGATACAAAATGAGGAGATAGACCCTTATCAAAGGTATTTGCTTCTCATTCAGGATGTCCAGGGCAGAGTCGAAGCTGAAAAGAGAGTCCCTATAATCATTCCCTCTGGGTGACTTTCTCCATATCCTCTGATGGTGAATGATATTGTGCTGACTACATCAAGCCCCAGTATGCTGGAGGTCTCCTAAGTGACATTCGAAATTACTCAAAAGAGTTGTCTTTCTAAACAAGAAAAAAAACCAAGTGGTTGAAGAATGACTATTGTTCAGGCATGCAGTTGGATGGACCATCTGCAAATATAGCCTGGATACCCTAAATGTAGATGTCCTACTTTTCCTTTCTTTAAAAAATTATTATTGATGCTTACTTATATCATTGTCACATCCTAAATAGAACTTTTATTTTAATAAGAAAAGTGTTCAATTATGGTTCAGTCATTTTCCAGTCATGTCCAACTCTGTGTGATTCCATTTGGGATTTTCCTGGCAAAGATACTGGAGTGGTTTACCATTTCTTCTTTGGTTTATTTAACAGAAGAGAAAACTGAGGCCAAGAGAGTTAAGTGATTTACCCAGGGTCACACAGCTAGAATGTCTCTGAGGCCAGATTTGAACTTGGGAAGATAAGTCTTCTTGGCTCCAGGCCTTAGCTCTATCTGCTATGCCACCCAGCTGCCCTAATAACAAAAGTAAACTTAAAATAAACCAACACTCTAGCTAACTCTAAAAATGTATTACATACCTATTATCTACCACTTATCTATGAAGACAATGGCAGCATGTGTCTCTGGCAAACTTCTGTGGTCATAATCGGCAATTACACTAATTCGAGTTCTAATGCTTTTCAGTGCTGTTTTCCTTTATGTTATTGTGGTCATTGTGTCATTGTGTAAATTCGTCTCTTGCTTTTGGTTGCACTGTTCTCAATGCTATCTTTCTCTGAACCTTTTGAAATCTATTTTCCCCAAATCTAGGGTACATGCCAGATTATATATGGTTGCCTTCTTCATCCCTATCATGAATTCTTTCACTGAACAGCCACTTGCTCCCAAGGTTCCTGGACATTTTATTTCAGAATCAGACCTAGAATGGCAGAATTACAGAATTTCAAAGTTGGAAGGGACCACAAAGGCCAACTATCCCCAAATGACTCCAGTGCTTACCTCCAAAAGATTCTCCTTTACCATATGCCTCACAGTGGTCACCCAGAGTCTCCTGAAGACCTCCAGGGAGTGGGAACACAAAGTAGATTAGTCCACAATTGAATAGCCCTTTCAGGAAGTTTTTCTTCACATTGAGCTTAAATTGACCTCTTAGCAATTAACATCTATTACTCCTAACGATATTCTCTTGGATTAGGCCAAACAGAATTTAGCTAATACTGTTCCCACAGAACAACTCTTTAAGTAGTTGAAGACAGTCATCGTGTATCCCTTGAGTTTTCTCAAGGCTCAACATTCCCAGTTCCTAAAAAACTGTGAGTGAAATAAGGACACTGTCTCCATGATCACATGACACAATGCTAGAAATGCTTATTACAGAAAGAAAGTAAGAAAAAAAAGTTAAGGAGATAAGCAAAGGTAGAGAGGGAATAAAATTACCTCTATTTGTGGACAGCTTTATGTTTTACTTAGAAAATCCAAAAGGATCAACAAAAATTATTCAAAGCAATTAACATCTGCCATAAAGTAACAGGGAACAAAATAATGATAGTAACTGTCAACATTTTTGCATAAGACTAGAAACCAGGAGAAAGTGATAAAAAGACAAAACCAATTTAAAACAACAAAATGCATTAGTTATCTGGGATAAAATGTACCAAGATATATGAGCATGTGCTCACACCCACACACTCACACAATTACAAACCTGTTTTTGCAGAAATGAAATGAGCTTTAAATGGAAAGTCAATGTCCATGGCTAGGCTTTGCCAATAAAATGAAAATGATGCTACTACCCCAAATGCTCTCCACATGGTATTCAAATGAACAAGTTGTCACTTTACAGAGATAGATAGAATAATAAAATTAATGTGGAGGTATAAAATGCTAGTCTTAAGGCAAATCAATAATTTATCAGAGGTCCTATTTTTTGACAAAGTGAAAATTTTAACAAACTTCTAGAAAGTTGAGGTCACCTTTCACTACTAGTTATACCTACAATGGCCAGGATTATGGTCCTTCCTCTCCCAGTTTGCTTCAGCCTCTCCAGGTTTAACACTGTGCCTCTTCTCAGCCTCTAAGCTCTACTATGCTGGTTTCCTTCCCCAGTGGTAAATTCCTTCTAGATCCTCCATTTAGGGTAGGGGTTCAGTCCTCTTCATTCTACTCTGGGTTCTACTTCTGATTTTCTAAACCTCAACTATGTCCCAGTCTGGGTACCTTCCCTTCCCCTCCTTTTCAGCTTCCTTTTGTGTATCTTTCTCCATCATAATATAAATTTCTTTTGAGGGTAAGGACTGTCTTTTATTTTATATTTGTATCTCAGCCCTTAATTAACACAGTACCTGGTATAGTAAGTGTTTAAGAAATGCTTGTTGCCTGCCTTCCCTTTCTCTGGACTTTTTGTCTAACTTCCATCCAGGTAGTACACTCTGACAACAACCCTTCTGCCTTTTCCTCTGTTCTCACCCAAATGGCTACCACCATAATTTTCCTCCTACTTCCACCTGCCAACCAGGTCTTAGATTTCTTCATGAGTTTATATTTTTAATATAAAATCTGGTTCCTTTACAACTTTCGCCTGTTACTTTTGAATCAAGTCTAGCCTTCTAGAATCATATTCTAGATATAAATAATATTCCATCAGGTCTCTGAGGTCAGCACCTATGAGATCAAATTTGCTGCCTTGCATTAGTTTATCCAGTTCATTATTCGATATTTGGGCATAGATTATCAACACTACCTCTGACACTGGCCATAGCAAATCATCAAATCTCCATGAACCTCTGTTTCCTCATGTATAAAGTGGAGGTACTCTGGGTACTATCAAACAAGCATTTTGGTAGTTAGCGATCATATATAATATCACACTTATTCCTCATAGTACCTCTGTGAGGTAGATACTATAGGCATCACTACTTTGTTGTTGTTCAGATTGTTTCAGTCATATCCAACTCTGTGATCCCCTTTTGGGTTTTCTTGGCAAAGATTCTGGAGGGGTTCACCATTTCTTTCTTCAGCACACTTTACAAAAAGGACTTCCAGGAGCCAAAATGGCAGAGTAAGCAGTAAATTGCTGCAGCTTTCCCATATTCACCTCCAAACAACCATAAAATAGTGCCCCAGAACAAATCCTGGAACAGCAGAGCCAGTGGAAAGAAAGAAGCCATTGTTTAGCCTGGGGTACTTGAAGGATCAGCAAGAAAAGTCTGTCTCACTCAGGTAAAGGGAAACTGAGGCAACAGAGTTAAGCGACTTGCCCAGGGTCACATAGCTAGTAAGTGTCTGAGGCCAGATTTGAATTCAGGTTTTCCTGACTCTAGACTCAGTGCTTTATCTACTGCTATATAGACACTCACCCGCACCACCCCCCCCCCCCCCCCGCCCCCGCAAGTATATTTGATTAAGAATAGGAATGAAGGGAAAAATGATCCAGGTAGTCAAAAGACTATGTATAATGACTAGAAGATTCCCATCTCTTTATTTTTCTAGGTTTGATCTTTTCTTTTTCTTTTTCTTTCCTTTCCTTTCCTTTTTTTTTTTTGAGCATTTCTCTATGTTCCTTTGAGTAGTTCTTAGTATAGAGGAACAACAACAAAGTGGAGACACCTACAACATCTACCTCACAGGGGTGCTATGAAGAACAAGTGTGAAGCTGTTTGCTGAATTGAATTGACATAGCTTAGCAAACACAGCTTGGCCTTCCTGATCCTGAGCTGTCCAGGTCTTTGGGCTATGCATCCTTGCTAAGTGGCAATGCAGTCAGGCATTGAATAGAGTAGAACTAGTATAGATTATTGGACTATACAGCACAAGTGTCTGGAAAGGTATCTCTTAGAGGACTGATTTTCCTAAGGCCTTGAAGCTGATGAAGAGATGCTCAAAATAAGCTTTGTGGTTTCCCTCCCAGATAGAAAGGGCTCCTTCCAGAAAAAGCTGTGGTTGGCATATTAATCATGCCAGAAGGTTTAATCCCAGGCTTGCAAAAGGGGTGTGAATGAATCAGCAGACAGAGAAGACGTTGAGAGGGTTAATTTTTTTCCCTCCTTATGTCTATCATCTTAAACTTTAATACCCCTCTTCTGGAATTTTCTCACCTTATCTTAGCTTTCTTTCTATTCTTCCCCCCCACACCCCAAGGTAATCAGGGTTAAGTGACTTGCCCAGGGTCACACACAATCAAGTGTTTGAAGTCAGATTTGAACTCAGGTCTTCTGACTCCAGGCCGGGTCCTCTAAAGCTTAGTTTTTTGCTACCTTCTCCCCTAACCCATCCCCCACCTCTGCCTGTCACTTTAAAAAAATGATAGTGAGTAAAAAAATTGATGTTTTTGAGAATGTTTTGAGAATTTGATGATGGCCCCTGGGGCCACTGGAGATATCCTGCAGTGTTGCAAAATCAGGGCTGAGATCCATTCACTACCTTAATCTTTAACCTTCCAAGGCTTTGTTGTTTTTTCTCCCTGGGTTGGGTCATAAATCTCAGCCCCAAGGCCCTTAGTGCCTTTCCCTATCTCCTAAATAAATTTTTGCCTCCTTCCAGAAGGCAATATGGTACAGTGGAAAGGGCATTCCATGATTCTGGATTCAGCTCATGATCTGATGCTTATCTAATTTTGAGAGAAGGGGCCCCCAGAGGAATAGAAACAGATACTGAGTTAGAGATGGCCCACTATACTTACTATTTATATGACTCTGGATAAGTCATTAACTTAACCTCCTTGGGTCCCAATTTCCTCCACTGGAAAATGAGGGGATTGGACTAGATAACTTTTGATGTCCCTTCCAACTCTAAATTCATGACCCACAGTGTGGCCATGGGAGGAGACAGTGTAGAATTGTGGAATGAGTCCTGGTCTTGGTGTCATGAGACCTGGGATCTAGTCCAAAAAATACTGTGACTGTACCATTGGGTGAGTCACTTCCAGTCTCTGGGCCTTGGCTTATCCTCTCTTTAAAATAGGTAGGTTGGACTAACTGATCACTGATTTTCCAACCATTTTACAGTTTGAAAGGGGATTGATTGAAGATGGTCCATACATCACAAGTCCAGGTCAGCGCTAAGCAGAGACAGTTCAGATCTCAGAGGACACCCAAGAAGTGGCTGGGGAGGGTACGGCCAGGGTTTCCAGCCCTTCTCTCCTCAGTGCTCACCACTTCCTTTCGCCAGTTTGCCTCAGCAAAACCCAGTATGTGCCCACACATCCGCTCAGCCCTTAAAGACGTTGCAATGATTCTGGGGGTTTCTGCTGCCAGCCCTTGTTTGGTGGGGGTAGAGCGGTTTTTGCTTTTTTGTTTTAATTTGCCCAAGGGGAAAGCCGAGCTTGTGAAAAAAGAAAGAAAGAAAAGAAGGAAAGAAAAAAACTTTGCTTACTAAAAAACTGAGCCACCTCTTTCAGGATAAATCACTGTGCGCGGACAAGCCTTGGGCTCCCTTGGCAGCCCCGGTTCTGTTTTTTGCAAAGGTCCTGTTTAAGGAAACTCGAGGTGGGGGTGGGATCTAGAGGGCGGCACGTCCGCTGAACTTGACTCCCTTGGGTGAATTTCGCAAACTTGCCCTGCAGTGGGTAAGCCAGGCTGGGGAGCCGGGAGCTGGGAGGGTGGGGAGTGCATGTGGGGGCGGTGCATTCTCAGGGTGGGTGGGGCTCTGGCTCTCGGGCCTGAGTCACCCTAGCTTGGGCTGCTGGGAGCTGAGACAGCTGAGGCTCCCCACTGCTTTGGAATGCGCACCTCCACCCTGCCATCCTCTCCTGCCTCCCACGTATGGCCGCCAGGCTTACAGTGGGGCTGCTCCACCAGGGGACCCGACTGGGGGGTTATTTTGGGAAGTCAAACAGCAGAGACTGAGTAGCATGTTTTCAACATCAAAGTCGGAAACTGGCTTTTATTTTCCTCTGACCATCTGGAGACCTTATGGCATTCTCTAAGCAAAGCACACATCCACCTTATATTCTCTTTTTCACTTATTGGGAGGAAGGGGAGAATTGGATTTGGGTTTTGTTTTTTTCCCCTACTCCCTCCCACCACTGTCATCAGTGAACACAAACTCAGTGGGATTCTGTAAGCAGCTGTTGAGAGCTGATTTAGGCTGCCCCATACAAAGCAGGTTAAATAACATGAGCTAGCATTTATATAGCACTCTAAGGCTTGCAAAATAATCTATCTATCCCATTTGATCCTCCCCCAAACCTTGGGAGGCAGGTTCTATTGTCTTCCTCATTTTACAGGTAAGGAAATTGAGGCAGAAAAAGATTCAACAACTTGTCCAGGGTCACCCGTTGAAGTGTGTGAGGTAGGCTTGTGACCTGAGGCCTCCCGGCCCCAACCACAGCTCTCTAATCCACTGAAGTACCCCACTCCCTAATTCGGGAGAGCAATTTTGAGAGAGTGGTAATTGCAGACATTGGCTGCCCTCAAAAAAGGGTAAAAGGCTATAAAAGTAGGGAACGAGGCATAGATGGGATCCGGAATGGGCTGCATGGTGATAAGAAAGTGTCAGTATTCTCATTTAAAAATACACCTTTCACTTATTACTGGTCTTGTCTATCCAATAATGAGAAGAGCCTTAATAGCTAAACTCTGCTTCCTACTGAAAAGCTGTGGGTGAGACCTTCAATCTCTGTTCTCCATGCCCTCAGCTCTGTAACCTTGACATATCATTTATTAGGGATTAGGGATATATCAATGACCAAACTTGTCTCACCATCACCTCTCCCCCGCCCAACTGGCTTCTCTTAACTTTCTCCTTTTTCTCCCTGTTGCTATGCAGACTAGAACTTAGTCCTCTTTGACCCTTCCCTTTCCATGTATCTCTCTCTTCCCATACACCAAGCAGGGGTGGGGAACCTGCAGCCTCAAGGCCACATGTGGCCCTCTAGGTCCTCAAGAGTGGTCCTTTGACTGAATCCAAACTTCACAGAACAAATCCTCTTAATAAAAAGATTTGTTCTGTAAAACAAGGATTTGTTCTGTAAAACTTGGACTCAGTCAAAAGGCCGTACCCAAGTACGTGGACGGCCACATGTGGCCTCGAGGACGCAGGTTCCCCAAACCATATCACGATGTTTCTTGCCTCTCTCCCTTCTTTCCAATTCCTACTTTGTCCTCACTATTGACACTAGTCATGCCATGGACTAGACTCGTAGTCTCATAGAATTCAGGAATGGAAGGAACACTATCGATCTTTTAATTTTTGTTTTGTTTTGAGACAGGTGGTACAATGCATAGAATGCTCTACCTAGAGTCAGGAAAACTCACTCAAATTTGGTCTTCGACACTTCCTAGCTATGAGACCCAGGCAAATCACGTAACTCCTGTCTGCCTTGATTTCCTCAACTGTAAAGTAGGGGGTAATGATAGGACCTATCCATCAGGGTTGTTGTGAGGACCAAAGGAGATCTTAGTAGGCACTATATAAAAGTTACTATTGTTGTTATTATTAGACTGGGGCTCCCTACATTATCCAGATTGGAAATGCAGAGGCGATTTATGAGCTAGATCTCACTGCTGGTCAGCATGGAAATTTTGAACTGCTCCATTTCCTACTTGGTCCTTTCTACTTTCTACAGTTTCCCCCTTCTCAGGCAGTCTGCTTGCCCTCTGTAGGGCTTTTTTTCTGTAGGACTTGCCTTATCAGTGCAGACATCTGATTGGTTTAGCCCTACTGCAGCCAAGAGAACTCCTGAGTTCAGTGACCCATTGTCATCAGCCTCAGCCTCCCCGGTGATAGGGATTACAGCTGTATGTCCTATGCCTGGTCCTTTAATTATGTCAAGGGGAGACTGGCCACTGGGGATCCAGTCTTTGGAGAATGTGCAGTGTTCTTCCTTGCTGCTAATCTACATGGAGACTTGTGATATCTACTTCTAGAAGTTTAAGATGGAGGGATGGCCCTTTACCTCCTTGACTCAGAACCTTAATAGGTATTACCTAACCCTTTCCTTCTAGTTTTTTAATTGGCTCATGAGCCAATCTCTTTCTGTGTCTCTCTGTCTCTGTTTGTCTCTGTCTCTGTCTATATGTCTCCTTCCACCATCACCTCTCTGTCTCTGTCTCTCTCTGTGTCTCTTTCTCTCTTCTTGCAAGTGAGGGGGAAGAAATGCTGTGGACCTCATCAGTGAGACAGGTAGCAACGGCAGGTGCTCCTGAGGCTGGTTTGTCTTCCCTCCTGGGCCTTGATAAAGCTATGACTCCATTTCTTCCACTCCTGTTTATTCTTTCCTGATCTTAATGAATGTGTACTGGAGATGGAATGGGCCAGATTATAACCTTGTGAATATCAAAAGGTCAGAAGTCACCATTGATCCACCAACTGGAATTCATAGAAGAGTTTGCTGGTAGCCACAGCAACTGAGCCTGGTAAGTAGCCAGCTCTGAGAACCCAGTCCCACAGTGAAGCAACCCAACCCAGTAACTGAGACATCATGTCCTCGAAATGAGGGAGTGATTCATCTGTTGGCTAGGCCCCACCCAGGAGTGAACTTGGTGGGGAGGGGAAAGGCATGTAGAAACCACTTTAAATCTGAGACCAGCTCCCAGGGACTGAACCAGTATGTAGAGGAGAGAATGTACCCTGATTTGAAGGAATATTTTTGTAGGTGTGTCCTTGTGCTACTCTCTTAGGAAACATCCCTTTGTACAAGCTAACAGATGGCAATTGGTTAGCTGATATTGAGGAGATATTGACAGGTTAATTGATACTGGAGATAATACTAACTGGTATTGGGGAGATATTAACTGGTGATTAATATTGGAGAGAATATGCTATATGGGGGCTTATGGGCTATAATATGAGAGAAGGATATCTCTAACCCCTTCCATGCCCCTATAACTGTCTGAAGACCCAACCTGCTAATTGAAGTGTGGGTTAGGAAAGTGAGAACTGGACTCTGTGTGCTGTGTAATCTAACCCCTTTGTTTTACAGAGATGGGGATTGAGGTGCAGAGACGCTAAGTCATTGGCCCAAAATCACTAGACTAGTAAACGGGAGAGCCCAGAATAGAAACCTCTGAATCCCAATGCTGTGCTCTACCCATTCGTCCCCATTGGACAGTGGAGGGAATAAGCATTTATATAGCACGACACTGTGCTAATAGCTTTCTTTTGTTTTTTAATATTATTTCATTTGATTCTTACAACAACCCAAGGAGGTAGGTGTTACTATTATTCTCATTTTATGGATAAGGAAACTGAGATAAGCAGAAGTTAAATTACTTGCCTGGGGTCACACGGCTACTAGGTGTCTGAGGCTGGATTTGAACTCAGGTCTAATTGAGTCCAGGCTTTACCCACTGTGGCACCAACATTACTTATTACTGATAGCTTCCCCAGTGTCTCTCTGCTTCTACTCCCCATCACCCAATGCCTTCCAATTCATCTTGCACCCTGCTGACAAGTTAATCTTCTTAAAATGCCATTTTGGGTATGTTCCTCCCTCAAACCCAAGCTAATTTTCCATTCACTCTAATTCAAAAAACATTATTAAGTGCCTACAATCAAGGCACAAGACCCTGCCCTCAGGGAGCTTATGTTCTACTGAGGGAGGGAAGAATCCAACATATACAAATACCATAATTCATATATAGTCTTCTGGCTGAAATAGTGTATTAACTATAATCTCCAAACTCAGCTTCCAGGGGCCGGGAACCTGTGGCCTGAAGGTCATGTGTGGCCTTCTGGGTCCTTGGGTTTGGCTTTTTGATTGAATCTAGAGTTTTACAGAACAAATCCTTTTATTAATGGGGTTTGTTCTGTGAAGTTTGGATTCAGTCAAAGGACCACTCTTGAGGACCTAGAGGGCCACATGTGACTTCGAGGCCCAGGTTCTCCACTCCTGGAAACCTTCCCTGTAGTAGAGTAGTGAAAAGCAGATTAGACTTGGTTTCAAACTCCATTTCTGCAACTTATTACAATGTTTGACCCAAGTCACTGCATCTCTCTGAGTATGTTTCTCCATTGGCAAATGAAAATAAGACTTGATAATAATGAATAACCTTATAAGTCTCCAGTAAGGATCAACTGAGGTAATATATATATATAGATTGATATATATTATATATATCTATATAACCTCAGTTACCTCACCTTATATATATATGTATGTATATATGTAAATTCAATTATATATATATATATATATATATCACTTTGCAAACCTTAAAATGCCATGTATATCAGCTATTGTATTATTATAACGGAATATAACTTTGTCCTTACTGGCAAGGACTCCCCTCCCCCTTGGAGAGGCAGCTAGGAAAAAGAAACTCAGGAAGACCTGTGTTAATGTGTGGCTGCAGACATTTATGAGCCACTGACTCTGGGTAAGTCATTTCACTTCCTTCTCTGCCTCAGTAATAATAGCACCTGCCTCCAAGGGTAGTTGTGAAGATCAAATGTGGTCATCAAAGCAAAGTACTTTGCTTTACATGTGCTAGGTATTATTATTATTTTCAGCAAAGCTCAGCTGAAGTTGCCCCTCGTGCACCCTGCCACTTCATCTGTGAAACCTTCCCTCACCATGTTAGTCTACAGTGTCCTTCCCACCTTTGGACTCCCATACTATACTTCATTCCCAAAGAGGACCAATAACATTGAATGGGTTATGTCTTGACTTTCTAATGAACTGAATTTAAGTGAGGCCGAGCTGCTCAAATTTGTCAGCCTCACACCCTCCTCTAGCTACATCAAAGTCTGTGCTATACTTAGGTTTAATCAATCAACATTAATTATTTTGGGCCAGGCACTGTGCAAAGCACTGAGGATGCAAAAGGAGGCAAAAATAGTCCTTAACATGACCTTAAGGAGCTTACAATCTAATGTGAGAGACAGCACGCAAATAAATACATACAGAACAAGCTAGATACAGGATAAAGAGGAAATAATTTACAGAGGAAAGGCAGTAGAATTCACAAGAGTTGGGAAAGCCTTCCTGTAAAAGACAGAATTTTAGTTGGGACTTACAGGAAACCAGGGGAGTCAGGAGACTGAGTTGAGGAAGGAGAGCATTCCATGGATGGGGGACAGCCAGACAGAATACCTAGTGTGGAGAGATGTAGAGTCTTGTTCCTGGAATAACCATTAGTTCAAACAGGCATTAGTTCAAAGAATATGTGGTGGGGAGTAAGGCATAAGATCACTAGAAAGGTTATGAAGGGCTTTGAATGCCAGAGGATTTTGTATTTGATCTTGGAAGTGGCAGGGAGTCACTGGGGTTTATTGAGTAAGGGAGTTACATGGCTGAACTAATCATTTTGGTGGCCATATGGAGCATGGATTGGAGTGGGGAGAGATTTGAGGTGGGTAGACTCACCAGTAGGTTATTGCAATAGTCCAGGTATGAGGCTTACTAACCACTCCTAGGAAATCTCATTATTTTTATTACATTTTTACGTATATGTTTTATCTCCTTACAACTAGACTGTAAGCACTTGAGGCCAGGAACTTTTATTTCTATATCTCAACACCCTCCTCTCCACTCCCCCCACCCCAAGAAGTGCTTGTGTTGCCTGAGAATTAAAAACTTCCAGAAAATGTGTATTCATGGTGGGGAACCATAGCCTTCTCTCACTGCTCCTCTCCTCCCACCCCCTACCATGATAAAAAGGGAGTAGGAATTTTGGAAAAATCAACACAATTTATAGCTCTCAAGATACTTGATTCATATAAGTATGTGTGACACTTTATGTTTCATCTTGCTTATAAAATTAGCATTTTAAACATAATTAAAGGAGACAGAGCATAGTTTTGGAGAATAGGCCATTTGATTGGGAGGCAGAGGACCTAGTTTTGAATCCCAGGTCAGCTACTTTTATCTGTGTGACCCTAGGCAAGTCAGTTCCTTCTCCTATGCTTCAGTTTCTATATCTCTGAAATGGAGGATTGTCAGATCACAGGCACAGAGTTGGAAAAGACCTTAGAAGTGATCTAGTCCAACACCTTCACTCTACAGGTGAGGAAACTGAAGCACAGAAAATTAAATCCCTTCCTTGAGATCACATTAGTATTAAATGGCAGAGAGAGGATTCAAACCTATACTAACTCCAAGCCTGGTGTTTTGTTTGTTTTAACCACATCCATACTGCCTCTCTTGGAAGTTGGACTATGTGAATGCTGGCATCGCTCCCAGATCAGTCTGTGTCTCAAATTTGAAAATAACACTAGTGATACAGATAACCCATGTTACCTTTTGTAACTGTCTACAAGTTGTCTTGAGGCCATTGGAGGATAATAAATTTCTACTTGTGGAACAAGGCAATTAATAAAATGTTGCAAGTGTACAAGATACTTTTCCTAGTCTCTGGCATACTCTGGGACTTCTGGGTGTTAAAAGAGCTCTTGTTTGGAATTTTCCATCATTCCTATGTGTCTCATTCTGTCATGATACCTGAAAATGAAGTCACCTTTTAGAGACACCATCTTAACTGGATCATTTTTGTCTTTTTTTTTTGTTAATCTTTTTGGAGGGGGGAAGGCAGAGTAACTGGGGTTAAGTGACTTGCCCAAAGTTACACAGTTAGGAAGTGTTAAGTGTCTGAGGCCGCATTTGAACTCAGGTCCTCCTGACTCCAGGGCCAGTCAGTGCTCTATTCACTGTGCCACCTAGCTGCCCCTGGGTCACTATTCTTTAGCAGGGATTAATTAATCTGATTAGCCAAAGAAGTGATATGATGTGATGTAATGGAAAGAACCCTGAAATTAAATCAGAAGACCTGGGTTTGAGTCAGACGGTTTGACCTCGGACAAGCCATTTAATAATATCTAACATTTATACAGCACTTACTGTGTGCCAGACACTGTGCTTTACAAATATCTCATTTGATTATCACAACAATCCTGTGAGGTAGGTACTATTATCATGCCCATTTTACAGATGAGGAAACTGAGGCAGATGGCAGTTAAGGGATTTGCCCGAGTTCACACAGCTGGTAAGTGTCTTTCTGACCGTAATTTCCTTATCTATAAAATGGAGATAATTCATCACAGATCTGGGTGAGGATCAAATAAGTCAATGAAATTGAAAAAGTTATAGGCACTGTAAAGTGCTGTGCAGATGCAATTTATTAGTATTAATAATAAAAATCACTACCTCTTTTCATCTAGTAAAAACTGAGACCTAAGGTGCGTGTGTGTGTGTGTGTGTGCGCGTGTAAATGAGGACATTTTCCAACATCCCTATCCGATGTAGGGTTTGATGAAGGGTGAGGAAGAGGTATGCATTGGAAAATATTGGCAACAGAAAGTGCTAGAAAACCTGGCTCGGGTGGAGCCCCTTAGAGAATATTAAGTACCAAGGGATGGGTGTTTGCTGGGGGCTGGGGCTGGGGGAAGAGGAGGAACAGTCAAGACAAGCTTTGCCAACGTCAGCCTTTTACACACGTCCGGCCTTGACTGTGTGAATCATTTTCCTCACTTGAATTCTCCTTGTGTAATTTTCCTATGCTTCCTCAGTGCATCTTTTGATCTGTCTGTGGCCAAGGTCAAAAGAATCATGACCCTTCTCTCCCAACCCCTTGCCTTGAGTCTGTGCGAAGAATGAGGGAGTATCCATTCCCACCCTCATGCTATAATGTACTCCCTACTGGCTCAGGGGCCAGGCTGGAACATTGCCAAACCCAGAACTGGAGAGTCTCCAGAAAGCAGCCTGGGAAAATTCCCTTTCTCCTAAGGCTTGGAAGGCCACAGCTGATTCTCCTTGTTCCCTACAGGACACTGGCAAAAGCTCAAGCTTTCCTGTGGGTCACTGGACAAGTGCCTGATTGCTCTCCTGTGTGTTCTGATCACCCCAGATCCAGGGTGACTGGATCAGTTCTTGGGACATCCCTGATCGAAAGGAGCTCTGCAATAGTTGTACCACAAAGAGCATGACTCCAGGGAAGAATCCAGATCAATTTAATAAACATTTCCTAAGAACCAACCATGTGCAGAAAAGCATTGTGGATGTTAGCAGAGATGCAAAGGACAGTTAGGACAGTCTTGTGGAGGACATGCCATATGTATGAATGATACCAAATGATACATTGATAAATGCATAATAGAGGTGGGCATCCATCCCTATGCCATCGTCTTTGCAAAGCAAGTCAGAAGGATGGGATACCTGTCTTCAAGGAGTATAAACTCTCAGCCCTGAGTCCAACTAACAGATAAAGAACATAAAGGCAACATTGAACAAATACATATACTTTTGTACAGCCCTTGAGTTAAGAATGATTTTTTACAACTTAAAATAAAGGTTTATTATATTTTAAAATGCAAGACCTATTCTTAACCCTTACCCATCCCCACACCCCTATACAAAAATAGACACATTTGACCCTCCAGCCTTCCTATGTTAGATCAGTGAGGAAGTCTCTTAGGAGTAAAAAGCTGAGTGCATTTAGTAGGGGCAGTAAATGAAATGAGATTTTCATGGTTGTAATGGGAGGGGATAAGGGAAATCATTATCTCTTACTTCCCATGTGACCTTGGGCAGGTCATTGATATCTCTGGGTCTCAATTTCCCCACTCTCATTGGGTAGTGACCCATTCCACGACATTCTCTCCTTGGTAAGATGTTATAAACTTCCTAGTAAATTACTGGAGGTATGTTTGAAACTCCATGAACAGACAAGCAACATAAATGGGGATATGAGTTTTATGCAAATGTTTCCACCAAATGGTACAGGACACATGGTGTTCACATGCTTGCATGCAGCAATCATGAACACATGTAACAACCTAACCCACAGCACATAATCAAAAGCATATATGACAGCATTGCTTATATTAGACCCAGAACACAAGTCTCATGCCATTTGTAACATAACAGCATCTCACAACAGAGTTGCATGCAGGAACTCACCATATAGGTCACATGCAGAAAAACAAAAATGCACATATGACAATAATATAAGCAAAGCATTTTATATTAGCATATATAGCAAAGAAATAGAGCAGGAGGGAAACTTTTCTATAGCAAACACATATGTCACAAATGTGTGATGTATGTGCAGAAAGTACATGTTACACGTATCCCATCACTGGACAGCGTTTGGCTGGTGACTTTTTCCACTGGTCTCAGCACCTCTGCCAGGATCTCTGGACAGCTCTGCACCCAGTCTTGTGCTTGGCATTAGGCCTAAGTGGACTGAGACAATTAGGTGGCATGGTGATTAAAGTACGGGGCCTCGAGTCAGGAAGACCTGAGTTCACAAGCAGCTTCAGACACTTGCTAGCTGTGTAACACCTCAGTTAGTCCCATCTGTAAAGTGGGGATAATAATAGCACAGGCATCCCAGGATTGTTGTGAGAGGTCCTGGCACACAGTAGGTGATATGTAAACATCCGAGGTTGTTGTTGCCATCATGGTTATTATTACAGTCAGCACTGCCTGGTTTATTGATATGCAGTCCCAACGAGTCCTGGCTCGGGCAGCAACACAGTCCATTATGTTATAAGGTGAGGGTTTTGAATCAGAAGAGCCCTAACCCCTCAGGGCTCATCTGGGCTAGGCCTGCTACTTATGGTCTCTCTCCCAGTTAGGCCCACGTGTTGCTCCGGGGCCATGCAAGTTTGTGTTGGGAGGTGGTGGCAGGGGCAGGCAGCTGCCCTCAGCTGTTCAGTCTGCCAGCAGACTCTCTAAAGAGCATTGACACGACTTATTCCTTTGACTTTGGTGATTGAGTGGGCTTTGCACAGCGGTAATGAGATCTAGCCTCTGGTGTATTAGTGATAAGACAGTAACAATTATTGAATGAGTAAAGTAATGATAGCTTGCATTTATCTATCTAATGATCTCAAGGTTTGCAGAGCTCTTTGGGAATAGTATCTCCTTTGATTCTCACAACAATCCTGGGAGGTAGGTGCTGCTGTTATTCCTATTTTACAGATGAGGAAACTGAGACAGGCCAAAGTTAATTGACTTGCCCAGGGTCTCATAGCTATCAAGTGTCTGAGGCTGGATTTGAACTCAGGTCTCCCTGATGCCAGCTCTAGTGCAGTAACTACTCCTCCCAATGGAGACTGCAAGAGAAAGAGAGAGAAACATGACGTGGATCAGATAAGAGTTTGCATAAAGTGAGAATATAAGAGAGGGTGTGGCCAGAATGGGATCTACTTCTGGTAGGGTGGGAATTCCTTGAATAAAGGACTATGGCTGGATTTGTGGGAGGGTAGAAAGAGTGGGTATGAAGGCTGGTAATTCAGTGCTTAAAACACAATAAAGTTTTGGGTTCCAGTACTATGTAGAGATATTGAAATTGGGGAAGCAATGAGGAAGGAACCCAGGAAGAACAAGAGTGGCAGAGTTTCCAGCCCCTGGTGTCTCCACATGGGAGAAAGTGAGTGCCAAGGGAGAGGCTAGAATGCCCACAATCTGGATATGTGTGTGTGTTATAGGGCAAGGAAGCTCTACCCTTAAAGAGAGAGTCCATTGACCTTAGGACAGGCTAGTAGACTAAAGGGGAAAAGAAAAACCTGATGGAAATGACCTCCCTGGGAAATGCATATGTCTAACTCTGAATCTGCTTTGGCACAAAGGCCCACTGATCTTTGCAGGAACTTTCTCTGGTCTCATCATGTATCTGTACTTTTGTGGTATCAAACTCTAATAGTTTACTATTGGCTTGTGCTATCCCTAATCCTCACTGGAAGGGCTCTCATTCACGGGGATGGACCTCTTAGCATCAGGTAGTCAAGAGAGGCATTTGTATTCTAAACACCAAGAGATGGAGGAGCTACAAGAAACATCTTTGTGTTCACAATGGAATAAACCATCCACTTCCTTTGCTATTGTTTAGTCATTACAGTTGTGTCTGATTCTTCATGACCCCATTTGGGGTTTTCTTGGCAAAGATACTGGAATAATTTGCCATTTCATTCTCCAGATCATTTTACAGATGAGGAAACTGAGGCAAATAGGGTTAAGTGACTTGCCCAGAGTCACACAGCTAGTAAATGTCTGAGGCCACAGTTTTTCTGACTCCAGGCCCTGTGTTTCATTCACTGCAGCACCTATTGTCCCTTTTCCTTTGCCTACACTGACATAATATATTTGGTTATAAACCAGATGTTAGGCCTAAAACTCTCGCAGAAAGCAGGAAAACAAATAATTTTATATAGTCAATGTCAACCTAACATTTCAATGCCTGATATGTGTAGCACTCAGAATTATATTGATTCATAAGAGAAAATATTTTTTGTTAGTTAAAATCACAATTAAACCATTACCTTATTTTTCCACCTTTTTGCTAAGAAACTATTTTAAAATGTTGGTTCTTTGCTCCTTCTCTTCCAAAAGGTTCCTGAACACATTGTTAGCAGTGTTTATGTAAGTTATAGTACATTAGCATTTATTATCGATTGACTGACATGCTAGTTTGGGCAGGGTAGGAGCATTGTGACTATTTTTATTATTCTTTCTAAATCACAATGGATATTTTCTTGCACAAGTAGAGTTGTTATTAAGAAAAAAAGGAGCCATTTTTAGTAGAAGAAGTGAAGGCAGTAGTACACTTCTCATGTGGACGTTCTCGCTCCTTTCAGTGATACGCCCCTGTCTTGCTTCTGTCAGCCAGGCATCAGAGAAGTCTAACACGTATGGTGCTGAGTGAGAGGTCGAGCTATAACCAGTGGAAAGAGCAGGCAGGAGGTTGAGAGGGAGAAAGAAGGCTCAAGGCAGCACAGATGGAGAGGTGACATTGGAGATGTAGCTAGAAATGAAAGGCACTCAGTAGATGTCCGCCACTCAGAAATACAGTTTATGATCCAAGTAACTAAAACATATAGAGAATTTCATCATTGCTCTGACACATGCCCTAGAATACATCTAGGGATCTTAAAAACTCCCCATGGGAACTTTCCCCAGACCGTTTCTGCTCAAGATCAAAACCTGTCACTTCGACCAACAAAGTAATTTTCCAGGCTGAGTAGACACTTGAAATTTGGAACCAGCGAAAATAAGCAAGTGAATAATTCTCACAATAGTTTCCTAAAAGTAAAAGAGGTTGAATGAAATCTTGAACGATAAACACTTGAGCCTGAATTTCTATCATTGGTCTTGCAGATATCCAACTTATCAAATCCTTAACTTGCAGCTTGATTTTTTCCTTCCAGAAAATCCATAAATGCAAGGCCAAGTAAAAGGTAAGACATGATGTGTAAGCAGTGTGATGACTTGTTATTTCCCCAGTCAAGGGAATTTTCATAACTCATTCATACTCCATTGAATAATCTGAAGACTTACTGTTGGCTGTTAATTATCCTCTACAAAAATCTGGTCATTGTGTTCAATCTTGGTAAAAGAGCAGTTGTTACTATAGTGTCTGGAAGAAGGATGGTACCTGTGGGAGAAGAGGAGAGGAAGCTTGGCCAGAATTTTAACAAGGGGAGCTTTGGAACACAGAAAAGATTCTTGGGATAGAATTTCAACACACTTTGCCTCAGAAAAGTGTTTTCTGGTTGTTGGTTGTCTTAAGAACCACACAAAACCTTGTGTATATAGTCTCATCCTAATTATCTTATCTGTATGCCTCTGCAATGTACATGCTAGGGTCTCATTGGGGTCTTAGTATTTGATTTTTTTAATTTTTAAAAGGTTTGATACTTAAGGGTTGCATCTCAATGGAAACAGTTTTATCTCTCTGTAGAGGTGCTCCTTCCAATCTCATTCTGTTGATAAAAAACAATAACCAAGGATTTAAGCGACATTCCTCAAAACTGGGATCCATTAGCTCAAATTTCAGACAGAGCAGCGATGGTGGCTGCCTTTGTTTGGTGCCTCCTACCAGCTGGCTCTGTTGTCCTGACCTTCTCTCATTTCCCTCAACTCTTGTCAGATGTCCCTGCTATTTCTTTGTCCATCTTGTAACTCCCTATACTACAAGCAAGGTTTTTTTGAAGATTCTTGAGGTCAAGGAAAGAAAAATATTTTTAAAGAGGCTTTGCAAAAGGAATATCCTTTACCTGAATATGTGTCTCTCATCTTTAGTTTAGAAAATATGGTCAATGTAATCACATATCAATGATTGCCATAAATAAGGGTATGCTGGAGCCAGCTGGAGCTAAATCAAACAGATTGTTAAATTTTTGTGTATTTATGCTTCGGAAATCAGCAAATACTTCAAATCAGGCCTTGGTTTATTGTTTTTATGATTGTCTTAAATTTAAGAAAATGATGAAGAAAACATTTAAAATGCAGAATATGCTTGAAAATATGCCATATGTACATTAAAACATTTTTTGTAGATCCAGTTGTTAAATATTTACCAGCATACCCTTACTATAAGTACACTGAGGTCACCTGAGGCTTAGTGAATTTCATAGGGTCACAGAGCTAGTAAGTATCGGAGGCAGGACTGGAACTTAGGTCATCCTTCCTCCAAGTTCAGCATTCATTTTATGCTGTATCTCACACAGCCTCTAGCTATACCCTTGGGCCATACTTCTTTCTACTTCCATGCCTTTGCTGGTACTGTTCACAATACAATGCTATTGAAGGAAACTTTAGAGCCTGGCTAGTCTGACTCATACCTGAACAGGTACCTCTTTGATACAACAGATCCAATCAACCAATAAACATTTATTAAGTACCTACTTCCTGCCAGATGCTATGAGAGGTACTGGAGCCAAAAAGTGGTCAACTACCTTTTGCCTGAAGACATCAAGTGAGTCAAAACCCACTACCTACTGAGGTAGCTCCTTCCACTTTTGGTGCTCTCTAATAACTAGGAATTCTATCTTTACATCAAGTGAAAATTTGCTGTGCTATAACTTCCACCTCATGTCTCCTACTTCCATTCCCTACCATTAAGCAGAGCAAATCTGAACTCTCATCTAACATGACCACCATTAAAATACCCAGGGCGTGTTCTAACTCTTTTTTTTCTTGTAAAACACCTTTATTTCTTTCACCAGATTTTGAGCTAGCAAGAACTGGGTTTAAGTTTAGTGGCTGTGTGACTGTGGGTAAATCATTGAACTTCCCAGCATTTTAGGCAAATGTCCAAGACCACGGTTGGGGAACCTAAGACTATAAGTTGCAAAGTAGATACTGATTTGGTGAAGTGAGTTACCTCACTTGGGAGTTCCCTATAGTGCTGGAACCATTTTCTTATCCTTATGGTCCATAGTCAGTGGTATGCTGGAACCGACTTTACCTACATCTCAAGGGATGATTGTTCAACTTTTAGAGGGAGCATTAACACTGAAAATTGGCAAATGCTACAAGCAGATTTATTGTTTTGTTGATTATCTAGACTTATGAAAGTGATGGAGAAAATGTTAATAATGTGAACTATGTTTAAAAGTGTGTTGGGCTACATATTTTTTCTCAGAGAACTGGTTTAATATTTAAATATTTTATAATTAATAATTAAATTAAAGTTAAATATTTACCAGCACAACTCTCTCTACAGTGCTCTCTCATAATCCTGATTTTCCTTCTCTGGATTCTCTCCAATTTGATGATATTCTTCTTAAAATATTGTGGCCAGAACTATGTTATTCCAGGGATGGTCTGTTCAGAACAGAACACAGCAAGGTTGTTGCCTTCCTTATTTTGATTGCTATTTCTCTCTTAAGTCAGCCCAAGATCTCATTAGCTTTTGGAGCCACTATGTTGGACTGTTGAATCCTATTGACTTTATAATCCCCTAAAACCCTTGGGTCTTTTCATGCAAACTCTTGCCAAGGGAAATCTCTTTCATCTGGTGCTTGTGAAGCTATCCTGTTGAAATCAAATGTTCTTTCCTCTGATGATATTTTACCAGTCTGTCTTCGCAGGGAAATAATATTCTGAACTTCCTTCAAGGCCTGGCTTAAAAACTTCCTTTCTTATGAAGGCAACTATCATATCAATTCAATTCAATAAACATTCATTAAGAGCCGACTGTGTCAGGCACTGTGTTAAGCACTGGGGATAAAAAAAAAGGCAAAAGATGGCCCTGACCTCAAGAAGCTTACAGTCTAATGGAGGGGACAACATTTCAAACAAATATATACAAAGCAAGCTAAATAGGAAATAATTTGCAGAGAGAAGGCACTGGAATTAAGAGTGGTTGGAAGTTCTGCCTGTGGAAGATGGGATTTTAGTTGAGACTTAAAGGAAAACAGGGAGATCAATAGTTGGGATGGAAGAGGGAGAGCATTCCAGGCATGGAGAACAGCCAGAGAGAATTCGAGGAACCAAGAGGTGGGATAACTTGTTCCTGGAACAACCAGGAGGCCAGTGTCACTGGAATGAAGAGTATATGGTGTAGGAAGACTGGAAAGATAGGAGAGGAATAGGTCATAAGGATTTTTAAATGTCGGATGCTTTTGTATTTGCTTCTGGAGGCAATAAGAAGCCACTATAATGAATTACATCTCTGCCTTTTCTTTGAACGCCTCTATCTCATGTAATCTTTTTTTAAATTTCATTTTATTTACTTTTCTTTTTAAAATATTTACTTAAAGCATTTTTTCTTTTTATATTTTGAGTTACAAATTTGAGATTCTCTCCCTTTCTCCCACCCCTCCCTTACCAATGAGAAATCAAGAAATATGATATCGATTATGCATATGAAATCATGCAAAACATTTCCATTAGCCATATCACCTAACCTCACCCACCCCCAATAAAGTAAGCAAAAAAATTACAATTCAGTTTGCACTCAGAGGTCATTAATTCTCTCTCTGGAGGTAGACAACATTTAAAAATCATTATTCCTTTGGAATTGTCTTGGATCATCATATTGATTAGATTGCCAAGTCTTTCATTGTTGATCATCTTTGTATAGCTGTTACTGTATACAACTCACTTCCCTTTGCATCAGTTCATAAGGGTCTTGCCATTTTTTTCCCTAAAACCACTTCCTTCATCATTTCTCATAGTACAATAGTACTCCATCACAATCATATGCCACAATTTGTTCAGCCATTCCCCAATTGATGAACATTTTCCACTTCTGTTTCCATTTTTTTTTTTTGCCACCACAAAAAGAGCTACTTTAAATGTTTTTGTACATATAAGTCCTTTTCCTTTTTCTTTGATCTCTTTGGGGATCAGAGTTAGTAGTGATATTGCTAGATCAAAGGGTATGCACAGTTTTATAGCCCTTTTGGCGTAGTTCCAGATCGTTCTTCAGAATGGTTAGACCAGTTTACTATTCCATCAAAAATTCATCAACGTACCTATTTTCCCTCATCCCCTCCAGCATTTGTCATTTCTGTTAGGTGTGAGGTGGCACCTCAGAGTTGTTTTAATTTGCCATTGGCTAATAATCAATAGTAATTTAGATCATTTAATAGAGATAGCCTTGATTTCTTCTTCTGAAAATTGTCCAATCATATCCTTTGACCATTTATCCATTGAGGAATGGTTCTTATTTTTATAAATTTGACTCAGTTCCCCACATATTTGAGAAATGAAGTCTTTACCAGAGAAACTTGCTGTGAAATTTTTTGATATTATTTCCTTATCTATGGTACCTTTTAACAAAATGTAGTTTCCCTGTTTCAATTAGATCTAATTTGGTTTTTGCTTTGTCTGAGATAATGATTGCCTCCTTGCCCTCTTCACTTCAGCTGAAGCATGAAAACTCTGTGCCAACCTTTCATTTCAACTCTGTGTATATCTTTCTATCCGAAGTATGTTTCTTGTACACAACATATTGTTGAATTCAGGTTTCCAATACTTTCTGATAGCTGCTTCCTTTTGATGGATTAGCTCATATCATTCATAATCACAGTTATGATCACTAACTATGCATTTTTCTCCATGCCATTTTCCTGTTTATCCTTCTCTCCCTCTTTTTATCCTGTCCCTTCTCAAAGTCTCTTGCTTCTGACCACTGCCTCTTCCAGCCTTCCCTTCTTCACATCATTCTCCTCTCCCCATATCTCTTTCCTCTCTTAACTCCCTATTGAATAAGATAGATTTCTATACCCAACTCTGTGTGTATACATACATATATATATATATATATATATATACACACATATATATACTTTTTCTAGGAATTATTGTTGGCCTTAGATCCTATTAGCATTCTTCTTTGAGGTTTTACTTGTAGCTGCTTTCACATTGTTGGTTTCTTCTAGGTTTATGTCTTGGTCTTCCCTGCTATCATAGTAGCTTTTTATGGTCAAGTTATTTTTCTGTTGTTATTTTTTCCAAGTCTATTTCTTCATTCTCAACTTTATGTTAAAGTTAGGCTCACCTGTGAGTGGAGAGACACTTTGCCAAGCTTCATACTTTTTTATGCTGTTTTCAGAGCTAGTTCTGGGGGTCTGCAAGTTTTTATTGTTTGCAAGGTGGTATTATCCTGGGAGAGGCGTGGTTACTGCTCTCCTGGTCAACTCTGGTCAGTGCTCCTCTTGGCTCTGGGACTGTAATGAGGGACCCTACTTGCTTGCAACAAGAGTTCCTCCCCACCCTGAAACTGTGACCCATTACAGTAGGAGTTGCCAATCAGTGCCAGAAAAGGGTGCTCTGTAATTTCCTTCTCACCAGTTGTTCAACCCCTTTTCATCTCTGAACTGAAAGCTCCTGGAGCTATGGCTTCTCTCATGGTCACCTCTAAGGCCCACAGCCAGTACTCATGCCAAGCTCTGGGCCAGGGCCCAGTCCAGTATTATATAGACTTCTCTTGCAGACCATCTAAGTTGTTTTGGGCTGGAAAAATGTCTCCCTCTGACCTTTTGTTGGCTCTGCCACTCCAAAATTTGATTTGAGGTGTTATTTTAAAGTTGTTTGGAAGGGAATATTAAGAGAGATCAGTTGAGTACCAGCCAGTACCCCTCCATCTTGTCTACACCCCAATCCCGTGTATTTTACTTAAAAATATTTCTAAAGTAATGAATATGTGTGAGAATCTATACCAAATGCTGAAGGGTAGACATAGTCAGATAAAGCATGGTCTCTGCCTTTAGGAACTTTGCTATTGAGCAGGGAAAGAAGATGTATACACACAGATACACACACTCAAACTCAAGGTAGAATACTCATTATCTTTTCTTTGAAGGTCTCCAAACAGAGGCTATATATCCATTTAAGTATTTTGTAGAAGGGATTCATCTTCAGGGATGCATCTAACCAAGTAGCTGTTGAGGTCCCAGTCAAATCTGAAATTCTCTGAATCTGAGTGACAATGCATTGGAGATAGGTATGTTAGAGCTAGCTCACACCCAAACATTAATTATTAGGTTTTCAGTGTGAAAATTTACACCTCAGGAACTGACAGACTACAAATCAGGGTTTGGTTTATTGTTTGGTTGATTGTCTAGACTAAAGAAAGTGATGGATTGAATGTTAAGAATGCAGGTCAAACGAAAAAGTGTGTCATGTGTACATTTTTTAGCTGATTATAAAACTTTTACCAACACACATCTGATTAGAAATGCACACAGAGTTCTATGAGTATTCACAGAAAGGAGGGATTCTGTTTCATAATTTTATACTTGAATCTTTTCTATTCTTTAGGTCTTCCTGTACTCCCCATGTAGACTCTAAATTCTTAGGGGGCATTCTGCCTTATCCTTTTTTTTTTACCTCTCTCACAGTACTAGGTCATCAGGAAATGCTTTATGAAAGGAACACAGAGTGAAGGACATAAGGATGGAGGGAGGGAGACAATCAGTTGTTCTATTTTCTCTTTCCTGTTGGGTTCTCATTTTCCTCAAGAAATTGGTTGGTGAGCATCCTCCCCATAGAATCTTATAGCCAAGACCAACCCCTTCTCTGGACAAAAAAAAAAAAACCCACAGGATGAGAATGTGATTATTCTTTATAATTTAGGATTAATAGGGAAGATTTCCAAAATGGAAAGTGTTTGAATTTTTCTCTGATGCTAGTTGGTAAGGTGACTATTTTCCAAAGCAAAAATCAGAATACATCATCTAATAAAGTATAGTCCTTTTGAAAAGTCTCATTAAAAGTACTCTCTTTTAGGGATATCAGCACTGTCCCAGAAAATCCAGGATGGATGGTTGGCCTACCTAAGTGGCCATAACAAAGCATAAGCCACAACTTCAATTTGACCTGTCAGAGATGGAATTAAAACTAAATTTGAAGTTTCACAACATTGTTCTCTCGATTATGAGTGCTGCTATGCAGTAAAATCATCTGTGTGAGGATCACTGGGATGGGCAGAGATTCAATCACCACTAATGGCCTAAGGAAATGGGGTGGGGAGAATTAGGGTCATCCATCCCAGTGGGACAAAATCAGGAAGAATTGGGAAAGTGTTTTTCAACCTCGACATCCCAACAGCTGGAGTTAAAGAGAGATATTCTCTGAATTCATTGCTCACAAATTACAATGATGGCTATATCCTAGGAAAGCAGAAGTCATTTGTATGTAACCTTGGTTGGTGACTTTTGCCACACCCACATAGACTTATGTTGACCATCATTATATACCGAACTTCCTGAACTCTGCCCTAGTGCAGAGAGACACTTAAGATATTTCAAACTATGTTAGGATTAAGGGCTCCTTCAGAGCTTGGATCAGGTGTTTCCTCTTATATGAGTCATTTTCTGGTCACTCTAGTTATTAGCACGCCTTCTGTGACTTTTAAAAAAAGTTCCAAGAGACATAATTTCTGGGTAATTTAATCATTTTATTGATAATGCCAAAATTTTAATAAAAAGACGGTCAATTTGGCCATCCCTCTTAGACCAAAGACTAATTTTATTTGTTCCTGAAGACCCTAACCAAAAGTAATGGATGAAATTTGCTGAGAGTCCCATTTAGGCTTGTTATTAGGAAAAACCTCCTAATTGGCATTGTCCAGAAGTGGATGGTCTGCCTTTAGAAGTGGGAGGTTGCCCCTCCTTGGAGGTCTATACAAAGTTGGATGATTATTTGTTGGGTATATCATGGCAGGGATTCCTTTTGTGTATAGATTGGACTAGAAGACTTTGAAGTCCCTTCTGACTGACAAATACTGGATTTACCTTAAAGTCCTGCTCCTGTGGCTTATCAGCTGTGTGAATATGGGCAAATCACTTAATCATTCCATAGATCAGTTTGTCTCTCAAATGTGGATAATAAGACCTGTAGCACCTTAAAAAACAAAACAAAACAGAGTTAACATGGGAATCACATGAGATGTTAGAGCATCTTAGGATAATAGAGAGAGTCCCTTCCAACACTAACTCCAGAAGAGATCATCTAAGTCCAAACCCTTCATTGTACAGATGAGGAAAATGAAGCCTAGAGGGCCTGACAAGGGCTCTGCAAGCCCCACATCAGAGGTGCTAGTCATCCCTGAACACCCCCACACTCTTATTCACATCACAGAGCAGATAGAGTCCCCAGAGCCTCTGCACAGTCGTCCACTGTGTCTGCATAGCCCTCCATTACTCCTCCATGCAAGTTCCCAGCAAAGGGTGACTTTGGGGCTTGTTCCTCTGCTCCTCTTGCTCTCCTTTGATGCATCACGGTTCCTCGGTCTACATCATGGCTATTGCCTCTGGTTGGGGCTTCTCCGAATCCTGGCCCTGAGTATGGTCCTACTCACAGGTGGTGTTTCATGGCTCTACCCCCACCCCACAAACTCTTCATGCTCCTATTACCTTCAGAAATCGGCTCAGCTTTCTAGCAGTTGGGTTGTAGAGACCTTATATTGTTTTGGCTCTTCTAGAACCCTGAGGCCAAAATAGCTCCAGGCTACTTGCTCCCATCCTTTAGTCCAGGTTCCATAATACAAACAAATGGTTTCCTCAGGTTTGTACCTCTTCCTACTTGCACAGCTCCCCTGAGTGGCCAGTTTTCATTCCCCTCTGGGTTAGGGAGAGTCTCTTTCATGTATTGCCTCTTTCCTTAGCTTCCATGGTGGCGGAGGTTCCTCTCTTTGAATTGTGTAGCTCAGGGGTGCTCCCCCATTTCCTCTTCCCACTTAGCTTTCTAATCCCCTGGGTCACTGAAATGAAGCCATGCAAATAGACCTGTGGTTATTTCAAAAACTCACAAGTATATGAGGGAAGGGAGGTGGAAAACAGGTGCCTGGGGAAAATAAGAGAGGGCAGCCACTGCCACCTCAGGTGCCTGTGACCAGAGTCATAAATAGCAATGTTTGTACCTGAGGCAAATTCTACCAACCTTCCCATCAGTGAGTGGCATGACAGGGAATGGAGGATGATAGGATGAGAGAGGGAGACAAAGACCCCAGAACACCAGCCTTTATTAGGGGCACGCAAAACTTCTAGCTTATTCACACTAAAATGCTGGCAGAGAAACCATACACTAGGAAATATTCCAGCATCCTGGGAAGCCCTCTGGTACTTAAAGGGAAGGCCAGTGTGTGCTGGGGGAAGTTGTCTGGGCCCACCTGAGGTTTCTTATGTTTTGCTGGTCCCCTCCTAGAGTCAAGAGGTCTGATTGCCTTACCTATAAAACAGAGCTTTTTAATCTGAGGTCCATGGATAGATTTCAAGGAATTAATTAATTTTAATATAGAAACAATTACATCTTTATTTTCACTAACCTCTGACTGAAATTTAACACTTCTTTCACATATTTGAAAGCATTACTCTGAGAAAGATCTGTTGTTGTTTGTTGTTTATCCTTCATTCCCAAATAGGACCATGATATCATAGGCTTCTCTTTACTCCCAAAGGGGCCCATCACACACACACACACACACACACACACACACACACAGAGTTAAAACCCCTGATCTAAAAGTTCACCATTTTTGTTCTCTGGATAGAGAGTGGGAGCTCTAGTAGAATGAGAGCACTTTCCTTTGGGTGCACTGGGCAAAGGTGACACATATCTCTATATCTGTTGCCATTTGGGGCCAGGAACATCTGTTCTGAACCAAGTCCATGGTTTTCTCCTGATCCTGGGTACCCAAACCCCACAGATAGCTGTATTGTTTCAGATCAGTAGACTTTGGTCAGCAGTTGAGTAGGGTCTTTTATGGTGTGAAAGGTCTAGCTTCTGTCATTCTTGCTACCGGGGGATAATTTTCGGGGCACTAGGACTAGTTTCTTTTTTGTTAAATTAGATGCTATTTTTGTCAGTCAACAAAAACCCACCTTCCTTCTCTCTCCCTCCCTTCCTTCACTATTGAAAAAGCAAAACAAAACAAAACTGTTGTTACAAATGTATAAGTGAGCAAAATAAATTTCTATGTTGGCTGTGGTCAAAAAGTCTCCATCAGCACTCTCAGTCTGTCATCTCTCTGTAATTTGTCTCTGTTATAATTTTTTAATAATTTTATCATTTATTGTTTTATCATTAGTCCTCTGGGATCTTGATCACAGTTCCTAAGTATCTCACAGTTGTCACTGTGTAAATTGTTCCCTTGGTTCTGCTCACTTCACTCTAAATCAGTTCTCTAAAGTCTTCCTAGATTTTCTTATAATTGTTCCCTTCATCATTTCTCATAACACATTCCATCACATTCATATATTATAACTTGTTCAGTCATTCAGCAGTTCATAGACACTCCCTTCAGTTCCCAATTCTTTGCCACCACAAAAAGAGATGCTCTATATATTTTTGTGCATATGAGTCCTTGTCCTCTTTATTTGCTCCTTTGGAGTGTACACAATAGGATTAATTTCTTGATGGAATGATGGAGACGTAGCCACTGAAATTTTCATGTAGTAGTTCATGGGTTTGTATGGCATATCTTGAATAATTCCATGTGCTCCCCTACCCAATTATCAGAACATGGTAGCTTCATTGTACCTCTCAAAGAGGTACATATAATCTGGATCAAAGTCAATTGATTAATTTGTGAGGGGATTCTCTTTCTTAAATGGCCTTTGTGTAGACATCATGATGTTGCTCCTGGTGGATCAGATTTAGGACGTCCAACTGGGATTGGGTTGCCACAAAATTCTTTCATTGTAGAAGCTCCTGAATGAGTGGCTGGGCATTGGGCTAGTGATATTCTGGTTTCTAGGCTAAGCTTTGACTGACTGATTTGGGGCATCCAAGAACATTTACTGTAGGCAATTAGACGGAATAATGAATAAAGTAATGGACTTGAAAACATGAAGATATTAATTCAAATTCTACTACATATCTTTACTAGCTGTGTGACCATGGTCAAGTCACTTAACCTCTGCCTCCTCAGTTCCCTTAAATAGAAGATGGGGATAGCACCTATCTTGTAAGGCTGTTATAAAGATCAAACAAGATGACATGTAAAGTGCCTTGTACACCTTAAAGCACTGTATAAAAGATAATGATGATGATGATGATAAAAATGCCCTCTTTATCTGCCCCTGTTTTAATGCTAGTGGGGCCCAATATTTTTGATTGAACTATGATGGATTTCTGGGCTCCCTACCAGGGCTGATTACACATCTCAGGCACCTCAGATGCCAAATATTTTCTCCCAAATAATGTTATCTTATTCTGCAATAGAGAACAGTACATCCATGGGGTGGCATCAAGATGGCTGAGTGAAGAGTCACAACCGCCAAACTTCCCCCAAAACTTCTCCTACAAAATAATCACAGAAAATGTCAAATAGAATTCTGAGCAGAAAAGCTAACAAAAAGTCAGAGTGAGTCATCCAGAATGAAACAACTTAAATAGAGAGAAAAAGAGATCTGTGGATACTGGGGCATGTGCTGGCCAGAAGAAGAGCCTGCAGATTGTAACTGCAGCAGGAACACCATGCATTCTCATCACATAGGGACAGTCAGATGATTGAACACCTATCAGAAAGAGATTCCAGGGGACCTCCTTGAAGGTGAGCTCAGGGAGTCCACAGAAAGGTCTTTGTGACTTTTTGCAAGTTTGTAAGCAAGCAGAGTCAAAATCTAGATACATGAGGTCAAGTGACTGTTGTGGCCCACAAATTCTAAAGACAGTTGGGGGTAGCATTGGATATTCCCAACCATGGTGCAATCTCTCTCTGTCTCTCTCTGTCTCTCTCTCTGTCTCTGTCTCTCTCTGTCTCTGTCTCTGTCTCTCTGTCTCTGTCTCTCTCTCTTTCTTTCTTTCTTTCTCTTCTTTTTTTGCTTTTTAGAGGGAGAGAGGTAGGGCAATTGGGGTTAAGTGACTTGCTCAAGGTCACATGGCTAGTTTTGTGTTAAGTATCTGAGGTCGGATTTGAACTCTGATCTTCTTTACTCTGCTCTGTTCACTGCGCCACCTAGCTGCCCCCATGGTACAATCTTAATCTCCCTTTCTTTGAATCCATTTCTACCTCTCCCAGCCTACCATGAACCCCTCCCCCCCCGCCCCAATCCTGGCTCATCCTGCGCAAACTGGAACTCATTTAATTTTTATACTAAATGGTTCCGTCACAACTGATGGAAGCCTATTTTGGCCAGGGTTCAGGTGGACAGTTATCTCCTTGATATCTTCCCCCTTTCTGCCATCCACTACGTCATACAGAATGTATGAGCTTCTGAAAGATCTTAGGGACATTTCACAACTAGAAGGCATCATGTGGCTATTGAGTTGTCCCTGGCAGGTCTGAAGCATCTTCTACTCATACTTCTAGCAGATCTGAATTAGCTCGTATATTCCCTATGACACCAGTTTTGAGAAAATGGCCACTTGGCTTACTTCTTCCTTCCCCGCTGGGGGGTCTGTCTTGTGCAGTGATGGTGCTGGCAGTCTGAGTATCAGGGTGGAGGTGCAACTTCTGACGCTTCTTTTTTACAGTCAACATCTCAGTGAGAATTGTGAGAATACAAATGAATATCTTGTAAGGATTCATAGACTTAGAGCTGGAAGACATTTTATATATCCTCTAGTCCAGCCTTCTCACTTTTCAGACGAGGAAGCTGAAGCCCAGATAAATTAAATGATTTGTGTCGTTTCATAAAAATACTAAGAGAAGGGTAGGATTTGAATCCAAGGCACTAGACTCCAAAATCAGTGTTCTTTTCATTGTGCCATTTGTGCCTCTCCTGATCATGAGCAGAAACTCCTGGAAAATGTCTTTCTTCAACCTGGTCAATGAATGAATGAACAGAGTCCCCTTGAGGGGACTGGAGCCCTGGGATTCAAGTACACAAAATAAAGTGTGCTGTTCCACAGCCTCTAAAAAGGTCATACCTCAATCTCTATGAGGCTAACCACATTCAGAATCTGCTGCTTTTTAGGGTCTGGTTCTGATGAGGACAAATGACTGCAGACCTGCCTCCCCTACAATTCTAATCACTATAAAAAGAGCCAAGCATAATCATGCTGAGTATAACCATGATATGCCAAGAATTGTACAGATGATGATGGTCCAGTCAACTGGTCTCCAGGACAACCAGAAATATTGTTTTATGTCCAAGGTGAGAAATTTTCCATGTTTCCCCACCAGAGTCAACAATGGTTTGTTTCATGGGACTAGACCCAACCATAAGGCCTATCTATTGAGGATTTTACCACCACTGACTGAGAGTTCAACCATGGCTCTAAAAGTTCCTTTTCCCCTTGGCTAATTCCAAATCTAGAAAGTTTTCCCAGGGTCCCTGAGGGTATTTGCCCCCCTGGAAGTTCAAGATTGAGGGGCAGGAATTAATGTAATAAATGTCTAGCTTGGATGGTAGCATGTAGAATAATTGGTTCCACCATAAATTCCTAAGTTTTCTCTCCAATCTATCTACCTCCTGGGCCTTCTGCCAGATATCTGACCAAGTAATACTGCCATAACCCACAGAATAAGCATGCCCAACTCAGTGAGGGATCAGGTCCATTCAGCTGTTGTAAGCTTGGGCCAGACCCTCCAGAGTTATATAGGCTCCTCTGAATCAAGACCATTTTATTTGTGGTCAAAGTGTGGTCCAGACATAGCCCCAAGTGAGATTGTAATCAACCCCACCACAAATTGAAATTGGTCTCTCTCTGGGTTTACCATTTAATCAGGCCTGGTAGGGTCTCTGTTTCCCCAACTTGGGCTAATTCATCTTTCTCTGGATCTAAGATCCTTTTTAAAAGAAGATCTATAATCTTTGAGTGAAAGACTCTCAGTACACAAAGGGCCTTAGGACACCTTGGGAGATTTTTCTTTTCTCTTGGCCTTCCTAACCTCCAACCAGAAGACCTGAGAAAATATTTCCTTGGATACTGAAACTAATTCCTCACTTTTGCTCAGAGTTCACAATTTAACTGAAGAAAATTTCATTTTGAAAAAGGAATACAAAGCAGAAATCCTTGAAGGAGTGACCTCTCCTCCAGCACAAGCCCTGCCTTGGCCCCTGGCTCCAACAAGGTCAGCATTTAGGGGTTTGTGCTGGAGATGCTCTAAAAAAGGGCCCTTGAGAGCCAGTTGTTAAATACTAGAGGACAGCATTCAGGGGTTTGTGCTGAAGATGCTCTAAAGGGCCCTTGAGAGTCAGTTGTTAAATTTTCAGTGTGAGTATTTACACCTTGGAATATAAACACTACAAATCAGGATTTGATTTGTTGTCTTGTTAATTGTCTAAACTTAAGAAAGTGATAGAAAAATATTAATAATGCAGATTAAATTTTAAAGGGTGTCATGTGTAAATTTTTTTAGAGAGTTGGTTGTTAACATTTACTAGCTATCCCTGATGGCCTTCTACCCCTTGGTTCTCTCTCTAATATCCTGCATGATGGATGCAAGTTCTGTGTGATGCTCCTACCTAACCCAAGGCACTGTTTTTTCAGGAAAGAGTCTTTTCACTCTTTCTATGTAATCTACCCACTGAAACGTGAGAATAAAAACTCTTTAGAGCTCTCTTCTCAAGCTCTTTTTTTCTTTTTTCATCTCTAGTCTCCATTAGTTACCAGCACCACCCATGGTCGCACATACCTGCCAGCTGACACCATTTATTCTCCTTGGTTACTTGAGTGGGAGGGGGAAGCAGAAAACATGACAGCATAGGAAGAGGAAAGGGAAACCATTAGGACATCCTCAATAGGGCCAAGTGATGCTGCATAAAGTCCTGGGTCAGAACACTATGTACCTGAGTACTCTCTCTTCCTTTCAACATGTCGTACTAAACTTATTTCTGCTTAGCTGCTTCAGCTATAGATCTGAGATGCCCCAACATACTCACGTTGCACTGAGATCTGGCCTTGGGGCAGTGGTTTCATTTATAGTCACCAGGCTACATTTCAAAGGCCCTTCATCTCCGAAAGAAGCACTTTGGTTTTTTTTAGCAAAAAACAAAACAAAACAAAACAAAACACAACATTTTGAAAGATGTGTCAGATTTTTCAATTAATCAATTAACATTAATTAAGTGCCTACTGTGTGCCAGCCACTAGGGATATAAGTACTCAAAAGGAGATAAGTATATTTTGTTGCCATTGTAGCCTTTATGCTCTGGGAGCATTTGATCCCAGCTTCTACTAGCACTGATATGTCAGGCCCCCAGAAGACAGGCTAGCTATATCCCCTCAAGATGAGAGGGACTCCTGAAGGGCTGGGCTACTTTAGCTAATGCTATCAGCTGATAAGCCCCCATTCTCATGAATTCTCCCCAATATCAGTGACCAGTGCCAGTTAAGCTCTTCACTATCACCCACACTATTGGTTATGCCTCAATACTACTTAACCATTTAATGTTAATTAGCTTTTACAAAAGGATATTTACTGTGAAAATAGAACAAATACATCTCTTCTGAACCAGAGCATGGTCTTTCCTATACCGCCTTGGTCCCTGGGGGAAGAAGGTTCAAACTTAAAGCAGTTGCTATAACGCCTTTGCCCTGCCAAGTTCATTTCCAAACATATTCAATGGATGAAGCCAATGTCATAGCTGCTGGATCTGATTCAGTACCAGGCCACATTCCTCAGGGATGCACCTGGCTTAGCAGCCAATGACTCTGCTATTGATTTGCCTTCCTAAGCCCCTGCTAAGCCCCTGATGCTCTTCTGACTTTTTAAAACACAAAGTCATCCCATACTCCTTTACCTAAGAGCAGAAAAGAACAAATTCAAAGAGAACAAGAATAGTGGGATACTATTGTGCAAAAGAAAAGAAGAACAGGCAGATTTCAGAAAAACCTGGAAAGACTTGTACAAACTGATATAAAGTGAAATGAGCAGAACCAGGAAAACGTTCTATACAGTATCACCAACATCATGTGATGGTCGGTATGAATGACTCAGCTTTTCTCAGCAACACAGTGATCTAAGACAAGAACACAGGACTCATGAAGGAAAATGCTGTCCATATTCAGATAAAGAACTGATGGACTCTGAATGCAGATCAAAACTTATTTTTTCACTTCATTCTTTCTCAAGGTTTTATTTCCTTTTGATGTTTCTTTTTCCACAACTGTGCTGAATATAAAAGTATGTTTTATGTGATAGCACATGTATAAACTATAGAAAATTGCTTACCATTTTCAGAAGAGGGGAGGGGAGGGACGGAGGAAGAAACATTTGGAACTCAAAATCTTATAAAAAATGAATACTAAAAATTTTCTTGGTATATAATTGTGGGGGGGAAGATGCTATTTAAAAAACAATAACAACAAAGAGACCAAGAGGAAAAGTACCATATGTTCATGGCTATGTGTGAACCTGGGTGGGGAGATAGTCAGTGGCCAGCAGCAGGGAGCTGCTGCCACCACGACTACTACCTCTTTCTTGACCCAGAGGCTTACAACAGGCCTTGCCTCAACAGCCATCAGGAAAAAGAGAGGTCAGCTTGGCTATCTGGAGCCTTTTGTATGCATGTTCAGTTCTGACTCAGGAGTCAGTCCCTATGTGGTAAGTGGACAGGAAATAGTCATAGGATACTTGCACATGCTCCAAAGTCCACATGGGGTATTGCATCAGGCAGAAAGTGCTGCATAAGGACTGGCCTGTCTCTGGCCAGTCCCCCATTACACAATCAAATACAGTTACAGTAGAAAGGGATGAGCAATATTTATCCTCCAAGCACCACTGTTTGCAATCCATAAAATATTCTATTTTTCTTCATTTCATTTTAATTTAAAAAACATTCATTAAATACCTAGTGTCAGATCCCATGAGATACATGTAAGGTAGAAAAATGAGACCGTCTCTGTCGTTGAAAAGTCTATAATCTAATGGGATTATATATATATATATATATATATATATATATATATACACATACATACAAGTAGGCACGATATAAGGAAGAATGTCATATTGTGCAAAAGAGAAATCTAGGCAAAGTGTTGTAAGACATTTGAACAAAGCCAAGAATGCATTCCCTTGGGATACTTCTGCCCCTCTAGTGCAGACCCTCATGCCTTTGTTATTGCAATAGCCTGCTCCAATCCATTCAGCCATTAAAGTGATTTTCCTAAATCTTATCATGTCAACACCTTCTCCCCTGCTTTCTCACTTCAATAAACTCCAGTAGCTTCCCATTGTTTCTAGGAGCAAATACAAAATATTCTGTTTTGAATTCAAAGCCCTTTATAACTTAGCCTCTTCCTTTCTTTCCAATCTTCTTGCACCTTACTCCCCAACACACACTGTCAGATCCTGTGACAGTGGCTGCCCCCCAGGCTGTTCCACAAACAAGACATTCCATTTCTGGGCCACAGGCATTTTCTCTGGCTGCCCTTCATACCTGGAATGTTCTTCCTCTTCTACTCTTGCTACTGACCTCCCTGGTTCCCTTTAAGTCCCAACTAAAATCCCACCTTCTACAGGAAACCTTCCCTAACCCTTCTTAATTCCAGTTTTAATTATTTCCTATATATCCTGCATATAGCTTGCTTTTTATTTGTTTTCATGTTGTCTTCCCCATTAGATTGTAAACTCCTTGAGGGCAGGGACTGTCTTTTGCCACTTTGTGTATCCTCAGTGCTTAGCATAGTGCCTGAAACATAGTAGGCGTTAAATAAATATTTATTGAATTAATGAATGGGAAAAAAAGAAAAAAATATTCCTCCCTTCTTTTCAGAGTGGAACATTGTTTTAGAATATTGTATATACTGTCAGACTTGGTGTATATGGTTAGTTTTTTTAAGATGCTTACCATTCTCCTCCCTGTTAAATGAATTAACCCACATTCATTAAGAGTGTAAGATGTGCCAAGCACTGGGAATAAAAATACAAAAGCAAAGACAATCCTGGTTCTTAAGGAATTTATATTCTAATGGGGGTGGGTGGGTTATGTGATAACACACTCCTTGGTAAGAGCCAAGGAAGGGAACTTTGGTCCTGAACATTATAAGGATGGTAATGGTGAAGTATCTGGAATTAAGTAGATTGACACTGATTCAGGAACAATGACAAAATTGGTTTGATCATAGTTTATGGTTCCAGAACTGAAAGGAACAGAGACGGAAAGGCATATATAGGCAAGGCAGTTGTGGAAGCCCTGGAGAGGGTCAGACAGTATGGAGTAACCTGAAGCATGATGGTTAGGCCTTCCTGAATAGTGAGCCAGGAGAAGCACTTACCAATCAGGAGGATGGAGGGATGGCCAAGTCAGAAGTTCCAACAATGAAAAAATGAAAACCCATAGTGTGGACAGCAAGGCAATCAGCGTGGCAAAAACAAAGGTATCAATAAAATGATCATCACAGTAATAGAAATTTGATACAGGAAAGGCCAATTTCAATTAGGGAAAGCAGGGAAGACTTTAATACAGGAGGTGGTACCTGAGCTGGGCATTGAAGGTGGGGGAGATTTCAAGGGATAGAACTAGGGTAAATGTATTCCAGACCACTTCTCATTTGTTACTGTTTACAAAATCACTAAACACATACTTTATGTGAATTTTTAAAAACAATTTTAAAAATAGAGCATCCATCCTTCACATAGGTGTTGGTTGTTCAGCTATGTCTGATTCTTTGTGACCTCATGGACCATGCTGTCCATGGGGTTTTCTTGGCAAAGATACTGAAATGGTTTGCCATTTCCTTCTCTGATGGCTTAAGGCAAACAGGTTAAGTGACTTACCCAGGGTCACACAGCTAGTAAGTATCTAAGGCTAGATTTGAAGGCAGGTCTTCCTGACTCCAGCCTCAACAGTAGGCACTTAATAAATGACCCCCCTATTAGTTTGTAAGCTCCTTGAGGGCAGGCACTGTCTTTTCCCTCTTTTTACATCCCCAGGACTTAGCACCGTGCCTAGTACAAAGGATTTTTTGTTGTTGTTCAGTTATTTCTGTTGTATTTGACTCTTTGTGACCCCATTTGGGAGTTTTCTTGGCAAAGATACTGGAATGGTTTGCCATTTCCTTCTATAGTTCATTTTACAGATGAGGAAACTGAGGCAAACAGGATTAAGTGATTTGCTCAGGGTCAGATAGCTAGTAAATGTCTGAGGATGGATTTAAACTCAGGGTTTTTTTACTCCAGGCCCAGGTCTCTACCCACTTGAACCATTTAGTTTCCTCTCAGTAGCACTTGGCTTCCATTTTTGGTCCTTTTGAAAGCATATTGGCATGGTAATGAGCTGATTAGGTTCTAGTTCCAGGTCTCCTACTGATTAGGTTGTATGAACTCGGTCAAATTCTAACCTCTCTGGGCCTCAATTTCCCCATCTCTAAACCTCTAAACACATTAGCATACTCTATACTAGCAGTTTTCAAATTGGGATCCTTATGACTCTTTCATGAGATCCTTGAGGTCAAAACTATTTCTGTAATAACATTGAGACATTTACATTTCTAATATGGTAAATATCAAGAGAAATAATTCGCATAAAAACACATAAAACCTTACCCACTTAAAACTTAATCTACATAAAAATTATTTAGTTGGGTAGGAGGTTCTCAGAGATTGTTCGGAGTATTAAAGGGTCTTGAGACCCAGAAATCTGAGAACCATTGCCCTAAGAAAATAAAAATATAAACAAGAGTTCATGTCTTCACAGCCCTTCATGGTGAAAAAGGGCTTTCCTAATAACAACCCATGACATAGGTAAAGGCAAGAGTGTTTATCTCCACCCAACAGATGAAAAGCACGGTGCCAGGCACTGCCAGAGAAAAAAGATAATTAGGACACGACTTCTGGCTTACGGAGTTTATAATACAGAAAGGGGAGAGAATATGTGTCATCAGTATAGAGTGGCCTAAGTATGTAATAAGCTGGTCAGATGGGCGGCTAGGTGGTGCAGTGAATAGAGCACCAGCCCTGGAGTCAGGAGGACCTGAGTTCAAATCCGGCCTGACACTTAACTAGCTGTGTGACCTTGGGCAAGTCACTTAACCCCAATTGCCCTGTCTTCCCCCCTCCAAAAAGCAAAAAAAAAAAAAAGACAAAGCTGGTCAGAGACATACAAAGTGCTCCATGACCTCAGAGGGGTTTGGACCACAGCATCTCTTTACTCCATAGTTCAGCTACAGACTCTGTAACTAAGCACGTATAGCAATCCTTGATGTTTCAGCAAACTTGTTGAAAGGGAATTGACTCTAAATTGAGATAAACAGAGTCAACAAACCTCTGATCAAGTAGAAACTAGTTCTGCTGCCTTTCATTTCCTATTAAATTATCAGAGCCAGGTTTTCAGAGTCTAATGGTTTCAGGAGAGTCTTAATGTCTCATTTATTATTCTACTACTCTCAAGTTGGAAGAAAGTTACATTTGTAATAATGGAAGCCTTCCTGCCTACCATATTAGTACTTTGGCTGATTTTCATTGACTGCTGAACTTAGGCAAGGACCATATAGAGATAACATACATTATTAACACTGTCATCCTAGAGAGCTATTCTTACAACTTTGAATTCTAAAGGAGAGGTATAGTTTTAGCCTCTGGTGGTTGATTTAAGTAAGAAAATCAAAATCTGTTGAGAAGGTAGTTAGGTAGAGCAGTGAATAGATAGGCTTGGAGTCAGGAAGTATCATATTCCTGAGTTCCAATCTAGTCTGAGACACTTACTGGCTGCATGACCCTGTTTGCCTCAGTTTACTCATCTATAAAATGAGCTGGAGAAGGAAATGGCAACCACTCTAATATCTTTGCCAAGAAAACCCCAAAAGGGGTCATCAAGAGTCTGACAGGACTGATATGACTGAATGACAGCAAATCTGTTGAGTGGTCCTGAGATTGTTACCTTTAAGGCACCCTCTAGACTATCATCTGTATGCATACATAGCTCTAGCTTGCTGTTGTTCAGTTGTGTCTGACTCTTTGTGACCCCGTGAACCATAGCTCTCCAGGCCCTTATTTCCTCCACTATCTTCCAAAGTCTGTCCAAGTCCATGTTCATTGCTTCCATGACCCAATCTATACATCTCATCCTCAGCCATCCACTTCTTCTTTTGCCTTCAATCCTTTCCAACAATAAGGTCTTTTCCAATAAGTCCTGTCTTCTCATTCTGTGACCAAAGTATTTAAGCTTCAGCTTCAGTATTTGTCCTTCTAATGATAATTTTTCTCAAAATATGGCCTTTGTCCAATGGTATTCTGCAAATTCCATCCGAAGTGCAGAAATAACAGTGAAAATTCCAGGAAGGAAGAGGCTTGAGGAATTGCTAAAGTTATAGTAACTGACTAATAAAATTTGGAGAGACCTTGTGTACTCATGTATCTGATGTGTACATATATCATGAGGTGTGTGTGTGAGAGAGAGAGAGAGAGAGAGAGAGAGAGAGAGAGAGAGAGAGAAGAAGAGAGAGAGAGAGGAAGAAGAAGAGAGAGAAGAAGGGGAGAGAGAGAGAGAGAGAGAGAGAGAGAGAGAGAGAGAGAGAGAGAGAGAGGAGAGAGAGAGAGAGAGAGAGAGAGAGAGGGGGAGAGAGAGAGAGAGAGAGAGAGAGAGAGAGAGAGAGAAGGGGAGAGAGAGAGAGAGAGAGAGAGAGAGAGAGAGAGAAGGAGAGAGAGCTTATAGTTTTTAAACCCTCACACCTACAGTAAGACGTTTGCTTTTTATTCATAAGAAGTTGCTATGGAGTGGGTTGTGTATAACATATCTTGCTGAGGAAAAGGACTCTGTCCTGAAGTCATACCCATGAGAAAGAGTCCCGAGCCCTTCCGTGGCACCCATGTGTGCTAGTGAAAAGATCCCTCTTTTGGATATGAGGAGATCCTGTTTACTAGTTGTATGATTTCAGGCCAATCTCACTAGCTCTCTGTGCCTCAGTGTTCTCATTTGTAAAATAGAACTTTTCCCCTCTCACAGATCTCTGGGAGGCAACTAAAGCATGAGATGCCCTCATTCTAAGAGTTCTGTCAAGCAAGAGCTTGGGCTTCGGCCTGAGGGAGCAAGCTTAGGTTGTGGGGCTGAGGGCTGCCAAATCCCTCCTCTCCTGTGTTTGCCTTATTCTACAATTTAAAATGTCCTGCAGGCTTAATAAGAGCTGGTGGATTGTAAGCTCACTCTGAGTAAAAAGTATGAGACTTTCACCTTTTGATGGATCTGAGTAATCTCATCCATGTAATCACCCTCTCCATTACTGCTGACCATAACTCATCCATCTCTGTCCATGCTGTAAGGCTCTTGTCTGTGTTCTCCCATAACTTTGCCATAGAGGGGCATCCAGCACTAGCTTCTCCACAAGCTCTCTTGACGATGCCTAATTATCAATGGAGCCCTCCTATTGATCTTCACCGATCTTCCCATCAGTTACCCTTTGTTCTTGCTACACAAGACCTGGCTCACCGTTTTTCTGGTCAACATTTGTCTGGTGCTATCCCTTACACTGCACCTTTTCCATCATGGGTTGCAGTCTTCTCCAGCCCATCTTCCATCGTTCTCTTGTCCTCAACTTCCATTCTTCACAGACAGTGGTATTCCAAGACTCACAGCCATACACCACCATTGAAGGGATACCAATATTAAGAAGACAGACCTTTGTTTCAGGGAAAAGTTTGGGATCATTAAAAGAGCTTTGCAATTTCCCAAAGACAATCTTGTCTAATTTCCTCTTTCTATTTAATACTGTGTTCAGTTCATTTTCCATTTGCAGAGTCTGACAGGCATAAATATGTATATATCATACATGTGTGTACAGTACACATACATGCATGTGTACAATAAACATACATGTGCATGCATGTGTACACACACATATGCTGAATATCATAGTCTAGGCAGTGGGTATTCTTTATTCACTTGTTTTTTCCTGTGTGGATTGTTAGGCTGGACTCCAGCACCCAAGGACCTTAAGGGCCACATGTGGCCTCAAGGCCACAGGTTCCCCATTCCCGTGTAATGATGCATCTCATTTAAGAGGGTCTATAATGTTCTGGACCTTGGTAAAATTAACACAACTTCATTTGCCAAAAAAAAGGCATCTGGAGGACCTTACTACCTATAGGAAACATATCTTCAGTTTAGATTCCAGCAGCTCTTCTGCATGTTGGAGGCAAGCCGTGTGAAGAGTCTGTATCTCTCTGTTCTGTGCCCCAGATGGTATTGGTTACCAAAGGTTCATTGAACAAAGTTACTTCTAAAGGAATCTTATATGGTTGCAACATGTACACAGGAGACCCCATGGAGGAGAGCCTGTGGTGCGTCAGTTTGATCTATCAAATATGTTTATTTCATGGTCAACAAATAGTAAGCAGAGTGAGATTCTTTGCATCTTTCAGTCCACTGTGTGAATTGCAAAAGCCTTCTCTTCCCTTGCCTTCTTTAAGGATGCTCTTGGTATTTGTTCCCCTGACGTTTTGGTAAAAATGTGAAGGAGGCATGTAGGTCAGTAGTTGTTGATATTATTTCAGTCACTTTTTGGGGGAGAGCAGTAAGAATAATGTCTGAGAATCCCCCCCACACACACACCTTTCATATCCTCCCATTTTTCAGATACCTTGAGAACCACCATTAATACCCTCACATTTATGTTGCCTCCAAGAAAGACCTCTTTGGTTTATCCTGGTGATTTTTCCCATCATTAGATTTTTCTTTTCTTTTCTCATTGCCATCTCTGCTTTCTCTTAGAGTCTCATATCTGGGACTGTGATATTAGAATCCAAATGTGTCAGCTCACCATCCTTGATAGTAACAAGAATTTGATAGAAGTGTTTTCACAAATGTTTTTCATCATCTGTTGACGTCCTTCCAGATTCTTTCACAAGTACCCTCAGGATGACTCAGTTGGACCTCTTGCCAACCTTTTTAAAAAATGGTTTTTCCCTTCACTACCCGAAACTTTGTATTGCTAGCATTAGCAAAGTACCTAGCACATAAAGCTTAATAAATACATATTGACTGACTTACTTTATAAGACTCTCCTGCTTATAATCTTCTATCTATAATATTTTGCAAATTTGTACTTTATATAAGATGTTTTTCTGAGCCATCATATTCCTCTGCTTTGCAAGGACTAAAGTGTATGTTGGCTAAGCCAGTTTCTAGGCCCTTTTTGTCTCTTCATTATGACAGTTGATTTAATTAGTTAAACTTCTTTCTGTAGGAAATAGTCATAATTTATGTCAATGTCTTTTCCTCATTCTGTTTCCTATTTTCTAGCATTACTAGCTAGTTTAAATAGGCCAGGTTGGAGTTATTTTTATTCCATGCCATATCTTTTTTCTCATTTTTATTCTTCAAGCTTTGTATTAGTTTTGATTTTGCTCCATTTGGTGGTCTGACTTTGCACATAAAACTTATAAGGATGACTGGTTCTTATATCAGTAACAATTCCTATCTCTTGCATTAAAATATTATCAATTTAATTTTGTTATGTGGCATTTACCATGTCTTGACTCTTTTTCTTGAAGAAAGTATTTATGACACAAGGTATAGGCATGAGGCTTCTGGGTAAGCCTTTGACCTCTCTTGTTTTTTACTTCTGATCTACTTTTTCCAGCACATTTTGGGTCATCCTCCCTTATGCTCACCTTTTTATGGGAGTCAGTGAGATTTGGAGTATATGCTAATTTAATCTGGAGGCTTTTTTAAAAATCAAGTTCTTTGCATAATTTCTCCACCTCATCATCTTCTGTAGTAGAAGTTGGCATATAAGCACGTTGATATTTTTACATATGCTTGTCATGAGCCCAAAGATACAAGATCACCAAATGTCCCATGAAATGAAGTTTCTCATTGCTTTTGAATGCAAGATAAACCAGCTCTGCCAACTCATTTAATTGCCTCTGTGAGAGAAACTGTGAGACATCCTTCCACTTAAGTTTCATTTCTCTCTTCATTTCATTTATAGAGAGAATATCAACATTGATATGATTCAGTTTCTTCAGCAGTATGTCCACTAATTGGTCCCTGAATAAGGATCTTACGTTTGAGTAACAACAGATTAGCTCATTTTGTAGATGGTCCAAAAAACTGGGTCAATCTTAGCACCTTCTGCCATGCTCTCACTATGGTTTGTAGTAGCCAAAAAAAGCAAATAAGCGAGATCTTAGCCTACATTAAAAGAGATGAAGAAGTGTTTACTATTATCAAGGTGCTAGTCTCACTGTCTTAGGGCAGGTGGGTGGCACAATGGAGTGAACACTGGGCCTGGAATCAGGAAGACTTGTCTTTATGAGTTCAAATCTGACCTCAGGCACTCACTAGCTGTGTGACCCTGTTAAAGTCACTTAAACCTTATTTGCCTCAGTTTCCTCATCTGGAAAATTAACCTGAGAAGTAAATGGTAAACTACTCCAGTGTCTTTGCCAAAAGACAGAAACAAACAAAAAGGGGTCACGAATTATAGAATATGACTGAAATGACACAACAACAAGGGTCACTGTCCTTTGTACTGGTTAGTCCACATCTGGAATCATGTGTTTATTGGTGAAGGGTCTCAAGAGCATGTCATATGAGGACCCATTGAAGGAATTGGGGGTGTTTAACATAGTATAGAGAAGACTCAATGGAACCAGTGATAGTTCTCTTCAAATATTTGAAGGGGTGATCACAAAGAAGAAGCAGACTTGTTCTGCCTGACCCCAGCAAGAAAGTCCCAAAGAGGCAAATCTAGAAATGCTTGAACAAGCTTCACTATCCAAAAGTAGACAGGCTTACCTTGGAAAAGAGTCTGTTCCCTTTCACTAAAGGTCTTCAAGGAAAAACTGGATAGGTCCCTGTCAGGCATCGGACAGAGGGGACTCATATAGAAGTACGTGTGGACTAGATGTCCTCTGGGATCCTTTTTGACTCTGAGGTTCTGTGAGTCAGAGAGGAATTCTGTGGGCCACAGGCAGGTGTGTGCTGGAACTAGCTGGACCTAGCTCCGTAGAGCTGTTTGTTAAATTTTCATTGGTAGCATCTACATCAGAAACCAGCAAGTGCTACAGGTCAGGGTTTGCTTTATTGTTTTGTTGATTATCTAGACTTGAGAAAGTGGGGGGTGGGAGGGGAATGTTAATAACGCCGATTAAATTTAAAAGCACCGGGTTTTTTCTTTCTTTTTCTTTTTCTGTAGAACTGGTTGTTAAATGTTTACTATCATAACCCTGCCTCAGAGGCCTGCAGCAGCAACTGGTACTAAGTGACAGCGTCTCTCTCCTTATAGTCAGCGTGTTCCCTAAATTTTATCTTTGCCAAGGAGAACCAACCTTCAGGGCATTCCTCTCCCCGATCTTGGCATGGTATTCCCCTAATAGGTTTAAAAATGGGTTAACCATTTCACATGAGTCATGCTTGTCTCTGAATGACAGGTCTTAGAGTCATTAATTTCCTGTTTTAAAACCTACTTAGAACTAGGAGTTTGTGAGTCTAGCATGTAAATAGAGATGAAATAAGACTCAAAAGAGAACCCTGTCACTTAAAAAATAAAAAAGGAGTCAGGCTGCCTGTGCACTGGCCAGGAAGGGATAGTTTTGCCTGAGAGGCCAGCCAGTGGCTTGAGCTAGTGGAGTGTTTATGGGAAGGTGTGATCAGCCTGGGTTGACAAACGCCAGTTTGCCAACAAAAGAGCATTTCACTGGCTGAGCCCTTTGGCGAATGTATGATCTGAATGTGCGATCTTTCAAACATATTTCAGTTTTGTTTGAATTTCTCTTGGAAAAGCAAAACAAAACAAAACAGGAAACCAACAACTAACAGGTAAAGAAATTTCATTAAACTCAGAAATGGTGGGTTTATGGGGAAAGGAACAGAAGATCTGTGTTGTGCATGAAAATTCAAAGTAGTTTCTCCCCCAGCCCCCACAGCTGGAACCAGGCCACACTGCACATCTGCATTAATCCGGCTGCTGCTTTTCACAGTAGCCTCTGAGGGGAAGGGCCTTATTTTGGATGCTCTCAATTTGAAGAAGTGTGCCAGGGGAAACCCGGCTCCATTCAGTGGCTCTGTTTGGTGAATACAAAATAGTTACGCCCTCCCCTAGAGTTTCTGCAGTTACTGTGAGCCAGCCAGATTGAGGTGGTAGGCTCTCAAAGCTGCTGAGGAATATGGCCTTCAATGTCACTTTGAAAACCCCTCTAACTAGGCCAACACGCATATCATTAGAAGGTTCATGATTGAACAAAAAGATCATAAAAACAGAGGGAGGCTAAAAACTGAGAAGCCAAAGCTATGGGGCAAAAGCTGTTCTCCAGTTCCTCTTAGAATCTACAGGCTAGAAGGACTAGATGGTTATCTACCATGTAGCAACACAAGCACTCTCCTAAATAAAAGTATCAGAAAGGGCTTTCTTATAATACAGTTAACATCCCCTAGCAGAAGAGCAGCTAGGTAGCACGGGGGATAGAACACCCTGCCTGAAGTCAGGAAGATGAGGAAGATTTGAATCATCTTCCGCTACCTTCCTGAGTTTAAATCTGGGTGTGTGACCCTGGGCAAATCACTTAACCCTGTTTACCTCAGTCTCCTCATCTATAAACTCAGCTGGAGAAATGGCAAACCATTCCAGTAACTTTGCCAAGAAAACCCCAGATGGGGTCACGGAGAGTCAGATATGACTAAAAAACGACAACTAGTAGAGGAGGGGATTGCTTACAGTGTTCAGGGTACATGATTGCCTTTTTTCTTCTCCTAAAGTAAAACATTAGACATTTTGCAAGTGGAATGTGCAGTCCAAATGGAGAAACTATGGCAGACAGCTGGATAGCACTCAGAGGATCATTTACATATAAAATCTCACTTTATTGTTGTACTATAATCCTCTTACATAAAATGTTTAAAAACTGGACTTCACTGGCTTAGATTTTAGTTTTCTCTTTGGGTGTCTCTTTAGCTTAACTACAAATAAAAGGTTTTTCCCTGGTGGTTGTTTCTTTTTGCTTCCACCATAGCAGCCCCATTGCCCTGTGCTTGGCTACAGGAAGTGTATCAGAAATATGAAGATTCATCTGCCCCAACACTCTTGGGATTGTCAGACCCCAGTGGCATGGTATGTCCTTTTGTGTCCCAGATGTTATGTCGTGGAGGGGAAGCACTAACAACAACCAAATCTCCCTTTTTCCTCCTGGAACCAACCACTCCTCAGGACCCCCCTGAAAACAGTCCTTTCCTGCCCCTCCGCCACCCCCCCATCTCTATTTTTCCTGAGGGCTCTGACCCTCCTCCTTATTACTTACCTCCTATGTTATTTTGTATAACTACCTGCAGATAGGTTTTGTAAGTAATGCTGGTGAGGCAGTGCTCAAAATGTAAGGCTTATTGCTTAAAAGAAGAAAAAGTAGGATGTTGTAGATAGGGCACTGGAATTGGAATTTGGAAGATCTTTTAAATTCCCTTCAGACACTTATTGGTAAGATACTCTTTGAACACAAGGTTTCTCCCATCTATAAAATAGGGATAAAATAATATCCACTCTAAAGAGTTATTGTCAATATTGATCAAATGAGTATTGTTTGTGAAATGCATTGCAATCTTTAAAGCCACCATATAAATATCAGCTATTATTTTCTAGATGATTCACGATTAAAAAAATACAGAACCTAGAATTCAGCACAGCCAACCCCCCTCCCCCACCCCAAAGTGGCCCCACACTCTGCGGTCTGCTTGCATTACTTTTACTAATCTACACCAATTTTTTGTGCAGTTCAGGTAGTTTATGTCTGCTTGTGGACACCAAAGGACCTCTTTTTTTTCTTCCATAGATGACACTGAGTTATTTTCTTCTGGGTTTGAATCTTGGGCCTACCTAGCTCCATAATATTTCTTTATCTTCAGTGGGGCTTTTTTTGTTTGCACATTTTTTCCAGTCTCATTTCCTGACTTGGGTCTTTGAGTCAAACTAGGTTCTGCATGTCTGGAAGAAATGATAGGGCTTTTTTGGGTACTGATCTCTATTATCTGGGGCTCCTGGTACTGTTTCTGGGTACTGTTTACAGTGTTCTTCAAGGGCCTTAGATGGTTTCATCCAAAATTTAGCATATTATGATTCAAAGTGTGGCCTGATTGTTATCTTCCCAGTCTGAGATTGCAGATTCCTAACCCCTAATCTGAGGTCAGAGTAATACAACTGCAAATTTCAGGTTATTCCTGCATAGTCCTTGCCTCCCATCCTCCTCCTCTGACTAAAGGTTTTTCTGGGTTACCCCTTGCACAGGAGCCCTGACTTCTGTGCACTGAGCTCTCAAGTTGGGGCTTTTCTGGCTAGATCCTTTCCCTATTGCCTATAGGCTTCTGGCTTCCTCTTTGTGTGTCTCACACTAGAAAAATGCCCCTATAATTCGTTGGATTTTCTGATCAAAACTTGATCTGGTGGTTTTATTTTTTATTTTTATCCTTGCTGGAGTAGTCATGAAGTTCCTATTCAGACTGCCATCTTGAAGAGAGTTCTTATCTATTTTTCCCCCTGCCACCAAAAATATCCCCTAGACCAGGGTTCTAAAACAAGGGGAGAGTTCATCAATGGTTCATCAATGTACTTCTGGGACACACACAGCGAAAAATGCATTTTTTCAGTTCAGCAGTGAAGAAAAAACTTTAGATTTGGAAAGGGTTGTTTTTTTTTTCCTTTACATTTCAAAATGATATAGAATAGCAGCAAAGACAAAAGAGAGTGGAAAGCAGAAGTGGAACTACAATAAGATTCTGAAAGAGAATTAGAGAACTAGGAAGGCTTAAAATGTAATGAAACAACCACCAGAAACAAATCTGATCTTCAAACCTGCTGGAGAGAAGGGGCGGTTCAGAATGAAAAATTCAGGTGGTCCTCTTGAACTTTTTACCTCTCAGCCCTGAAAGTCAGTCACGTGTCTGGTAGCCACTCTTGTCTCCCTAGCTGATGGCTGCTTGGAAGCTTATGTGTGTTGCAAAAAGACATTTGATGATCTACTGGGGACCAGAAATAAGAAATTGGTGAAAAGGTCAGAAAAGGGCATGCCTGCACATTCCAGACTCTTCAAACATATTTCAACAATAAAAGACTTTAGTTTGTAGGTTTAAAGAGTAAGTTGGGGGAGAGTTTTGCTTTGGGACTCCTTATGGACTGATTTTTCTGTTGCAGCCAACAGAACAATCAGATATTTCTGCCAGATTTCTGTTATTGAAGTGAGTGTATGCTTGGGGGCATGCATGTAAGTATATGCCTGTGTGTGGGTATGGAAGTGAGAGGGGAGTAGGGGAGGAAGGGAGGGATGTATAGATATTCAGCTGTGTGTGTGTGTGTGTGTGTGTGTGTGTGTGTGTATGTGTTAGTATGGATTTATTTACAGTTTCTTCTAATTTTTCTTTTATTTTTTGTTTCCCTCCTTCCCTCCCAACCCCACATTAAAGAAGGCCAACATTTGACATATATCTACATCTATATCTATATCTATCTATCTAGCTATATGAAACCATACAATTCACTGTTCCATATATATATATATATATATATATATATATATATATATATATATATATCAGTTCCTTTTCTGGAGGTAGATAGAATTTTCCTTTATGAGTTCTTTGTACTTGATTTAAATATTCATATAATTCAGAATAGCTTAGTCATTCACATTTACTCTTCATATAATATTGCTGTTACTGTATACAATGTTCTTTTGGTTTTGCTCATTTCATTCTTCACTATTTCATGCAAGTCTTTCCAAGTTATAAAAATTATGAAAAATCAACCTGCTCCTCATTTCTTACAGTACAATAGTATTCCATCACAATCATATACCACAACTTGCTCAGCCATTCCCCAATGGATGAGCATCCCCTCAATTTCCAGTTCTTTGCCACTACAAAGAGAGTTGTTATAAATATTTTAGGACCTATAGGTTCTTTTCCTTTTCCCCAATCACCTTGGGAAACAGACCTAATAATCGTATTGCTGAGTCAGAGGTTATACACAGTTTTATAACTCTTTGGACATAGTTCAGATCGCTCTCCAAAATGATGGATCAGTTCACAGTTCCACCAGCAGCGTATTAGTGTCCTGATTTTTCCATATCCCCTTCAGTATCTGTCATTTTAGTCAGTCTGATAGGTGACTAAATGTTGTTTTAATTTGCATTTCATTAATCAATAGTGATTTAGAGCACTTATTACCATATATAACTCTGATTTCTTTCTCTAAAAGTTTCTTGTTCATATCCTTTGACCATTTGTCAATTAGGTAATAACTCATATTCTTATAAAAATCAACAAAATTCTCTATATTTTTGTGATACGAGGCCTTTATCAGAGAAATTGTCTATAAAACTTCCCCCAAAATTTTCTGCTTTCTTTCTAGTCTTGGTTACGTTGATTTGTTTTATTTGAGTCTATTGATATAATCACGTGATTTTTTGTTACTTTTGTTATTAATGTAATTAATTATGTTAATAGTTTTTTTTATATGGAACCAGTCCCACATTCCTGGTATAAATTCCATTTGGTCATAATATGTAATCTTTGTAATATATGTTGTTGTACTCTTTTACCTAGAATTTTATTTAGGATTTTTGCATTAATATTGATTAGTGAAACTGGTCAATAATTTTTTTTCTCTATTTTTGCTCTTCCTGGTTTAGGTAATAGCACCATATTTGTTTCAAAAAAAATTTGATAGGACTCCTTCTTTGCCTATTATTACAAATGATTTATTTAATATTGAAATTATGTTTACAGTTTTAAGTAAAGAAAGATGTTTTATATTGAGTGAAATAATGGTGGTTCTATCAAGTAAGCCTGTCAATAAAGTTCTGGTGACCTGTAGTACTAATTTACAGAGTCAGAATGCAAAGGCTAATAAATCCCTCTAGAGCTGTAATATGGTGATAACAGCTTATGGTTATTACTACATTCATTAAACTGTTGTTATTATGACTTCAAGAACTCTAGGCCAGTCAGGTCAATAGGACTGTCCCAGAGGTTCTGCCCAGGAAGATAGAGTAGTAGGTTCTGGGCTCTTTCCTAGTCCTTTTCGTAATCGGACTTTGGAAGACTTTCTTTTTTTTTCTTTTTGGAGGGGGGAGGGGAGAGCAATTGGGGTTAAGTGACTCGCCCAAGGTCACATGGCTAGTTTTTTGTTAAATGTCTGAGATTGGATTTGAACTCAGATCCTCCTGACTCCAGGGCAGGTGCTCTCTTCACTGCTCCACCTAGCAGCCCCAAGACTTTCTGCTATAGCATTGCCAGAGTCCCTTTTTTTCTCAAGGGGCCCAGCCTTGGAGACTCACTACTATGCTGTTCTCTCCTGGGAAGCAACACTCAGTCTACTGTATATCGTGACTTTTAAAAATTAGTTACTAGTTGCTCTCTGATATTTAATTTATTATGATGAGTGTTTTCTTTACTAACACCCTGGGTGTATTTCAGCAGAGGGCACAATTTTTAAAAAATCAAATAAAATTATGTGTAATGAGGCCCTGGCGGTTGGCAACCATATACTTAACAACTGCATCGCCGGGGTATCCTTTAGTCACATGCACATTGAGAAATATCTGCATATCAGTAAACTTGTCTGGCAGCTTAATCTGCAGAGATGATTTAGGCATCTGGAGTTGCTTTGCTTTGCTTCCCTCAGCAAAGAGGGGTCTTAATGCCTTTTGGGCCTGAAATAAGCAGTTTCATTTGGAAGCTACAAACCAAGTGATCCAGGGACCATGCTTTTCCCAATTATTGAATGTGAGATAGGTTGGGAAGAGGCCAGATATTGGCCAAAGGAAAGACTTATTTCTGAGTCCCTTGCCCACAGAAAAAAATATGATCTTCTTTTGAAGTGGTGTTGTTCAATTGTGTCTGACTCTTTCTGAGTCCATTTGGGGTTTTCTTGGCAAAGATACTAGAGTTGTTAGCCATTTCCTTCTCATTTTACAGAGGAGCAAACCAAGGCAAACAGGCTTAAGTGACTTGCACAGGGTCACACAGATAAAAAGTATCTGAGGCTGGATTTGAATTCAAGTCCTCACGACTCCAGGTCCAGCACTCCATCCATTGTGCTCCCTAGCTGCCAATATTTTCTTCTTATACCACCCTCACTTCTCTCCCCCAGTTTTATCCTTAAGGGCATAGTTTTGCAACATAGTGCAGTGTAGAGATTTTTAGCCTTGGTGTCTACCCCCACTCAAAGAGTCTTTGGGTAGATTTCAGGGAGTCCTTGAACCTGGAACTTTCAATATTTTTGTAATTTTATTTCAATATAATTAATTTCCTTTGTGATCCTATGTATTTTATTTTTTTCATTTAAAACGTTTTGTGGGGGTGGCTAGGTGGTGCAGTGAATCACCAGCCCTAGAGTCAGGAGGACCTGAGTTCAAATGTGGCCTTAGACACTTAACCCTTACTAGCTGTGTGACCTTGGGCAAGTCACTTAACCCCAATTGCCCTGCCTTCCCCTCTCCAAAAAGCAAAAAAATAGAGGGGGTGGAGCCAAAAAAAAAACAACCCAAATGTTTTGTGGGGGAAGAGGAGGAGATAACTAGGAAGAGGATCACAGGCATGTGCCTCCATACCCAGTCTAAACACATTATTCTAAGAAGGTAGCTAGAAGCTGCACCAGAATTCATCCCTAGTAAACTTAAATAACTTTTACTAGATTTGTGACTTTGGGCACATCATTTAGTTTGAGGTTCAGGCAACCTTCCATGATGACAAATTACAGAAGGAAGACCAAACAAGTCACATTTTACAATTCCTACTTTATACAGATGTAGTGAGGAAAACAGTTTGTCAACCTTAAAGTACTATGTATGTAAGTTGTTGAAAGTGATATATAGATTGGTGTCAGGAATTAATTTTTCATTAAAATAATAGGCTCTTTTTTTCTGTTAAAAATGAGAGAACGAGCCCACCCATGTGATTTTATTTTCTTTTAAATGCAGATTGTATTTGATTTAGGTATAATGGCCCAAAGTAGACTTTGGTCTTATCTTTCCATTAAAACTCAAGAATTTTTAATTAGGAAGGACTCTAAGGTTGAGTGAATTAATGAATAGTTATTGTTCAAAGCTAAAAAGGTGAATGCAGGTATTGTTTATAGCACTATTTCTTATTAGCATGTTAAATTTTGTCAGAATACTCTAAAGCAAGGGTGGGAAACCTGCTTTAAAAGAAAACCCTAGGCTGTAAGAGACCAATACTTCCAGGCTCCGTGGCTCTGCTCCTATGATGTTTACAGGCCTGTGCCACCATGCCCAGCCTAAACACATTATTCTGAGAAGGTAGCTAGAGGCTGCACCAGAATTCTTCCCTGGTAAACTTGTCCCAGTTCCACCAACTCTTTCTGGGAACCCAAGTTGGGACAGTTCTCTCCATGACCGCAACAGGTAGGGGAAGTCATGCACCCCTACCAAGAAGTAGGGAATTGGATTTCCCTTAGTATAGGCAGGACAAGATTGAGATATTTCAAGAGTAACTCTTATTAAGGAAGCTTAGAGAAACATACAAAGCCACAGAAACAGATGGGATGAGAAAAAACAGGATTTTTTTGTTTTGTTTTTAAATGACATCACTGTTAACCCCAATCTACTTAAGTTGGCTTTGTGGTGATACTTCTAAAATCACCACTATTAGTTTTTTTTCCTTACTTTACTCTAGCTGAGAGAGTAGATGACGGTCTGACTCTTAGCCCAAGGAAGATTAGGTTTGGTGTCATTTCCAGGACTGGTGAGATTCTCCTAAAACCTTTTTGCTTGTATTAGTCTTGTGTATGGGCCCTTAGGCCAATGCCCTCTGGTTCTGAACTATTTTGTATTTCGTTCTGTATCTCTTCTTGGTACTTGTAAGTCCTATCCTTATGCCTCATTATCAGGTGAGAAAGAAGATGCTGCCCTACCTGACTTCAAGAGATCTCTCTTAATACAGGAAGGCCATCCTACAGCAGCTCTACAGTTGGCTTCTTCTCCCCTCCTGAGCAGCTCTTTAAATCACCCATGCTACCTTTAACCCATTTCTTCTGGTCAGTTTGCAGAAAACCTATCCATCAGATAGTTGTGAAGGTTGGCTTTACCCTCGTGGTAGGCCACTGCAAGGCTTGTACATGTTATCTACTTTGGAGCAAGTCCTGTAACACAGGTATTTCAAGGCGGACATCCCTAGACTGTGGGACAGATAGGATTACAAGCCACATGAGAACTAGGCATGCTGCTGACAACATGGACCCCGGTATCACTTTACTATTATTACTACTACTGCTATTACTACCTACTATTACTGCTGCTATTGCTACTACTAAGTTCACTTAGGGATGAGACTCTCTATCTTCTTAGATCTGGAAAATTCTCTACCACCACACTGGCTGTACTCACTACCGTTTCAGTGTTGTCTCTGTTGAAAAAAAAAGATAGTTTTCTTGTTCTTTGGGATGAACAGCATGTATCCTTGTCTTGGGTTTGGTCCTTGTAAGCTAAGCAAACCTAATTTTTATACCTTTTGCTCAGATTCTTGCTTCAACAGTTATTGAAAATGGTCAGTTGTTGAAATTCAGCTTAAAGCTTACTTAAAAATATGTGTCTAACCTAATATCTAGGTCCAGTCTCCCTTCTGGACATTTAGTCTTGTTGGAAATTATCTTTTTCTGGAGTCTGTTTGTACCAGGTTTGTTTACTCTGATACCCAGAGTAAGACCTCATCTGTCTTCATTATGCTGTGTCCTTTGTTGCATGAATCACTGGACTCTTATTTCATGTCTGAGGAAGGTCTCTAGCTTCCCAGTAATTTTCAGAGTAGAGGTAATCGTCATACTCTGAGGACAGTGAATAGTCAGGACTTCTTAGCTTAGGTCACCAGCTAGAACCACTTCTCCATCTTTTTAAAGACTGATTGTATACATTCCCTCAGGATAATCTTATCATCCTAGTATTTTTTGTGAGTATGAGTTTGTAATTTTGACATTTAAAATGAAACCCAAGGGGGTGGCTAGGTGGCGAAGTGAGTAGAGCACCGGCCCTGGAGTCAGAAGGACCTGAGTTCGGATCCGGCCTCAGACACTTAACACAAACAAAAAAACCTAGCTCACTTCCATAGTCTCTAGGGAGGGTCTAGGACTAGGCTCACAGCTAAATTCAGTTCCTTTTGAGCTGTCTGACCCACTGTCAGCCTCAGTTTCCTAATCTGTAAATTGGGGGTAATAATAGCACTTGCCTCTCAGGGTTCTGGAGAAGTGAAATGGCATCATAAGACCTGTGCTTGACTGCACAGGGCAGCAGACAGGCAGGTCACTGGGGACTGCTGCTGCTGCCAGACCTCTATAATGTGGACTGTGACATCAGCAAGTTGGTCTGGTCTGGGTGGGACAGACTGCAGCTGCTTAGCTCAGTAGTGAGGGTCAAGAAGCAAAAAGTGGGCCCTTTGGAGGAAACCATAAGTTGGTTACATTTGGAGCTCTCAAACATGTCATTTGGGTGACTGGGAAGAGTCCAGAGCAATTGTCATATCTAAAAAGCAGCCTTGCCATCTTGAATTTGTTCTTTTTTAACTTTTTTTTTCTTTTTGGAGGGGGGAAGGTAGGGCAATTGGTGTTAAATGACTTGCCCAAGGTCATATGGCTAGTTTTGTGCTAAGTGTCTGAGGCTGGATTTGAACGCAGGTCCTCCTGACTCCAGGGCCAGTGCTCTACTCACTGAGCCCCCTAGCTGCTCCTTGGATTTGCTCTTACTGGAAAACTGACCCCTTCCTCATAGGGAAAGTTACAAGTCCAGCCACACAGCACAGGAGATACCCAAGGAAAGAAAACACAGAGGCAATGCCCCACTGGCTGCTGTTTTCCAAGTCAATGCACCATAATAAACACACAGTGTAAGAGAAATTCCCTAGGGATCCCAGACAAAGAAGTCATGCCCTTCTTTCACTTTGGAGACCTAGGAGGACTCTGCCACTAGCCAAAATCTGCCCAAAGGTGAAAAGGTTGTGTTCAGCCTAACATTCACCAGAAATAGTCACCACCCTTTCTCCTCTTCAAATATCTCGGCTGTGTGCCACCCTACACTCCAAGAATGGGGCTGTGAATGAATGGCCATGCAGTTCACTTGCTGCTGTCTACACTCTTGGGCTTAGCTATCATGCTGTCATTTTAATCTGTCTGTCATTGAGGCCCTAGACCAGACCCTAAGGCTCGGAACCCAGGCTTACTTTTGCTGTGTCTCTCACAAATCTCATCGACTCGTGTCTCTACCCAGGATTTCCCTGGAAACACCCACATCTCTTTCGGTCCCATGACTCTTCTTTTGGGAGGCCACATGGATGTGTTGTCTTCCCTCCATGTCCTAGTTACCAAGTCTCTGTCCTCAGCAGGAGGACTGTAAGTCCAGCTCCCAAAGAATGTCTCTGTATTGTTCCATGCCTCCATCTTACTCTGGTTCTCTGTCCTTAGGGAATCAGGTCTTTCCTGCCTCTGACTCCCAATCATTAACATTTCTTATCTTTATCTTCCCCTTTAAAACCTAAGCCCAGGGACATAATTTACAAAGCATGCCTGGACAGACCAACAGCATTCTCCCCCAAGTTAAGGAATTTGCAGTACCTGCAAATTATACTAGTATGCCCTTTGTACTGGCATCCTGCCCTTTAGTGGAAGTCACGCCACTCACTACATCCGTGACAACCTTGCTCATCAACCTAAAACACTGTACATCAGGCTGACCAGGCCATCAGCAGTGACTTACTGCTACTTTTGGATAATCAATCAATAAACACTTAAACAAAGTTTATGAAAGGGCACATTGAGTGGAGAAAAGGGATTCATGTTCATGTCTGAGGTCAATTAACAGTGAATAAGTTATAGCTCATCTTCTAGTTAGTGCAATTGCCTTTCTCCCACCCGCAAAGGAATTCAATCAGTCTCTGCAAAACTTACAGAACCAATGAGTCAAATCTCTACCTTTTGCAGTACTAACCCCAATGCTGGTTCGTTGGGAATTGTTCTTACTTCTGGAGTTTGTGTTACTTAGCTCCAGGGTCCACTGTCTTTGTCCCATATGTCAGTGAATGCTGCCATCTCCCAGAATAATTCCTCAGTTGTGATATTTCCTGAAGCTCCTGGTTTGATTCATGTACTCTAGTGCTCACTCAACCACCACCAGATTCTGTCCCCCTATACCATGCAGCATGGAAACCCCTTCTTCCCCTCTGCTATTGCATATGTGTCTTGGGTTTGTTTTGTACCTGGTTTCTTTTGGAACAGCCCACTGCTACAGCATCCCCCTTCACTAGGACATGCTGTTTTTTCTCCTTCAGCAAAGCTGGCTGCTACCTCCCTGGTACAGCTGGTGAAATCCCTGACCAGAGAAATAAGATATGTTCAGTTAACTCCTATGTATGGTTCTCTAGGCAATAATATCTTTTCCACTTAATCAGATAACAGCATTATCATCTCGATTTATGCCAACAATGCACAGTCTCATGTGTATCAAACTCTTCTCTGGATCCCATTTACATAGGAGCAGGTGGTTTTATCTGCTGCTATGGAAATTTATGGAAATGCACTGGTTTGAGGTGAGACATGGTAAAATTGGGAAAAATCTTTCAGATTCAAAGTCATCCAAACTCACAAGTTATAACCATAGATAGAATCATAACTGCCAAGGGCCTTGAAAGTCATCTAAGCTAACCTTCTCATTTACAGACCAGGAAACTGAGTGTCAGAAAGCTTCCATGACTCGTACAAAGTCACTCAAGTAGCAAAATATCACAGTCCAAGTTCTCTGATTCCCACTCCAGCCTGATTTCTCTACACCACACTTATTCTCAGGGCTCATTCACTGAGAGGTGGAGAATAGGCTTAAATAGTTATCCTATAAATTCTAGCGCAGCCTAAGTACTAAGAGATAACTGTGATCTAGCCTGGTTGAGTCTGTGTGTTCCAACAATGGAGCCTTTGTTCTTTGTCAATCCCCAATTGTCTTCCCTGTTCCTAACTTTGTGTTTGCTGAATGGCCCAGATTCTCCCATCTTCAGGTGTTCTCAATTAATCATAAGTGGCCTCTGCTGAGTCATGAGGCTGCCTGGGAATCAGAAAGAGATAGGTTCACATCCTTTTTCTGACAGATACTAGCTGTGTGACCCTGCACAGGACACTTAAGATTTTAGTGTTGATTGGGGTTCTTGATCTTCATTGGCAGAATGGGGGTGAGGAGTTCCCTATATGAGTGAAATAACAAGTCCGGACCCCTCTTAACTTCCTTCCCCCCACACAAAAAATAAAATGTTGATTTTCTGGTTTGTCTACCAGGCATATACATGAGGAGAATCTTGTTCAGTCTGCAGACTACCAGAAGAAGTGAGTTTCCAAAGGCAGAATGTATTGTGATATAATTGGGCAAACTCTAACCTATATCTAACCCCCTAATTAACGTCATGCCTAATCCCTTATCTAACCCTAAACTTACTCTGAGGGAAGATACTTGTTCTCTCTTGCCTGGAGGATGAAGACAATGTAGAAACAAGTCCCATAAGAAAAGTTGTCTCAGAGCAGTGAAAGCTCAACCTCCCAACAATTTGACTTGGTGACTGAAGCCTTGCCCTTGGATACTGCCTCTTCTCCTGAGGATAGGGGCCTCCCCAAGATGTGCCTGGCACCTCCCCTCCCCACTCACCTTCTGGTGTTTGGGACTGCTACCTCTACTTCCTTCAATGGCAGAGTGTCTCCTAACAAAACTCATTGAGCACTTCAGCATACTGTGGATGAACAAGAGGATGGGAAGAGGCGCCCCTTCCCCAGGGCCCCTCTCCCCGGGCTTCCTCCCTAGTTCCAGTGGTTGACTCTTGCACTGGAGTGGATTCACCCAGGCACACATTGGTCACCAGCTCTAAATGAAGTTCTCCACTGTCTAGGCCCTATTACTGGAGTGGGACAACATCGTGGGTTGTTGTCTCAGACTCAGAGAAGCTCTGGGTACCCAGACTAGGGCTTTTCTCCCTGTTTCCCATGTTTTTTTGGTTTGTCTGTCTGGGGGGAAGTGAGCTATACTCTTTTTGTTGATGTTCTGAAAATTAAAAAAACTTTTAAAAGTTGATAAAAATCAATAAAAATTCCATTTTTTACTGCAAAAAGAAAAGAAAAGAAAAAAAAAAACAAAAGCAAAACCCTAAAATTCAGAAGGAACCTGATCCAGTCCTGCCTGTGGTTTTAGTAGTAACAGCACAAAAACCGCTCTCCTTGTTTGCCAACTCTGTGTGCCCATTGGCTTGTGGGTGACGAGAGGTCACTGAAAAGCAATTGCTGGGGGCGGCTAGGTGGCACAGTGAGTAAGAGTGCCACCCCGGAGTCGGGAGGACCCAGGATTGGTTTTGGCCTGAGATACTTAACACCCACACAAAAATAACTAGCGGTGTAACCTTGGGCAAGTTACTTAACCCCAATTGCTTAAAAAAAAAAAAAAGCAATTGCTGAATCAATACTTTTTGGAAGCCTTCTGCACAGCTTGGATGTGAATTGAGGGCCCCTATTGGAGACAATCTGAGGAGTCTGAGAGTTTCAGAAAGCATAATGCTGTTCCTGAGGCAGATGGGAACTTGGGATATGGGACAGATAAGCACTCTGCTCAAAAGTGATTCCTTGTTAAAGGGAGGGTGGGGTTTCCTTGTGAGGGTGGTAAGATGGTTTTTATAACTCCAACTGCCAGTTCAAAGCAGGGCTGTCAATGGTTAAACATATTCTCCAAGGCTTCTGGGAGGGCCTCTTGTGCACTGGTACCAGCCACTGCCTTGGACACAGTGGTGAATGTCTGTCCTGTGCCCATTTTGGTCACCAATAATCTGAAAAAAAGGAAATTCTTACTTCTTACCTCTCCTAAATGTTCAAAGGACAGGGTGTCATGGTAAGTCATGGTAAGGTGACTCCGTTTTACTCATATGTGACACTGGAAGCATCACTGCTGCCCACATACGGGGGGCAAATTATTATTTCATTCAGATGATGAAGGTAATGAATTTCATCAGCCTCCAAACCATGGTTGGTTAAATGTTTCTCACTCTAAGAACATGTGTAACTTAAAAAAAATCTGTGAAAATAATAGATTATTGAACATGACATCCAAATAAGCTCCAGAACTCCATAAGGTACTTTATTTTTGTGATCATAGCCATAAATGGCTAGCTAACTCTCTCCAAGTGATGTCATCATGTCTCCAAGTTATAAACTTATTTTTATAGAAGAGTTATATGTAGGACTGTGGTAAGTAAAAGTCCTGAATATGCGACCACAGAGGAAAATTTATTTTTATTCCTACAGGAATGATAAGGGATTCATTTTCAATTTATGCTGTGATGATGTGTAAGCAACATTTTTTATTGAGTTGTAATTCCCTCTACTTATGACTTTGATTGCATTACTGTCTCATGTCCTTCAAGAACATGTCCTTCAATAATTCTCTCTATTTTGTTTTCAATCTTTCTTTAGCTTCCCTCCACTCTTTACATACATGTCATGGTCTCCCCATCCTTAAAAAACCTTCTTCACTTGACTCCCTGAAGGTCTTGTCATATCACTTTTACCAATCCTTCATCTCAAATTCATAGAAAAAGTCAACTATACTCATTGCCTCTGCTTTCCCATTTCCCAGAGCTTTCTCAATTTGACTTCTGATCCCACCATTCCACAAGCACTTTCCCTGAGGTTACCAACAATCTTAAATATTGAATTCGATAGGCTTTTCTCAGTCCCCATCCTACTTGACCTCTTTAAAGCTTCTGATACCATTGACTACTCTCTTTCCCTGAATATCATCTCCTCTCTTCATTCCATGGCATTTCTATTCCATTAGAATGTAAGTTCCAGGGGCGGCTAGGTGGCGCAGTGAATAGAGCGCTGGCCCTGGAGTCAGAAGGACCTGAGTTCAGAGCCGGCCTCAGACACTTAATCCACACAAACAAAAACCTAGCCGTGTAACCTTGGGCAAGTTACTTAACCCCAATTGCCCTAAAGGGGTGGCTAGGTGGCGCAGTGAGTAAGAGCCCCGGCCTCGGAGTTTGGATGACCCGAGATCAGATCCGGCCTCAGAAAATGAGCACCCACGCATAAATAATGACTAGCTGTGTAACCTTGAGCAAGTTACTTAACCCCAATTGCTTAAAAAAAAAAAAGAATGTAAGTTCCTCACTGGTAAGGATTATTTCCTTGTATTTGAATCTCCAGCACTTAGTACAATACCTAGAACAAAGTAGGCATTTAGTAAATACTTGAGTTCTCTGGTTGGTAGTTCTCTCTTGCCTGGAGGATGAAGACAATGTAGAAACAGGTCCCATGAGAAAAGTTGTCTCAGAGCAGTGAAAGCTTAACCTCCCAATAATTTGACTTGGTGACTGAAGTCTTATCCTTGGACACTGCTTCTTCTCCTGAGGATAGGGGCCTCCCCAAGATGTGCCTGGCACCTCCCCTCCCCACTCACCTTCTGGTCTTTGGGACTGCTACTGTTTAAATGTTTCTTCTGTTTCCTTTGCTACCATCTCACCTCCTAAGCACTAATGTCCCTTAAAGTTCTGTCCTAGACCATCTTCTCTTTCTATTCTTTTGCTTGGTTATTTGACCAGCTTTCATGGGTTCAGTTAGATGGCTTCTTTCAAATCCCAGCTAAAATCCCACAGGAAACCCTTCCCCACACCCCTCCATGCTAGTGCCTACCCTTTGTTGATTATTTACTATTTATCTAGTCCATAACTTGATTGTACATATATTTGCATGTTATCTCCACTGTTAGATTGTGAGGTTCTTAAGGGCAGAGACTGGCTTTTGTCTTTCTTTGGATTCCCAGCCCTTGCCTCTCTTTTGAAATCTTTAATCTCCAATGATTCCCCATTGGACCACTCCACCTGGATGTCCCATAAGCATTTTGTATGTGACATGTTTAAAATTGAACTCGTTATTTCTCCCCTTAAGCCTACTTTTTTTCCTATTTCTGTTGAGGGCACCATAGTCCTTCTAATCACCCATTTTGCAATCCTGAAGTCATTCTTGACTCACTCCAGTCTCCCCAAATCTAATCAGCTGCTCAGGTGTAGATTTTACCTCTCTAAGATCTCTCATATTAGCCCTTTTCTGTCTATTCACCAGGTCACTATAGAGTTTAGGCCCACATCACCTCTCCTCTGCACTATTACAGTAGTCTCTTACTTGATCCCCCTGCTTTCTGTCAAGCAGAAACCTTTGCCAAAGCAGCCTCCAAAGAGCTTCCAAAGTAATTTTCCTAAGGCTGAAACCATATCATTCACTTGCTCAAAAACTGTCAGTACTTCACATACTTAATTGATATTATATTGTTTGCTTTCTTAAGGGTTTGGGGAGGGGCAAGAGGAAGGGAGAAAATTTGGGACTCAGAACTTTAAAAAAAGTGTTAAAATGTTTTTACATGAAATTTGGAAATATTTAATGAAGTAAAAATAGATTAATAATTTTTTTTTAAATTGTCAGTAGTTCCCTATTGACTGGAACAAAATACAGACTCTTCAACCTGCTGTTTAAAGGCCTTTACAATCTAGCTCAAACCTGTCTTTTCAGACATTTCATATTTCTCTCCTCTATATGCTCTATAGCATCATACTTTAATGCTATTTTTCTGTATTGTGTGGATCCTGTCTTTATTTTAGAACTTTTTTAGTTCCTGTAATCTGAAAGCACAGTTTCTTTAAGGGTACATGGCTCCCAACACATCAATCTGCTTTATCTTCCAGACAAACTTATCTTCCTAGTTATTCCCCAAACCTAACATTCCACTTTGTCTCTCCCTCCTTGACTTTGCACACATTGTCCCTCTGCCTAGAATGAACCCCTGCCTCACCTTTCAGAATCTTTGTAATTTTTCTAAGGCTCAGATTTAGGTCCAATCTCATATGTGATTCCTTTCTTGATCCCACCTCTAGTCCCAATTCTAACTATTATCACTCCTCCAGTTACCTTATATTTACTTCTAAGTACATGTTCTATTTTCCACCCCCTACCCACACACACCTCCCTCTAGAATATAAACTGTTTGAAAGCAGGGACTGTTTTGTTCTTGCCTTTGAATCTTTAGCACCTGGCACAGTGGACCATCTCCAGCTGTCCTGATCTATGTCTTGACACTGGTCCTAGATGGCTCTGGAGGAGAAACTGAGGCTGGTGACTTTGCACAGCCCTCCCTCACTTAACTCCAATTCACTTGGTATCACTTTCCTGACATCATGGCCCTCTTTGAGAATGAAGGATAAACAACAACTCAGCACAGTGCTTTTCCCATAGGATATTTTATAAATGCTTATTAAATAGAGTTAAGCTGATGCCTACATGCCATCTGGCCTTTAGTGGCTAAGGGCAGCTCCAACGTGGAGAAATGAAGTGTCAGTGGCAATAAGTCATAGTTTTTCCTCATAGTAACGTCCTAATACCAATTTAGCAGTCAAGAATGCTTTGAAATTCTAAAAAGTATTCTTATGCTGTTGAGTTTTGTTTCACAGAACACACTTTTCCATCAGGAGATAAAGGAGCTTAGTGATGGTTTCCTTTTGTGGAAAAAAAAATACATGGTGGAAATTCAGTAGACCCAAGGCAAAGAATGTTTTACTTTGGTTCTGAATTGGACATATCTTTGGAGTGGTTCTTATTCCCATGGTGTGGCATTGATACAATAGCCTAAAAACAGTATGACCCTGGAAAGTCAGATTTCATATTTGCCTTTTTTTCTTTCAGATGTCAGTAACATAGGACTTTCTAAAGTCTTCTTACAAATTCATCCTTTTGCTTCTAAGACAGCACAACATCAAAATGTAGTCTCACACTTGGAATCCTAAAAAGAAGGGTTTTCTATGATGCATTGGTAAATTCCAGAGGCAATAGAAATTATGAAATTCAATAAATGCAAGATACAGCGAACATTTATCAAGTGCTTGTTGTGTGCAAGGCACTAAAGACACTTACCTTAGAGTACCCCTTGGGGAGTAGTAGTTGGTTGGGTTACCTCTGTGGCACCATCACGAACAGCTATTAATAAGCCAGGCCTAAGTCAAATTTTGCCCACGTCTTTCCTCAAGCTAGGGCAAGTAGGTGGTACAGTGGGGAGAGTATTGAGCTTAGAATCAGGGATCTGGCCCCAGGCACTTACTAGCTGTGTGATCCTGGGCAATTCACTTAACCCCGTTTGCCTCAGTTTTCTCCTCTGTAAAATGAGTTGGAGAAGGAAATGACAAACCACTCTAGTATCTTTATCAAGAAAACCCTAAATGGGGTCACAAAGAGTTGGACAAAGTTGAAAAGCAGCTGAACAGGAAGAACTGAACAAGTTGCTACTTCTTCCAACTAGAATGTTAAGAAGTTGATAGAAGATATGAAATATGGGTGCTGCATAAGTGCCTTATTAAAAATGTGCTCATGGGGGTAGTTGGGTGATGCAGTGAATAGAGCACCAGCCCTAGAGTCAGGAGGACCTGAGTTCAAATCCGACCTCAGACACTTGACATACTTACTAGCCGTGTGACCTTGGGCAAGTCACTCAACCCCAATTGCTTTGCCTTCCCCCCTCAAAAAAATGTACTTGTGGATTTCATAAAGCTTCATTTGACTGTTATTTTTTCCTCCATTTTAAATATCCTATCTTTATTTTAATATTTATTTTATATATAATATATAAGAATATGTAATATAAATATATTTGTATATTATTTATATATAATGTGTAAAATATAGTATATTTATATTATATTTATAAATAAAAATATTTATTTATAGTTTTCACAGCCATGATTAGCAACATGTAAATTTGCCTTTAAGACATGTTCCACCAAAGCCTGTACTGACCATAGCAAGCTGGGCTTCTATGGATAGCCACAGCCCTAGTTTGCTTGGTCTTGCTCAGCTTTCCTGACACTTCTGGTTTGTTCTGATTCTGTTACTGTTCCTCCCTTCACAACATCTCTCACATCAGACACTTTCTCTCCAATCATACAGCTACCATATTAGTTTAGGCCCTCTTTACTGCTCACACTGCTCACCTAAATTATTGGAACTACATCCAGATTTGTTTCCCTTCCTTTAGTCTCTGCCCATTTTAGTCTATCCAGCACATTGTTGCCAAAGCAATTTTTCTTAAGTGTGTGTCTGATGATGTTACTTCCCTCTAGTTCTTCCTGGGCTACCATTTTGTGAAGGGGTCCTCTCCTATCCCTGTTTCTGATTTCTAGACTTCAAAACCATGCCTTTTCCACTGTCTCATCCTGGAGTTTCCCTCAGTGCCTGAGGTCTCCTTTCTCTTGAACATCCAACCACATCCCTGTGGCCTCCTTGACTTGGAATATGCCTCCAGAAGGCCTACTCCTGTTCCCATTGACAAATTCCTCCTGGGGCCTCCATATCCTGGTAAGGCCTCAGCTGGCCTTCATTCCCCTCAGTCTCATTCCTGGTCCCTAGACTTCCAAACCATACCCCATTCCTTACCTTGTACTTTTCAGCTCCCTTTTGTGTGCTGTCTTCCCCCATTAGAATATAATATCCCTTTTGGCTTAAGGAGGGAATAACATATACACTCAACTGGGTATCTTATCCTATAGGAAAGTAGGGGGGAAGGGGTTAAGAGGGGGGATGATTGAAGGGAGAGCAGATTGAGGGAGAGGATAGTTAGAAGTAAAAACTTTTGAAAAGGGACAGGGTCAGAGGAGAAAAATAGAATAAATGGGGGTGGGATAGGATGGAGGGAAATAAAGTTAGTCTTACACAATATAACTACTGTGGAAATGTTTTGCATAACTACAAATGTATAATCTATATTGAATTGCTTGTCTTCTCAGTGGGAGTGGGTGAGGAGGGAAGGGAAAGAATCTAGAACTCAAAGTTTTAAAAGCAAATGTTTAAAAAATGTTTTTACATGCAACCAGGAAATAAAATATATAGGCAATCCCTAAAAGAAAGTAAGGGGGATGGGGGGAACATAAGAGAGGGCAGACTGGGGGAAGGCATATTGAGTCTGCTTGTCATCTTGAGGTGGGGGGTAGGGGAGAGATAGGGTGAAAATTTGTAAAATCTTGTGGAAATGAATGTTGAAAACTAAAAATAAATAAATTATTAAAGAAAAAATGTAATATCCTTGAAGGAGACTGTCTTTTTCACTTGAATTATATCTTCTTTACTTAGTAAAGTACATGGCACAGAGTTAATGCTGAATAAATGCTTGTTTCCTTCCTTCCTTTTTTCCTCCAATGTCTTTCTATTTCCTGTAGGATAAAATATAAAGTCTTCTATTTAGCTTTTTAAACCCTGCACAATCTGGATGCAACCTATCTTGGCAGCCTTACTGGACATTACTCTTTCTCCCACACTCTGTGATGGCTCTCCATCTTTGTGGTGGCCACCCCACCCCCAACATGACCGGGGTGTACTCTCTCGTTACCTCTCTTCCTTAAGATGCAGTTCGAGCACCATTTTTTGCATGAAATCTTTCTTAACTCCCCCCTCCCAGTTCCTTTTCTCTCAAGTAACCTTGTATTTAATTACTTTATATATATTTGTATTTATTAATTTGATATTTCTGTATACATATTTTTATATGTACCTTTTCTCTTCCCTACTAGAGTGTAAGTTAATTTTGAGTTTAGATTGTTTCACTCTTTGTACTTATATTCCCAACACCTAGTACAGTTCTTGGCACATAGTTTAAAAAATACTTGTTGGGGGATTGATTGATTGACTCCTCTTGGCCTTGTTTCTAATCTTAGTTACCAAATCCAATGTACCCAACTGAGTCTGCTAAACTCCTTCCTGTTCCTGCTATGTTCAGTGATGAGATGACTCTTCTGGCTTGGTTATGACCCTGGGCTCTGTGCACTGACCACTGCTTCCTTCTCTGCCCTTTTGAAGCTGTTGCATGGCAATGACCCCAGCCAAATTATTTCTCTTTCCACCTTTCTTGACAATAGTCCTTTTCTGGACAATTGCAATTGACAGGACAGAGCATTCAGTACTGGAACAGTTGATATAGCTCTCTGGGCATCAGTAGCTTGCTTTGGGGCACCTTGTTTCAGGATATTTTCATGTTTTTCTTTTAAAAAAAATTCAATGGTTATATCCATATGGAAAGACCCTGGCTCCACTTGTAAGTTTCTAATTCCTTCATGAAAATTTTGGGGAGTACAGTGTGCTTTTGTTCAGGGCAGCCTGTCTTTTTGTTTCATAAGTATCTCTCCATAACAATTCCATGACACCTGGTGACTGCTAGCAAGCTCTTCATTACAATCCAAAGCAGCCACCCTAAGCCCAGGGTCAGCTCAGGTTCCACAGTGGAGTCCGTGGTTGTTTATCACAAGTTCTTAAGAGTGGAATTACACTGCCTGTGATTATCCAGCTTTAACTGTATCCCACCCTACTCCACAGAATGAGTGTGTCGGGTACCGGTATATGTACAATACGCAAGTAGGTTTTCAACATGATTGAACATGACTGCCGTAGACTCTATGAGGTCCCGCTTTAGAATCATTGTAGCCTTAACTATAGAAACTCAAAGCACAAAGCAACTCAGTTCAGTTCGAATTTCAAAAACACTCATTAAGCCCCTGCTTATGTGCCCCATGCTGGAGATATAAACAGTCTCTTGTCTTCAAATAGCTTAGATTCTACTTGGGAGAAGGGAGAGTGTGGATACTACACACATGTAGATAAGTAATTGTGAAGTCTATGTGAAATAAATACAAAGAAATTTCAGGAATGGGATTTGATTGCTAACAAAGAGAACAGCATCCCTAAGCTGCATGACAGTATATCCCCCCCACCCCTCCAATGCTCATAGCATAATACACAACAGCTATTCATTGGCTAAGTTCACTGAGTTTTAGATGTAAGCATATTTAAAGCAAAATTTAAAAGTATGTACAAATATATAAGACCACCTTCAGACTCAGAATATTCACACTCACTTTAATCAGCTTTGTTTTATCAAGTAATAATATACACAGGGTGTACACCACATTTGTTTAAAGCTTTTTAAAATGTTTGTAAATATGACCACTGCAGAGTCTCTGGGGCACAAATGCTAAATCCTCTCAGTTCTAAGAATGCTGACTCCTCACCACTCAAATCCATAATCTAGCCTTGCAGAGATTTTGACTCTCAGAGGCATTTTATAAGCCTTGAGATTTGAGGCCATGTGTACACATGGTGAGGACGTTTAGGGGAGGATTAGGCTGGAGGGTGGGGGTGACCTTTGCAAAGTTTTACTTGAGGAACTGACACTAACTTCCACCAGGGTTTAGAAGCACCACTGCTGAAAGGATTGACATTTGAGGGGAATCTTTGGGAAAGTTTAACTTTTTAAAAAAAGTTTGCTGATGTTTTTCTGCCCATTTCATTTATTTTTCTGATACTGTAAGTTCCTTGTGGGCAGGCACTTGCATACCTTCCATACCAACAAATGTCATGCCAGTATAATGGTAGTCATGTGACACTTGGTAATAGAGTAATGCCTTTCATGATCTGCATTTGAGCATCTAATAATGAGACTTTCCTTTTCCTTACACTCCACTACTGAGCATTTCAGCACAGTAAATCACAATGTTATTTCATTCCTAAATTCCTGCAGTTTAGATGCTCTTAGAGGCAGCTGGCAAAGTAGTAGATAAAACACCAGACCTGGAGTCAGGAAGACCTGAGTTCTAATCTGGCCTCAAATTTTAGCTTCTTCCTCATCCAGTATTCTAATAACTTTTCCCCCCTCGATTTTTGTTTGTCCTATTTTGACCCTTCTCCTACTTATTCAGTAACTAAAGTAATCATTCAGGGCATCCATCATAGAATCACAAAATTTGAGAGTTGGAAGACACCTCATGTGCCACATCTATCCTAACCAATATTCAAAACAAATACCCATTATAATACATCCAACAAGGTGGAACCTAGTGCCTCTGAGGTAGTCTGTTTCACTTCTGGAGGACTTTAATGGTCAGGAAGATTTTTTCCTGACATCAAGGCTAAATATGTTTCTCTGCAACTTCTACCTACTGGTCCTGGTTCTGCTTTTGGGGAGTCAAACAGACCAAGCCTAGTTCCTCCCTTCAAATGAGAGTTCTTCAAATAGTTGAATACAGCTATCATGTCCATTTGAATCCAGATATGGTAAATGTCATAGGATGTTGACTGAAGGCCTTTCTATATCCTAGTTGCCCTATTCTGGATATCTGCCCGCTAAAAAATGCATTTCTTAAGCCATGGAGTCCAGAATTGAAAAGAATATTCTAGGTGAAGACTGATAAAGTCAAAGTATTGTAGGACCATCATCTCTCTATTCTTGGAAGCTATGGATCTTTCTTCACGTAGCTCAAGATTTCATTAGTTTCATTGGGCTGTCACATATTGATTTTGTGGTCCATGAAAACCTCAAGATCTTTTTCAGATGAACTGCTATCTACCCACACTTCCCTGTTGTATTCCTTCAAAGTTAGTTTTTTTTTTAATTCAAGTACAAGACTTTCCATCTCTCCCTATGGAAAGTCACCTTATTAGATTCAGCCCCCAACTCTAATCAGTCAAGATTCTTTTGGATTTTGACTCTACCATCCAGTTTATTAGGTATCTCTCCCAGCTATGTGTCATCTGCAAATCAAATGAATATATCATCTCATGACTTTATCATAGTAAATTAATCAATAAGTATTTATTAAGTGACAAGCACTTTGCTAAGCTCTGGAAAAACAAAGGAAAAATATTATTATATATTAATTCCTGCCCTCAAAGAGCTTATATTCTAATGGGTGCATAGTTATTTGGTATTTTGGACTGCCTTCACCATCAGTTATATAATTATTGAACATATCAACCACATAGAAATCCCATTCAGTTGTTAAAACAGATTAACAAATTTACATTGTTTGGTACTCCCTAGGTGGGTCTCTTTCTGCTTGCAGAAGACCTTCCTGCCTATAGAAGACAGAGATATGTCATTTCATCATGTGCAAGTTTCCTAACCTGGCCTCTTCCTGACTACAGGGGATGAAGAAAGATGCCATTCCATCCTACTTCCTCTCACCCTTTCCTGGAAAAGGAGAGAATCATCATTCTCTCAGCTCCTCCCCCTGGTCCCAGTCCAATATAATAAACATTTATTAAGTGCCTACTATGTGCCAGCCATTGTGCTAAGTGCTGAGGATACAATTAATAAGAAGAAAATCCTTGCCCTCAAAGATCATATACTCAAGAAGGGGAGGTAACACAAAAAGAGGCAGGAAAGCTGGTGAGAACAGACATGGGGGTGCCTGGTGATAGAGGCATCTTGTTTAGTGGGACTGAGGGCAGAGCAGCAGATGCAAAGTGAAGTGTGCAGTCCCCTCATCCAAGCTGCCTAAAACCAGGAGTGAATTCCACCTTGAGGCCAAACCCCTAGGGATATTGATAACTCATCTGAACTCATTCTTCAATGATGAACAAACTCCTACCTGGGATTGCCTTCCTCATCCCAGTGATTCTGAGCCTCTTCCTGCCATCATTTAAACCCTATTCTCTGGTCTGCCACCGACAATCCTTCATTCCTACTTTCCTCAACACCCCTCTCCCAAAGCTAAAGTCACTCACTTCTTCCACTGTGCTCTCTGAAATGTCTGCTCCCCATAGGTAACAAAGCTTTCATTTTACAAGTCTTCCTTTTCCACCCTTCCATCTTTTGGCTCTCCCTGAGACCTGCTCCCTCTTGATGACACATCCCTCCTGGACACTCTTTCTAGCACTGGCTCCATTTTCACTCATTCCCCAATTCAATGGTTGAGATAGAGGAGTTGGATTACTCTTTGCTCCCTACTGCCACTTCCAAGTGCAACTACTACCACCAACCCTCCATGATCTCTCTTTATTTGAAGTTCACTCAATCCACGTCTACCACCCAGTCACATTCTGGTGGCTGTTATCCACTGACTTCCATGACACTTCTCTTCTTTCCTCGATGAGTTCAGTTCCTGGTTCCAACTCTTTCTCTTTTCCCCAATTCCTGCCTTCATACTTCAACATTATCCCTCAAACATCCTAACTCCACAATTCCTCAACTTATTTCTCATGGTTGTCTCCATCTCACCTTAGTTACACATAGAGATGTCCTTAGCCTTAATGTTTCCATCACCCATGAATGGACCCTGAAATTCCCTTATCTAATCACAATCTATTGTCATTCTACCTTTTCCTCTGCTGTACAACCTTAAACTCTGTTTTTTGTCCTCACCATGACTAATTTCTTGACCTTTCAGTTCCTTCCTTGGCTGTCACCCCTGCACTGGATATACTCTCCTCCCTTCTCTTTATTGAGCAAGTTCAATTTTATACTGTCTTCTTCTCTCGAGTAGGCCCTTACTCTTTGAAAATAAAGGAAAAACAATAAAATGATGATCAAGCCTTAGCCTTGGATTGTTCCCACCATCCACTGCCTTCACTCCTACTCATGTGCTGCTGAACAAAATTTGAGAAAATAGCAAAACCATTCTGCCTGGAACCACTACAAATTTATATTACATAATCTTAGGGGTGTCTTGGGTGTTCAGGGAGGACTAGCACCTTTGGTACAAGGGTCTATCAAGCCCTTTTCAGGTCTGTTCATCCACCTTTGGTGTCCACCTTCACCCAACTCTCACCTGTGGCTTGTGCTGTAGCATGTGCAGGGGCCACACAGGTCAAACTGTCTCAGAAGATGAGTTAAACCAGATTAAAGGTAAACTAAAGGCCTCAAACCTGTTGATGAGTTAGGGGGTTGTGTACCCCAAGCAAGTGAAGACTTCCCTCAGTGGAATGGACAGAGGAGAACTATTTGTTCCAACAGCTACCAAAGTGGCTGAAGCAGGTACGGTGAAGTGCTTAGAGCTTGGTCAGGTATCAAAGACACCAAGGTCATCCACTACATCCTGGGCCAGGCCAGTCATCTTGACTTCTGTCCTGCCACTGTACTTCTGTGACTCAGGAAGAGATAGTGAGGTTGAAAGCCTCGCAGATCTTTGACTCATTTAAATCCATTTCCTGAGCAAGTCAAGATGTCACCTGAGATATCATTGGTCCTCTTTGAAAATAAAGGACAAACAATAACAACTCAATTTCAATTGGGCCTTCACTTCAGCAAAGCATGCCTTTTACACCTCTCTAGTTAAGTCACTATGCTACTCCCCACAGTGGATTTTCCAAACCTTTTATCCCTCCCCAAACCTCCCCAAGCTATTCCTCCTCCAACCCTACCTCTACTGCGTCTCCATCTCTCTCATTAGCAAACTTTACATGAGAAACTGTGCTACTTAGGTTATTTTATCTTCTCTTCAGAATTTTGTTCCATAACTGGACCACTTTTCTTCTTTTTTTAAAATCATTTGCTTTATTAACTACTAGTTTACATCATTCATTTTTTGCAAGATTTTGAATTACAAATTTTCTCCCCATTTTTCCTCCCTAACCACCACCCCAAAATAGCAATCCCACTGGATATCCCCTCCTCCAATCTGCTCTCTCCCATATTTTCTCCCATACCCCCTCTGACTTTCCAGTAGAGCAAGTGGATCTCTATGCCTGAGTGCCTGTATATCTTATTTCCCCAGTTATGTGTAAAATAATATATAATAGCATATATATATGTATATATACACACACGTACATATATACACATACATATATGTATATATGCATGTACATACACATACATATGTATATATACACATATGTACATATATACATACGTATGTATATGTATACACACATACGTGTATATATGTATATATGTATGTATATATATGTTATATATATATATATAAACATATGTATATATATGTTTAAACATTTGATTTTAAAACTTTGAATTCCAGATTCATTCCCTTCCTCCCTTGTCACCCACCCTTACTGGGAAGATAAGCAATTCAATATAGGTTGTACATGTGTAGGTATGAAAAACATTTCCATAGTAGATGTATTGTAAAAGACTGACTATATTTCCCTCTCTCCTATCCCACCTCCCACTTGTTCTATTCTCTACTTTGATCCTGCCCCTTTTCAAAAGTAGGTGCTTCCAACTTCCCTTCCCCTCAGCCTGCTCTTCCTTCCATCATCACCCCCTCTCATCCCCTTACCCCCTACTCTCCTGTAGGGTGAGATACCCTATTTAATGTGTATGTCATTCCCTCTCTAAGCCAAATTCAATGAAAATAAGGTTGACCCATTCCCTTTTGCCTTCCTGTTCTTCCCCTCCATTGTGACCATTTTCTCTGGCCTCTTCTATATGAGATAGTTTACCTCATTCTGTCTCTCCCCAGCTCCTCTTATTTTATTCCTCTCTCACCTCTTAATTTCACCTTTTTTTTTTTTTTTTTTGCTTTTTGGAGGGCAATTGGGGTTAAGTAACTTGCCCAAGGTCACACAGGCAGGGTTTTTTTTTTTTTGTGTGTGTGTGTTAAGTGTCTGAGGCCAGATCTGAACTCAGGTCCTTCTAACTCCAGGGCCGGCACTCTACTCACTGCGCCACCTAGCCACCCCCCTAATTTCACCTTTTAAGTATCATCCCTTCCTATTAAATTGGTCCTGTGCCCTCTATCTATGTATACCTGTATACATATATACACAAATTCACATATATATTCATATGCCCATATACCCTCCTATACAGACCTATATATGTATGTGTGTATGTATGTATATACATACACATACACACACATTTCTGTTACCTTCAACTATTCTCATATTGAGAAAAGTTTCATAAGTTACAATGATCATTTTTCCATGTAGGAATGTAAATAGTTCAACTTTTATAAGTTCCTTATGATTTCTTTTCCCTGTTTACCTTCTCATGCTTCTCTTGCTTCTTGTATCTGAATGTCAACTTTTCTATTCAACTCTGGTTTTTTCATCAAGAATGCTTGAAAGGCCTCTATTTCACTGAATGACCATATTTTCCCAGTTTTGCTGGGTAGATGATTCTTGGTTTTAATCCTAGCTCCTTTGCCTTCTGGAATATCATATTCCAAGCCCTTCAATCCCTCAGAGTAGCTGAGATCCTATGTTATCCTGATTGTGTTTCCACAATATTCAAATTGCTTCTTCCTGGCTGCTTGTAATATTTTCTCCTTGATCTGGGAACTCCAGAACCTGGCTATAATATTCCTAGGAGTTTTCTTTTTAGGATCTTTTTCAGGAGGTGATTGGTGGATTCTTTCAACCTCTATTTTGCCCTCTGGTTCTAAAACATCAGGGCAATTTTCTTTGAGAATTTCTCGAAGGATGATTTCTAGGTTCTTTTTTTGATCATGGCCTTCAGGTAGTCCAATAATTTTTAAATTATCTCTCCTGGATCTACTTTCCAGGTCAGTGGTTTTCCCAATGAGATGTTTCACACTGCCTTCTATTTTTTCATTTGTTTGGATCTGTTTAATAGTATCTTGATTTCTCATAAAGTCACTAGCTTCCATTTGCTCCAGTTTAATTCTGAGGGAATGAATCTTCTCAGTGAGCTTTTGAGATTCTTTTTCCATCTGGCAAATTCAGCTTTTTAAGGCGTTCTTCTCCTCATTGCCTTTTTGAGCCTCTTTTGTCATTTAAGTTAGTCTATTTTTTAAGGTGCTATTTTCTACAGTCAGGTTGTTGACTCTCATTTCATAATTTTCTTGCATCATTCTTATTTCTCTTCCTAATTTTTCCTCCACTTCTCTTATTTGGTTTTCAAAATCCTTCTTAAGCTCCTCTATGGCCCGTAACCAGCTCGTATTTTTCTTGGAACCTTTTGGTGTCTTCCTCCTGTTCAATGCTTTGATCTTTTTAGGCCCCAAAATAGGAGTGTAAAGTTGGGTTGCTCTGTTTGCTTTGCTTCCTTTGCTTGCTCATGTTGCCACTCAATTACTTGACTTTTTGGCTTTTTGCCACAGTAGGACTCTGCCACCAGATAGGGGAGCTTCGTCCCAAACACTGGGGTTTTCTCAGCTGCCCAAAGTATTAGTTGGGTGCCCTCTCTGAAGCCTCCACACACTCTGGCAAGCTGTTCACACACCCCAGAACCTCCACCTTAGACAGCAATCCAGATCCAAGCAGGTTAAAGCAAGAGTGATTACCCCTCAGACTGGTTTCTTAGTCCCCCTACAATCTGCAGGCCAGGAGCTGCCATGTGTCGGCAGCTGCACAGCCACGGCACCTCAGCTGCTTCTCTCCCTGGGGGCAAAGGCTAACCAGACTCCCAACTACTGTATCCCAAAGTCCACACTGCACTGACCTCGCACTTTGTCCTTGGCATCTATGGGTTGATAATTCTGAAAACCACCATAGCTGCTGGTGATCTGAAGTCCCTCCAGCTGGTGACTGGTCAGGCCCACCCTGAGGCTAAAACCTCAAGCTCTAGCCAGGCTGGGGTAGGCTCTCAGAGCGTTATGTTGGCCACTTCCCTCTGGCCAGCCAGGCTGTCCTCAGTGGGAGGTTAGCTTCTCTGTGTCATTTTGTGGTTTCTGTAGCTCTAAAATTTGTTCAGAATCACCTTTTACATGAATTGCAGGAGGTGGGAGCTGAAGCCCTGCGGAAGTCCTGTTTCTACTCTGCCATCTTGACTCACCCCCCCACCCCGTTTGTAACTGTTGACCTTCTCAGTTCCTATATCAGTAACAGAATCAGTGTTTTCCACAAACTTCCCATATTCTACACATCTGTCTGGTTTTAAATATTTCTGCTGTGTCCATGTAAATAGAAAGAACAATAGTAGCAAAAATGGAATCTGAACTCTGCATCATTATGGTAAACAAGTTTGTTCCCCAAGAAGAACTATAAGAATGGATTTCTCTCCCTCCTTTGTTGAGGCTGAAGACAATGGAGGTAGGAGGTACACTCCATATACTATTGAATTAGATTGGTGTATTGGTTTTACAGAACTCCCTTTTCTTTCTTTCTTCTTTCCTTTGTCATATGGGATGCTTCTCTGTGTTTGAGTTAGGGAGAGATAAATTGGAAACAGAGGTGACCTAATGCTCTTGCAAAGAAAGTTCTTTGGATGACTTTGTATTTGCTTGTGCACATATTCACCAATAATTCCTTTATTACAAAATCCTTTATCGCTTTTCTCAGTCCTTATTCTCCTTGATCTCTCTATAGCATTTGACACTGTTGATCTCCTCCTCCTGCATGCCCTCTTCTCTTGTTTTTGTGATACAGTTCTCTCCTAGTTTTCCTCCCGTCTCTGTAAACACTCCTAGGTCTCCTTTATAGGACTGCAGTCTATATACCATCCCCTAAATATGTGTGTACTACAAGGGTCTGTTCTGGCCCTCTTCTTTTCTGTAAGCTCTCTCTTCTGCTCTTTCTTTATGATCTCATCAGCTCCCTTGGGCTCAACTATTATTTCTATGCAAATGACGCCCATTATCTCAGTATTCAGACCTCATCTTCCTTGTACCTCCAGCCCTGAATCTCTAACTGCCGTATCTCTAACTGCTGGTTAGGCATCTCTACTTGGATGTGCCATAGGCATCTCAAGCTCAATGCATCTAAAAGAGAGTTCCTTATTCCTATCCCCACCCCTCCTCTAGTCCATTCTTTCTCCTAATCTCCTTATTTCTAATGAAGACCCTACCATTTTTCCAGTCACCAAAGTTTGAATCCTAGCAATCATTCTTAAAACTTTACTTTCAGCAATCAGTAAATCAACAAGGGCCTATCCAGCACCTACTACTGCTGGGCAATGTGCTGATTGGATGTGGCGCTAAGTGACAGTGAAGAGCTGAGGGCAACGCCTAGATGGAGAGATAGATGTTTAGAAGGGAATGCAGATACAGCAATGGACATGAATTCAGGAAGACCTGAGTTCAGTTCTTGACTTACCAGCTGTGAGGACACAGGCAAGTCACTTCACCTCTAAGCTTCAGTTTCCTCATTTATAAAATCCAGATTTATGGATTTTATGGATTTATGCTTTATGAATGCTAATTATTTTTATTACTATGTGGCAGGCATTGTACTAAGTAGTTCATACCTTCAAGGAGGAATGGGGGAGGACAAATTTAAAGGAGATTTAGAAATTAAGGATGAGGGGAGGAATGAAGTGAGCCCAGGGGCTGTTGCCCAATCAATCAATAAACATTTATTAAGTACCTATTATGAACTAAGAGGTTGGGATACAAAAAGAGGCAAAAGACAGTTCCTGCCCTCAAGGAGGTTACAATCTAATGGGGGAGATAACATGCAAACAAATATAAACAAAGCAAATTATATACCAGACAAATAGGAAATAATTAACAGAAGGAAGTTCAGGAAGTAGAAAAGAAATGAAGTGATTTGACCTGGAGGTGAAGTGAAGAGCCTGGTTTAGGAGTCTGGGGATGGGGGTGGGGCCAGGAGTGGGGGTGGGTGATCCTCAGGGTAGAGGAACCCCTGGGGTGGGAAAGTTGTAGGTGAGGAGGTGGAGAAGTGTGGAGAGAGAGGAAAGTTAGATGACCCTTGAGCTGAGGGAAGCTAGGGTCTCTGGAAGGCAGAAGCTAGGAACAAGAAGGAACTTTCCAACACTAAGGACATCCTATGCAAAAGCATAGGGAAGGGAGATGGAATATTATATGTGGGGAAACAGCAGGTAAGCCAATAGCCAGAACCTAAGAGTGTTTAAAGAAGAGCAGTGACCAGTGAATGCAGGTCCAATCAGGTTACCTCTCTCCTCCCCCTCGCCCCACTAAATAAATCCAGTGGTTTCCTATTGCCTCCAGGATTGAATACAAAGTCCTCTGGTATTCAAAGCCCTTTATAACCTGACTGCCTCCTACCTTTCCTGTCTTCTTATGCCTTCTTTCCTGCTGGCCTCCTAGCTATTCCACAAAACAAGACACTCCATCTCTTGGCTCTGGGCATTCCTTTTGACTATCCCATATGGTATGTTCTCCTGGTATGTTTTCCTCCCTCTAATCTGACTACTGACCTCCCTGGTTTCCTTTAAATTCAACTAAAATCCTTTTACTGGAATCCTTCTCCAACCCTTTTTAATTCTAGTGCTTTCCCTCTATTAATTATTTTCTACTTATCTCATATATAACTCTCTTCATTTTTATTTGTTTGCATATTGTTTCTTCTAGTACATTGTAAGCTCCTTGAGGGCAGGGACTGTCTTTTGCCTCTTTTTGTATTCCCAGGACTTAGCACTGTGCCCAGCATAAATTTTTTTTTTCAGTTGTGTCTGACCCTTCATGACCCTATTTGGGGTTTTCTTGGCAAAGATACTGGAGTATCATTTCTTTCTCCAGCTTATTTTACAGATGAGGAAACAGAGGCAAACAGGGTTAAGTGATTTGCCCAGGGTCACACAGCTAGTAAGTGTCTGAGGTCAGATTTAAACTCAGGTCTTCTTGGCTCCAAGCCCAGCACTCTATCCAATGCTGTTTTAGGAATATCAATTTGGCAACTGAGTGGAGAGGGTAGGTCCAGAGTAACCAATCAGGAGGCTATTAAGATATAAATAAGACCTGAATTAGGGTGGTGACCAGGTGAATGTAAGAGATATTACACTGGGTGTGGCTAGGGTGGCACAGTGAATAGAGCACCAGCCCTGGAGTCAGGAGGACCGGAGTTCAAATCCCGCCTCAGACAACACTTACTAACCATGTGACCTTGGGCAAGTCACTCAACCCCAGCTTCCCTGCCTTCCCTCCTCCAAAAAACAAAAAAAAAAGAAAAAAAAGGGATATTAGACTAGACCTAGAACCTAGGTGATTGTATTAATTGAGATGTCACTCAACCCCAAGTGCCCTGCCTCCCCCCCTCCAAAAAACAAAAAAAAGAGAAAAAAAGAGATATTAGATTGGACCTAGAACCTAGGTGATTTGTTGGGTCCCTTTAAGACTCTACCCGAACTCTGAGAACCCATGGAAAACTCAGGCAAATAACAGCAACTCAGACTAGGGTTAGAGACACCTGAGCATATATTCTGCCCCGTGATTTTGGGGTATTGAGTATGCGCTGCTAACAGGGGAGCAGTCCCCTGCCATGAGAAGTCTGCTACTGCTGAGGCATGTAGGGGAACAGAGTCAGGGGAGGGGAAAGGAGATAAAAGGAGGGAGACAAGGTGAAAGCAGGAGGAAGGAGAGAAGAGGGGATTGTGAATGAGAAAGAGATTAAACGGCAAGATATATCACTTCTTGGTGTCAGGACTCTTTTGTCAATTCAGGAGGAGCAGGCTCCCCCGAGGGGTTCGTGGGGGCGAACCCAGGTCGTAGGGGTGACCAGAGTGACTAGAGCTGTAGAGGCAGCTGGAGAGGGGGTTGTAGAGGCAACCTGGGTTGTAGGGGAGACAAGAATCGTGAAAGGCAATTGGAGTGCTGTAGAGGCTGCTGGAGAGGTGAGTTTGATGTCAGCCCAGTAAGGCGGGAATCCTTACAGTGATTATGTTGATTGAGATGGGTGTGAAAGCCTCAGTCTTTACTAGGTCTCTGTAATGTTAATGGGAATAGGAAGATCTTTCCTATCCTTTAATAGGCCTATGTTTTGTGCCTGAGTTACATGAGTCTGTGGTGGGAGGAGCTTGCCAAATGAGCAGGAAGGGGTAGAGCAGGAAGAAAGAGGGAGGCAGAGAGAGGCAAAACAGCTGGTATGGGTGAGAGAGAGGCATTTTACCTAAGGGAGTTTGTTTGTGGGGAGGCCTGACAGAGGGAAGGCTTGTGGATGGTGGTGTTCCTTTCATTGGTAATGTATACCAAGTTCTTTATTACCACGCTGGATCTGACTTTCTGGTATATGAATAAATATCTTGGTTTTGTCTTTGAAGGAGAGAGTCTGTTATATCTTGTAATTCAAACCTGGAAATACACCTGCATATTCATAGCAGCTGCTATGGGTATCGAATTGGTGATACAGTCTCCTTGGTCATATTAGTTTTCCTTCAGCTCTTCTGAGGCAATGTGGAATAACAGAAGTATCTTCACTACTCTGTACTTTGGTTCCTTTTCTTTAAAATGAGGAAGGCAGTGCTATCTCAGGGTGTTATTGTGAGGAAAGCCTCCCTACACTTTTTATTATTCATTCATTCAGTCAGTCGTGTGATTCCATCAACCATATAGCACCCCTTGCCCTCTATCCTCCACTATCTCTTCAAGTCTGTCCAAGCTCATGTTTATTGCTTCCATGACATTATCATGACATTATCATCTCATCCACTGCCATTCCCTTTTCCTTTTGCCTTCAATCTTTCCCAAAAATCAATATTTTCTAATGCGTCCCATCTTCTTACTGTATGCCCAAAGTTTTTATCTTCAGAGTCAGTATTTGACCTTCTAGTGAATAGCTTGAATTAATTTATTTCAATAACTGACTGACTTGATTTCCTTGCTGTCCAAGGGACTCTCAAAAATTTTTTTCCAACACCACAATTCAAAAACCTCTATTTTGTGGTACGCAGTTTTCCTCATCATCCAATTCTCACAGTCATACATTGCTACCGGAAAAAACATAGCTCTATGTGGACCTTTGTTGGCAAGTTTTTCTTCCAAGACACAAGTGTCTTTTAATTTCATGGTTGCAACTGCTGTCTGCAGTGATCTGCAGCCCAAATATATAAAAGTTGACACTGCTTCCATTTTTTCTCTATTTCCTCTATTTGCCAGGAAATGATGGGGTCAGTTGCAAAGATCTTAGTTTGGTTTTTTTCATGTTAAGCTTCAAGCCAGCTTTTGCACTCTCCTCTTTCATCCTCATCAAAAGGCTTTTTTAAAATTAATTTGTTTGTTTATTTTTAGTTTACAGGATTCAATTCCATAGTTCCTTGAGTTTCAAATTTTCCTTCCCTCCCTTCTCCCAGCCCTCACGACGGCATATAGTCCAGTATAGGATCTGCAAATACTTTCACATTAGACATTAGTCAGGTTACAAAGGCTGATTGTGCTAGATGGGATGAAAAATGGTAAAGAGGAAATAAAACCAAACAATAAAAAGAAAAAGATCAAGTAGTTTGCTTCAATCAGGATTCAAACTCAGTTCTTTCTAGTTCTTTCTCTGGATGTAGACATCTCTCTCCATCATGAGACTTTTGGGATTGACTTATATCACTGCATTGCTGAGAAGAGTCCAGTCTGTCATAGACATGTCACACATATATTGTGTCTGTGATTCTATACAAATTTCTCCTGGTTCTACTCTTCTCACTCAGCATCAGTTTGTATAAGCCTCTCCAGGTAAATATGAAGTCCATCTGCTCCTCGTTTCTTATAGCACAATAATATTCCATTACATGCATATACCACAACTTGTTTAGCCATTCCCTAATTGATGGGCACCCCTTTAGTTTCCAATTCTTTGCAACCACAAAAAGGGCTGCTATAAATATTTTTATACATATGGGTCTTCCTCCCACTTTTATGACCTCTTTGGGATATAACCCTAGAAATGGTATTGCTGAGGGTATGAAATTATTTGTAGCCCTTTGGGCATAATTCCAGATTGTTCTCCAGAATGGTTGGATCAGTTCACAACTCCACCAGCAATGCATTAGTGTTCCGATTTGCCCACATCCTCTCCAGCATTTATCATTTTCCTGTTTTGTCATCTTAGCCAATCTGACTGGTGAGATATGGCACCATCAAGAGGCTTCTTAAGTATTTTTTACTTTCTGTCTTCAGAGTGGTGTCATCTGCCTATCTGAGATTGTTGATATTTCTTCCTGAAAACTTTATTTTGGCTTTTGATTCATCCAGCTTAACACCTTACATAATGTATTCTGAATATAAGTTAAATAAATAAGGTGATGATATACTGCCATGTTATACTCCTTTTCCAATCCTAAACCTACATAAAAGCTTTATAAATATGTTTTGTTGTTAGCTGGTGCTTAAGAGATGTTTTGAACAATTTGAATGGAATGCTGGCAAGGAGCTGAGGACCAGGATGACTTCTGCCCTTCCCTATTAGGGACTGAGCCTCCTAATTACCTATTCCCAGACCTTTTTGAATTATTAGGGATCATAAAACTTTCAAAAAATTATTTTAAAAAGAGCCCCTCATTAGGAAAAGGCTTCTGTGGCTTAAGAAAGAGCCCCTTTTAAGGTTGTTTTTTAAAAATATTTAACATTTTGATGGATAATTCCTCAGAAATGGAATGGTAGAATTTTCAGCATTTCTAATTATAACATGTAGGTGGGTTACTGACGCTGCCTATGTATACAGTAGGATCAGTCTTTTTTAGCTTAGATTTAATGGAATGCTCCTACTATCTTTAAAATGGTCATTTCCAGATTTTTTTTACCTTTATGTTTTCTTCTCTATACTTCCTCCTCTCCTCTCCTCCTCCATTCATTTTCATTCCTTCATTTTGCTGAGAGTCTCAAAGAAGGAGAGAGGGACAAGTGAAACGGGTCAGGTCATTCCTGCCACTACTCCCCACATAGACAATTTTCTCACCTGGGCACCTGGCTTGTAGTGCCTTCGGGCATCCTTTACCTATTGGAGGGCTCTATCTGGAAGTGCTTGACTACTGAGCTGCTTGAAAGTAACATGCTGGGAATCCCTTCCTACTCCATCCTTCATCGAAGCCATTACAACAAGCTATTTTGGGTTTGTGAAGCTGAACTCTCCTGAGCCTGGGGATGGGCTTTCTCAGACTAGGGTTGCTGCTATCTTTGGAATTTATTTCCTTGGAGGTCCATGAGAGCCTGAATTTGGCAGCCTTCAGGACAGCATGCTTTCTATTTAGCTTTTGAATTTGCCTTTGTTTCTTTTTTTATCTCTTAAAAATTGGGACTGTTTAGGCCCAAGGGTATATATCTACATTGAGCAAAAACAGCACATTCAACAGAGGTGGAGAAATAGCTGTGCTATTGAATTCAGCAGAATCATGAGCATTGTCCTGAGCAGGAACATAGGAGATTTAGAACTGAGCTCATCAAGGCTGGAGAAAATATATATTTTTTTAAAAAGGCACTCAGCTTTCAAACGTGTTTGCCTCTCTCTCCTCCTCCCCTTGCTAAGGGTGGCACATTTGTGAGCCAGTGATGACTGTACCACCAACTCTAAGATAACTTAGATACAATGCTTTGCCACTTTCAAGGCTTTTTTCCGAGGTTTTAATTAGCAATTCACGATGCTAACATTTGTAAGAATTTAAAGGACCTGTCTCTGAATTTTAGTTATATGAGAACTGAATACGGACTTGGGAAATTTCACTCTTGACCTGCCATGTTGTTTTTGGAGTAATTTAATTACTTTAACTATAAAACTGAGATAATAGAACCATCTTCACAAAAGCACTAGAAAGATTAATTGGTTTATGCAAAAAGTTTTAGCTAATATTGCTATGAAAATCATCCCTGGACATGAGGATGCAGAGTTAGACATGCAATTAGATATGACCAGTGTGTTGATTCAGTTTTTTTTTTAATTGTTACAAGGAAGTGCTGCTATTTGGGGAAGAGGGTGAGTTAATAACAGTGATAGAGACACCAATAGAAAGAACATTTAAAAAGATAAAAGCATTTTTAAAAACATGTAAAAAAAACAAAAAGAAATTCAGAAAAAACCCATAAATGGCATTTTTTTACCTACAGTATTGAATTTTATATACATTTTTAAAAATAAACTGTGCAATAAACAGATGTTCATGATTTTGTATACCATATTCTTTTTTTCTTCTTTTTATATTGACATATTCATGTTTGTTGATGATTGTTTACGCTTATTTTAATAAAGAAAACTTAAAGATGTGCTAATAGGATGGTTAATGGCGAGTCCAGGAAACATTCTTTCCTTACTGATTTCTGAAGAGGTAACAAATGTTGACCAGTCACTGTAGCATATGAATGACTCATTCTGAGAGAGCAGAAGGGAAGCCAGGACAAAGACCAACATTAGGAGGCTGGTCTAACAGAGCCTGGCTCCTCATAAACCACCCCCCTTCCTGGAGATGGTGTGTGTGTGTGTGTGTGTGTGTGTGTGTGTGTGTGTGTGTGTGTGTGTGTGTGTGTGAGCCTGTGCATGCCTGTGTAAGCATTAGCCAATTCAAATTGTAGGTACTACTGCTTGGGAGTCAATAACAGCACCTCTCTATGCCACACTGTTTGTGATAAAAAAATAAAGATATATAAACTGGTCTCTGGCTTTGGGGAAGTTCCATTCCTAGAATGGGAAACATGACTAGGACAAATAACCACAATACCAAGTAAAACATGGTAGTAAGTGTGTAAGAAAGGCACAAAATAGTATAAGAATTCTGCAGAGAGACTGCACTCACGTTCATGGATCAGGAAGGGCTTCTATGGAGAACACACTTGAGCTGACTCTTGAAAGGCACTATAGTAGGGACCATCAGAGGGAAAGAGTGAGGTAAGAAAGAAGGCAGGTAGGTCAGGGCCTGGGGCAGCAGTAATAGCTCATTTGAGGGAAATTGGGGTTAAGTGACTTGCCCAAGGTCACCCGGCTAGTAAGTGTTAAGTGCCTGATCTTAATCTGGATCTGAGTTCAGGTCCTCTTGACCCCAGGGCTGGTACTCTATTCACTGCACCACCTAGCCACCCTGTTTACTTTCATTTTCAATTAAAATATGAAACTTGACCATATTTTTCTCAGAATTGCAATAACCTGAAAGGGAAATGTACAAGAAATCACGAGAAAGGTGAACATGTTTATGGGCCAAACTGCAGATTATGTGAAAGTGGGGTGGGATATAATCTGAAGGTTTTAATTCATGCCTCAGACATTTATGTATAAGGGGATTATTTTGACCTTGTATCACACATTCCTTTCTCAGAAACATCAGCTAAATCCATACCTAGAATTTTACCTTCATGGGACAACTGCCATCCTTGAACCTCTTTTCCCAGTGCTCTGCTGTCTATCCGCCTTAGAGTCCTATCACCATAATGTCTGTCTCCTGAGGCCTGACTCCTAACCCCTGTGGAGGTATACATCGATGGGGGATAGACAGAGCCTTTTTTTTTTTTTTAGGGGAAGTCAAAAAAATCAAACTATTTATTTTTTCATCAAACCACTAGGAAAATATGACATAGCCTTGAAACACTGAACAGGAAGGCTGTGTTAATCACATTCAGTAAGAAGTTGGTATAAAGAGAACAAGATCATTTCCAACACTAGGCCTGGTACTAACATGTTGCTCAGTTTTAACCAAGTGATAACTGGATAATTGGTGCACACTGCCTCCTGTACTCTGGGGTAGACAAAAACTTTGCTTTGCAACCTGCTTAGAAATTTAAGTTGTCTTCCTACCCTTCCCTGTCCTAAGAGAGTCCTCTCAACAAGCTGTTTCTGTTGAAGAGGGCCAGGGTCAGGTATCACATCTTTTCTCCTTTGGGGAAAACTAACTTTCCCCCAAACCAGTCATCTACTATTCCATTAAGCAATAGGCTTAAGATTGTTCTGCAAGCAAAGAGAGGCTTTCTTTGGCCTTCACTCAAAACCGTTTCATGTTAGTCTCATAAAACACTCTAAATGAAGTGTTACCCCTGTAGTACCTTCCAGAAGGTCAAGAAAAAGTAACCTGAGCAGCAGTCCTGGAAAAGCCAGCGTGCCTGGTGAGAGATTTCCCATTTATGCTCCTCCTTGGTGTCCCAGCTGAAAGCTCACATGAGCACTGTCTTCACCAAAGGAAAGATCACCCAGCAGCTGCTCAGAGCTCTAACTGAAGTAACCCTCTTTCCCCAGACTCCTCTCTGAACGCCAGGTTCTTGTACTGGGAAGAAAAGCACAATTGTGCTTCTCTTTTCCAATCAGTAGTGAACTCCTGGCTGCTGCTTTTTGGTCTGTGGGAAATGGTTCAATCAGGTGGGTGTGAAGTTGGCACCAAACAAAAGTGGACAGCTACCGCAGGGATTCATACAAAATAGGAGGCAGGTGGGGAAGAGAACTGTTAATACCTATAAACCCAAAGGGTTATTCCAGCTTCTAGGAATGGATACCTCTGAACCAGCTGAAAGCCGTTAAGGGCTCCAACAGACAGAACAGAGGGCATCTTCACTGAAGGGATGGACCGGGTACTATCAGCCCCTCCATGCTACCTCCAACCCAAATCTGAGAACCAGTTTCTTCTATGTCTTCACCTATGGGCTAAAACATATAATGGAACCAACAGAGTCCAGAGGCAGATGTGAAATTGCCATAAAGGTATTCTTCAACTTGCTACCAGCCTCAATTTCTTCATTCTTACAAATTGTCACTGAATGGTAAAAATTTCCATACATTTTTACAAGCAGACCCACTCTCCCACCCCAGATGACTACTGACAATGACTATTTTACAATAGATGCCAGGGAATCCTTCATCTTCTTGGTCATGGTAGGGAGGAGGTGCATGTGGTCATCAACACATTTGGTCACACAGGACTCTAGCTGCCTCTTCACCTGCTGCTCCTTGCTCCCAGCATCCATCGAGTCTTTGGCTTTGTCATTGCAGTGCATGGTGCATCGAGCCAGGCGGTCCTGGAATTTCTCCAGTTCACTGGTCACAAGGGCCTGTGCCTGGGCCAAGGGAGCATGGCAGCGTTCAATGCACTGATGAACCTGCTGCATGGAGGCCTGGGTATCTTCACAGCAGCTGGCACTGCACCGGAACATGGTACCCTGCATCTTGCGGATATTCTCCCGCTCCAGCCCTTTCACCAGGGTGTCCACCGCCTCCTGCACCCGCAGCTACTGCGACTCCGCCATGGCGTACACCCCCACCCCCCGGGCCCGAGCCCTGTGACGCTCGGCAGAGCGCTCTAGCCCGACGTGCACATGGAGCTCCGAGAGCGGCCCCGCCCCGCTCGGGACGCCCACTTCCGGCGTCTGCCACTAGCGGCGCTGTAGACAGAGCCTTCTTGCTTTGGTTGTTGGATTGTCTACTACACCACCTCCTATCTCTCAGTCAATCATCCCCTTGTGCTGCCATCCATCCAACCACTGATTTTGTCCCAGGTATAAAAATTCCGCATTATGGCTCTGTTCATTCTCTCTTTACATGGTGTCAGCAGAATTATTGAAATGATTTCTTATAGACTACACATGATTGCATTGCCAAACCTTCCCCTACCCCCGCTTGAGGACATATGCCATTCACATATGGTTTGGTGGGGACAGAAAAAAGCCATAGCACTTGTACATTGTGGTGGCTACCCTTCTCCCTTCCTACTTCTGTCTCCCCAGGGATCCTAACACTCTCCTTCCATCCTTCCTGTGAACAGGGTACACGACCAATGCGTGGCTGGGACAAAGCTGTAAATTCTTCCCTGAAGTGAGTGTGGTCTTGTGTGGGGAACAGAATTGCACTGAGGAGGTGGGACAGTGGCTTAACCACCCTGCATGTTTATAACAGTGTTATACATAACTAAACCTGTGTGTGTGTGTGTGTGTGTGTGTGTGTGTGTGTGTGTAAAGGTATGTAAAGAGGTAAATAATAAGGTGTGTATTTTAAATTCTATTTGGGGGTGGGATTGGACATCACTAAATTACCTTTTGTGAAATAGCATTTAACCCCAAGAATATGTTTTGGTTGTAAAATTAAAAAAAAAAATGTCTTGGCTGTTCATTGTCCACCATCCCTAAGTGGTGAGGACGATAATGGTAAATTCAGAGGATTAGAAGGTGATCCATATATGAAAGGCAGTCAAATAATCATGGAGTAATGGGGTGAGCACTGTTACAATAATTAAGTAAACAACTGGTAACATGACCTTAAAAAGCCAAAAATCTATGGGATATTAGCTGTGGATAGAGGAATAACAGGAAACAAAGGAAAATATAGCCTAATTGTGGGGCAATGGGTCCAAAAGTCAAGGTGTGTCCACAAAAACTGAATTAGGAGAACAACACTGAGGGACTACCACAGAAAGAAGGCATAAGAAATCAAGCCATGACAGCATTATTTTGTGGCTGGTGTGATGTATCCTTCCTTTTATAAACCCATCCCAACTTTATCAGTTCTTTGTCTTAAAGAAAACAAGTTGAAATTTAAGTATAATTGAAAATACATAAAAGCATGATTAACTAGGTGGAGTTGTGGATAGAGTGTTGGCCTTGGAGTCAGGAGGACCTGAATTAAAATCTGGCATTAGACACTTATTAGCTACGTGTCCCTGGGCAAGTCACTTAACCCTTTTTGCTTCAGTTTCCTCATCTGTAAAAGGAGCTGGAGAAGGATATAGCAAACCATTCCATTATCCTTGCCAAGAAAACCCCAAATGGGGTCACAAAGAATCAAAAAATGACTGAACAATAATAAAAACAACAGTGATATGAGAAGAAAATGAGGTTTTTTCACTGACCAAAACAGCACCAAAGCAGAAAGGTTTTGCTGCTGACAGATATGCATAACAAAGGCAGGAACACAGACTAGCTGGAAGTATAGTAGTAATAGCTAGCAATAATATATAGACATTTAAGGTTTGCAAAATACTTTTCAGATATTATCTCATTTGATCTTGGCAACAACTCTATGAGATAGGTACCTATGGTTATCTCCATTTCAAAGATGAAGGAACTGAGGCCAAGACAACTTAAATGACTTGGTCAGTGACACAGCTTCGAAGTATCTAAGGCAGGAGTTGAATTCATGTCTTTCTGATTCCACACCCAGTTCTCTATCCATGGAGTAACCCAGCTGCCTACCTAGCTTCCCTTCCCTTCTAGCTCAAAATCATTTGCAGGCTAAGTCAAAGAGGACCTTGGGAATGACTAAACCTAAATTAGATAGTTATATCACTGAGTACCACAATCTCTACCCAAGAATAATGGTAGAGAAGACTTGATCTTACTTTGGCCATATGTCTGCCTTTTGGTGGCTAAGCGTGGAAGTTATTTATTACTAAAGAGCACCAAGCCTAATCTAATTATGAAGTCCTAGCTTCTCTACCTTGGCAGAATGGAATGAGCTATAGGCAAATAAGATGATGCCCAGCAGTCAAAGACCAACACCCAGCTCAGCTTAGATCACTTGCCTAACAATCCCCAGGATGTGCCACACCCCAAAAGGGAATAGGCTGAGAGCAGTGTGATATAACCAGGAGACAATAGAAGTCTTGCAAAATTGAGGTGTGCGTTGTCCTTCCATGACTGTTCTTTGTGATACATATTTCTAATATGCCTGCCCTTCCTGCATGATTCCTATGAATGCCCATTCTCCTCAATGATGGTGTATACATTTGGGAAAGAGTATACCTGAGGCCTAGGTGGGAGTGTGGGTAGAGAAATAAAAGCAAGTTCTTACTATTCTTTTTCACTAAATTGCTTTGAACCGACATTGTCCACTAGTCAGTGTACTTGAGAAAAATAAGCATGTCAGTGGGGTCGTGTACTGTGACTTTGCCTAGATGAGGACCTATAGACAACCTTGAATTGGGGTGCCTAATTTGTGAGAGAGGCACCTCAGGTGCTACACTGTGGGGTTTTATCCACTGAAAACCATAATTTATGAATGTCTACTGATGCTTACTTTTTACTCAGCTTTTCACTACTTTGCATGCACTGCTTTGCCTAGTTTCAACAAGAGGGGCTTCACAGGATCAGCTCATCACTTCTAGACTCACGATAATGGCGCTAACTCAGACCCTGACTGATAGCACCTTCCTGAAATCTCCTCTGATTGTTGGGCTGGAGGACTGAGCATCCAAACTCCTCCCAATGCCTTGCTTTATTTTTGTTGTTCAGTTGTTTCAGTTATGTCCAACTCTTTGTGACCTCATCGAGGCTTACCTGTCAAAGATACTGGAGTGGTTTGTCATTTCCTTCTCCAGTTAATTTTACAAATGAGCAACTAAGGCAAACAGGGTTGAGTGACTTGCCCAGAGTCACACAGTAAGCATCTGAGACCAGATTTGAATTCAGGTCTTCCTGACTCCAGGGGTGGTTTTCTATCTAGTCAGTTCCTCACTCCACTTCTCTTTTCTTCTTTTTTTAAAAATAGTATTTTATTTTTTTTTCTAATTACACATAAAGACAATTTTCAACATTCATTTTTTGAAAGATTTTGAGTTTCAAATTTTTCTCTCTCCCTTCTCTCCCGCCTCCCCAGGAAAGCAAGCAATCTATTATGTTATACATGTGCAATAATGTAAAACGTATTTCCACATTAGTCATTTTGTAAAATAAGAAACAGAACAAAAGAAAAAGCCCACAACCCATGCCCCATCCACACACACACAAAGTAAAAATAGTATACTGCAATCTGCATTCAGATTCCATCAGGTCTTTCTCTGGATGCGGATAGCTTTTCCCATCATGGATCTTTTGGAATTGTCTTGAATCACTGAATGGCTGAGAAGAGCTAAGTAAATCATAGTAGATCATTACATAGTGTTATTGTTACTGTGTATGTTCTCCTAGCTCTGCTTACTTCACTCAGTATCAGTTCATGTCTTTCCAGATTTTTCCGAAATCTCCTGCTCATCATTTCTTATAGGAAAATAGTACCCCATTATGTTAATATACTACAACTTGTTTAGTCATTTCCCAGTTGATGGGCATCCCCTCAATTTCCAATTCTTTGCTACCACACAAAAAGTTGCTATAAATATTTTTGTACATGTGGCTCCTTCCCCCTTTTTTATGATCTCTTTGGGATACAGACCTGGTAACAGTATTGTTGGATCAAAAGGTATACACAGTTTTATAGCCCTTTGGGCATAGTTCCAAATTGCTCTCCAGAATGGTTGGATCAGTTCACAACTTCACCAGCACTCCACTTTTCACCTGTTGCTTTGCTTGGTTTCCTGCCTGCTTTGCATGTTGTTTCCCTCTTTAGATTATAAGCTCCTAGAGGGCAGGGACCATCTTTCTTTTTTATTAATTGTATCCCCAGGGCTTAGCACTGTTACTGGTGCTTAATAAATGTTTATTGGTTTATTGGATTTTTCTCTAGTCAATAGTCAATCAACATTTATTAAGTACCTACTATATGCTAGGCACCAGAAGACATAATTAGTTCAAATCAATAGTATTTAATAAAAGTAATGATGGAAAATTATCTAAATAAACCTAGAGTACAATCTCCCATAATACATATGCCATTAGTGGGGACAGTGGGCTTAGAGATCATATGAGGAGGATGCATAGAGGGCATACATGTGGCCAGGGCACACACTTGGAACACTTATGCTTCTATACTTTAGGTCTAGGGATGACTAGCACCTGTGGTGGGAGGGCTTACTGAGCCCCTTTCAGGGCTGCTCATCCACCTTTGGTGTATACATGGCACCCAAATCTCAACTGTGGTTTCACGGATCTTCTTCAAAAATGAAGGATAAACAACAACTTTAGTACTATTGCTTTTATTGGGCCTTCTTACTCTGTATGGCAGTATCTTCTGTTAATTTCCACTTTTTGTTTTATTATAAATATATGACTCTAAAACACAAAGAAAACTCAACTAAAATCAATAAAATTAATAAAAATGCATCATCTTATTCACTTTGAACATATGTAGTACTTTTTATTACTGGACTTTTCAATGTATACATTGTGCATACGTGGACAAATTAATATTGGCACTGTAACTTAAGTTTTTCTGAATACTGCACTGAATGTTTATATTCTCTGTCCTAGAATAATATTAAAACTTCTTTCAGGACCAGGGGTAAATTTTTAATGTTTATGGGATTTGAGTCTTGTCATAGATTCTCCAAGTCTTAACTACTGATTTGTCTCTAACATTTTCCAGGATATATCTCCATTTAAGGATTCTTTATAACTCACATAACTTTTTCTTTCTTATCTGTGATTACTTTTTACTCTTGCTTGCTCATTCAGATTGGCCTTTTTCATGCATATATTTTTTAGCATATATTAACTTATATTTAAGGGATTTGCATTTCACTTCAATTTTTATTGTGGCTTTATGAACTTTACCTTCTTACAAAGTAAGGCTTATTAAGCTTTTCTTCACATACCTCCACTTCCTTATTACAATTATTGTCCTCATTAAATACTATTTGTTAAGCACTATCACAGAGGTGACATTGTACCAACCCCAATCCTGGATTTTTAAAAAATTCTTTCTCTTGGTACTTTCTTTTACACTTAAATTGATTTTAGTTATTGTTATTCAAATGTTTTCTCATTTCAAGATTCTTAAGAAATGCTTGAGTCTATTAGGTAAAGATAGAGAAGACTCCAATTGTTTTCTCTCTTGCCTATATAGGCTATGTGAAGAAAGGAGCTGAACCATTATCTAGTCAATCTGGACTGTGTACATAATCATTATAAAATATTCAGAATAAAATGCCCCCCTTTTCTCAAAAACAAGTTTATTTTTTGTCAGAATTTCCCAAGTTATTGTTCAATTGTCTCTTTAACATATGCTTCAGCAAACAAATATTGAGTCACAAAAAAGTAGTAATTCATCATGGTCTTATTGGATCTTATGATTTTCTGAGTTTTTGTTACCTAACTGGATTTGTTATTATCATTCCAGCCATAGTATTTTTCTAGATTGTGACTAAGGAAGAAAAGGAGAAATCTATTTCATTTAAAACCTCAGTAGATTATTATTTTGTCCACTCTTTCATCTACAGAAGTAATGATTTACAATTATTAAACCTGACTTCTACAAAAAACAAAACAAAGGTAGCATCTGTCAAGAATTGGTATGGGATGCAAGTTGTGATTTAGCTAAAAGAAGGCCACATGTTTCACAATTGATAATACCTTCCTAGGAAGAGATAACTTTTTGACCGAATAACCAAGAACAGCTGAAAGAAGACAAGGATAATTTACTTGGACTTTGGGATAAAGCGACATAAACAGAATGGCATAAGAAGAATTAATCTACAAGTCAGTCAGTAAGATAGAGGGATGAATGGCTAAAGTGGATTAAAAATTGACTTTGATATCAAGAAGTGGAACAGTTTGGGATGGATGGATTAGAAAGCTCCAGGGATCAATATTAAGACCAATTTTATTCATTTTATATATCAATGACTTGCAAGGAAGAACATGCAGTAAGCTTGTAATACAAAACTGGAGGGAGGGACAGTCAATACAAAGAAGGAATGAAATGAGTTGCATAGACTAGGAACATGAGCAGATAAGTGGCTTATACAATTCAATGTAGAGGAAATAAAAAGTAACAAGGTTGGTTAGTGCAAAATAACATGAAATGGAAATATCCTCAACAAAGATTGAGAAGAGGAAATAAAGTATAAGGTACAAAAATAGAAGTATGAAAAGTAAAAAAAATGTAAATTATTCAGGCACTGAAATTATTTGGGATATTGACAGTAAAATTATAATATATTTCTGAGAAAATAGATTATTTTATAATTAATGCAATATTAGGGACATGAGTTATCACATATGTGAGCAACAGATACAAATTTAGCTATTGGAGATTTAGGTAGATGAGAAAACTAGGAAATTATGAATTTTAAAATGGGACTCTGATAAATTTTTAATGGAATCAATTAAAGTCATATTTAAGGGTTGTAGTGTACATAACCATTATAAGATGGAATAACTTGGCATTTTCCATACACAAAGTTGAATAACACCTCCTGTCACCTAGCAAGCTTAATAACTAATAATTAAAGGGTAATTATTTGACATACCTTTTATACAGATTTAAATGGGTTGATCAAATGGTGAAAATACCATTATTTTAGCTTCTTCACAACCAGAGGCAGTTGGGCCACATTTTTCTTATTAATAGTTTCACCACTTTTAAGGTCTGAAACCGATTTTAGGCCTAATAGGCTCAGCATTTATGTCTTATATAGAACCATTATTTTAGTGAATATTGAAATTGGAAAACATAATGCATACGGCACATTATATTAGGGATTAGGAAGAACAAAGAAACATGTGACATGATCTTTGCTCTCAAGGAATTTACAATAGATTTGGGAAGAAAAATGCACAATATATCCAAAACATCAAACAATAATAAAAAACAGCAAATCATTATTAAATTGTGTATGTAGTACAGACTATAAGTAATGTATGAATTCAGAGCAAGGGAGATCAGTGAGGGCTGGAATAAGTCAGGGAAGCCTTCATAGAGGTAGTAGTATTTGGAAGACTGAGTAGGATTTGAATAAGGAGAATATTTCAGTAGAGAAAAAAAGGTACAGAGGTTCAAATTATTACAGTATTCTTGTAAGAAAGTGAGGGGATGGGCAGCTAGGTGGTGCAGTGAATAGAGCACCAGTCCTGGAGTCAGGAGGACCTGAGTTCAAATCCAACCTCAGACACTTGACATACTAGCTTTATGGCCTTGGTCAAGTAACTTAACCCCAATTGCTTTGCCTTTCACCCCCCCCCCCCAAAAGGTAGGAAAGTGAGGGGACCAGCCTTATAAGATGGGAAGGAGGTTGGTTTTGGAGATTAAGATGAAAGGTTGAACAGCTAAGGTGGAGGTGAATTATAGAGGCCCTTTAAATTCAGGTAGAGGCCTAGAGTAGGGTAAAAGAATCATGTTCTAACATGAAGGAACTACTTTTGGGCCCACAGAGGCTAGGGTACTGCTCCTACTCCTCCTCTGTACCTAAGAACATGGTTTGGACCAAATTTAAGCCACTGAAACCTGGCCTCTAATGGGGGTGGAGTGGCATTGGTTCCCTATTTTCAAACTCTTTGGTTCATTAAGTTATTACTCTGGTGCCAATTTTATTTATAACCTAGGTTATGGTCTATGTGTAGGGATTCCTTCAAAGGGGAGAATTAAAAAGTGGTACTAAATGAATAGTATGAATTAGGTATGGAACAGATAGTTCATTCCTATGTACAAAATAGATACTAAATGTAAAAGACCCACTATGCACATTGATAGAACTTAAAATAGTATTCAGTAAATTAACTTATAACTTTCCCCTCAATCTTGTGGCAAACTGGTAAAACTGAAGAAGTTTGCAGGACTGCCAATTAGGCATTTTACATTTCATTTTGGCTCTATGGTACCTAACAACTCTGTTTATGTCTGTTGGTAAAATGGTCAGGTTTGGAATCTCATTAGCTCACACAGATTCAATGAACTTTTTAATGCAAATTATTCCAATACCTATCTCTCTATCCCTAGTCTGTCTTCTGAGCTTTAGATCAACAATTACCTCTTGGACATCTCAAAGTGGATATCCTGCAGACATCTCAAAATTCAGCATGCCCCCAAAAGAGCTCATTATTCTTCCCCCACCCAAGTCTTTTCCTATTCCCAACTTTACTCTTACTACCAGAGTCACAAGCATTCTTTCAGTCACCCAGTCTCAGTTACTCCTTACTCAGACTCACCCTACATATTCAATCCATTGCCATCTTATCCTTTCTACCTTCTAACCTCTTCTGTACATTTCCTCCCTGCTCACACAGTTGCCACTTGGCTTCCTGGTCTTACCACCTCATGCCTAGACATTTGAAAGTCTCCTTGCCATAAATTTCTTCCCACTCGAATCTACCCTCCATTTAGCTCCCGAAGTGATTTTTCCTCAGTCAACATTTGTTAACATTTATTAAGTGCCTTCTATGAGTCAGGCACTGCTTAACACTGGGGATACAAAAAGAGGCAAAAGGTAGTCCCAGAACTCAAAGAACTCACAATCTAATGGAGACACTAAGCAAATACACACAAACTACATCAAGATAAATGGGAAATAATTAAAAGAGGGAAGGCACTAGAATTAAGAGGGGTTGGGAAAAAAACTTTCTATAGGATTTGGGAAGACAGAAAAGGTAGGAGAGGCGCTGAATTATGAAGGGCTTTGAATGCCAGAGAGGATAGATAGGAGTAGAGAGAGACTTGAGGCAAGCAGACCTACCAGCAGGCTGCTGCCATAGTCCCCTTGAGAGGTAATGAAGACCTGCACCACAGTGTGGGCAGTAGCAAAGGAGAGAATGGAGCTATATTTGTTGCAAAGTTGAAACTGACAGGACTTATTAATAGATCAGATGTAAGAGTTGGGGTTGGGGGTGGGAGGGAGCAATGAAACAGTGAAGAGTTAAGGGTGATACTTAGTGAGCCTGAAGGATGGTGGTGCCCTTGATAGTAATATGGAAGTTTGGAAGGTGAGGGCAGGGTTTAATGGGAAGGATGAGTTCTGTTTTGAACATGGTGAATTAAAGATGTCTACTAGACATCTAGTTCAAGATGTCTGAAAGGCAGTTGGAGATATGAAACTAGAAGTCAGCCTCAGTATCCTTAAATGTAAAATAGGGATAATGTTTACCTCCCAGGGTTATTGTGAAGATTAAGATTGTTGTAAAGTGTTTAGCAGAATGTTTGACACATAGTAGGTATTTAATGCTTCTTTTCTTCCTCCCTCACTACTAAATAAACTTAAGTGACTCCCTCTCACTTCCAGGATCCAATATAACATGCTATTTGGCATATAAACCCTTTACAACCTGGTCCCCTTTCTACTTTTCCAGTCTTTACACTTTACTAACCTTCACATATTCTATAATCCCCCAAACACTGGCCTATTTAGTAGTTCCTTATACACAACACTCCATTGATTTTTAACAGGCTCCCCACTCTCCCCTCCCCCCCCAATTTCTGGAATGCTCTCCTGCTTCATCTGGCTTTCTTTTAGTTCAAAGCTTATGCTAGATGCCTTTTCCTGTCTCTCTTCCCCCACCCATTGCTAATGCGTTATCAGTTACACTGAATACATCTTGTATGTACAGTTATTTGCATGCTGTCCCTCCGTTTGAATATAAGCTCTTTGAAGGCAGGGACCATGCTTTTGCCTTTGTACCTGCAGCATAGTGTCAGACAGAGTGTGCCTAGTAAGTGCTAACCCACTGATTGGGTGGCTGGTTATTGGGGGAGGCTTAGGAAGAGATGGAAGGAAAAAAGGCAAAGGAAATCCAGCCTTTTTCAGCATGGAAATAGAATACTTGTGGGTGACAGTATGTTTAAATGGTAGCTGAGGTAGACTGAAGGTCATGAAAGTTGAGTAGATCCAGGAACCTAAATGTTAGGATATTTATGAGAATATGTACATTTTCTCTGGAATAAGAGCTAGAATTGGTTTGAAGAACACTGTGAGCCAGGTACTGAATTCAATAGGAAAGGAGGGAGAAGAGTCTATCCTATGGGAAAGGTATAGATGTAAGAAATGTTATGGAAACAGAATCAATAATATTTGACAATCAATTAGATGTTTAGGACGGGGGTGGAATTAAAGATGACCCTCACCAGGTCAAGAATTTTTGTGACTGGAAAGATGGAGAGATATAAATAGGGGAAGTTGATTTTGGGGAGAGACAATTTGTGTTTTGGACAAGTCTAAGGTTTAGCTGACTACCTGTGCAGACATACAAGAAGCAGATAGAAGTATGTAACTGAAACTCTGAGGAGACTTGGTGGGTAGAGATATGGATTTCAAAGTCATATGAATTGAGGTGATAATTGAGGCCGTGAGAGATGAGGTAAGCAAAAAAAAAAAGACAACCAAGACCCAAGTCATTAGCATATAGAAAAAAAGGGTTAATCTTAGATAGTTTGATGAAAGAGCACCATCACTTTGTGACTAATTCTATTTCAGAGGAGAAAAGATGAAGATTATGTTAACATCCCAAATCAGGAGGACTAAAAGAGCAAGCATGAATCATTTCTGCAACTCTAATGGTAACTAGCACAGAGCATCCTTTAGCATTAAATAACTGCAACTCTTATTTCTTGTGTTTTGTAGCAATTGTTATGGAAAAGTTGGCACTTAAGAATTAACAAAGCAGTTTTGCTTAAACCACTTGCTAAGCTTGAATCTCGGATACTTAAGAAAAGGCCATTTTTCCTCCCTGGATAATAATAATCTTTATTTTCAAGGAAAATAAAGCTATTCTATTTCACTGATTTTCAAAGCATGGCATAAGACTAGATCATGACATGAAAGTAGAGTTGGAAGAGACCATGGAGACACTCAAATCCAATACCCTCATTTTTTTTTTTAAAGCAATTGGGGTTAAGTAACTTGCTCAAGGTTACACGGCTAGTCATGATTTATGTGTGAGTGCTCATTTTCTGAGGCCGGTTTCGATCCGGGTCATCCCAACTCCGAGGCCGGTGCTCTTACTAACTGCGACACCTAGCCGCCCCTAATACCCTCATTTTTACAGATGAGGAAACTGAGGCTAGGAGCTCGGTTATGTAACTTGCCCCGGTAGTTAATTAATGTTCAACACAGTATCTGAAGTCTGGTCTTCCTGACACCAAGTCCAGGTGCTAGTCTATCTTAGCTAGCTATACCCACTGAGTTAGTGCATCAATACAAATATCCTGAACTCACAGTGCAGAACAATGAGCTCAGCCTGGAGGTCAGCTGTTTGGGTGCATTAGAAAAACTGCAGGGATATGGCAAATTCAGTTGAACAAGCATTTATTGTCTATTATGTGCCAAGCAAATGCTAGACACCTGGGCAACCAAAACAAAAAAGAAAGTCTCTGTCTTCAAGTTAACATTCTACTTAGTGGGAGAAGAAAGGGACAGCTTGTATAAAGATATGTAAATATGAAATAATTTCTGGGGAGGGCATCGAATAATTAAGGAATCAGTCATTATGTATATATTGTACATTTACTGTATCACTTATGTTCAAAGCATAAATATCTCTAGCTTCTACTACATGAAAATGAAACCAAAGGAGATAACTATTTGTGCAAAGAGGAACTCCCATTTCAAGTTATCATTCCTGTATGTTCATGCTTCTTAGGTACGGGAATCAGCTTCCTGTCAGTTCCAGGTTTAACACAACCAAAGCCAAAAAGTTAAAAAGGACTGCTTTGGTGAGATGAATTCAGGTGGGCTCTTTCACCAGGCAAAGAAATTTTGCTATTCAGATTACTGAGTCCAGTGCTAATGGTTCTGGGGCTTCACAACCTGGTAAGGAAAACTTTATTTACCATAGTTGGAGCAAGAAAGCTTTAGTGCTTAAAAAAAAAATACACATCAGGGGTGTTATGGAGAACATTTTCACCTCTTGCTCTGAACTGCTTTTTTGGCAACCAAATGTGGAATTTGTAGGCAGAGACATTTCTTCCAATTGGCAAACAAGTCCAATACTTTTTCTCCTCCTGTGACTGAATAAGATGAAAAGAATTCAAGTAATCTAAAGCTGGCCCAATAAATATCTAAATTAAAACATAAAATTCGAAACGCTTCAAGAAATAAAACCCTCTACAGTATCTTAAAAACGTTGACTGTTGGAAAATAAGTTTATTTAAAAAAATGTATTTGGCTCAGCACCAAGGTAAGGATTAGGAAGCTTGGAAAAATGCAAGTTCATGAAAAGTAAAAAAAGATGCGCTTCAACTCTAGAATTCGACCTCACTTGTGACATACAGTATATATGGACAGACACTTGTGGATACACATACACACAAAGTGCATGTGCACATATATATAAATAAATAAATCAAGTAGCCCCTAGTGTTTTCGGCGCCTTAGGTGAGCTGTAACTCTTGGCTTTGTTGTGGGTGAAGATTGGGAATTCTTTTTGTTTCCACCCCTGCCTGGTGAGGCGACAAAGCCTGAAAAGGATGAGAAACCCAGTGGCTTTAACAGAAAAGGAGAGCAAGAGCAAGTGAGGGCGAGGAGAGCGAGGAAATCCTCCTCCAGCCTCGGAGGGGGTGTCTCCCCCAATACCAGCGCCCTCCCCCCGGGCTCGTGGGGCGGGTCTGGTTTGCTCAGCAGCAGCAGCGGCGGCGGCGGCGGCGACGAAGGTGGTGGCGGCGGCAGCAGCAGCCCCGGGGCTCAGCCACGGCCTCTTGGCAGAGGAACAGCGGAGTCTCGGGCTGAGCGAGGCCCAGGAGAGATCCGGCCGCCGCCAGGATGGAGGAATCACCGAGCGGGAGCCCAAGCCACAGGGGACGGATTTCCTCTTCAGCCCACCCCTCCTGCCTAATGCTGGCGCCTGGCGGGGCCTGCATGGCTGGCTTCAGAGCGCTGAAGGGGGAGAGGCCTGGACCTCGGACTGGAGAGCGGCAGCCGGCAAGCGAGACGGGCACAGCGGGGTAACGGGCGAGCAGAAGCCGCGATCGGGAACCGACGCCGCCGCGGCCACTCATTGTCTCTCCCCTTCCACCCAGGGGGCAAACAGGAAGCGAGGCGCCTGGGCGAGCGAGCGACGGGCTTCCCAACCAATGAGAACGTCCGGCGGGGAGCGTAGCGGCGAATGAACGGGGAGAAGAGGGGCGGGACTTCCGGGCGGGCTGTCACCCTCTTCCCCCCTTTCGGGCTAGAGGCTCCACCTTTTGTGTTTCCCGCACAGTCAATCAAAATAGGAAAAAAAATCCCCCGGACCGCTCCGGCCGTGTCCGCCGCCGCTTCCCGCATCCTCTCCCGCCGCCGCCGCCTCCGCTCCACACCATGTGTAAGGCGGCGGGGAGTCCCGCCTGAGGTGCCCTAAACACACTATGACCGGTACGTAAAGCAGAGTGAGAGAGCACTCCCCGCAGCCAGTCCCAACCACCCCGGGGCCGCCGCCGCCGCCGCCGCTGCCGCCTCCGAGTGTGTGTGTGAGGCGGGGAAGTGTGAGTGTGTGCGGGGCGGGGAGGGGGCACAGCCTCCCTCCCTGCTTTCTCCTTCCCCCAGCCACCGTCCGCTCCTAGGAATCCCGTGCCCCCCCCAACCCCCGAAGCGCCGTCCCAAGCCTGGGCCCCGAGTCCCGCTGGGAGCGCATCCCTCCGGTGTGCGTGTGGGTGACCGACCGTGCGAGAGGAGAGAGCGCGAGTGAGAGCGGCGAGGAGGGAAAGGGGAGGAGAGGAGAGGAGAGGGGGCAGGGGCAGCGCGGGGAGGAGGAGGAGGAAAAGAGGAGGAGGAGGAGGAGGGTTACAGGCAGCCGTGGCGGGCGGGGGAAAGAGGAGGAGGAAGGAGGGAGGGAGGGAGCGAGCCACCAGCCCAGGGGGTGGGGGAGAGGGGAGGGGGGAGGGGAGAGATTTTCAGTCTGGGCTTTCTATAGTAATTTCTAGCTCTCACCGCCCGGCCCCCCCTTCCCCTCCCCCTCGGCCCCCCCGCGGCGCCTACAGCTCCCGAAAAGCCTGTGAAACAAGAGGAAATGGCTGCCTTAGACGTGGACAGCGGTGGCGGCGGCAGCAGCGGCGGCGGCCACGGCGAGTATCTGCAGCACGGAAACGGCGCGGCGGCGGCGGCGGCAGCGGCGGCGGCCCAGGTAAGGAAGGAGCTCCTCCGGCCCATGCCCAAACTCCCCCTCGCACTCTTTCTCCTCCCCTCGCCTCTCCCCTCCCCTCCTCTCTCTCCCTCCCTCCTTTCTTCTCCTCCTCCCTCCCTTCCCGTGCCCCCGCCCCCGCCCCTGAGGAGCTGGCCCGCCCGAGGCGCCGACGCGCCCAGCGCCCCCTCCCCCCCCCCGCTTGCTCACCCCCTCCCCCTCCCCGCGGTGCCCTCCCGGGGGGTTCCGGGCGGGCGGAAGGTAGAGGCCCGGGCGCGCAGCTCGCAGCTGGTGGGGTGTGTGCGCGCGCCGAGAGCGAGAGCGAGAGCGAGAGGGCGGGCGGCCGCTGGAGGGAAGGAGTCGCACTTCCTGTGTGAGCCGCGCTCGGCTGTAACCGCCACCCCCTCCCCTCCTTTCTCCTTTCTGAACCCGCCCATTGGGGGTAGGACACTCAGCCGTCACCGCTCGCTCTGCTGGCCGCTACCTGCAGCAAGATAGGGCCGCCATTGCCCGACGACGAGGAGGAGCCGGCCGCCGCCGGGAATCACCCCGCCGGGGCGGTAAGTCGGGCGCGCTCGGCCCTGCCCCTCCCCCAGCCCGCCCCCCCTCCCCGCCCCGGCCTGCCCGGGGACCCCCCCGCCCCCCGCCCGGCCTGCCCGCCGTCCCCGCGCTTTCGTGCAGAAATAGGGAGCGGGGAAGGTCGGGGAGGGAGCCGTTTTGTTTGCTTTCCTTCCTCTCTCTGCTTAAATCAGGAACCAGCCTAGGCTTCCCCCTCCATTGTCACTGCAGCACCTCGCGGAGAATGCTCCACAAAATGAAGCCTGGAAAGGCGGGTGGGGAAGAGCACTCACTCCAAAATGGATGTTGGAGCAGTTCCTCGCAGTGCTGCAAACTCCATCGCCGACCGCTGTTTTCTGAGGCTTTTATCGGCCCGAGCGCCAGCACAGCCCAGGCTTTGTTGTCCACTAGTGTCTTTGCCTTGAGAGTCTTGCCTGCTGGCGGTTTGGTCCATTTCACAGTCTCGATTTATGAATCGTAGAGAAAGTTAAGGCTTTTCTTTGTGAACGTTTAGACGTGTTTGGCTCTGTAGAAATAATTCGGATTGCTATTTGGTGATCCAGCACATTGTTCATTTCTGCCATTTGCATAACTGCAACATAAGTGAATATTCACGTGTGAAGGAATGATGAAATTTAAACATCCACTAACCAGGGGGATTTATTTGTCTTTAGAAATTTAATGTAAATACCAACAATAAAAACCGAGTATTATATTTGAGAATTTTCACTTCTGTGGAAGTTAATGTATGCCTATGATTTTGTCTGCCAAAACAAATCACATGTCCAAACCTGGCCTTCCATTGATCATTGTTTAGGACAATTAGGACTGCCAGTTTGACAGACTTGGTTGTACTGTTGTAATGGTTTTATAGTATTTTGGGAGTTTTTTGGGGGAGATGTGAAGACTGGTAAGTTTAAAATGAAGGTCCATTGCAAATTACCTGGAAACAATTTTTGGAGCACTTTAGTTTTGAACTTCAGGGATATAGTATTTGAATTACAGCCTTAGGAACAATATTGCTGCTTTAGTAACTTTTTAGCATATTCTACTTAATAAAATGCTAGTATTATCCTAAGTCATTCTTTGGTTATAGTGAGTATGGTAGTCAGTTTATTCCTATTTTTAAGATATTTTGATTATCCAATTTGCCAATAAATACTTGTTTTCTTCCATGTTTATACTTAAGTGACCTCTGTAGATTTTCAAGTTGAGCTTAAGACTTTTGATTGTTAAATTTTTTTGTTATAAATGTGCAAAGTTATACACTAGAGAGATTTGAAATACTTTGCCAAAGTGAAACAAAGGATTCCATTGTTCTTTTTAAAAAAAAAAACAAGCCAACTTCATTTAAATGCACTAAAAGTATAATTTAAGGGTTTTTTTTTTTAATGGCAAGAGTAGTATTAGATAAATTCTAGCTAAAAATGATGTGAAAGACATAGCTGTTGTATGCTAAGTTAAAGATTGATAGTCATGATCGATTTCCAAGTGTGGATAACTTTGTTCTATTTTACCATTCTTCTCCAAATGGCACAAAAATAGGTCCAATGGCTAACAGAAGACTATTGTAAAAGTAAAATTGTGAAGTAGATTCTTCTTTTATTCACTTTGTTTTTATCTGTTTAAAGTAGAACACAAATCTTTTTTTGACTGAAACTTAGCAAGTTTAGTATCAATTTACAAATGGGAGGTTGGGAGGATTAGGAGGAAGTATGTGTAAACATAGATGTATGTCAGCCATACAAGAAGGGTGCCTTCTAGCCAGTTGTGGCAGGAAAGAAGCTGAGTTGCTACCTTTCTGCTTTTAGCTCCTCCCCTGGGCTCCTTGATAGCACTAAACCAAACTTCCCGCCAGGTGAACTTAAGACAGGAAGAAAGAAGTAAGAGTAGTTTCTGGCACATGTGCATAGAAGTATTTATTTTGAGTAAAATTTAAGACTGATTTGAACATTAGCCTTAGGAAAAATATCTTTCTGGTTCAGAAGTGAATTTCAGACTTTTTTTGTCGTAGAAAATAAGAGGCATTAGTCCCATGGACAAACATTTTTCATTGAACACTTTTATTACCTAAGTGCTTTAGAAATTAATTTCTGTTAGTATGAAAGGTACATAACTTACTAATATACTTTATATACCCATGTACGTAATTTTAAGATTTAGGTTTTGCATTTAACATTTTGTGGGGGAAAAAGGCAATTGAAAAGCCAGGTGGCTGAAGTGGAGCTTTGCTTCTGCAGTTTTGTGAAGTTCAGTTCAACTTGGGTCTTTAGATCATTAATTCTGCACAGGAAAGTATTTATAAAATCATAGATGTAGAAAGAGAAAGGACCTTGGAAATCTCCTAGTCTTTTCCCTCATTTTCTAGAAGATGATGAAACTGAGACCCAGGGAGGAGGGTAAGTACTTCCCCAAGGTCACAAGGTGGTAAGTGGCTGAGCTGGGATAACAACTCAGGTTGTCTCAGAATCCATTGCTCCTTGTAAAAGTGACCTTGACCATGGGTGGACATATCTCAAAAGGCAGTTATGACAAGAATCCAGTGCCCTTTTGTGTTTACTTTGGTACTTCATTTGAAGCCTCTATTAAATTCTAGATATAAATCTGGAAGTTAAAAAGATACCCTTTTCATACATAGCAGCATTAATTCGCACAAGTTGCATAGATGTGAAATTTGGGGTTATTAGTTTAACATTAATTGTACTCCATATACATACTGTACTATGGACAGCTAACTTATGAAAGATTGCCTTCTATGTGAGTAAAGGTTTCTAATTTAATGTTGCATTGTTAGCACAGAATTTAGTTCTTAATGAGTGGTTCTTTCAAAGTTGACAAAAGGTACATTTTTACATTAGCTTTTATAAGAAAACATAGGCACTATCCTTTTACAGAGCGATGGCTTTATTATTTAATCATTATAAATTATATTCAACTTAGCATTTGCATACACTAATCATTAGTAATCCAGTCACTCAGAATCCAATAAATCAACAAACATTTATTAAGTGCTTGTTATTCCGTGGCAGGCATTGTGCTGAGGGTTTGGCTGCAAAGAAGCAAAAACACCAAAAGAGGCCCCCCAGGGAGTTTACCTTCTAGTGGAGATAGCATTTAAATTCATATCACATACTAGGTACATACTGAGTAAGGAAGGTAGTAATCTTTCTGGTAGAACTGGGAAAGCTTCCTGTACAAAGTGGCATTTGTCTTGAAAGAAGCCAGAGAATTTTGAAAGAATTTCTAAGATTTGTAGTTGAATGGAATATATGAAGGAATATCTCCTCCATCACATACTGCTGACCTAACATAGGTTTTCATATCCAATTAAACTCTTTCCTCTTAGCAACTCTTAAGCAGTTTGAATGGACTGAGATGTTAAAATAGTGATTCCATAATAGATATTGCAGATAATCCCAGGAGTACAGTGAATGCTTATTTACAGGTAGTCTATGAATTCTCTTGTCTGCAGGGAGAAAATCCATCCCCCATCCCATATTTTAATGCCTGGTTGCTCTGGAGAATGCAGCTGCAATGAATTGCCATAGCAACCAACCTAACGTTGGTGCCACCTCTGGGCTATCCTAAGCAATGGGTGGCTGGCTGGCTGAGTATTTATGTATTGTGGAAGGATGTATTCCTCATTTAGAGTATTATGAATTGATGGTATTTCAGAAGTACTAGTTTTGAGAAATGCCCTCTTCAATATAGATTTCATTTAAAATCTCTGTAAATCATTCATTAATGTACAACTAGCTGGGGAAACATGGGGAAACTTTCCCTTTCAGGCCTTAAAATTGGTGGTTTGGTTGACCGGCAAGTACATTTTGTGCTTGTGGAGCACAAAATGCTTCCTTTAAAAGCAAACTGAAAAACTGCTATCCCTTCCTTTGCCTGTACGTTTTGGAACCTGCTTCCATTCCTTTTTATTTTGCTTGTTTCTTATGGTATTTATTTTGGTTTTGTAAAGCATTACACACCAACAAAGGTTTTTGTAACTCATTACTTTTGCTACTCAAATTTAATTGGGTTGTATTCAGTATCCACAAGAGAAAGAAATTCTTGGGAGCAGTAACACTCCTTTTACCTAGGCTATGACCTAAGTGAATTCCTAGGGCTTGAGGTATGTAGAGGTTAAGTGATCTGTACATGGTTAAGGTGCTAGCAGTATATTATTACCTTCTAGAGGTATGCTTCGAACAAGATTTCCTTTTTAAAATGCTTTGAGTTACAAAACTGTACAGTTGCTCTGAAATGCTAAGAGAATGAATTGTGAAGTATCCTGAAAGGAAATCAACTCTGAGATGAGTACTATTGTTTAACCCCATTTTATAGCTGGAATTTTAGAAATGTAAGCTACTTGCCCAGGGTTGCATGGACTACTAGTAAGTGTTTGAGTAAGATTTGAACCCAGCCAGGTATTCTTGACTTCAAGCCTATTCTATTCACTACACTGAATTGATATAGAATTTTTTCCCTTTAGTCTGAGTCTAAAACAAATGAGTTTAATAGGACTAAATGGAAAATTGTACATTTGGGTTCAGAAAAATCAGCTTTATTAGATTGAAAGAGGTGTGGTTAGACAGTATTTGCACTTAAAAAATGTGAGACTTAGTGAAGTGGTAAGTTCAGTATGAGTAAGTAACAATATGGAAACTGAGAAAGCTTCACTAGGAGATACATAGTCTGAAGAGGAGGGATGTGTGGTCTGCCTTAATCAAATTCTTAAGTGTGACAATTGATTTTGTTTTAAAGAAACTTCTTTTTCTTCAGATGGTTGTAGGTTGTTGTATAAGTTGGCATGGGATAGGATTGGATTATTTGTGTTTGCAAGAATGTGGTAAATCTGTAAAAAGAAACACCTTCAATAAGGATGTTTACCTTTAAATATCTTCCCCCATAGAAAAAGAAGAAAAGGGAAGATATCTTATGCGGTATTTAAAATCACCTTGCTTTTAATAGAAATATTGATACTCATAATAAATTCTTAAAATTGTAAGTAAATTTGTTTTAATAGTAAGCTTAGGGTAAACTTTGAACATTTGGATTGAAATTTAACATTCTAAGAATATTTCATTAAAGATTTAAATATCTTTCAGTTTACTTAAAACATAAAGATAATGAAATCCAAATCTGGATTGCTACTGTAGCATTTGGAAAAGGAGAAAAGTAAGTCAGATTTGTCATTTAGATAGCAGATAGAAGGTATAGTCCCTGACACTTGTTTTAATTGTTGTATAAAGGTTTATATTTTTTGCTTAGGTCTCATTTAAATATTTTCTAGACTTTTGTATTGTTTTGTATTTTTTACACAATCATGGTCATCACTCACTAGACTATGAGAACCATTGCAAACAAGGATGCCACATCTTAATCTGAACTTGGTACTCTTCCAGTACTTGGTATAAAATTTTGAGTAGTGCTTAACAAATATTTATTTGGATTGAACTTAAAAGGCCATTGAAAAATATGTATGATGAAATAGAAAATTTTGGACCCCCTTATGTCAACTGTAAAGGCTATAAAGAATGATTTTAAGAAATGTTAGATACGTTTTTGCTGGCCTTTTTGCTAAAAGTCCTCAAGTAGTTTGTGTTGGGATAACTGAATAGATGCACATCCAATTCCCTTATTTTAGTTTTATGGGAAACAGAACACAAGTGGCTATTCTGACATTAGGATATAGGGAATGAGGATGTGTAATTGTGGATGGGGAGCAGTTTAGCTAAGTATCAATCCGTATTTATGTTCTCTTCAGCAGTACTCTTCCTCAAGGACTTGACTACCTAGTTTTCAGGGCAAGGAGATATCTTCCTTTGTGGCATTAAGAGCAGGTTATTTATAAAGCAGTAGCCAGCCATGTTCCCCATATTCCCTCAGCTTCTATGGGAAACCCTTTGGGGGAGATAGGTGACTACTATGCAGTAACCTTTGTCATTAATGAAAAGGAGTAGCTGTAGGTCACTTACACCACTTTATTTGAAAGCTCAGTGGAAAAGAAAGCATTTTAATGGATTACTAGTAGAGGAGTTAAGTATAAATTTACTCTAGAACAACACAACACAAATTGTCTTATAGAAGTTCTTGAGTCACACAATATGATTTGGGGACCTGTGAGAGAATTTTGATGCACTATTCCCTCACTCAGTATGAAATTTTATACTGTGCATTGCAGGGATGGGTGGAAATGTTTTGTGGCATGAAAATAGGTTTAGTTTTCTTTTCCTCCAAAATTTCCCCAACCTTTCTATCCTGAGTGTATTTTAGGTCCTCCCCCCACAATTTATGGACTTGTTCGTTGTCTGGCCTGTTAGATTTTTGTAATATTGTCTGGCCAGTTGTTTGGGAAATGCTACTCTAGAAGTGTGGTGATATAAAATGAACTCTTATCTTTGATGTCTAGCCAGTTAGTTTGGGAAATGCTACTCTAGAAGTGTGGTAATATAAAATAAACTCTTTATCTTTGAATTTAAAATTAATAGCGTTAGCACACAAATTTTATTTTTATAATTAAGCTGCTGACAGACTTTATTTTATTTTTGCTTTTTGGAGGGCAGTTGGGGTTAAGTGACTTGCCCAAAGTCACACGGCTAGTAAGTGTGTCAAGTGTCTGAGGCTGGATTTGAACTCAGGTCCTCCTGACTCCAGGGACTCTGCTCTATTCACTGCGCCACCTAGCCACCCCAAGCTGATAGATGTGAAAGCAAAATTTCAAGAGTACTTTTAGCATATTACATTTTCAAAGAAAAAGTCAGTGAGCATTATTAAACACCTACTATGTTCTAGGCATTGTGCTAAATTTGAGCATGTGAAGAAAGGCAAAAGACAGTACCTGCCCTTCAGAAGCTTAGTCTAATAGGAGAGATAACATAAACTATATTCAGACAAGCTGTATACAGGAAAAATGGGAAATAATTAACAGAGGGAAAGTAACGCTACTGTTGTTATTAGTGAAATTGGTACTATGAATTTTTTTTTCCAATAGTGATGAGAAGTTTGTGTTGAATTATTTTTACAATCCCTCTTTTGATCAGTGGCATGTGATGGATAACATAAACTGGGGGTGGGAGATCAGTTTGTGGGACAATTTTTTTTCTTCCAAGTGGTTCTATTTGTGAGAAATTAAGTCTGTGACCTTGGCTTTATTAACACCTCTGGTAGTGGCAATTAATATAGTTCACACATTAATGCTATTGATTGTAGGTTCTATTGTGATAATGGTATAATTTTTAATGTCAAGTAGTTGAATTACTACAAATGTTTTATAGAGTATCGTATAGGTTATTTGATTATATGTCAACTTTTTTTTTTCTGGGTCCAGACAGGTGACCTGACTTCTGTACAACTAGGAGAAACTCCAAACAGATGGGAGGTTTTGCCTGCAACATCCACCAATATAAAGGATGAAGCTGGTAATTTAGTACAAATTCCAGGTACTACTACAGTAACTTCAAGTGGGCAATATGTCCTTCCCCTTCAGAGTTTGCAGAACCAGCAAATATTTTCAGTTGCATCAGGATCAGATTCATCTAATGGTACAGTGTCCAACGTTCAGTATCAAGTCATACCTCAGATTCAAACAACAGATGGTCAACAAGTCCAGATTGGTTTCACAGGCTCGTCAGATAATGGGAGTATAAATCAAGAAAGTGGTCAAATTCAGATCATTCCTGGCTCTAATCAAACATTACTTGCTTCTGGAACACCATCTTCTAATATTCAGAATATTTTATCACAGACTGGACAAGTCCAGGTTCAGGGAGTTACAATTGGTGGTTCATCTTTTCCTGGACAAACCCAAGTAGTTGCTAATGTGCCTCTTGGTTTGCCAGGAAATATTACCTTTGTACCGATCAATAGTGTTGATCTAGATTCTTTGGGACTTTCCAGCAGTTCTCAGACAATGACTGCAGGCATTAATGCTGATGGACATTTGATAAACACCGGACAAGCTATGGATAGTTCAGATAATTCAGAAAGGACTGGAGATCGAGTTTCTCCTGAAATTAGTGAAACTAATACTGATACAGATTTATTTGTGCCAACATCCTCTTCATCACAGTTGCCTGTTACTATAGATAGTTCAGGTATATTACCACAGAACACCAATAGCTTGACCACTTCTGGTAGTCAGGTGCACTCTTCTGATCTTCAGGGAAACTATATCCAGTCATCTGTCTCTGAGGAGACACAGACTCAGAATATTCAGGTCTCTACAGCACAGCCTATTGTACAACATCTACAACTCCAAGAGTCTCAGCAGCCAACTAGTCAAGCTCAGATTGTGCAAGGCCTCACACCCCAGACAATCCACGGTGTGCAAGCAGGTGGCCAGAGTATATCCCAGCAGGCCTTGCAAAATCTCCAGTTGCAGCTGAATCCTGGAACCTTTTTAATTCAGGCACAGACAGTGACTCCTTCTGGACAGATAACCTGGCAGACATTTCAAGTGCAGGGGGTACAGAACTTACAGAATTTGCAAAACTTACAGATACAGAATACTTCTGCCCAACAAATAACTTTGACACCTGTTCAGACTCTCACCCTTGGTCAAGTTGCAGCAGGTGGAGCCTTGACTTCAACTCCAGTTAGTCTAAGCACTGGTCAGTTGCCAAATCTACAGACAGTTACAGTAAATTCTATAGATTCTACTGGCATACAGCTACACTCAGGAGAGAACGCTGATAGCCCTGCAGGTATGTATAATTTAACACTTTAGCAAAATAATCTTAAAATGTACTATAGTACTTGAATTAATAGACTTGTATGTCTGTGTTATGCCTTAGATGAAACAAGTGATTTGTAATTTACATAAAAATTATTTTTGATTTAACACTGTTAGACTTTTAAAAAGTGATATGTTTAATTTTTTGTAGTACATTTATAGGAAAATAAATAATTTCCAGATTGCTTTCTTCTTTTTAAGATGTTAAAATTTTTTCTATCTGCAGAAATTTTCTAAGACTGTTAACTAGTGACATTTGAATTTTCAGCTTTATCTCTATCTCCATACTTTAATCTGGACTGACTGACAAGCATTAGATTTTTTCCGTTGTACTTCTGTTGGATACATTGGAATTGGGTTAGGTATTTTTATGAATTACTCTGTTTTTCATAGAGATAACTGGAACCAGTGTGGTATTGGGGAAAGAACACAGGAATGACTGTAAAGAGACACCTGGGTTCTGACCCTATCCCAGTCACTACATAGCAAGCTGCTCACTTCCCATATGCTTCTCTTTCTTCTAAATTCAGCAAGGTAAAATGAAAGGGATAAATGTTGTGCACTCAGGCTAAAAAGACAATTGTAGAAGTGTTATTTGTGGGGGGCACCTGGCTAGGGAGCAGTTTATGTGGTAATAAGACAGGATTTTAGTAGTGACCACAAGCTGAGTAGAAGTCAATAATAAATGCATAACTGCTCAAAAAGCTAATGAAATCTTAGATTGATGGAAATCTAGCACCCTGAACAGGGAGGATTTAATATGCCCATTGTACTCCGTGCTGGTTACATCATGTTTTTAGGGTTATATTAATTTCTGGATCCCATTTAAGAAAAGTGATGTTGGTAAATTGAAGTGTATCTGATGCATTTGGGATGGTAAGCAGATGCAAAATCATATCCCATGAGAAACTGTTGAAGCAGTGTGATGTTTCTAGCCTGAAGAAATTTAAGAGAGATATTCAATTCAGTAAAGTGCCTACTGTGTTTCTGGCACTGTGCTATGTTCTAGTGAGACAGAAAGAAGCAAAAGACTGTTTGTGCTGTGTTGGGATTTGATTTATTTGGGGTGGGGGAGCTTCAGAAGACAAAATCTAAGATCATTGTGTGGGATGCAGATTTATGAATAACAATTAGAACTATGCGAAAATAAAATGGATTGCATTATTAGGTTTTAAATTCTCCATTCCTAGTAGTGTTTAAGCACAGATTGATCATTTTCCCAGGGATGATTTAGATGAGATGCATGTGTTGGGTAGGATATTGGAGTGGATGAGTCAGAAGGACCCTTTCTTAAGACTACGGACAGTTCTTGCTTTCCTTAAGTGTTCTTACTTGCTTGCTTACTTAGTTACTTACTTAACTGAATTCAGCAGAACTCTACTTATGCCCATGAAAGTGGGGTTGGGAAGAATGGAGGGGAACAGGAAGGGAACCATGCACCTGTGAAAGTAGGAGGCTGGGGGCGGCTAGGTGGCACAGTGAATAGAGTGCCGGCCCTGGAGTCAGAAGGACCTGAGTTCAGAGCGGGCCTCCGACACTTAATCCACACAGACAAAAACCTAGCCGTGTAACCTTGGGCAAGTTACTTAACCCCAATTGCCCTAAAGGGGTGGCTAGGTGGCACAGTGAGTAAGAGTGCTGGCCTTGGAGTTGGGATGACCCGAGATCAGATCTGGCACCCACGCATAAATAATGACTAGCCTTGTAACCTTGAGCAAGTTACTTAACCCCAATTGCTTTAAAAAAAAAAAAAAGAAAGTAGGAGGCTGGCATAGTTCAAGTACATATGGGGCCTGGATAGGGGCACAGACAGGAGAGGACTAATAGCACTTGGGAGCTGGGGATAGATATGCAGTATCTGAGCCAGAAGGAAGACAGACACCCATGGTCATGTGGGTAGAGTGGGGCAAAGGTCTCCTTTCTTGGCCCACCTTGTTGGGGGGGGAGGGTCTCAAGCCAAATCCTCTATCCTTCTGTTGTTTTGCTTTCGCTTGGAGGTTTTAGGTTTTTTTTCCTCAGGGTTGGGGGGAGGCTTTGGAGCTCTGAGCCAAGGTCAGACATGGAGAGATAGAGAGAATGCTGTACTATACAGTATAGTTAATGGGTGTTTTTTTTTTAATACAGATTTCTTTCAGAATTCTTTTTTGTTGTTGTTGTTTATTTTTAGTTTTCAACATTCATTTCCACAAGATTTTCAGTTACAGATTTTCTTCCCATCTTTCCCCTACCTCCCACCCCAAAATATCAAGCCTACTGAATACCTCTTCCCTCAATCTGTTCTCTCTTATATCCTCCCCCATTCCTCCTCTAACTTTCTAGTAGGACAAGATTTCTCTACCCCAGTGCCTCTATGTCTTATTTCCCAGTTGCATGTAAAAAAACAAAAACAAATTTTTTTTTGGAGGGTAATTGGGGTTAAGTGACTTGCCCAAAGTCACATGGCTAGTAAGTGTGTCAAGTGTCCGAGGTCAGATTTGAACTCAGGTCCTCCTGACTCCAGGGCCAGTACTCTATTCACTGTGCCACCTAGGTTCCCCAAAACCAATTTTTTTAAACATTTGTTTTTAAACCTTTGATTTCCACATTCTTTCCCTCTTCCCTCCTCACCACACCCACTGGGAAGATAAGCAATTCAGTATAGGTTATATATGTGTAGTTATGCAAAATATTTCCATAGTTGATATATTTAAAAGACTAACTATATTTCCCTTCATCCTATCCCACCCCCCACTTATTCTGTTTTCTACTTTGACACTGTGCCTTTTCAAAAGTGTGTGCTTCTAACTACCACCTATTCCAATCTGCCCTCCCTTGTATCATCCCCTGCTCTTATCCCCTTTCTCCCTACTTTCCTGTAGGGTAAGATATCCAATTGAGTGTGTATATTATTCCCTCCTTAAGCCAAATTCAATGAGAGTAAGGTTGACCCATTCCCTTTCACCTTCCTTTCTTCCCCTCCATTCTAACAGTTGTCTCTTGCCCCTTTATGTGAGATAATTAATCCTATTGGGGTTAAGTGACTTGCCCAAGGTCACATGGCTAGGGGGTGTGTGTGTGTGTGTGTGTGTGTGTGTGTGTGTGTGTGTGAGTGAGAGAGAGAGAGAGAGAGAGAGAGAGAGGTGTCTGAGGCTCAGGTCCTCCTGATTCCGGGCTGGTGCTTTATTCACTGCACCACCTAGCCACCTCAGTTTACCCTATTCTATCTTTCCCTCTCTCCTTTTCTCATTATATTCCTCTCTCACCTATTAATTTTATTTTTTAGATATCATCCCTTCCTATTCAATTGATCCTGTACCCTCTGTCTATGTATACATGTACACATATATACACACACTCACATGTATTTATACATACATACACTCTCCTATATAAACATAATATATGTACATATACACATATATTCCCTTCAATTATCCTCACACTGAGATGTCAAATTTTCTGTTCAGCTCTGGTCTTTTCATCAAGAATGCTTGAAAGTCCTCTATTTCATTGGATGACCATATTTTCCCCTGTGACATTATACTCAGTTTTGCTGGGTAGGTGATTCTTGGTTTTAATGGGTGACTTCTTCCTTTGACCTCTGGAATATCATATTCCAAGCCTTTTGATCCCTTAATGTAGAAGCTGCTAGATCTTGTGTTATTCTGATTGTATTTCCACCATATTCAAATTTCTTCCTGACAGCTTGTAATTCCTCCCAGCTTTGACCTGGGAACTCTGGAATTTGGCTATGATATTCCTAGGAGTTTTCTTTTTGGGATCTTTTTAAGAGGCTGTTGGTGAATTCTTTCAGTTTCTGTTTTGCCCTAGAATATCAGGGCAATTTTCCTTGAGAATTTCTTGAAGGATGATTTCTAGGCTCTTTTTTTTTATCATGGCTTTCAGGTAGTCCAATAATTTTTAAATTATCTCTCCTGGATCTATTTTCCAGGTCAGTGGCTTTTCCAATGAGATATTTCACATTGCCTTCAATTTTTCCATTTGTTTGGATCTGTTTTATAGTATCTTGATTTCTCATAAAGTCATTAGCTTCCATTTACTCTAATTTTAAAGGAATTATTCTCTTCAGTGAGTTTTTGAAATTCCTTTTCCATCTGGGCAGTTCAATTTTTTCAGGCCTTCTCATTGGCTTTTTGGGCCTCTTTTGCCATTTCAGTTATTCTATTTTTTAAGGTGTTATTTTCTTCAGTATTTTTTTGGGTCTCCTTTAGCAGACTGTTGACTCGATTTTCATGATTTTCTTACATAATTTTCATTTCTCTTTCTAATTTTTCTTCTACTTCTCTTATTTAATTTTTAAAATCCTTCTTGAGCTCCTCCATGGCCTTTAACCAGCTCATATTTTTCTTGGAAGCTTTTGATGCAGGAGTTTTGACTTCATTGATTTCTTCTGGTTCTATGTTTTGATCCTTTTTGTCCCCAGAAAAGGATTCTGTGCTCTGATTGTGCTTCCTGTGCTTGCTCATCTTGCCCAATTACTTGACTTTTGAGTTCTTTGCCACAGTAGAACTCTGCTTCCAGATTGCAGAGCTATGTCCCAAATTGCTGGGGTTTTAGCAGATATTGTCAGAACTATGAGGAGGGCACCCTCTCTACGGACACCCCAAGCTCTGGCACACTGGCCACACTGGCCACACACACCAGGACTACCACCCAAGACCAGGATCCAGATCTAAGCAGGTCAAAGCAAGGGCTGTTACCCTCTAAATGGTCACTTGGCCCCCCTAAGATCTGCAGGCCAAGAGCTCCAGAGGCAGCCACATGGCAGCTGCTGCCAAGCCTCCTCCATCTCTCACTCTGGGAGCAGGGGCAGGATAGCTGTCACCCAGTTCCAACTGAGTTTCCCACTGACCTTTTACTTTCTCTTTGGTGTTTTATGGGTTGAGAGGTCTGGAAGAAGCCACTGCTGCTGGTTGATTCACTCTCCTGAAGTCTACTCTAGCTGGTTGGGGCTGCTGCTCTGGGTCTCAGACTGTGCAGCTCAGAGCCTGATGTGATAGACCCTTCCTGTCAGCCTGCCAGGGTGCCTTCAGCAGGAGATTTGTTTCACTTTGTGGGTTCCATAGCTCTAAAATTTGTTTAGAGTCATATTTTATAGGTATTGGAGGTGTTTGGAGCGGGAGCCGGGCGGAGTTCCTACTTTTACTCTGCCATCTTGTCTCTGCCCCTTCTTTCAGAATTCTTAATTTAAAGTCAAATTTGCATAAAATGAGTAACAGTCTGCATTAAGTTCTGTAACTTAGTACTAAGCTGAACTTTAGTTTTCTTAGCTGTAAAATGAACTGGATTATATTAGCTCTAACATTTTATGATCTATAATTTCTTATAGAGTTGCATTGCAGGCATTTTATATATATATATATATATATATATATATATATATATATATATATATATATATATTCATTCTGTAAGTTTGCTAGTTGCATGTGTTGCTCAGTCTTTGTAGTAATATTGGAAGTGAAATTCTCTTTCAGTAAGAAATCTCAAAACAGAGATATTAGCAATGTTACTCTGTCATTTAGACAAACACTAAAGCATTACTATCAAGTTTTTTTGTTTCTATTAGCTTTCATTGCTTCCACTATTCCACTTTGTATTTAAGCCTTTATAAGAATTGTGATATGATACACTACTTGTACAGATCAGTGATGATTTTCAGTCATTATTGAGATGGGTGTGACATGAATTCAATTTAATGGTGGTGCTATACCAACATTAGAGTGCTGGGTTACTTTTAAACTTTAGATTAATTTTGATTTGGGAAATAGACTCCTTTGATAGTCAGGCACCCTGTGGTGGCAGAAGAACTGGGACTAGGATTCATTATTCGATACATAACACCTTTAGTTCATTTTAGTTCTACCTGGTTAAAAGTGGGTGTTTTAAAGAAATCACAGATAACTTCAAATGCATAGTTCCTTAAGCCTGTTATATAAAGCAAGTTCTTTAAGCCTGTCATAGGAAGCTAATCAGTTGTGATCATGTCAGGAGAATTTACTTATGACTTTATGGGTTTATGTTGGTTTCATAATTAGGTTGATAGAAACAACCAAAGGCCTTCAAAGTCAGATAATAAATACACTGGAAGTGCTTTCAGAGCAGAAGTACTATATGAATTGAGTGAAAGGTGGAATTATTTTAGAGTGGTAATTCAATAGCTTGAAGAAAAATGGTAATAAAGGGTAAAGAACCATTCTAACATGCCATTAAAAGAGTATGTGCTGGAGTTTGTTTCTGTTTCAAAAGAATGTTGAAGGAATAAAGTGAAAAATAAGCTGGTAAAATACAGATGAAAAAAATAGGGACTGGGCCTGTGTTGTCACTGATAGAGGCAACTCTTCTGAATGATGAAACTCCAGCTAAGTGACATAATGGGTAAATACTGTACTTAGATTCAGGATGACCTGAGTTTGATACTTAATCCTGCCTCTGACACTTGGTAGTGGGTAACCTTGGGCAAGTTACTTAATCTCTTTGCTTCAGGTTTTTTTTAATCTGTAGAATGAGAGGTAGAAATTGATGACCTTTACTTAACTATTCAGATCTCTATTCAGAGATCTGAATCTCTGTGATCCTGTGATAGTAATATAAATGGGAAATTTTTCAGAAATTTAAAGTCCTGTAGAATACTAAGGGGTTAAGAACTTAAAAGAGATGTACAGCCACCTAGCATTTGGTTTTTTTCCTTTTAAATAATTGTGTGTTTTCTCAAAAGCCTTGGTGCCTTCATTTAACTTTCTTGGAATTTTATTTTAAATATGATGAATTTTAATTAGTTATGATTTTATTATTTAGACCCTTTTGTTTCCCTGCATTGTGAACTAATACACTTGCATGCATTCAGTTGTAGGTCAGTAAAATTTAAATGATCTCGATTAATTATTTTCACAAAAATGCATTCTAAGGATTCAGATAAGAGGACTACAAATTCCTTTTCATTCATCTCAGCTTTTAGCACAGTACCTGGCACATAGTGGCAGCTAGTTTGCACAGTGGATAGAACACCCACTGAAGTCAGGAAGATCTGAGTTCAAATGTGTCCTCATATATTTATTAGCTGTGTGACCCTGGGCAAGTCACTTAACCCTGGTTGCCACAGTTTCCTTTATGTAAAATGAGCTCGAGAAGGAAATGGCAGATCACTTCAGTATTCTTGCCAAGAAAACTCCCACGTGGGGTCACAAAGAGTTGGACACAGTGACTGAGTAACAACTGGCATATGGTAGGTGCTTAATAAATGTTGATTGATTTATTGGTCCTGTTCTGCTCATAGTGCATTCTTGAGAAATTTACTAGCATCCTCTGTAAATCAGTTTAATTCATGGGAGATCCTTGTTATGTGATTTAAAGGGATTTGAGGTCAGCCCACACCAATTTCTCTACTGTCCTCAATGTAGGAAAATACTAAACCGTACTTATCTAAGGAATTCATTTCTTTTGTTTCCTTTGACATTGGTGGTACTTCCTCCACCATCCCCTTTTCAAAAAGAAAGGATAGGGTAGAAAGGAAAAGATTTGTTTAATTTTATTAGTTATAAAATGGCTTTTTTTTTTACATCTCCATAGACTAATGATTCTTAGAACTTTTGAAAGAGAATAATTTATTACCAGAAGAACTGAATGTTATGGGTTGATAGAGGGGTCTTTTTCTTGTCCTTGATTCCTGCTATCGTTTTAAATTGACTGAGGAGAGATTGAGAATCAAGTGGTACTTATCGTTTTTTGTTAGTGTTCAAATATTTATCTTGTGGGGAGATAAAAATCAACTCTTCTTAAAAAGAGATTTCATTTGAACTGATAAAACATTTAAAAATAAATGGAAACCTTACCAGCAAAATGTCAATTGTAATGAATATGGATTATTTCTAATAACTTTTTGATAACTCCTTCATGTTCTTTTTTAGGAAATCCTTATAAGTACATAGAGAATCATTAATCATTAGAAGTTTAGTCTAATTGAGAAGGACAAGGAAGATATGTGAATGCAGGGAAGCTTCTGAAGATTTGAGAAAGTCTGCCCAAAGTCTGCCTGTTGGCAACTGCTGAATCTAGTAGACAAAGTTAAGCATAATGGGATGATGTGATGTGTGCTTATTGACCTAAAATATGGAGATGGGTAAAAACAGACCTGATCAGCCTGTTAAATTTTGTTTAAGAAAAGTTCGTAAGCTTGATAGGAATGTGTGTTGTTGGGGTGAGGAGGTCAAATTAGAGAAATGCAAGGAGAGAGGATTAACAAAGATGAGAACTTTTTGAGCATATCAAAATCATGGTTTACCTCATCTGTTGATTTTCACGTCTAATGAAGGCAAATGTCATGACAAGAACTATAAAAGAAATTTTATTAAAGTTTCTCAACTTGTATATGAAAAAATAGTCACAAAACATAAACTTCCTCATTTATTTAAGTGAAATAATTGCATTTTTTTCAGGTGATAGTGGTTATTCTGCTATTACATTTTGGAAAAATGTTTAACTTGCTGAGTTGAGAGAATTTACTCCCCAGTCACTTATCAGCAAGTAGAATGGAAAAAGTATTAGCTCTGGAATCAGGATTTTGATTCAGATACCACCTCTGAGCTTAGTGACCCTGGGCAAGTCATTTAATATCCCTGGGCCTCCGTGTCCTCATCTGTAAAGGAAAAGGGGCTAGACTAGAGGGCTGCTGAAAGATCTTCTAGCCTGAGGTCCTGTGATCCGGTGTAATTTGGTAAATAAAATGACCGAATCAGCAGTCACACAAGTAATCTGAAATCATAATAAAGCACTGATAGTAAATGTATAATGTGTAGTTTATGAAAATGAAATCTATAGCTGGGTTGTGAAGGCATATAATTTTACCAAAGCAATAATATGCTGCTAAAAAAATAGAATAATTTAGACTATTAGCTTAAAACAGTTGACTAAAATAAAACTTATTTTATATAGTAAAATAATAATAGTGATGATGCAAATAAAAAGGCAGAAAAGATAGGAATAAATCTTCATTTTCTTTATTGTAATCTCTAACAATTTTTGTTAGTGAAGTATGCGATAGTAGAAAGCACTGACCTTAGCATTACAAAGGCCCAGGTCTTTAGGTGAGCTCTGCCACTTAGTACAGGCTACATGATATAGACAAGTTATACTACTATTTGGGGCCTCAGAATGCTTATCTGTAAAATGTAAAAAAAAAAAAAAAATGGTACCAGATGATCTCTAAGGTCTCTTCCTGCTATAGCATTCTGTGAATCCATGAGTCATAACAGTTGTGGCCCAAGTTCGAAATTTAGTCTACCTTAATTTCTCTGAGCTAGTTAGTAGTCGACTTGATCTTTCCATTCTGTTCCTTGAATTTATCAGCTCATGGAGCAAGCATAAATCCTTCCTCTGTAATGCAGGGCACTTTATCATTCCAGAAAATATAGAAAAGTTAGATAAAAACACGCTTTTTTCTGTATCTGTAAATATAATAGTGTGATTTTTATTATTCTTGTTATTATTATAAATTGTGCTAATCTTACTAATATTGAGCTCCCATATATAGACTAGATTTCTTGTATAAATGTAACTTGGTCATAATGAATAATTTTTTAACTATTACTTCATCTGTTACTTTTGCCACATTTTTATTTAGTGTATTTTGCATCTTATTTATTAGTAATATTAGCATATAATCCCTCTTCTTTTATTTCTCCCTAGTTTGGGTATCAAGGTTTGTCTTACAGAAGAGTAGTAAAGTCTTTTTGTTTTTGAGAAGTTTATGTACTCTGGTTATTTGTTTTTGTTTGATACATGTTTGATATTTGTTTAAATATGTTTAATATTATTCACATATCCTTTTTTTGCATCAGACTTTTTTGGGGGGGGAATTAATTTATAGTACTTTCATTTTCCCTTTCTGAGAATTTAGTTTTTCTTATTAATTTTGTATTTTATATTTTTGTAGATACTCAATTAAGACTTGTCAGTCCCATTTCCTCAATATCTCTTTTATCTGTCCCTTTCTATATATTAATACCACACCTATCCTAATCCAGATCCTCCTCATCTCTAGTCTGTTATTATAATAGTTTTATAATAGAAATCCCTCAGTTGAATCTTTTCTCTCTCCATTCTATCCTACATACAGATGCCTAAAGTTCATGTTTATCCATGCATGTCTCAGGAAGATTAAGGGGATACCTGTTGCTTTTACGATAAACTATAATCTCTTCTGTTTGACATTTAGAGCCTTTTGCCACCTAGCTCTAGCCTGCATTTCCAGATTGATTACATAAAGCTGTACACTTCAGTCAAACTAGCCTCCTTGCTATTACCAATACGTGATATTCTCCTACTTCTGTGCTTTTTGGAGGGTTGTCTTCTTACTCTTAGGAATGCTCCATTCAGTTTTACCTCTTGAAACTCCAGCTTCTTCCTTAAAAACTCAAATACCATTTCCTTCAAATGATCTCCCTGATTTCCTCCATTTACTAATCTCCCTCCCTCCTCCCAATAACTTTTTTTGGGGGGGTGGAGCATATGGGGTGGATAATATCCAGTATTGACTCAGCTTTGAATAATTGTGTTCTACAGTAGAATATAAACTTCTTGAGGGCAAGGACTCTCATTTTTGTTTTTGACTCTTCAGTACTCAATATGCAATAGGAACTTACAAAATACTTATTTGATATTCATTTCATTGTTATATGACTAAGTATAGTTGTTTCTTATGTTTTTCTTAATTTTCCTATTTGCTGGTCTCTCCCCCTACCTTTTTCATTTTTGATGAAGATACCTTTAGTTTTCTTTTAAAAATCAATTTAGTTAATGATATATTTTGTCAGTCTTTTAAAAGATCAGTTCTTTAGTGGTCCCTCTATTTATGATTTTCTTTCAGTTTTGATTTTGAAAAATTTTATTTGTTTGTTTTGGAGTTATTGATTTTTCTAAATTTTTTAAGATTTTAAACTAATGTGTCTTCTCTTTCCTTTTGTTAATATGGTCGGTGAGAGTCTTCTTCTCCCATCTACTTTTAAATACATCTCATAAATTTATGTATGCTGTCTTGTTATATTCTTTTTTAATGTAATTATTGTATCTGTTTAGCCTTTATCGGTCTCTGCATCTTTTTGACTGTGCTTTTTATTACTTAGATTTTAAAAGGATACTTACTATTCCTGCCTTTTTTGCCTTGATAAAGGAGTTTTTTTGTATCTTAGCTTTTGTAAATGTGACTGAAAAATAGGTACTTCTGGGTTCCAACTAAATAATTGCCAAAGATCTATGAAAATCTATTTATTCCAGCCTTCTGTTGTGATAAACAAGATCTGAAAGAGGCACTTTGAGACTACTCATTTTGCTTCGGTCTTTTTATAATTGAATTAACTTTTTATTTTAAATATTTAGATGCTACAGTATATTTAATATTGATATTGTTTTGTTATCTCAGGATTTTCTGGTTTATCTCTCTTGATAGTATCCATTTTTCTGTCCACGATTGTACTTTACCGAAGATCATGAGTACTATTCCTGCTCTTTTGGAGTCAGGTGAAGCATAATTTATTTAAACTCTTAGTGCTGCTATGTTGGGTTATGATTTCAAATCCATTTTGTACCTCTGATTTTTTTGAGCAGTTTTAGCCCATTTACATTTAAGGTTATGATCATTAAGTTTCTTTATCCTTTATCAAGACCCAGTGAGTTATTTAACTTGTTTTGCTTGAAAGAATTAGTTTTCAGTCTTTCCTCAGACAAAGATACCTTTCTCAACTTTTATAATTGTGCCCAGACCTCTTTCTTGGTTCTAACTTTTACTGACAGAATCTCTTTAAAACTTGCTTTGCTCAGTTCAGACAGGGCTATTTTACTTCTGAAGGACCTCTCTCCCTGCTCTTCAGTCCTCACTCCTTGGCTACCTCTTTGTTTGAATGACTTTTTACTTCTGGCTATTGGATTTCAAGAAAAAAATCACTGTGTTACTTTCTTCTTTTTTCCTCTGGGATATTTCTATTAGCATACTGTTCCTAGGATTAGCCCATCCATAGCTATCTTTTCTTGCTATTGTTGTTCCTTCAAAGACCATTACACAAGGTGAGGGGATGACAATCTTTTCTGTTTTAAAAAATATGTAAAATTTGATCATTATCATTACTCAGATTTTTCATGTTCTGTGAATTTGAAAACCTTTATTGAGGTTTTTTCTGCTAAATTTGCACCTCAGAGACCCTTTTTGAATGATTGAAAGCCTGAAATCACATTGAAGATCCATTATATTTAATAAATATAAGTAAGACTAGACTTAGTCTTTCAGAATATATTATCCTTGGGTAAGTTATTACTAGTTATTATACTTTTCAACATATCACTTTACAATCTTTTTAAACATTGCTTTTAAATGATTAGTCCCACCCATTTAAAAGTAGTATTCCTTGGTGGGGGTGGGGGGTGGTTGTGGTAGTAATAATAATAGTTGACTTTTATATTTTGCTTTAAGTTTTTTAGGCACTTTGCATATTCTGTCTCATTTGAATCTCACCACAGCCCTGTCAGGTAAATACTAAATATATCGTTAACCACATTTTACTGATGTGGAAACCAAATTGCCCATACTATAGCTAGTAAAGTATTGGAGGCAGAATTTTAATCCTTGTCTTTTCTGCCTCCAAATCTGACATTTTTGTCTGCTACCAGTATAATAATAACAATAACAACAATAAAGAGCTAGCTTTTGTATAATTCCTACTATGTGCCAGTATTGTGCTAATCACTTTATAGGTTATCAAAAGAGATCATCTTTTGATAACTTTGACTCCACTTAAGTGAACTGTTTCCTTCTGGCACCTTGTATGGTACTTTACTTGATAGTGAAGGTATGAAACTTCACTCATTACTGTTTTTGGATACATTAAACTTGGGGTTCTTCTCTGACAGTTTTTCCTGTCTTTTCATCTGCATTTTGTTCTCTAATTCTAATGTTTTTAAACATTTTTGGGGGGAGGTGGGGGAGAATGGTTTCTGAACAAATGGTATTAGACTTAGTACTTTGTCTTCTTATTCTGGCACAATAATGATTCTTAGATTTTATTAAATTCTGTCCTCAAAGTCTTATTACTTTGCTTAGTAGAATATTCTTCCAGTTTTGCTGTTTAAAATTTTTCCCCCAGATAATTTTTGCATCTTTGCATTTTTGTGTTTTGTATCTGCCATTCTTTTTCAGTGTCTAGGGATTTATTACTATTTATTAAAAAAAATCTTATTACATTTTTAAACTATCAACTCTTATTGTTTTATTTAAAAAACACTTGTTCATTGATTCAGTTCCTTTTTAAAATTTTATTTGAAATTAAAAACCACCAATAAAAAGAACAGTTCTATATACAAAATAGAATAGAAAAAGAAGGGAGGTTGTATTTGAAATTATGAATTACTGTTACATATAGTTTACTTTTCAAGTATATAATTAATTCAACATATAACTTTAAAAGATGGCTTGTTTGTGTTTCCTTCTAATCGGCACTCTGACCTGCCTTCTGTTCTGCATATTTAAAAAAATGTTTCATTTTGACCCCTTTTTCTTTTCCAGGGTTGAGGGTGAATACAATTTCTAGTATCTTTTTCCCCTCCAGTCTTTTCCCCACTTAGGGGAAGAAACATAGGCAAAGTTAAGTTAAAAAAAAAAGTACACCTTGTTTTAGTTTTAGTAACTAGAAATTGACTATAGTTGATTATAGTCAGTTGTAGTCTTGTTGACTTTAACTAAAAATATTTAATCTCATTTACTACCTTGAGTCTGTCCATGTTCTGGCTGGAGAAGGGAAGTATGCTTCATTATCAGCCCTCTGTATTCATGTTTGGTGATTGTATTCAGTTTTTGAAGTTTTTCAGAGTTGTTTTAGTATAATGTTGATGTCATTGTTTAGGTTATTCCCAGGCTCTGCATCAGTTTGAAACTTTGTAATTTCTTACAGTGTACTAATCCATTGCTGTTTATATACCATAATTTGTTCAGCCATCTCTCAGTCAGTGGGCACTCCTTGGTTTCAAGTTCTTTGGTACTACAAAAAGAGATACTATAAATATTTTTCACTTAAGAGTCCTTTTCTTCTTTCTTTAATCTCTTTAGGCTATAGGTTAGGCCTAAAAGTAGTATCTATCACTGGGTAGAAGACTTTTGAGGCATAGTTCCAAATTGATTTTTTTAGTATGGGGTAGGTTGGGCCAATTTATAGTTCCACAGACAGTACATTAGTTTGCCTTTTCTTTTGAATAACTAGGTAGAGCATTTATTTAGTGCTTATTATACAAGCACTGTATTAGACACTGAGTATATTAATATAAGCAAATAAGACAGTAGTAACTGCTCTCATGGAGCTTATATTCTAATTGGGGTAGACAGTACATAAAGGGGAGATGGAACAAGGAGTGGGTAGATGGACTAGGTTCTGGAAAGATGTCAAAAGCTCACCTCTCAGACAGAGATAGGGAATCTGATGGCTGGAAAGCAGGCAGCATAATGAAATGGCTGAGAAAAAGCTTGGGAACTGGGTGAAAGTTCACATGTCAGAGGTAAGAGTCTCAGGGTGGAGTCCAGGTTTGTGGTATAGTAGAGGTGAAGATAGTGACCACAATTGTCTTTTTCCTTTTTTTTGTCATCTTTGTCAATTTTATGAGTATAAGAATAATTTATAGTTCTCTAATTATTAGTTATTTGGAGCATTTTTATATGATTGTAGTAAGATGTATTTATTTTAAAGACCTGCTTCTTATAAATTTAAAATGGTTCCTTTTATATTTCAGATATTAGACTTTTATCGGAGAAACTTTCTGTAAAGATTTTTTCACCAGATACCTGTTTCCCTTCTGATATTTTAACTGCATTTTTTTATTTTTGCAAAAAGTTTTAAATTTTATGTAATCAGTTGTCCATTTTATCTTCTATGATTCTTCTATCTCTTGTGTTTGGACATGAACTTTACCCTATCCTTAGTTATGAAAGGTATTTCCTTCATTGCTACTGCATTTTATTTATGATGTGACCTTTTATAATAAAGTCGTGAATCTGTCAGATGCTTCTATAAGGTGCCAAGTGGAAGTCTGCACCTAATTTCTGCCCACTAACTTTGCTGTTTTCCCAGCACACTGCATTCTTAACCCAGTAGATGGGGTTTTGGGGTTTATTAAATACTGGCTGTTATGTACCTAATCAGTTCCAATAATCAGCTTCTCTATTTTTTTAGCCAGTACCAAATGCTTTCTATTTTTAGTGCTCTACTCAGAGCCCTCCAGGTTTCTGATAGTTGTCTTATGCAGTTCTCAACTGCATGGAGTTTACAGTCCTTTCTCTTTAATTGGAACTCATTTTTTGTTTCCTTATTTCTGAGTTCTTTTTCCTGTCTTTGTGTTAGGATTTTGAGATTTCTTTTTTGGGGGGCAAGGGGGTGGCTTCTTCATTTGGTGTATTTCTTATTCTTTTGAAATGATGCAAGGCATCTGGATTTAGATACAACCTTCCTTGCTAGAAGTTCCTTCTTTTATAATTTAATGTTTGCATACAAGTTAACTAAGCTTCTGTGATGTCTTACTTTGTTCTGTTCTGTTAAATGCCCTTTTAAAATCAACAAATACAGTGGGATCTCTGTTCAGTCAAATGAGTTACCATAGAGTTTTGGTCTTCTAGGAAACTCTACAAAAGCCTCCCAGTTTTCCTTTTATTTTATAAATCAGTTCACGCAGAGAATATTCTCTTAAAGATTTGTAAAGAGATAAAAAATAGACAATATGGTTAATAATTGTAAAAACTCATCCCCCCTCCCCCTTTTTGGTAAAACTGCCACCTCTGGGACTTTTATTATTCTTTTGTAACATTCTTGTCTTTGAAATATCCTTATGTGCCTACAGTAGTGATTCCTTCATTTCAACCCATTATACCACTGGTTTCCACTTGGTGTTTTAACAGTGGTCCAACAGGTCTGTGCTACCAATTCTTTAATGGTACATTAAATAGTAAATAATTGTCCAACTATATTACAAATATATTTTTCTTTGTGACAGCAAGCATCATGTATATCTTTTAAACATTTTTTTGTGGTGATCGGAAATTTAGGATCATGCACATGATGATTTTGATGTTTGTGCAGCAGTTACATCAAACATTTAATACTTCTAAGTACAGCAAATTCTTGCACTTTCTCAACCTGTTATCAACTTGTTTTCAAACCACTGCGTGTTTGACATTTGAGAGCACTGATTGCCAATAGGTTGTTAGAAAAATGTACATACCCTCTTTGTATTCTATATGTTGATTGCACTAGAGTAACTCCCAAGTTTTCCTTTGTTACTCTTTATCTCATCAGCTGTGAGTCACATGATCAGGATATGAAGAAAATTTGCATTTTTGCAGCACAAAAGTCTGGCTATTTAAATGAAAACCATGGTTGTTGGATACGTGTATTATAAGCTGTCTTAACATCATAGGTCATCACAAATGTTCTTCATTTATATTGCCTCTTATTGTAGTATTAAGACTGTTTTCTGATTTTAAACCTGTCCTTTGCTTATGTTGCTACTCTTTATCTGTTGGGTTTTTTAATGAATTTTACAGAGTTTCTGTAAAAAGTTAGTAGTAGAGAAGAAAGTCACATTTGAAATTCTTTCCTTAAAATGGTGAATTTATTTATGAACATTGATCTAAAAAAAGAATGTATGCAATTGAATTACAAGTATCTATCTATTAAGACAGGGCAGCTTTCTAGGTGGCTGTAAAGCCAAGCACAAGCAGCTTTCCAGAAGAATGCTACTGTGAACAGCTTTTAAGGTTCTGATTACACAGTATAGTGAACACTATTTTTTCCATAACAAATCAGAGTAAAACATTTATTTATATTTATTTACAGTAAAGCAAGGTACAGCATTCACCATGTTGCAACTTATCACAGAAAATCAAAATACAGCATTAAAATGGGCTCAAAGGCAGACAGTTCCGAGGTCCTTGTCTAGCTCTCCACACACTTCCTGTTCCATGCTGAAGCTCACAGCATCCAGGCCACCTTAAATCCTTCACAGTCTGTGTTCCTGGGAAGCCAAGGCTTAACAAAACCACCAGCAGGTTCATGCAAAGTACCAGCATCACAGTCATGCTTCCTTCATTTGTGTCAGCTCCCAGAAGCTCCTGCTGGGCTACGGACTCAGCAGCTCCTCAGCGGAAGTCAAAATCATTCCAGCCTGGGCGGGGGGGCCTTTCCTCATCAGAGTCCACAGTGGCAGCAGCTTCTACCTCTATGAAGCTTGTTCCAAGAAGATCTGTCCCTGCCAGCAGGGACTTCACCCACGCATGGTATTAACTCCTTCCTGTTTTCAGCCAACCCCTTCCTGTTAGGTCAGCAACAGGGGTTCATACCTTCTGTTTCTTTAACAGAGACTTGATTAATTACTAAGTGCTAAGTACCTGTTACCTTTGCCAATACAAAGGGATCTTCAAATTCAAATTACATTACTATTACAGTGGCTCAGTGGATAGAATACTGGGTTTGGCCTCATAAAGACTTACCTTCCTGAGTTCAAATCAGGCCTCATATGCTTACTAATTGTGAGACCCTGGCCAACTCAGTTAATCCTGGCTGCCTCAATTTCTTCATCTGTAAAATGAGCTGGAGAAGGAAATGGCAAACCACTTCAATATCTTTACCAAGAAAACTCCCATTGGGGTCATGGAGAGTCAGACAGGACTGAAAAATGATTTCAGCAATGATCTCTTAATGTGGCATTTGTTTTTATCCAGTAGAAAAGTGAATATTTTATATTACAACTAGCTAGTTAGGTAGTTCAACATAAACTTCATCTCAGCAAGAGAGCATGTACAATTCCTCTACCATTTCCATCACATTTGTATGAGTGAACATTTTTCCTTTTTTCTTATTTTAAATCAAAATGTAGAAATGAACAGTGTGAAACTAGATTTTAAGGCTGTATTTGTCTGGTATTGAGTTAAATATTATAAAACTTTGTTCAAATAAAAAACTCTAATATTGAAATTATGTTTATATATGATTTTATGTTAAAATATCTTCCAAGTTATGACTTATTTAATTAAAAATATTATAGTCAACAAAATTTGTAAAAATAAAAATTTAATATGAAGTTTTATAGGTAGTAGTATGCTTATGAGAACTTCCTGGGTCACTTCTTTTAATTCTTACAGAATGTTACACATAACATAGTTTATAATTTATATTAGAGTTTCATAGTTATAGGTAGAATAAAATTTTTGTTTTGTAATTATAATAATTTTATATTTTAATTTGGAACTTTTGGTGGCAAAAACTATTATAGCTACCTTAAGCTTTTAATGAATACATTTAAGGCTTACAAGTAGTATACTTGGATTCACAGCAGATTTTTCTTGTAATTGTTGTTATCAGAATGGGTTCACAAAAAACATTGGGAACCACTGTACTATGCCATTCTGTCCTGTGATACTTGGTTAGCTCAATTTAGATTCTGTGGGGTACAAAGATAGAAATAGTTTATTCCTTAAAGAATCTCTAATTCTGTTGGTATGAGGAGGTGGGGTGAAGATGAAATATAATTTATACACAAAAAAACATACAAAATAACTAGCAAGAAATGATTTATAACTTGGGGGTGAACGGATGGTTAAAAGGTAGGACTTGAGTTTAGCCTTGAATGACCATCAAGAGATTCTGAGAGGTAGATATAAGTAGGAATTATGTACTTGACAAGTAAAGGCATAGAGAAAAAGAGATGAAATACTGAGTTTGGGGATCAGCACTTAGAGGTTTGGCAGGAATATTGAATGTGTAAAAGGGAGTAATATGAAGTAATCCTGGAAAGGTATAATGGAACCAGATTGTAAGTGAAGTCTATGTGAGAGGATAGGGATAGTGAAATGGTCAAGACTTGTGCCCTTACTTTGGTAAGCACAAGACTTGTGCTACCTTACTTTGGTAGCCCCTTGAGGGCAGGGATTGTCACCTCTTTTTGTATTCTCAGCGCTTAGTACTGAGTCTGGCACAAAGTAGATGTTTAATAAATGTTTATTGATTGGCAGTTGTGCTGGACACATTGGAAAGGAGAGAGACTACTATGATAGCAATTAGGAGGCCCCTGTAATAATCTAGTTGAGAAAAAGTGAGGCTCTGAGTTAGGATAGTGCTTATTTGAGTGGGGAAAAGGGTACAGGTGCAAGATTGATCCAATCCAATAAACATTTATTGGGTGCCTCCTAAGTATGGTGCCCTAGGCACTGGTGACACAAAGCCCAAAAAAACTAAATCCTAAAGCCACCTCCCTTAAGGAAGCATTTACATTTGCCGATGGAGAGGGGCTGGGCCTGGAAAAGACTTACTAATAAGTATGCATATCTAAAATATATACCAAGCAAACACAGACTGATTTCTAGTTGATTGAGGAAGAACAGTAACATTTTTATGGCATCAGGAAAATCCTCTTTAGAGGTGGCCCCTGAGTTGTGTTTTAAAGGAAGTTAGGGGATTCTGTGAACCTGAGGTGAGACATACTGAAGATATTTTTATCCAAAGGTTATAGGGAGTGACTGAAGTTGCTCAAGCTAGGCAGTGAGGTGGGCAAACTGGTGCTTTAAGAATATCAATTTGACAGCTATGTGAGCCCTAGATAATGAGGGAAGAGGCTGAGAAATCGCATAGGAGTCTATTCTAGCACCCTAGGAGAGAGGTGATCTAGGCAAACAATGGTGGTAGCTGTTTGAGGAAAAAGAAAGGGAAAGCTGTGAGATAACCAGGGAACAGAGTCTAGGAGGAAAATATGGTCAACAGTAAAAAGTCTGAACAAGACTTAAGAAGTCTGAACAAGAAAAAAAAAAAATATATATATGTATATATAGCCTCTGTCCTCAGGGTTCGTACAGTCTAATGGGGGAAGAATGCACACAGAGGAAGCTGAAAGTGGTGGGAGAGAAGGTGCTCATTGCCAGGGTAGGGAGGAGATTTTGGCAAGTTCCAGAGAAATCCAGAAGCAGTGTAGCTGGTGGGATAATGGGGAGAAAAACTGTGTTGCTCCCCTTCTTTAAATAGGTGCCCTGCCCTCCCGTCAGAGGGGCAGAGGCTACTGATGAGATGTGAAGACCAGTCAGATTCAATGTAAGATGAATTTCCTAGGGAAGGAAGGCAAGAGAGATCTAGAGAAATCCCAAAGCAGTGTAGCTGGTAATGACAGGGGAAAATAACAGCATGGACCTCTCAGGGTGTGATTATGAGGATGAAATGAGGTAATATTTTTAAAAGTTTGCTTTGCGAACCCTTAAAGTACTTTATAAGGGTTAGCTGCTGTCATTATTATTGTTACACAAATAAGTTATTATTGGTCGCTTAAACAGCGTTTTATAATTATATTCATGTAGCTCCTGTGTATATGTTGGTAGGTAGACTCTTAAGTATACATGGTAGCCATTTTAATGGAGTTTCTGCCTCTTCTGCTGAGCTTTGTTGGTAATACACAGGAATACTGATTATATATATGAATTTACTTTATATCTTGCTACTTTGAAGTCACTGTTTAGATTAATTTTTATTTGATTCTTTAGGGTTCTCTTAAATACATCATTATACAGTTTGCAAAAAGTGAAAAATTTGTTTCTTCTTTGCTTATTCAATGTTTTTCTTGTCTTTTTATAAAATTACATTTAGAGCATGATATTTAATAGTGGTGATAGTGAACATCCTTGCTTTTTACTTTGATCTTTATTGGAATGGCCATTAGTTTATCATCGTCCCATATAATGCTGGTTCTTGTTTTATATACATAGTACTTACTTTTATAAGGGAGTATTATGTTAACCATTTCTTCCTATATTTTCTAGTGCTTTTTTTTTTTTAAGCAAAAATGGATATTGTATTTTACCCAGCCTTTTCAACAGTACATACTCTGAAATTGGGATGATTCAGAGAAGATTAGTTTGGGCTCCTGTGCAGAGAAGTATGTGTGAAGAATTTCATAGTTTTATTTGTTTATTATATATTATACATAATATACAATAACATATCATACAAATAATATATTATTTGTTCTGTGGGATGGCTTTCTGAAATGGGTGTGGGAAAAATGCTGGGAAAATATGTAAAAATAAGAAGATACTAATAAAAACAAAATAAGCCTTCTCATCAGTTGTTGGTAGAATCATGATTTTTTGTTGTTCTTATTATTATGATTTTTTGTATTTATCTTATTCCTAGTATTGAACAAATCCTGCTTTCCTGGTAAAGATTATACCTGGTCATAAAGTAGTTTCCCTTTTGCTATTTTTGGAAATAGTTTGTGTAATGTTGGAAGTAATTGTTCTTTGAATATTCAGTAGAATTTTCTTGTAAATCCATCTGGTTTTGTTTATATTTTTGCGGGGGAAGATTCATTTATGGCTTGTTCTGACAAAAATAAGGAAGTTTTGGAGGAGGAGGAGCAAGGTTAAGCAGGAAAATGAGTTCTTTTACTATCAGTGTTATGCATTAGAGATGTTAAGGCGACATCCACGTGGTAGTGTTCAGAAGCAGGCAGTTGGCAACAGTAGAATACCAACTGGAGTTCCTGAGAGAAGTAAATGCTGGGTATGGATTTCAGGAGTGGTTCATCTAGAGAGAGGAGGATCCAGAACTGTCTTGGGTGACATCTAGGAAAGACACTGAGACTAGAAGTGGTCATATTAAGTAGGAAGTCACCTACCTGTAGGAACCAAAGGCACATTTTTATCAGGAGTTAAGGGTCTCTAGCCAAGGAGAAATTGAAGTTGAAGGGTAGGCAGGAGAAATTGAAGTTGAAGGATAGGCAGGAAAGGAGGCCACTATTCCACAGTCAAGAGGAGATGGACTCAAGCGCACAAATAGCTGGGCTGCCCTTGACAAGAAGAAAGTATTTTCCCCTGAGGCTGGAGCAGAGGAGAAGAGTGGGGGGAGGGAGGTAGAGTTTTTTTTGAGGCTTAGTGTAGGAGAGAAGAATGAACTCAAGATGGATGGCGGCCAGTATTTTCTCAGTTTAAGTCCTAAGAGTAAGTGAAAGCCTTTGTTGAGAGGAAGGAGGTGTTATAAAACCGTCTTCAGATTTCATCATATCTTAGTTGCCATCGCCACTTTCTCACAAAGTACATTGAGTACTTAAGTGTGTTATTCTAATGTAGTGGTTCTGGTAATAATAATACCTCCTAAGTACCAAACACTGTACTAACTGTTTTACAACTATTTCAGTTGGTCCTAACAAACTACCTTTGGAAGTGTACATGCTGTTATCCCTATTTTACAAATGAAGAAATTGAAGTAAACAGCTTAAGTGACTTGCCTAAGATCATACAGCTAGTAAGTGTTGGAAACAAGTTTTGAACTCGTCTTCCTTATTCTATGTGTTTTCTAGTTATCTTATATGGCCTATTTATATGTTGTTTGTCTATTAGAATAAGTTCCCTGAGGACAGAGCTGTTTTTGCTTTTCTATCTCCATGGCATAGCACAGTGCCTGGCACAGATCAGTACCATTTTGCAGCTGTTTTTTTCTTCCTGGTTTCAATTTAAAAATTTTGGGGGGATTGACTTGAGATACCACATGAAAAGATTGAGGGCACCATTGTGGTTAGAGAACTGGGCCTCAAAAATACCTGACTTCAAGTTCAGCTTCAGATGCTTCCTTGCTGTTGTGACCATGGGCAAGTCACTTAGCCTTTGCCTTCCTCCTTTTCCACATCGGCAAAATAGGTCAGGATAAAATGAGAAATTTTTACAAATATCTTTGCACTTTGAAAGACTTAATGCAAGGCTTAAAGCACTACATAAATGCTGGTTACTATCATCTTCATCATCAATTTTTTTTGTAAGGATCCTCCACTGCTTTGCATTGTTTTATTTTTAAGGTCATACTATGTTTAGTCTTTACAATTTTCTACCTCTAAAATGTTTTCAAATTAGTGTGTTTCCTTGGTGATACAAATGCTGTTTTTCTCTACTTGGAAAGATACTTTTGCTGGTGGGACTTTTCATTGTAGCAATTGTTTTAAATCCTTTCAGTTTTCCTGAGGTAATCGCCATCTTTACATTTTGTTCCATCTAATCAATCTGAATGTACTATAGATATACCAATAACCAAATATTTCCTCGTATCAAAACCAAGTCAATTTTATTTTTTATTATTTTTAGGTCCTCCTTATCAGTTATTTTTTTTTTTAACTTCTTAAACAAGGTATATTATAAGCTAGTTGACTTCTTGATCTTCAACTGTTTTTCAGTAGGGCTGTTATTCCTTGTGCCCATTCTCAAAGTCATGCAAGGTATATTTTCTTATTATGGAAAATTTTCCCAGAATTTTAATAGAATTTCTTTACATCCCTTTCACCGTATGTTAGCATATAAACCGCAGTTACTGTCATTGTGTTCTGGAGACATCTTATGTTCTTTGTGAGCAGCGTGAAGTGCTCACAGTCACATTTCTCGTGACAGGGGGTTTCTTGTTGCCAGCCCAGTTCTGCTGGCTCCATAGCTGCTTCTTAGAACAGAACCTCTGAGCCGTCTCTCCATTTAGCTATAAATTCTGATCTCGACTACTTTTAATCGTTTTGAGAATATAAAACTTGATGTAGTTCGGACCTTCTAGTAAAGTCAGTTTGTTAGGGAAAATATTTTGCATGTTCTTATACTCAGACATTGAAGAAGTTGGAGGCCACATAGAATTGTTAGCTGTTTTTTCTGTTTTCTGGGATTCTGTGATCAAAAAAATTTATTACCTTTGTGGCTAACCTTGTCATCAAGAACCTCTCATTTAGCAACCTTGCTGGTCCTTGGAGAGATATCAGTCACTAGACTGTACTCTGCAAAATACTGCATGTTATGTAGTCTGTTTATTCTTTATGTAGAGATAATGAAGATTAAGAATAACATTACTGAATTGGGATTATTAAAAGCTTGTCCTTATAGCCTTTTTTGGGGGGTAATGATGCAAAGTAAGAAAAAAAAACTTTTTAAGTAGTTGCTATTTAAATGAATGTTAATATGACAACCTTTATTTTCTAGATTCCCTTAATTACTGCCTGTGCAACCTTAAATTGGACTAGATAATCTCTACAGTCTTTTTCAGCTCCAAATTTTACTATGAGATAGAGCTCTTAAAGCTATGATTTTTTTTGTTATTCTGATTTATGACAGACATGAAAACAACATTTTCATATAGAGTAAAACAAAAGGATTTATATGTGAAACAAAGAATTTCTATAGCTTTTTTTTTTTAAAAAGTATATAATGTCTTCATGTTAATTTCAAACCTGTCCTTGTCTGTGGTCGTCTCTTCTTTGAATTTTAAATGATGTTTCCTTTTTTCCCCTTTTGGGGGGGGGTGCAATACTTTTTTAATATCTTTTACCCCAAATTCCCTCTCCCCAGTAGAAGAAATAACTAGAAAATTAACTTTACTAAGCAAAACTAATGCACACATTTTTAAAAAATGTAAGTCTGCCCCTTGAATTCAGGATGTGGATAGCATGCTTCAGTTACCTTTTTAGTTGGTCATTGCATATTCAGAGTTTTGAAGTTCTCTTTTCCCTTACTATATTGTTATATACATTTCCCCCCCGGCTTCACTCACTTCACTCTGTATCAGTATCATATATAAAAATTTCCCAGATTTTTCTGAAACTGTCTTTCTAAAAATTTCTTATGGTTTAATATCAAACCAGAGTGTGTGTGTGTGTGTGTGTGTGTGTGTGTGTGTGTGTGTGTGTGTGTGTGTGTGTGTGTGTATTGTGCCATGGAAATTTATTTTGTTTCCTAGCTTAATAGACTTTCATCTTATAATTAGAAGGTTGATTTGGGGGTCCTAAGTGTGGTGAATGGAAAAGATGTAGGAATTTCATCTAAAATGATTGGGTCATTTAGCTAAAGGTAAGAGCAGAAATCACAACATTATGGAGATGTCTTTTACCTGTAACTCTTTCCAATGTAAATAGGCCAGATAAGAATAGAGTTAAAATACATGAAGAAGTATTTGAATTGGGCTTCTGAAGGGGAAGTACTGCTTGAAGAACCTGCAAATATGACTGATAAACACCATCAGTGATCTTTGTGGAAACAGTGGTAAACAGAAGTGTGGCACAGCAGCAGAAAGGCAAATACTTTTTTTTTTAAACAAATGCTTTATTAACTTCTGTTTTACATCATTCATTTCTGCCAGATTTTGAGTTACAATCATTTTCCCCCCATTATTCCCCTACCGAACCTCCCAGAATAGCAGTCCCACAAGATATCGCTTCCTCCAGTCTGCTCTGTCCCATACCTTCTCCCATACCCCCATTGACTTTTCCATTAGAGGAAGGTGAATCTTTGTGTCCCAATGCCTGCATATCTTATCTCCCTATTACAAGCAAAAGAGTATTAATATTAGTGTTTATATATATATATATATGTATATATATTTGAAACATTTAATGTTAAGACCTCCAATTTCAGATCCATTTCCTTCCTCCCTTGTCACCCATTCCCTCTTGGGAGATAAGTAATTCAGTACATGTTGTACATGTCTGGCTATGCAAAACATTATCATAGTAGATATATTGTACAAGGCTGCTTATAATTCCCTCCCACTCATCCCACCCCCCACCTGGTCCATTCCCTACTTGATCCTGTCCCTCTTCTATAGTGGGTACTTCCAACCTCCCCTCCCTCCAAGGATGCCCTCCCATCCATCATCCCTCCTCTCATCCCCCTTCCCCCTATTCTGCTGCAGTTTGAGATATCCCATTTAGTATGTATGTCATTCTCTCCCTGAACCAAACTCAATGAGAAAGTGGTTTTGCCTTTTTTTTTCCTTCATATTCTCCCCCTCCCTTGCAACCACTTCCCCTTGCTTCTTCTACATGAGATAGTTTACCCTACCCTGTCTCTCCCCAAATCCCCTTGCCACTTTCCTCTCTCACCTCATAATTTCATCCCTTGAGTATTCTCCCTTCCCAACAAATTCCACCTATGCCCTCTATCCGTATATAACTGTAACCATATACACACACATTCACATATGTATTCATGTGACCACACACCCTTCTTCCATTATTTTCATAGTGAGAAAGATATCATCAGTCACAGTTATTGCTTTTCCATATAAGAATGTAAATAGTTCAACTTTGATAAGTTCCTTTTGATTTCTTTTCCCTGATTGCCTTCTCAGGCATCTCTTGCTTCTTGTGTCTGGATGTCAAATTTTCTATTCAATTCTGGTTTTTTCCTCAAGAATGCTTGAAAGTCCTCTATTCCACTGAATGACCATATTTTCCCTGAAACAAAATACTCAGTTTTGCTGGGTAGGTGACCCTTGGGTTCATTTTCAGTTCTTTTGCCCTCTGGAATGTCATATTCCATGCCCTTTGATCCCTCAGTGTAGAAGCTGCCAGGTCCTGGGCTATTCGGATTGTGTTTCCACAATATTGAAATTGTTTCTTCCTGGCTGCTTGTAGTATTTTCTCCTTGATCTGGGGATTCTGGAACCTGGCTATAATATTCCTGGGAGTTTTCTTTTTGGGATCTTTTTCAGGAGGTGATCAGTGGATTCTTTCAGCCTCTATTTTGCCCTCTGGATCTAAAACATCAGGGCAATTTTCCTTGAGAATTTCTTGAAGGGTGATTTCTAGGTTCTTTCTTTGATCATGGCTTTCAGGTAGTCCAATAATTTTAAATTGTCTCTCCTGGATCTATTTTCCAGGTCAGTGGTTTTTCCCATGAGATGTTTCACATTGCCTTCTAATCTTTCATTTGTTTGGATCTGCTTAACAGCATCTTGATTTCTCATAAAGTCATTAGCTTCCATTTGCTCCAGTCTAACTCTGAAGGAATGAATCTCCTCAGTGAACTTTTGAGATTCTTTTCCATCTGGCAAATTCGACTTTTTAAGGCATTCTTCTCCTCATTGCCCTTTTGGGCCTCCTTTGCCATTTGAGTTAGTCTATTTTTTAAGGTGTTGTTTTCCTCAGTCAGGCTGTTGACCCTCATTTCATACTTTTCCTGCATCCTTCTCATTTCTCTTCCCAATTTTTCCTCCACTTCTCTTATTTGATTTTTAAAGTCCTTCTTAAGGTCCTCTATGGCCTTTTAAAGTATTTCTCTTGCCTTCATGTGGGAGGGTCAAAAATAATATGACAATTTGGGGGAGGGGTAACACAGTGTGGGTAGATTTGAATGGCCAAGAGATCCTTGATTGTGAAAGAATTCTGTTATGTCAGAGTTCTTCATAACCCTGGTTCTCTGGCTGGCAAGATATCTCCATTGGCTAACAGTGTCCTGACAGCAACCAGGAACTCCCAGTTTATTGTGTTGTTTTAGTTTGGGAGAAATTTATTTTTAATTCTTTTTTTACTTGCTTGAGATAGTCTGTTTACTTTTATCTAGTGTCCTAAAACTTTTGGGTGAAAGGCACAGTATTGTCATATCAGGAAGAGAGGTAATGTTTATGCCTTTAAGTTTATAGACCAGCCGCTGTTTTTGGCGAAGTCCAGCAGTTCTCAACCATTTCCCTTATGAATTGGTTCATTTTCCAGTTAGAGGATTGAAACTAAGGACCTATGTGAGTTACGTGGGAGGTTAAATAGGGAAGACTTTAGTTACGTTAATGATACTGGAAATTAGGAAGACGACTAGAAACTGTAGGTAGAAACTAGAATATAACTTTTAAGCTTTGGTCAACTGGAGTTTGGGAAACATTTGACCTTAAGGATTATTTGTTATCATTTGGTCATGTAGAATTTATTTTCATACAGAAATTTTACTGTGTCTCTCTTAAAAGGCAGAATAACATAAGAGTAACAGAAGCAGAGTAGAAAGGAAGAAAAGGTGTGGTCTTGGTAGTAAATGATGAACTTTATTGGTTAAGAAAAAAATAAAAGTTATCTTAGAAAACAGTCACTCCTTACCATGTTCCTTCCTCAGTAAAGTACACAGTTCAGAAATAAAACTTTTTTTAAAATGAAGAAAGCTATAGAAAGAAATGATCCAAATGCAGATGGATTTTGAGGGGAAAGGGGAATTACTTAAATTGATTCTTATTGTAGATTTCTGTGTCAGCAAATTGGTAAAGAACTAAAATTTAAATAAAATCTTTGCTTAAGAATTTAATTCCTTCTCAGACCAAAGAAGACAAACTATTAAGAAATTAGCTATATTAATAGGAAATTTAAAGCTATCATCTTAAGTTAGAAATTACAAAGTTTTTTGGTATTATAAAAATATTCATAGGGAATCCTAATTAGAACAAAAATAATTTTACTTACAAAATGAGACTATTAGAAATTTTAAATTTTTTGTGTCTGATTCTGTTTGTTTCATGACAGGTGAAACCTGTTAAATGGAAAATATAAATAAAATAAACTTTGACTCAAATGAAGCAAATTCATCAGCATTCTAAAAAAAAAATTTGAAAGCAGGGAAAATTAGACTTTGACAAAAACAACAAAATCCTAGTGATATGCTATTGATAACAGAGAATGTCTCATTTTATCCAGAGTACCTTAATTCATATTTATCTAGTATTATCCAAATTAAATATGAATGCCAGATTCAGTTAATACAGTTAATTATACTATTAGTTTTCTTGATATGTTAGTAATAAGAAGATACAGAACTTTTCTTTTGGTGGCATACTAATCTTTTTAATAGTAAAGGCATGGTTTTAGTTACTATAGACGTGTGGACTTCTTTTGCCTAAAAACATGATTGCATAAAGCTGCTCCTGAGCAATCAGGCTTATCCTAAGTATAAGAACTTTGGCAGCTTTTCTATACCCACCTCCTTTCTTCGCTCTTAGGATCATACATAGAACATGCCCTCCCTTTTCAAACATTTTTTTTCTCATTATGTGACCCATCTGAAAACAACAAAACTAATATTCCTAGATAATAGGTAGTTTGTGAATGTTAAAAATCACATATATGTATTCTTTGTCTCCTTTCCCTCTGTTTTTCAACTCTTGAATTTGAGAGGATTCATTTTCTGTCCTCATCTCCCATTTTTTCCCTTTCAACATTCCATTTGTAAATTCCTGACCCTAATCATGACTTTAAAAGTAATAAACTTGTATTAAGGAAAAGGAAAGTCTTAAATTCTGAGATGAAATTCAATATAAATATATAGAGGGCTTTTGAAAGTGCCCAGAAATATAGATAATCTACAGAAGTTTCCATCTGGCTACTCTAAATACTCATGTGTCGCGCACTATGCCAGGTGCTAGGGACACAGACAAAAAGCAAAGTAGTTCTTGCCTTTAAAGAGCTTTCAGCATTTTTTGTTTGTTTTTTTGTGAGGGTGGGGGAACTGCAGAAGTCAAAGGGAGGGAGGAATAACTATACACACAAAAATAAATAAGCCACAAGGTAGTTGACAGAAGATAACACTATGAACAACTAGAAGGATCAGGGGAGACCTCTTGGAGCAGGTGGTGCCTGGGTTGTTCTTTGAAAGGAGACAAAAGATTCAGAAAGAGGAAGGAATACATCCCAAACATGGGGATCAGTACATTAATATAACCCTTATTTTTTGTTTAGTGTTAGCAGCGGTATCATTGACCATGTGTTTGATTGCAGAATGTTTCAGCTACATTGGCTTTTATAAAGCATTACATGGGAAAATGCAAGAATCATTCTCTACTTTCTGTCAGGAAAATTCATTCCAAGACCCAAACAACTGATATGAAATAATAATCTGTTTTTACTTAGGGAATATACAGGGAAAAGTTAAATGTATGGGAATTGGAGAGATGTAGCTCTAGTTATAAAAACAAGTAGCCTGTTTTCAGTCAAATACCCGAATTTTGATACAGTGTTTATGAATAAGTAAAACATTTTGTGAAAGTTGTATTGTTAAAAGAAATAGATAATTTAAGCTGTGATTGAACTTCATGTTATCCAGTCTATACTTGTTTCTTTATCTTCTTCCTTTCCCCTTATCCCTTATTCATTTACCATAAATGATGTCAAATTAATTTTTTAAAAAAGTAAAAAAAAAAATGAAGACAGACCCATAAGAATCCTTTGGAAATTGATCTTTGAGTTAATTAATTTGTAGGTCAATTTTAGTTACCTTATCTTGTCCTGTAAAGCATTTTGAAGTAACAGAATTTTCTGATTTAGACCTATGTTCTTTCTTACCTTTGTAAATTGTATTAATGCTTTTTAAAATATCATTATTTGTTAGTATTAACTGAGCTGGTAGAGACTACCTTTCCTCTTCATGTAACTAAGAAAAACAGTTAAGTAAAACTTAACTAGTTTTACTTAAACTTTAAACTTTACTTTACTTTTACTTTAAAGTAAAACACTAGTCCAGTGGATCTGATAGGCAAAATTTCCTCTAGCCTTCTAACTGAGGGAAGGGGAGAGAATATGTTTCATCATTTTGTCTTTTAGGGCCAAGATTGGTCATGAAATTAAATCCGAGTTGAGCTTTCTTAGCATTGTTCTCAGCTTGTATAATTAAAGCCATTGTGCATGATATTCTTATGGTTCTGTTTTTTTTTACTGCATCAGTTCACACAAACCATCCTGTATTTATCTGAGTTCCTTAAATTCATTATTTCTTAAGGGAAAATAATACTGTATTACATTTGTGTATTTCCAAATCCCTGGATACTCACTTTGTTTCTAGTTTTATTGCTACCACAAAAAAGTACTATAATGAGTGTGTGTGTGTGTGTACACACGTATGAAACCTTTGTTTATCTCTTGATTCTCCTGGAGTTCTGACAGTGGGATCACTTAGTCAGAATATGAAGAATTCAGCAACTTATATTCTGCTTGTTTTCTAAAACAAACTAATTCACAGTTTTCAGCAACAGTATTTTTATTACTGGGCTTGACTTCCTATAACCAACATCACCTAACATTTATTTTTTTTAAATAACATTTTCCAATTTAATAGATGTGAGGTAAAACCTTGGAAGTTGTTTTAATTTGTATTTCTTTTTAGTGATTTGGGGCATTTTTTCCATGTGGTTGTTGATAGTTTGCATTTCTTTTGATAATTATCAGTTCATATATTTTGACCACTTATCTGTGCTGTAGTTATTTTCTTCTGTGATAATGCAGTGGTTAATAAATAAATGTGTAAGTAATATAGGTTATCTCTGAAACCAAAGAAGTTTATTTTAAAAAATTATAAATTTAAAAAACAAATTTTTTTGTTTTTGCATCATCTTTCTTTCCTACTATATTCATTCCTCCATTCTCTTATCTTCCCCTTCACCAAGTTATCCCTTAAGAAAAAGGAAAAAATCGGGGCGGCTAGGTGGCGCAGTGAGTAGAGCGTCGGCCCTGGAGTCAGAAGGACCTGAGTTCAGATATGGCCTCAGACACTTAACACACATAAAAAAAAAAAAAGCCAAAAACCTAGCCGTGTGACCTTGGGCAAGTTACTTAACCCCAATTGCCCTCCAAAAAGCAAAAAAAAAAAAAAAAAAAAAGGAAAAAATGTTATGTAAAACTAATATTATATATAGGGGAACATGGTCCCTTACTTGCAAAGAAGCAGGGAAGAGGGTTTTTTTCCCTTATATCTCTTCTTTGTGGCCAAGAATGAAGTAAAATAAATAGAATTATAAAGGAAGTCAATTATATGAAATATATTTATCAAAATATTTTTTAAAAATAATTCATATACTCCATATTAATAACCCCTACTTTATAGTCCCATCTATTTTTTACAATGATTTTTCTTACTGCTTCTAGCCCCATTACCTACCACAGTGGTTTCCCCATTTCCTGAATCTACCACTCAGATAAGTACTTCACAGTTTGGTTCTCAAGTTGCTTTATATTTTTTCACCCCACTTAAATTGTAAGGCCCTTGATGATAGGGACCATATCTTAAAATTTTGTGACTTCTTCCCATATGAAAATGCTATTTATATCATAATTGATATATTTTTATAGTCATAACTAGCAGCTATTAAAGTTTGAAACTTTTCCTTATTTCCATGTAGCACTTACAAATAGATTTTAAAAGAGAAGTTGATGCATTAGAATTTGACTTAGATTTATCTGTTTTAGCTGTTTAAACCATCCATTTGAAAGTTATAATAAGATTTTATAGCTAGAGACTTCAGGGCCATTGACTATATATTCTAAAAACTTATTTTTGATGATATTATACATCGTGTTTTTGCTAATATAGATACAACAGTTGGCATGCTATCCTACTTCCTGTCCAATGAAATACTTCTGATTCCCAACTATTCTTTTCTTTAGATATTAGGATCAAGGAAGAAGAGCCTGATCCAGAAGAGTGGCAGCTCAGTGGTGATTCTACATTGAATACCAGTGATTTAACACATTTGAGAGTGCAGGTGGTAGATGAAGAAGGGGACCAACCACATCAAGAAGGAAAAAGACTTCGACGTGTAGCCTGCACCTGTCCTAACTGTAAAGAAGGTGGTGGAAGGTATGCATATATAAAAATCCCCATATTAACATATACTGAAAATGTTTTTTCAGAAATGAGAAATTGTTATAAATGTCTCATCTGCATTTGCAAAGCTCAAATGTTAATCTACGTTTAAAAAGGACAAATGTAGATGATTTTTAATGACTAATCATTAAGACACTTGACCAATTTTTTTTCAAAATCCTTCTTGAATTATTTTTTAAGTATTTAATAACATTTTCTCCACTGTCATTTATTATGTCGAAAACTTAAAATGTTTCGTGTAAACATTTTGACTGTAGCCAATTCAGTGACATTGTGTTAGTGGATGCTGTTTGTTAAGTCCTATATCAAAAACTGGCTCATATGCAAAGAGAAGGGTTTTTTTTGTTGTTTTTTTCAAGATTTGGTCATTGTTTAGACCCCAGTTGGCTCAGAGTGAATGTAAATAGCAGTTGTTTCTGTTTTGGCCAGAATCCCTGAGAGCCTTCCCCTCCCAGATTGATTTTTTTCTTTTTGGCTAGATAATAGAGGCCATTCTCTGCCTCATTTTTTACTTATTCTTAAACACTGATTGGGTGTGGCCTTGGTCAAACCTGAGACCTGGGAAAGACTTAGTTTAAGAAGGCCAGGGTCTCCCACTGTATCTGGGGTCATCTCCAGTTATCCTGATCTGTATCTTGCTACTGGGCCCAAATGGCTCTGGAGGACAGTGAGGCTAGTGACTTTGTACTACCCTCCCTCACTTAAATCCAATTCATTTACATGTCATGGCAGCACCTCCCTGATGTCATGGCAAACTTCTGTTCTCTGTTGAGACCACCTCTGCAATATAGTGTGTCAGTGGTGTGTACCATGTTACAGAAATGAAATAGACAAGTTGGTACATGCCAGAAAATAATTAGGATGGTGAAAGGACTGAAGAGTGTGCCAGATATGAGGATTAGTTGAAGGAATTGGGTAGGATGTTTAGCCTGAAAAGAGAAAGGTAAATGTGTTGTACATGGTTACAGTCTTTTGAAGTATCTGAAGGACTATTATGTGGAAAAGGGTTTAGATTAGTTTTTTTTGTGCTTTTTTTTTTTTTGGACTGACTCTAGAAAGGCAAAACTAACAGCTTGAGTGGAAGTTGCAGACATACATTTAGGAAAAACTTACTGGCAAATTAGGGCAATCCACATTTCTTGCCTTTTCCAAGTATACCTCCAATTTAGAGTAAGTATGTTCAGAACATGGGCATGTAATTCAATAATTGTGTTTTCAGGTAACTAATTATATTACTAAGCCACCTTTTCAATACATATATCATTCATTATGGTCTATAAAAATTAAATAAAAGCTTTGTAGGCTGAAAATGACCTGTATAAAATATTGTTAAAAGTTTCAATGACTCTTAACAGTTCCAATAGTTAATTATACTATGGCTATAAACAAAAGACTTGCATTTTAAAATATTCCAATTAATTTGAAATTAAACTTATGTTGAAAAAGTCATATTTTATCATCTTTTCAAAAATTATAAATAACCTCTAAAAACAAACCAATAGAGGGTATCTTAAGTTTTTTGGACAGTAGTCATATTATTGAATATAATTTTTATTCATATATTTTATATGATGAAATTGGATTTTTTCAATGTGAAATTAATGAAATGCCAGTTTCTGATTTCCTTCATAGTCTTGAGTTTTACATAAAATGGAACACGATAAATTGAATAAATCTTAGTAAACTTTGGTTTGAATTTTTTTCCATAACCATATATATGGGTGTGTATCGTTTTTTGCTTTTTTTTTTTTTTTTAGAGGTGCCAATCTTGGGAAAAAGAAACAACATATTTGTCATATACCAGGATGTGGTAAAGTTTATGGGAAGACATCACACTTGAGAGCTCATCTTCGTTGGCATTCTGGGGAACGTCCTTTTGTTTGTAACTGGATGTTCTGTGGGAAAAGATTTACTCGAAGTGATGAGTTACAGCGGCACAGAAGAACACATACAGGTTACTAACATTTGTTTTTAATGAACTAAAATGTAGTGTGTGAACCTACTTATCTGCTTATCTTTAAGAATTGTGGTCTTGGGGCAGTCAGGTGGCACAGTGGATAGAGCACCAGCCCTGGAGTTGGGAGGACCTGAGTTCAAATCCAGCCTCAGACACTAGTTTTATTCATACCTTAAAATAAAGTTTATGGTTAGGATTTGTTAAAATCATTAAAGATTTAGTCCCATTCTTTTGCTATTATGATTATTCCTTCTGTTAGCTCTCACAATTAGTTTTCTTGATTTACTCATGACTCTCTTTACTGAATAGATTATGTTTACCTTTCTTGTTTACTTTCCATATCTTCATCATGGTGGTGAAATCATGGACAGCATATCCATTTTATTGATGGTAGGGTGGGAAGAAACAAAAATTACAGAGTGGTACTCAGTGTCTGTCTCATCAATTCTTCTGTTATTATGTTATGCATGATGATAAAGCTCACCTAGGGTTTCCCAGTTTCCTGGTACTGAGGTGAAAGAATTTTGCAGTGTACTTTTGCTAGGGTACAATGTGGTAATAAAAAGAAAAAATAAGATGCTGTTCTCACCCACATAACTTAACAGTTAACATTAGTTTAAGGATTAGGGATTTATCTATCAGTAGTGAATATTAAAAAGCATATAAATAGTACTTGCTCTGAAATTTGGATAGTAGTTAAGAGCAGTATGAACAGACATGAAATAGTAGTGAAATATGGAAGGCAGTATCCATTTGAGTGCTTCAAGAATGGGAATTATTTGGATATATGAGAAAGAGAAAGATTGTTTCATGTGAAGGGGAAGCATACATGAGCTGAGACCAGAAGTGGGAATGGGACCGTAAGAGACTGTCTCAATAAAACGCTGAGTCTTTGGGAAATGGTAGGATCAGAATGTGCAATCAAACTATGGACTTGAAAATTAGGTTAGAAGCATCCTAATCTAAATTGGGAGGCTGGTTATTTTCTCTCATTGTGCTGCTACTTCTTTCACCCCACCCCCCAAAAAAAGCAAAACCCACCTAAGATAGTACTGAGATTTATTTATTAGCAGGGTGTTAACAAAGTGCTGTATTTAAGGAAGGTTCATCTGGCATTGATTTGTAGAATGAATGAGGGGGAGAAACTTTAAATTTTATAATAATAGCTGTTGGAATAAAGTTGGGATATAAAGTGAGAAAATTCTGCACTAAAATATGATTAATAATAATTAGAAGGGACATTTCTTTCCAAATTCTCTTTAGGTTCTTTGCAATCCCCTTAAACCTTTTATCTTTATTTCTACTACACCAAACCAGTGAATTTTTCACCTGACGAAAGCTCAGTTATCTCGTTGTGTACAAAAATATGCTTTGTGAAGAAAATACAAATCCCGTACTGGTAGACAAGTTACTGGTTCACAGTCTGGCTACTATTACCTTGACCCATGTGTTAGGGTTCTAAAAGTTGAAGTCTGGATACCGCTCAGGCTAGCCAGCTCTCCTGTAGATCTTTTGTTTTTCTTATAGTACCCTGTAAGGTTCCTGTTCAAAATTTTTCTCCATAAGTACCTTGACTTAGTGGTTTTTCCTTCTCTGGAGTTGCCAGGCATTTCCTAATTAAGTTTTTCTTTTCTGCTTGAGAGGGAACTAGTGGCACAGAAGACAGTGTGTCAGGAAGACCTGAGTTCATATCCAGCCTCTGGCACTTACTTGCTGTGTAACCCTGGTCAAGTCACTTAATTTTTGTCTGCCTTCAATTTCGTCTGCAAAATAATAACAGCACCTACTTCACAATTTTGTTTTGAGGATTGGATAAGATATTTGTAAAGCGATTAGCCCAGTGCCTGACACATAGTAGTTGCTGTATAAATGCTTATTCCCTTTCCTCTCCCCAGTCCCCAACAATTATTTGTCAATTTCTTGGCAATCCAGCACCCTATGATGTCATTCTTTTCAAAGTTCTTTGTAAATACTTTTAATATTCCTCCTTTGTGAACTTGGTTTCCTTAAAAACTTCTTATCTTAAAAAAATCCCTCTGAGGTTTTCACTGAGTTCACTCACTAAATTTTATTATGTCATGTCACTTATAAGTTGACCAAACTCCATAATTATATGTAATGTACCCCTTGACTTCAGATACAAGTACACTTAAAGTTTAAGAACATTGAACATAAACCATTTTTTACAGTATAAATCTTCAGAAATATAAAATATCAGAAATGTCTCAGATGTAGCAAAAAAAAAAAAAACCAAACAAAAATCACTTGGATTCAACTCCTATTCTGAGGACAACTATTTTAATATCAAAAGGACAAGTTAGTGAAGGGTCATCTGGCAATAGGAATGATAACTCTGGAGCCTAAAGCAAATTATTACTTTTCTTTAGCTCTACTTGAGGGAGGAGATAGTATTCTGTTGGGACAATGCATTTCCTTATTGCTAAAGAAGTTTCTAGTAATAGCCTGTTTGTTTACTTAGATGAGGGATATTTACCTTAGTCTTCTTTCACAGCAGATTAACAGAAAATAGCATTAATTTCATTCATCTTAGTTTGCAGTAAGACAATGTTTTTAAAGAAATAACTCTTTTTTTTCCTGGCAGGTGAAAAGAAGTTTGTTTGTCCAGAATGTTCAAAACGCTTTATGAGAAGTGACCACCTTGCCAAACACATTAAAACACATCAGAATAAAAAAGGTATTCACTCTAGTAGTACAGTGCTGGCATCAGTAGAAGCTTCACGAGATGATACTTTGATTACTGCAGGAGGAACGACACTTATCCTTGCAAATATTCAACAAGGTTCTGTTTCAGGGATAGGAACTGTTAATACTTCTGCCACCAGCAATCAAGATATCCTTACCAACACTGAAATACCTTTGCAGCTTGTCACAGTTTCTGGAAATGAGACAATGGAGTAAATATTACACAAATACTTATTCATTGTGGTTATTTTTATACAGTAGTGAGAAGAATATTGTTCCTAAGTTCTTAGATATCTTTTTATTGATGTGCAAAAATTTTTGGATTGACAGTAACTTGGTTATACATGACACTGAAATGCCTTACTTTGTATGATATTCCATAGTATATTAAAATGGTAAAATTGCATGGGTTTTGTAGGTACTTTTGGAATCTAGAAGAGATGAAATTTTACCAAGTTATATAAAGAGAAAAATGAATTTAACAATGGGAATGGTAGTCTAACCAAATGCATCAATCCTGTGTGGTTTAGTGTAAAAATGAGAACATGTTGGTATTTATCTATTGTAAGATAAAGAAGTTGGTGGATGAAAGAAATCATGTTATGATAAAAGAAATTTTGTAATTTTCTTGATGACTGGAATTTTTATTATGCATAACTGACAAATCAAGTTTCCAAGCAAATGTTACCTAGTGTAGGCTTTACTTAGCTCATCAATTTGTCATTTTGAAGCTAATTATTTTAATTAGGTTAACTATGTACAATATTTTAAGCATTACTCTTGTAAGATTTTGAAAACTACATTTTAACATGGAACTCTAGGGATAGTCACCTTTTAAATCCTGTTGAAAAGCCATGTTTAAGATTTAATTTGCCAAAATGATGTCTTGTTAATATTATTCTTTCAATAACAAAGTTGGGCAATATAACCAATGTTTAAAAAAAGCTTAAAACGTATAGGTTGAGGCATTTGGGTGGTAAGAACAATGTTGTGAATTATCCCTTTTCTTGAACATTGGAGGACCAAAAATAAGGTGTATTGCGTCTTAGCAGTGATTTTTTTTTTTTAATCAAATCTTGTTTCCAAAAACCATCTGTCTGCCAGGGCCTTAAAAGCCATCATGTAAGTTACCAGTAAAGTATAACATATGCAAACATAACAGAAAATCACTTCCAGAGTGACAGTACTCCAACCACATGGATATTAGTCATAGAAAACTAGAAATTTTATGAATTTTTTTTTAAGAAGTTTTTTTGGCTAGGTAGTCAGTCTGCACTTAAAATATCAATCACTTTCTTTTTTTTTTTTTTTTGCTTTTTCCCTTAAAATTTATATGTATCCAATACACTTAACTGAAAAGCATATATGTTTTTTTATTACGCTGTATTTTCTTTTTATAATTATTGTTTATATTTTCAATTATAGAAAAAATGTACAAAATAAAGTTACATTGCTGGTCTGTAAGTGCTATACCATTTTCCTAAAATGTACACCAATAACTGCAGCAGTTCACCTATTTACAAAAATTTGAAATTCTGTTCATTTGTTATTCTTAAGACCACCTCAGATTTAAAGGCTACCTTATTGTACGTTTAAAGTGTATTATAACAGTGTGGTAGTTAATAAAACACTATTTTTTTTCTTTTGAGTTGCTGTATTCCTATGCCTTTAAAGTACTGCAGTGGTAAGATTTGTGAAAATTTTGTGGCTTTGGTTTTCTTTCAACATAATTTATAATGAACTCATTTATTTTTAGATTCCAGATAGAAACTGTAATAGATGCTGAGATTATTATGTTGGAAGTGTATTTATTTGGGAAATCTGTAGAGACATTTTCTAGACATTTGACAATTTGTTTTTGCTTGCCAGCAGTTTTTTTGCTATGGGCAGATGAGTTGGATTTGTGTGTTGAAGAAATGGGGGGGGGGAGTCTGCTGGCCCACCCACCAGCCCTACACCAGGTTGATCAATGCCAATTTGTAACCTTTACTGCTGTGACCTCTGTTACTAGGTTAAGGGAGCACAAGCACCTTGAGAGTTCACTGACAATCATGAATTTGTGTGAAGGTCCAATAAAAAGGTAATAATGCCTTTAATACCTACCTCACAGGGTTGTTGTGAGGGTCCAATGAGCTGATGTATGTAAAGCATTTTGCAAACCTTAAAGCACTATATAAAAGACAACTATTTCTATAAAAAGGATGTTTCAAAGAAATATACTTCAGCAATGTTGAAAGAAAAGATAGGAAAGGAATGCAAAAAGTTCAAGTTAATCTGATTTTAAGTTCTTAATGGGAAACCACATTTCTTCCATGTATAGGCAATGTAGAAGGAATTCCTGGTTTTACATTAGACACATACATATAAATACTGTTCATATAGGACAATATTCCTTGCAGAGAGGCACCCACCCACACCCCAGATAAAATATTGCCATGTATATTCGTGAGTTTGTACAAAGTAAAAAAGCTGTTTGAACATGGGTTTATGGGGCTTAACCACTAGTCAACAGCCATTTAGAAATGTATATTTCAGGGGCGGCTAGGTGGCACAGTGAGTAAGAGTGCTGGCCTCGGAGTTGGGATGACCCGAGAACGAATCCGGCCTCAGAAAATGAGCACCCACACACAAATAATGACTAGCCGTGTAACCTTGAGCAAGTTACTTAACCCCAATTGCTCTAAAAAAAAAAAAAAAAAGAAATGTATATTTCAGAGAAGTATCATTGTGGTCACAAATAATTACTGACTGTGAGAATAGTCACTGGAGCAGAACTTTTAAAAATCCTTTAAATGTGACTTTAATGCTATGTGAATTATTTCCTAAGTAAAATGGAAACTTTGTTGTCACCATGTCTCTTTACCTATGCATCTATACTGTCACCATAGCATGGGTACCTCAAGGAAGGTAAGTAGTTAGGAATCTTAATGCTGTCTGCATCAAATGTCTGATGTTTGAGGGCCCTTTGTGGTGCATACATCTGATGAACAATAGACCCTTCAACTAACTAAGATGTCAAAGCAAGTATTTAAAAGCTAGAAATTGTTCAACCACAAGCCAGATGCTACATGTTCCCTAGCTCTTGATCATTAACAAGATAAAGAATTTTTTTCCCCACCCCACTAATTCACACTGATCTGAATTTAGGTGGTCACCAAATATAGATCACACTTCTAAAACAAAGACTCCTTTTGAAAAGAATTACGTGGACAGGGTTATGTGAAAAAGAATAAAGTGTTTTTATTTAGTTTGGACCTCTTAATTTCATTGGTGTAAGGGACCTCCTGGAGGAAGCTCCTACCAATGCAACTAAAAGTCATACCATTTGTGACTATTAAGCAGCTAATGATTTGAGAGTGACCTGGGGCACTAGGAGTGGTGATGTGCCCAGTGTCCCTCAGGTAGGGGGTGTGGGTGTCAGAGGTAGGGTTTGAACCAGATCTTCCTGACTTCAAGGCTGGCCCTGCTTCCACCAGGTCACTTTGCCTTTAACAGTTCTGTGTTAGATTTGGGAGAAAAACAATAACCTCTATTTGTACAGATTCTTTTAAGAAACACTAAATAGAATTCCTTGAATCTTGTTCTGAGAGCAAGCTGTAGTTCAGATGTTTCTAGTACAAAATCATTGTTTAGAATTGTTCATGTAATACTTTTCTACGGTTTTTTGCTGAAATAACTTTTTTCTGAACCCTTTTTGCTTTTTTTAAAATTCATTGTGTTCCCATCATTTTGTTTATTTGCTTTTTATTAACTTCAGATTTATCAGAAGTAAATTTATTGACTAGGTAGCTGTCCTTTCTAGCCATAGGAAAACAGTAAGAATTACAAATGTGCCTCAGCTTAAGTAAATACTAAGAACATCCATTTTTACCTAAAAGAGAAATCAAAGGGAGATTATTAATTTCTAATGAAATTTCTTTACAAAAGAATTTGAACAACTCTTTTAAAAAAGTTCTATTTATAAAACATTTAAATACAACTTTTCAGGTATACATCTCTTGGATAAAGTGAGGTAAGTAGCCTTAGTCGTGAAACACAGTGTAACATTTGAGATTTTTGAAAAAGTACCTATGACCTTAAGCGAAGTCCATAAACATTACAAAGTGTGTAGTTATATAAAGGAATAAGTGGTCATCTGAGATCTGAGAGATGCAGGATTCTAGTCCCTGATCTCTTGGCTGCTTTGGTTTGTGACCAAATCAAAACAGTTTTTTTCATTTGTAAGATGAAATGAGTGTTGTGCTAGGTGATCTCTACAGTCCCACAAGCTCTGATAATCTATCAGTCTTCCTATAGTAGTCTGGCAATATAGCTACAGGCCAAATCTCATAACTCAAGACATGAGTGTGATGGCATTGCTTTCATAAATACGCTGTCAAATCTAATGGAATCATGAGTTAAAAGCTTTGCAGATGTCCCAAAACTAATAACCACTCTAACTGGTGTCCATGTAGAGCAAAAGTTCAAACACTCTTCAACTAAATTTTTGTTGTATAGTACTTGAAATAGGTCACTGGCCAGGCCTTAGAGATCTTTTTGCTACAGAAATAATTTTCAGCATTTGACCTATAGTATTTGTTATTGTGCAACTATTATCTAGAAATGAGAATCTATAGAAGGTGCTTTGGTTTTCAGTTTTTTGGCTGCATGAAATTGGGAAGATTCATTTTTAGTGTGCAATTGTTTTCCTAAATAATACTTTAGGGTTCATCATGAATGACTAGTAGCACCTATTGTCAGTCAATGAAAAAAACTAAAATGAAATAGAATTATTTTGGGACTGATTTTCCTAAAATGTCGATTTATCCTGTATGAAAAGTAAACGTAACATTTCTTATATTGGTTAATAGATATCATGAATCTGATTTGTGTTAATACCATGTGTTGATAGAATATGTGTTTTGCTCTTATCTATGAAGTCTTTTAAAATATAATTGTTCAATGGATAGTTTTGAACTAATGACTCCAAGGAGAGAGACTTAGGGCAATTCCATATTAGGTTAAAGAGCTAAGTAGATTCTGACATTGCTTCAGTTAAAACACTTAATTGGTTGTTCTAAGTCTCTTAAAATGGTTTATTATAAAATTGAACATCAATACAATCAAACTTATTTTGCAACTGTTTACATTTAAATAAATGAGATTTATCCCCGTAATATGTCAACTTTTGATTCACTTAAGTCTTCATCAGGATTCTTTTAATTTCCATTCATTTTTCTTATATAGGCATAGCTAGTGTGTGCTCTTCTGATTCTGCTTTTTTTTTACTCTGCATGATTTCATAAAGATTTTTTGCCATATTTCCTTAAATCCCTCCTGTCAGTGTTGACCTAATTTTCATTATTGAGAATATTAGGACCTTCCTTAACACACCTAATTCTCCCCCTAGTTCCTCTCCCCAATCCCCATCTCTTTTGGTCCCTCACTAAGCAGGGAAATAAAAATTTAACACGTTTGTTAAGCACCTTTTATGTATATTGCATTTTTAGATTCTGGGGACACCAAGAAGAAATATATCCTTCCTGTGATGTCAAAGGAACTTAAAATCTTAACAGGGAGGGTGGTATAAGACAAATAGAGGCAGCCTCAGTCATGAAGGTCTGGGATCAAGTTTTATCTCTTATATTGCCTCTGTGACCCCCTTAGAGTACGTGTCCTCTTAATCCCTCCCTCTTTCCCTAACCCCGGGCAATTCTTTTAAGGCTGTAATTATAGATATGTATTAGTAAAGGATTTCTACCCTAAATGCATACAAATGAAACCAGGCATGGCCTTCCACCCACCCAAAAAAAAAAAGTGGGTAAGAAGATCTAGGGAAGAAATTTTGGAGGGTGACATCTGAGCTGGGTCTTAAAATTGGGCAAAGGGTGGGGCAGAGTTAGTTTAATCTTGTCATGCTGAGTTTCAGAACAGTGGTAATTGCAGCAATGGTAGTAGGCAAAGCTGCCAAGTGAGAGGGTTAGAGAAAAAAGTAACAGGAGAAAGTGGTTTCTATAGAAAGGAGAGTACTTGGTTATTAGATCCAGAGGAAGAAAGGTGGTTAACAGGACCAAGTGCAGTGAAGTCAAGGAAGATGAGGACAGGGTCAACAAACGGAGGCCATAAGATAAAAGTTTGGTGCCAAAAGGCAGGTAAAGGTTTGATAGTTTGAGGACAAGAGGAGATTTTTGTGCTTTTAACATGCAAGGGAGATCGAAACGTTTGTAAGAAGAAAGGAAAGCATCCTGTAGAAGGGGAAAGAAAATCTGATGATAAATTACTGATAAAGGATGAATGAAGAAGCAAGGAGAGGAGACAGAATGGATAAGGGTTCAAAAAGGGTTGCCTCTAGAAATAGGGAAGGTCAACTAGAAAAGAGGGAAAGATCATTGAAGAAAAAGTTGCTGAGGTGTAATGAGGTAACTTGCTTTGGATGGTATTAATCTTTTAAGCAAAGTAGTCAGGGTCTTGTATAAGAGCACAATGGGTTGAAATTGATTTGAGAATGGAGAAAATTTATAATGCATGCTATGTTTTTAATGAAATATGTATAAAGTAAATGTCCTGTAGCACGGAGAGCCCACTGGCACTTAGAAAGCACAAATATGTTTTGAACCACCCAGCAAGTTATGGATATCCTTTAGCACCATTTCAGATTTAGCAGGTATAAAGGTGAAAGTTGAGGCAAGTTAACTTTCTGGTCAAGGCTGGGTAGGGAGGGGAATGACAAAACAGTATTAATGGACTGGGAGAATAGAAGAATCAAGAAATGGAGTCATGTGAAGATCAGGTTCAGGACAAGTTAGATAATAGATGACAGAACAAGAGCTGGGATCAGAAAAGGGAATTTGAGTTCAAGATCTTGGGTATGTTGCTATTTCAAATGATGGTGAGTTCTAAAGTGCAGCTACTCCCAGAGAGAGTGTAACAGTGGAAGGTGAAGAGACTGGGGCAAGGATGTTAGGCTGTCCATGTGAATACTGATTGGATAAGTCCACTACTAAATTAATTAAGGAAGATGAGAGCATGTTTGGAGATCAGCATAGGACAAGGACAATGATGAAAAGGGTGGTATAATTACTTTTTTGTTTTGTTTTGTTTTAGCAAATTTATCAGATAAAGGTATCCAGCAAGTTTTTGGAAAGAAGAGCTTTGTGACTGAGGATAGATTTAGAATACATGTTCATAGCAGCAGTAGCTTATCTACCTAACTAAGTAACCTAACTAACAAAGCTCCCTCATTTTACAAATGAAAGAATGGACACCCAGAGACTTCCCTATGTTCATGTAAGTACTTACAGAACCAGGATCCACTGAAAGGGGCACAAATAAGAATAATGGCCCCTACTTTTCAGGACTGTTGTGAGGATCTATTGAAGTTAGGTAGAGTATTTTGCAAACTAAAAGTGGTACATAAGTTCCAGTTACAATACCAACCACTCTTCCTGACCCTGTCATGCAGAGACATTAGAAGTGATTCCCCGGTGGAGAACATCCTATAGAATGTAGGACTCTAGATGTAGAAGAATCAAGGATCCCAGATCATCTGGGTTAACCTCCATTTTACATATGAAAGAATTGGCACCCAGAATCTTTCCTATGTTTGTGTAGGTACTTGCAGAACTGGGATCCAAACCCAGACCCCCTGGCTCCAAAAACATCCTTCTTTCCATTTCACAGTATCTCATCTAGATTACCAGGCTAAGGAGTTTGAATTTTATGTGATGGGCAATAAGAAACATTAAAGTGTTTCCAGTAGAGGAGTGATATAATCAGATGTAAACATAATGAAGGTTAATCTTAGGGCACTGTGAAAGATGGCTCAGAGAGACGAGAGAGAAATGTTAGGAAGTCTTTGCATTTGTCCATGGCTGTGATAATGAGGGCTTGTACTGCAATGGGAGTTAAAATAGAGGAATTATAAGAGAGGTGTTACAGAGATAGGATCAGTTGATTTTGGTAATTGAATAGATTAGAGAGATGAAATGAAGAGGAGAATCTGAAAGGTTTTGATATGGGAGACTGAGGGAAAACTGGTGCCATGGACAGAAAGTGAAGTTAGAAGGCAGGAATGGTCGGGGGAGAGGGTAGGGAAAGGGGCTAAGGGAGCATCCAAGACACTATCTGTGTGACCCTGGGCAAGTCACTTAACTTCTGTTTGCCTAAGTTACCTTAACTGTACAATGAGAATAATGGCAGCATCTACCTTGCAAGGTTGTGACTATCAAATCAGATATTCTTTGTAAAGTGCTTGCTTGGCACAATACCTGGTACACAGCAGGCATTATACAAATGCTTGTTCCCTTTCCTTTATGTTGAGAGTATTTTATGTGGGGGATTCTTGTATTGTATCAAAATAATTCCTTTCGGTGTTAGGAGATGCTGTTCAGGAGCTTGAAAAAGTTTAGGCCCAGAGATCTAGATTTGGAAGTTGTTTTTGTGGAAGATGCTAGTTGAAGATGTGGGTATGAATAAGAGAGGTAGACTGAAAGGCTTTAAATGCCAGCCTGATGGTTTTGTATTTTATCCCAGAGGTATTAGGGAGCCACATAAGCTTCCTGAATAGGGGAGGGACAGGAGCAGACCTATGCCTTTAGGAAAATTTTTTTCAGCATGGTATAGGAATAGATTAAAGAGGGGAGAAATTGTAAGCAGATAGACTATTAGCCCATGTGAAGGAGGGAAGGACGGAAATAATTTATTGAGCACCTGCTATGTGTGAGGCACTGTGCTAAACCTGTTACAGACATCTCATTTGATCCTCACAAAAACCCTGGGGCTTGTCATTGGTCAGGAGGGTATTTATTATGCCCACTTTTCAGTTGAGGAAAGTGGGGCAGACAGCAGTTAAGTGACTTTTGCAGAATCACAGAAGCCAGTAAGTGTCTGAGGTGGGCTGACTCCAAGTCCAGCAGGGTATGTATACACTGTACTATCTACCTGCCTAAGTGAGATGATAAGGGCCTGAACTAGGGTGGGGGTCAATTGAGTGAAGTGAAGGGAACAGATAATGAGAGATGTTTCTTGAATAAATTAATTAGACTTAGCAACTGATTGGAGAAGGGAGGTGAGGGCAAATGAAGGGTTGTGCTTAACTTGGAAACTACACTGCTAGGTGAGTAGGATGATGGTGATGCCCTCAACAGAAATAGGGAAGTTTAGAGAAGGGGGAAAGATAATGAGTTCCATTTTGGACTTCTTGATTTTGGAAAGCCTACAGGACATCCAGATGAAAATGTTGATCAGGCAGGCAGGTGTTGATATAAAACCGAAAATCAGTAAATTAAGGGTGGAAATATAAATCTGCTTAATGAGGTTAGTTTGGGCCTGTGGGAACTAGAAAGACATTACTCAGAGAGTGTGCAGAGAGGAGAGAAGAGGATCCAGAACTGAATTCTTAGGGATCCCTCCGCTTAGGAAGCAGGACATTACTGACTGATGAATGACTCAGCCAAAGGGACTGAGGAGTACTTATATTGGAGTACTTTTCTTGGAGAACCAGGAAAGGACAATGTCTAGTCTGAATTGTAGAAAGGTGAGTGTAAAAATTATGAAGAAATCTGGAGAGTGACCTGGAAGTTGGTTGTTGGCACCAACTAGGATAGGGAAAAGGTGCTATATAAATTGACTTTGAAAGAGAAAATATTTTATTGAATAGATGGTGGTAAGAGATTGGACCGGAAGATACAGTGGTCAGGAGGATCAAGGAACATAAAATCCCTGACTTTTTAATTTATGCACTTGTTCTTTCATTGCATTCATTTATAGATATACCACCTCACCTTTTTGTATCCACTCAACTTTCCCTTTTAATAGATAAAAAACTAAGCAAAAAACAGTTCAGCAAATTGAATTAGCACAGTGATGATATCTCAAAGCATATGTAACATCCCACATCCATAGTCCCTCACTTTTTTAATGAAAGGCAGGGGGTATATATACTTTTAAAATCCTCATATTTATTTGTCATCATAACTATCCAGTGTTTAACTTTGTTTTTTTCTTTATGTTTTTCTACATGTCATTTAATGTCATTTTCCTGATTATACTACCCTCTACGTCAGAACATATATCTTCCCATACTGCTTTAAATTATTCATGATTACTGTTTCTTTCTATATATTCATATTCCATTATACAGTTAAACACATCATGGGGGTTAGGGCTGTGGTGCCTCTTTGATCTGGAAAATCCATGTAAAATTCTTTGACCCTCCTTACCAGAGAAGAAATTTTAATTATTATGTTTTTAAAAGATAAAATATGTTGATATTATACAATGCTATTCATATATTTTATGCTTTTTTGAGTTTCTAAACTTTCTGTTGTCTGCCGGCCTTCATATGTCATCTGTAGCTTCCACAAAACTCCCCCAGAATTCCCATTTAATTTCTTATGCTGATCCATGATATACTGAAACCTCAATGGGGAAAATAACGATATATTATTATCTATATTCTTGCCTCCTTGGACCAATACAGATAAGAGAGAGGTTCAAGGATTGCTTCTCTCCCCCCTCCCCCTGCCCCATTTTCCCCTCCATTGTAAAAGCTCTTCCTTGTTTGCCTCTCTCTTTGTGAAATAACTTTTCCTGATCTTCTACTCCCTTTCTTATTCTTCCAGCACATCCCTTTCTCACCCTTCCATTCTTTTTTTGAGATAATTCCAACATAATAGATTACATACATACCCTCTGTCTAAATAGGTTCTTAACCACTTTAATAATGATAAAGTTCTTAGGTGTTACATGAATTATCTTCCACTATAAGAATATAAACAATTTGACCCTTTATGATATCTTACTCTTTACCTTTTTATACTTCTCTTGAGTCTTGCGTTAGTCAAATTTTTTATTCAGCTTTGGTCTTTTCATCAGAAATGCCTGGTAGTCCTCTATTTCCATTCCAAAAAAAGGTCCATTTTTTTGCTTGTAGGATTATACTCAGGGTTTTTTGTTAGTTTTGTTTTTTAGCTTTTTGGAGGGTAATTGGGGTTAAGTAACTTGCCCAAGGTCACACGGCTAGGTTTTTGTTTGTGTGTGTTAAGTGTCTGAGGCCAGATCTGAAGTCAGGTCCTTCTGACTCCAGGGCCGATGCTCTACTCACTGCGCCACCTAGCCGCCCCGATTATACTCGGTTTTGCTGGGTAGGTTATTCTTGGTTGTAGTACTATCTCCTTTGCCTCTTGGAATATCATATTCCAAACTCTCCTTTCTTTTTTAGTGGTAGCTACTAAATCTTGTTTGATCCTGACTGTGGCTTCACACCTTTGAATTATTTCTTTCTGGCTGCTTTTAGTATTTCCTCCTTGATGTGGAAGCTTTGGAATTTGGCTACAAAATTCCTGAGAATTTTCATTTGTGCATTTCTTTCAGGAGGTAATAAGTAGATTCTTACAACTTATCTGGGCAGTTTTCCTTTATAATTTCTTAAAATATAATATCTAGGCTCCTTTTATTTCTTATCATGGCTTTCAGGTAGTCCAATAATTCTTAAATTATCTCTCCTTAATCTATTTTCCAGGTCAGTTGTTTTTCCTATGAGATATTTCACATTTTCTTCTATTTTTCAGTTTCTTTAAAAAAAAAAACTAGTTTTATAATTGTTTCTTGATGTTTCATGGAGTCATTAGCTTCTTGCCCAATTTTAATATTTAGGAGTTATTTTCTTCTGTTAGATTTTGTAGTTTTATTACCATTTGACCAATTCTGATTTTTAAGGAGTTATTTTCTTCAATTTAATGAGTTATTTCTTTTTGTGCCTTTTTTCTAAGAAAAAAAAAGTTGCCAACTTATAATTTTTTTGTTTGTTTGTTTTTTGGAGGGCAATTCGGGTTAAGTAACTTGCCCAAGGTCACACGGCTAGGTTTTTTGTTTGTGTGTGCATTCGCCACCTAGCCACCCCCAACTTACAATTTTTTTGCATTGCTCTCCTTCCTTTTTCCAATTTTTCCTCTGCTACTCTTACTTGATTTTTAAAATCTTTTTTTGGGGGGCGGAGCCAAGATGGTGGAGTAGAAACAGCACTTCCTTGGCACTCCTGCCCACACCACTTCCAGATTTATATAAGAGGGGACTTTGAACAACCTCTGGAGCTGCAGAACCCACAAAATGACACAGAGGAGCTAATCTCTCGCTGAGAACAGCCCAGCAGCCCAGCAAGGAGTGGCCAGTGCAGCGTTCTGGGAGCCAAGCCCAGGACCACATGAGTTGGAGGTTTTAGCCCCAGGGTACCCAGACCAGAAGACAGCTGGAGGGACCCCAGAACACCAGCATCTGTAGCGTTTCCAGAATTATCAACACATAGATGCCTAGGACAAAGTGAAAGATTAGTGCCTTATGGACTTTGGGACTGGTGGGGAGAGCGTGTTGGCCTCTTTCCCTGGGGGTGAGAAACCACTGAGGAGCTGTGGCACAGCCGCCATGTGGCAGCTTCAGTTCCTGGCCTGCGAACCATAGGGGGATCCGGTGATCAGTATTGGGGGTAATCGCTCTTGCTTTAACCTCCTTGGATCTGGATTGTGGTCTGGGGTGGAGGTCTTGGGGTGTGTGACCAGCTTGCCAGAGTGTGTGGGGGCTTCAGGGAGGGCACCCAACTAATACCTCTGGCAGCTGAGAAAACCCCAGCGTTTGGAACAGAAGCTCTCCTGTCTGGTGGCAGAGTCCTACTGTGGCAACAAGCCCAAAAGTCAAGTAATTGAGTGGCAACATGCCTAGGCAAAGGAAACAAAATAAACAGAAAAATGCAACATTAGACTCCTATTTTAGGGGCAAAGAAGATCTAAGTATGGAACAAGAGAAGGACTGGGAGGTGAGAACTCCTGCACCAAAAGCCCCAAATGAAAATACGAGCTGGTTACAGATTATAGAGGACCTTAAGAAGCAGATAAGAGAAGTGGGGGAAAAATTGGGAAGAGAAATGAGAAAGATGCAAGAAAAGTATGAAATGAGAGTCAAAAACCTGATTGAAGAAAATAACACCTTAAAAAATAGACTAACTCAAAAGGCAAAAGAGGCTCAAAAAGGCAATGAGAAGAACACCTTAAAAAGTTGATTTTGCCAGATGGAAAAAGAATCTCAAAAGCTCACTGAGGAGAATCATTCCTTCAGAATTAGACTGGAGCAAATGGAAGCTAGTGACTTTATGAGAAATCAAGATACTATTAAACAGATATAAACAAATGAAAGATTAGAAGGCAATGTGAAATATCTCATGGGAAAAACTACTCACCTGGAAAATAGATCCAGGAGAGATAATTTAAAAATGATTGGACTACCTGAAAGCCATGATCAAAGAAAGAACCTAGAAATCATCCTTCAAGAAATTTTCAAGGAAAATTGCCCTGATGTTTTAGACCCAGAGGGGGAAATAGAGGTTGAAAGAATCCACCAATCACCTCCTGAAAAAGATCCCCAAAAGAAAACTCCTAGGAATATTATAGCCAGGTTCCAGAATCCCCAGATCAGGGAGAAAATACTCCAAGCAGCCAGGATGAAACAATTTCAATATTGTGGAAACACAATCATGATAGCTCAGGATCTGGCAGCTTCTACACCGAGGGATTGGAATATGATATATATTTTTTTAAAGCAATTGGGGTTAAGTAACTTGCTCAAGGTTACACGGCTAGTCATTATTTATGCGTGGGTGCTCATTTTCTGAGGCCGGATCTGATCTCGGGTCATCCCAACTTCGAGGCCGGCTCTCTTACTCACTGTGCCATCTAGCCACCCCTTTAGGGCAATTGGGGTTAAGTAACTTGCCCAAGGTTACACAGCTAGGTTTTTGTTTGTGTGGATTAAGTGTTGGAGGCCAGCTCTGAACTCAGGTCCTTCTGACTCCAGGGCAGGTGCTCTATTCACTGAGCCACCTAGCCACCTCGGAATATGATATTCTACAGGGCAAAGGACCTGGGATTAAAACCAAGAATCACCTACCCAGCAAAACTGAGTATTTTGTTTCAGGGGAAAATATGGTCATTCAATGAAATACAGGACTTTCAAGCATTCTTGAGGAAGAAACCAGAGTTGAATAGAAAATTTGTCATTCAGACACAAGAAGCAAGAGATTCTTGAGAAGGTAAACAGGGAAAAGAAATCAAAAGGAACTTATCAAAGTTGAACTATTTACATTCCTATATGGATAAAACGATAACTGTAACTGATGAAACCTTTCTCAGTATGAAAATAGTTGAAGAAGGGTATATGGGCATATGAATATGTGAATGTGTGTATGTATGTTTACGGGTCTACATAGATAGAGGGCATAGGTCAAATTTAATAGGAAGGGATGATACTTAAAAGGTGAAATTAAGAGGTGAGAGAGGAATATAACAAGAGGAGATGGAGAGAGACAGAATGGGGTAAACTATCTCATATAGAAGAGGCAAGGGGAAGTGGTTGCAAGGGAGGGGAAGAACAGGAAGGCAAAAAGGCAAAACCATATTCTTATTGAATTTGGCTCAGGGAGAGAATGATATACATACTAAATGGGATATCTCACCCTACAGGAGAGTAGGGGGGAAGGGGATGTGAGGGGAGGATGATGGAAGGGAGGGCATGCTGGGGGGGAGGGAGGTTGGAAGCACCCCCTTTTGAAAAGGCACAGGATCAATGTAGGGAATGGACCCAGTGGAGGGTGGGATAGGTGGGAGGGAAATATAGCCAGTCTTTTACAATACATCTACTATGGTAATGTTTTGCATAGCAATACATGTACAACATATACTGAATTGCTTATTTTCCCAGCAAGAGTCGGTGACAAGGGAGGAAGGGAATAAATCTGGAATTCAAAAAATCAAATGTTTTAAATATATATCAATACTATTATTAATACTATTTTACATATAATTGGGAAATAAGATATATAGGCATTGGGGCACAGAGATTCAGCTTATCCTAATGGAAAAGTCGAAGGGGGCATAGGAGAAGATATGGGAGAGAGCAGATTGAATGAGGGGATATCCTCTGGGATTGCTATTCTGGGTTGATGGGTAGGGGAAAAAATGGGGAAAAATTGTAACACAAAATCTGTTGGAAATGAATGATGTAAACCAGAAGTTAATAAAGCATTTGAAAAAAAAAATTTTTAATATGTTTATAGAAAAAAATCTTTTTTTCCTTTTTAAAACTGCTTTCTTTAGCTCTTTTAGGAATGCTTGTTAGACATGTCTAATTAGCATTTTTCTTTGCTTGTAGTTGTTTTCAACTCAAGGTCTTCTTTTGAGTTTATGTCTTGAACTTCCTTGTCATTGTAATAGATTTTTATGACTAGGTTCTTTTTTGTTGTTGTTGTTTGCTCCTTCTTCTAGCCTATTTCTTGACTTTGGATTTTATGTTAGAATTGGGTTCTGTTTACCTCTGGGGTTAGGTAGATGTCTGGCCTGAGCTTTTATCTCTTATATCCTCTGATATTTTCACAGCCAAGTGAATGCCCATAGGTTTTAGGAACTTCCAACATGGTGTGATTTGAAGAGAGGTCTGATCAATGTCCTTCTGGTCTGTTCTCTAGTTCTTACATGGGTAGGGCCCATTTCCCCTCATGGCTATGACCTTTTCTCTTTGCCCTGGAATTATGACCCAGAACTGGACACTAAGTGACACAGTAGCTAAATGGTGCCTGAACCTGCATCCAGTGCTACTACAGGAGTCCCCTGGAATCTCTGACCAAATGTTTAGTCCCCTTAAAGCCCCTTGGCACTGCTGTCCCTTCTCTACAGCCTACAACTAGTGCCATTTCCACCATGCCACACTCCCACGCAGTCTTTCCCTAATGCCTGTAGACTTCTCTTTCCATATTCCTACGGTGCCCCTGGGCTGGAAAAATTGACCCATTATGATTTTTTGTTGGTTTTCCTGCTCAGAATTTGGATTGGGGCATGTATGGTTTTAAAAGTTGTTAGTAGAGGGGGTATATTGGGAGAGTTCAGCAAAACTACTGGCTTCACTACACCCTTAGCTAGTATAACCTTTGACAAATCTTTTAACCTTTCTTGGTAATGACCTCTAAGGTGGCTTCCAACTCTGAATCTATGAGTCTGTGGGCAAGTCACTTAATCTCTCTGACCCTAAGTTTCCTCATTTGTGAAATGAAGATAATTACATATTACCTGACAGGGCTGTTGAGAGGAAAGCTATACAAATGTGATTTATAATTTGGACTGATTCATGACAGGAATCTAGAATTGAACTGCTTCTGTCAAATATTATAAGTATTATTATATTATATTATAGGTATTATAAGTCAAACTGACCCTTCTACATTTTAAGTCTTACGTTTGGTGCCTGGGCCAATTGTTGTAGACTTCTCATTTTATTATTTGTAACTTTGTAACTATTTTGTCTTAGTTCATTTTTATCAAGAGCTGTCTTTTCAATGGCTCTTTCTGGAAAATTCTCATATATGTGAAATGATTACCTATAAATTAGTGTAATAATTTCCTATAAATTACCTTAATATCTGTTGATAAAGAGACCCTACCTAGATATCTGTTAGTCATCAAGGGTTTAGTTAAAAGTCATGTGATTTGTTTGTACTCAGCTCAATTCTTACATTTGTCTTCCTTTTTTGGGTTTTCTGATTAACTACTTTTCCCAACTTTAGCCATTTAATGGGTCCCAGTGACTCACAAACACAAGAATTTGTGTTTTTCCTTGGCAGTGGGCCAGTACCTTATTTCCCTATTCACTACATTGGTCCACAGAGAGGATAGTCACTATTTATTAAATAATACTTTCTTGAAGATGATGAAGCCTTAGCATAAGAAAATATGATTTAATAGGCATGATCAAGAAATGAAATGTTTTTAGTGAAGCAAAATTTCTGGTTAATATAGAGTTAAATATTTGTTTCACCCTCTTGTTGAAACTTTCTAAAACTATTGATCTATTTCCTGCCTAAATAAGTGTAGTATACTAATAATAACTTCATAGGGTCTTAATTTTGTCCATAAATTCAATAATTTCATTCAATTTCATAATTTGTTCAAGTTCAAATTCATAAAACAAAAATTCCTTAAGCACCTATGGTGTATAATGTTTCAGTTATTTAAAATGTCAGTTCTCGTAATAGCATATATTGAAATAGTTTTATAGCTTTTGAAGTATTTAGCCCACAATATCTCTGGGATCTAGGTAATACAAATATTATTTCTTCCATTCTATAGATTATAAGACCATAGATTTAGACCTGGATGGGAAACTTGGAGGTTATTTTGACCAATCTCCTCCTTTCGCAAATAAAGAAACAGGCCTAGATTAATAAGATCATGGATCCATTTGATTATTTTATAAAATGAGGAAGCTGAGACCCAGAACTGTTAAGTGATGCATCCAAGGCATCACAGATAGTAACAGAACTGAGATTTGAATTCAAGTGATTTAACTCAAAATCCAGTACTCTTTTCTTTGTACCACATTGCTTCCAAGCCCCTTGACTGAGGATGTGCTTCCACTATATTATACTATTGTTCATGGTGTAGGAACTATAGATATAGAAGGTGTGGATATTTGGGTTGAATATTTGCAGAGTCCAGGACTTACTGAGGAAGTTGTTTCTTTTCATAATAGATCCCTTATGTTACCCCAAACTCCTAGTTACTCAGCTTGCTCATTTCCCGTGGCCTACTCCTCTACCCTATCAAAGCTACACACAGAGATGGATGTACCCTATATCTTGCCTTCTTACACAAATGTTTTTGTGAATTCTGAAATTCCTTTATCTGATCATAAAATTGTCATTCTACTTCTCTCTCTGCCTTGCACCCCCACACTGTGTTCTTCATCCTCACTGTGAACACCTCCATTTTCTGTAGACCACCTCCATTTTCCCCAGGTCTTCACCCCTGCACTGGCTAAATTCTCCTCTCTTCCCTGTCTTCACCCTTTGGATGCCCAATTCAACTTTACACTATTCTGTTCTCTTCCCTCTTTCTATCCTGCCAAGGCTTAGTCTTGGATTATTCTCACTACTTCACGGCTTCACTCTTACATATTTGCTGCCAAATGAAACTGGAGAGAATCATGAAACCATGTTGGCTATGTCCACTAGAAATTCATGTTATGTAATCTGATAGACCCTTTATACAGCAAGGCAATTCTTTTGAGGGGGGGAATGAACAAAGTAAAAGGTGCACAGCAGAGAACAAAAGAAAACTTATAAAGAAGCAAAGATGGACAGCTCTCAACACAATGTGGAGTATTTATTATATAGGCTTTTCTAAAATGGAAATTTAATGCTGTATATTTTGAATCATCTCTCATGTTCTGTGTACATGGCAATGCTTTTTTTCTTTTCTCATTTTGTATTATTTTAGCTTTATTATTTAAGTTTATTTTTCTTTTATTTTGCATTTAAGTAAAAAATTTAAAAATTAAAAATAAAGGTAATTTTTTTTTTTTTTTGCTTTTTGGAGGGGGGGAAGGTAGGGCAATTGGGGTTAAGTGACTTGCCCAAGGTCACACGGCTAGTAAGTGTTGAATGTCTGAGGCCGGATCTGAACTCAGGTCCTCCTGACTCCAGGGCCAGTGCTCTATTCATGGCATCACCTAGCCACCCGGGGTAATTTTTTTATGCCTCACTAATTGACTCATTATCCCACTCACCGAAGTGGCTTTTCCAAATCTTTTCATACTTGTTCAAGCTTCTCAGAGAACCTCCTTCCCCAGGCTTGTAGCTGACAGCCTTGCCTTGTATCTCACTGAAAAAAATTGAGTCCGTTCGCCAACACTCTGCCTTCCTCATTTCAAATGTCTTAGATACCTGTTGCCATCACATCCTCCTTCCGTCTCACATGAAGAGATGGTCCTTCCTGCCAGGGCAAAGCTGTCTACCTACATGAGCAATCCCATTCTATTTCATCTTCTTCTGTAGACTGTCCTTTCCATCATCTTCTCATTTAATCTTCAGTATCTTACTGTCTATTGGCTGCTTTCCTACTGTCTAAAATATGCTTATAGCCCCCTATATTAAAAAAACCCACACTTGGTCCATCCTGCCAGCTATTGTCCCATCCCTTTCATTTTGTGACTAAACTCCTTGAGAAGGTCTACATTTGATGCCCCTACTTCCTTTTTTTCTGATTCTCATCTTAATTTTCTGTCTGGTTTCTCACCTTATCATTCACCTGACACTACTCTCTCCGAAGTTACCAGTGATCTCCCAATGGCCAAATCTAATGTCCTTATCTCAATTCTCATCCTTCTTGACCAGTCTGCAGCTTTTGACATTGTTGATTATTGCCAAAACTCTCTTCTCTCTAAGTTTCTGTGACATTACTCCATCGTCCTACCTGTCTGAACATTCCTTCTTAGTTTTCTCTGCTGAATTTTCATCCAGGTCATGACTATTAATGGCAGGTTACTTCTAGGGCTTTATCCTGGGACCCTTTCTCTCTCAATACTGTTTCTCTTGGTGGTCTCAACGGGTCATAGGCATTTTATTTCTGAAAAATTATCTCCATGGCGATAATTCTCATATATACTTATCCAGCCCTCACCTCTTTCAACTTATAAATTTGCATCTCCAACTGGCTATTAGATATCTTGAAAATCCTGTAGATATTTTAAACTTACCGTGTCCCAAACTGAGCTCATTATCTTTTCCTCCAACTTCTCCCCACTTCTGAACTTCTTTAATTACTGTCAAGGACACCATCATCCTCTGTCACCCAGGCTTAAAACTTAGTTGTCATTTCCACCTTCTCACTCTCACCCCTCATATCCAATCTTCTGCCAAGTCCTACCAATTTTACCTTCCCAGCATCTCTTGTATATTCTTTCTTCAGGTCCTCTTTATTGTGTACCTGGACTATCACAATAGTTTGGTTTCTCTGTCTCAAGTCTCTCCCCATTCAATCCATCTTCTTCCACTTAGCTGTCAAACTGATCTTTCAAAAGCACAGTTCTCACCATGTCACCCCCATATTTTATAAATGCCAGCAGCTCCAAATTACCTCCAGGATCAAATATAAAATCCTCCATTTGGTTTTTAAAGCCCTTCATAACCTGACCACTTTCTAGCTTTCCAGTCCTCTTATACCTCCTTCCTCCCACCCCCCTACTTTGAGATCCAGTTACACTGGTCTCTCTGCTGTTTCTTGAACAAGACACTCCATCTCCTTAACTCTATTTATTTTAATTGGATGTCCTCCATGTCTGGAATTTTCTCCCTCCTCATCTCTGCCTCTTGGCTTCCTTTACTTCCTTCAAGTCCCAGCTAAAATCCCACTTTCTACAAGAAGCCTTTCTAGATCCTTCTTTAATGTTAATGCCTCCCCCTTGCTGATTATCTGCAGTTTATACTGTATATCTTGGTTGTACATAATTGGTTGCATATTGTTCTCCACATTAGATTGGGAGCTCCTTGAGAGCAGGAACTATCTTGTATCCTCAGTATTTATCCCATAGAAGTGCCTGGAGCGTGGAAGGAGCTTAATAAATCCTTTTTCAATAAACAAGGCTACCAACTGTGACTCTGTTTGGACTTTTCACTTTAAAGGTGCAGTGAAGGGATAATCTTGGCTTACCAATGGATCTAGTCAAGTCAGCCTTTGCTGTATTAGTTGCTCTGTGTTATTTGTGCCAAAGATTTGGCTTCAGTTATCACTTTGCCTGAATTCTTTGGTTTCTCATACTCAGAGAACAATCTATTCCTTTCATTTAAAAGTTATGGGAAGCCTGAAATAGGATTCTTCCCTCCTCCCCACCATAAAACATGCTTTTCTCAAAGCTATAGCCCAGTCTTGCTAAATGTCAACAGATGTAACATCTGGAACCATCATTCAAGCCAACATGTGAGACCCTAGAGTGCAGGACCTTGGACTGCTTGGCTTGGTGTCTTCTATATGAGGGTAAATAATAAACATTTGATAATACTTAGAAAAGAAACACATGGGCTTTCTTTTTATGCTGTAGCATTCAACTCGCTGCCAATGGGATACACCAAATCCAGGGAAGGGAAAAAACAAAGAATTTTTAAAAAATATTGTTAAAGAGAGAACCCTGGTCAGAAACTGGCCTTTGGCAGATACTTTAACAAATTCACCAGCATATTGGAATCTAAATTGTTTGACATGGATCCGGGAATATACAAAGCTACTGTAGAGGTAACTGACTAATCACTGGAAGAGGGGAGAATGAACTGTACTACAATGAAGGCCTTTCATGGGGAGGGGAAACACTGCCTAATGCACATCAGTTTCACTAATGTGACAGCTCAAGAGTCATTGTGGCATGTTGGATGAAGTACCAGCAAGATCTAAGTTGACCAGGAAGACCATCACCACACACACACATATACACATATGTATATACACACACTATATATGTATACACACACATAGATGGACTCTAAATGTAGGCAAGTTGCTTAGCCTCTTTGAGTCTCAGTTTCCTCGTTTTTAAATTGGGCATAAAATACTTGTGATGAGGACCTCAGAGGATTGTTGTCAGTATCAAATGACATGATAGTTGTAAAGCTCTTTGAAAAACTGAAAATGGTAGCAAAATGTCAGCTACTATGACTATAAGAGAGTGTGGTTTATTGGACAGAAGGGCTAGCTTTGGAGCTAAGAAGACCTGGGTTTATGCCCAATCTCTGATGCAATAGCTGAGTGACCATGGACAAGTCATCCATGACCTCTCAGGGCCACAGGGACCTTTTTAAGACTATAAGATATATATATATATAAAAGACTATAAGGTATAGATGAGCTGCTAATCCACATTGGTGGAGGGAGAGGACTTACTTTAGAAGTTCTCTGCACAAGTGTAATTATGTATGTATACACATGTATATGCATATATTTACGTATATATAAAGAAACAGTTTAGGACCCTATAAGGATGCTGACCTTCATATCCCACAAGAGAGATATATCTAAGTGGAACTTCATGAAGATTGTTTAAAGGTAGAAGAGGACTTCCAGTAACCAGTAATTGCAACTTTACCCTTTGGCCACTTTAAGTCTGAACCCACTTTCTTGACTGAACTTGTTTATGCAAGGGGAAAGTATGATCTCAATATGGGAAGATGTTTCTGTAACAACTGTCCTTGTTATATCTACTTGGTAAATGTGCTTTCTAAAAGATAATCAAGTGGCTGATATTCCCTGGGAAGCCGACTAATTAATGGGGACTCTGGAGTAATGGTTCTAGAAAATTCCATTCCTTTCAAGGGTGCCCCTAAAATCCTTAGGAGAGAAGTAAGGAGGGAGGGACTTGGGTTTTTCTTGGCAGCTATCTCACTAATTCAAGCAGGAGCTGAGAAAAGCCTAGAAGGAGTGCTACATGATCAATGTATAGTTTTGAAAAAAGCACTAAAATGAATAAAAAATGCAGGGAAAATAAAGAAATGATGTAATGAAGCAAAAGTCACTAGTAAAAAAAAAATCCTTTGTAAACTCTAAAAAGCAGAGAACAAAATTTCCATATGCTTCAGTAAAAGTCTTTTGATAAATAAAAGCTCTGGCCTTTTTCGTGGTTGTGTCTGGTATATGCACATGATTAAGTTTTAGTGATATTGTGAAAGATAATGAGCATGAATGACTTTGTAAATGATATTTTGTTTGGACACTGATAAGCTTTTATAGAATATCCAAACAGTGACAGCAATCTGACATTTCCCTCATCTTTCTGATGAAGGACAATGGACATGAGCTTTGGATTTGGAGTCAGAATCATCCCTCTGTTACTTCCTTCCAAAGTGACCTTGGGTAAATCACTTAAGCTCACTGGGTCTAAGTTTTCTTATGTGAAATAAATGAGAGTATGGGACTAGATCACCTCTAGATCTGCTCTCTGGTTCTGTGTGTTTGTGTGTGTGTGTGTGTGTGTGTGTGTGTGTGTATGTGTGTGTGTGTGTGTGTGACATGATGAATATGAATGTTGTTACCATCAATACAACCTAACCTTCCTGACAGAAGAAAACAGTTTTCAGCCCTGCCAAAACTTTAACTTCCCCATTTTTTTGCTAGCCCTTGCTCCTCCATGGAACCTCGAAGTAAAGCTGCTTATTTTACATTTAACATTGACCTGGAGAGAATATCTTTGATGTCAATGATCACTAAAAGCCTATAGAAGTATATGCTGCTGGCATGAATTATATTTGAAATTTCTGTGTAAGGTTTCACTTTTAGGTCTGGCCTAATTTTTTTCAGATCTTGGACTTGCGTGTCCATAAGATTAAAGTACATTTTTTATCATTATGGAAAAAGAAGTTTTACAATCACAGGTGGTAAAAGGGATTTAGTGACTCAACCTGTAATTTCATTGGGTTAGGGAGCTCCCGGGTGAGGACGTTCTTTCTACCCATGCAGGTTGCTAGCTTCTCTGCAGTGTAAAGTCTTAGAGAATTATGTAGGGCACTGAGAGGTTTGGTGACTGGCTCAGAGTCACATAGCTCATATGTGCCAGAGCAATAGTATGGTATGGTATGGTATGGTATGGTATGGTATGGTATGGTATGGTATAGCATAGCATAGCATAGCATAGCATAGCATAGTATAATAGTATACATGACAGAAGAACGTGATGTTTTGCCTGGCATTCAAATCCTCTTATGTTCTCACAGCAGCCTGACCACCATGGGAGATAGAGTTGATAAGAGTTGATAGTGACTTGTAGCATTCTATTCTTCTTTTATTTTATTTTTTGTCAGATAAAAGAATTTCAGAATTCATGAACAAGGAAGGAGAGGATTCATAGGTGATAGAAGTATTTGTGGACATGATCATCTCTGTGTCTAGCTATGGTAGGACAGAAGAGTAGGTCATGGGAATTAATTGAGGAACTGAGAATTAGGGTATTTGAAATAGCATTGATTTGTATGTTGAAGTTCTCCATTATGGGGGCAGGAAATGGGGAGGAAAGAAAGATTCTGAGCCAGGCAGTAAACTTGATGATGGAAGGAGAATGGCCTGGCATAGATAATGACCATCAGGACCTGAACAGTATGATAAGCTTAGATGGCAGGTAGATGGCAGGTAGTCTGGAATTAGCATAGGGAAAGATAGAAGAATAGGAGATTATGATTAGATATCTGAAGAAGGTCATGGAGAGCAAGAAATGGTTCAACTCCCCCATTGCTACCAGGGAACAAAGAACTATTTAGCTTAATTAATTGAATTAAAGAAATGTCCACATGTATTTCAATTATCATAAATAAGATTAAGTCTCTTAGTTTCAGGTAATCAAGATCTTTCTTTTGAATTGGTTAGGTCTTTGATTTAAGTGAGACCAAGAACTTCAGACCAGGACACTACCATAATATTATTTCTTAGCTCCTGTAACACAACTGAGGCCTTAGTACTGTGTTTCCATCCCACTATTTGACCTGTCTCTGAGACTCAGCTGGCAGAGTATGGACCTGGCCATATTATCCCTCATTTTCATCTTGTTTATGTAATTGGCATATGTTGGCATGGATAACAAGAGTAGCCTATTGAGAAAAGTTCCCATCCCGTTTGATTCTCCAAATCCACATTTTCCAATCTCTCTTTCAATTATGTTTGCTCTGTGGTTTGGGTAAGCAGACCACTGTATTTGTTGTCTAACTATTTCTCCAACTACCAAATTGCTAAGTCTCTGAAAACCAACTCATCTCTTGCATGTTTTCAGACAATCTGTCTCCTAGTATGTTCATTTATGTTCTTTATTATGATATATATGCATAATTACAACATTACTGTTTATAATACATTTTGTTTCAAATACATGCTATTTGGGGTGGCTAGGTAGCACAGTGAATAGACCACTGGCCCTGGAGTCAAGAGGACCTGAGTTCAATTCTGGCCTCAGACACTTATAACAAAACTAGCCGTGTCACCTTGGGTAAGTCACTTAACCCCAAATGGCTCTGCCTTCCCCCTCCAAAAAGCAAAAAAATTCAATTAAAATAAAACAAATACATGCTATTTTTTCCTGTTCCAAGGTTATTAAAGTGTCCTTAGGCATTAGCATGTACTATCAACAGAGTATTTAGTAGAAACAATGGATGGAGGTGAAGAGAACAGTTTAACTTAATAAGAGGGTTCTTAATATTTTTACTTCAGTACTCTAAGATCCATCAGATGGATGTGTGATATTTCCAATGTGAATTGTTGTTGTTGTCCAGTAGATTCAGTGGTGTTTAACACTTTGTGATTCCACAGACCATATTGTCCATGGAGTTTTCTTGGTAAAGATACTGGTGTGGTTTATCATTTCCTTCTTTAGTGAATTAAGGTAAACAGAGATTAAGTGATTTCCCCAGGGTCAAATAGCTAGTGAGTGTCTGAGGCTGGTTTTGAACTCAAGTCTTCCTGACTCCAGGACCAGTGGTCTATCCATTGAACCACCTAATTACCTCTTCAATGCGGATGCTCCTTCCCAGACGCAGTTCTCCAGGCCTGCCTTGCCTGTGCAGCTCTGGTCTATTTCCTCCTATAAATTAATTGGGTGGGTCCTTCCTTGTCTTTTGAGAGGGTCAATAATCTTAAATTCCTTTGAATTATTTTATGCAACCAAATAGGTTACAGGGAAAAGTGAAGCCCTCCTGAGATTTTATTTTGTATCCTCTCCTCACGATCAGTTGTACTGAAGAGGTGCAGATGATGTATGGCATGGCTTAGTGAATGTCTCACTCCACTGCAAAACTGGCTTTTTGCTTTCATTGTTGTTGTTGCATTCAAGTTAATAATAAATACCCTTGGTAATATAGAGCTGCTGCTAATGAATCACAGCAACTTGAATCCTTAGACTGGAAGAGATAGGAAAAACAAATACAAGGAATAAGAGCTGGAAGGAAAACCAGACCAAAAGAATTCCTGAAAAGTATGAGATTATTCATCTCCCCTTTTTAGTTTCATTTAGGTTTTTCATTATCTACTGTGATTTATGACAGTCAGGACACTGAATGATGTAGTGGAGAGAGGTACCACGAGATTAGAGAACAGCAGATATTCCAATTGAAAAATAAAAAGGAAAAGGTAAAAAATAAAAAGGAACAGAATGGGCAGCTATAGGTCAATGGTCATGAGTTTGATTCCTTGGACAGTTCTAGAATGGATAGCTAAAGAGACAATTGGTTGAACATATAAAAGGTAAACAGTGACTACAAAAAACTGTCATGGCTTCATCCAGAATAGTTTCATGCCAGACTAACTTCATTTCCTTTTCTGATAGGATTAATACTAGTGGTTGAGGAGAGTGCTATAGATAGTTTACTTAGATTTTAGCAAAGCTTTTGCTGTAAAGCATCTTCCCTGGGAGAAGCTAGGGAAATGTGGACTAAACAATTACACAATTGGATGGATTGTAACTAGTTAGATGGCCAGACTCAGAGAACAGTTTAGGCTTCAATGAAGGCATATATACTTGGACAGACTCTATAGAGTTAACTGTTAAATTTACACCTTGGAAATCTGCAAACAACAAAGCAGGGCTTGGATGATTGTTTTGTGGATTGTCTAGGATTAGGAAAGTGGTGGATGATGTGTTAATAATGCAGATTAGTCCAAGATGGCGGAGTAGAAACAGCATGTCCAAGGCACTCTCCCCCCAGATCACCTCCAAATTATGTAAAAGGGGACTCTGAACAACTTCTGGAGCCCCAGCACCCACAGAACGACACAGAGAAACTAACCTCCCACTGAGGACAGCCCAGCAGCTGCGGTTTTAGCCCCAGGGTGGCTGGGCCAGCAGCTGGCTGGAGCGACCCCAGAATACCAGCAACTGTGGCGATTCCAGAAGTATCAACACAGACATGCCTAGGACAAAGTGAGAGGTTAGTGCCCTATGGACTTTGGGACCAGTATTTGGGGAACCCGTCGGCTTCCTCCCCTGGGGGCTAGAAGCTGCTGAGGAGAGACGCCATTTTGTAGTTTTCAGAGGCAGCTCCAGCTCCTGGCCTGCGAACTGTAGGGAGATCCATTGATCAGTCCTGGGGGGAAATCGCTCTTGCTTTAACCTTCCTGGATCTGGATTGTGATCTGGGGAGGAGGTCATGGGGTGGGTAGCCAGATTGCCAGAAACGGAAGTTGTCCCCCCACACATTCGGGACAGAAGCACCCCTGTCTGGTGGCAGAGTCCTACTGTGGCAACAAGCCCAAAAGTCAAGTAATTAAGTGGCAACATGCCAAGGCAAAGGAAACAAATTAAACAGAAAAATGCAACATTTGACTCCTATTTTGGGGGCAAAGAGGATCGAAGCATAGAACAGGAGGAGGACTGTGAGGTCAGAAATCCTGCTTCAAAAGCCCCAAAGGAAAATATGAGCAGGTTACAGGCCATAGAGGACCTTAAGAAGGACTTTAAAAATCAAATAAGAGAAGTGGAGGAAAAATTGGGAAGAGAAATGAGAAGGATGCAGGAAAAGTATGAAATGAGGGTCAATAGCCTGACTGAGGAAAACAACACCTTAAAAAATAGACTAACTCAAATGGCAAAGGAGGCCCAAAGGGCAATGAGGAGAAGAATGCCTTAAAAAGTCGAATTTGCCAGATGGAAAAAGAATCTCAAAAGTTCACTGAGGAGATTCATTCCTTCAGAGTTAGACTGGAGCAAATGGAAGCTAATGACTTTATGAGAAATCAAGATGTTGTTAAGCAGATCCAAACAAATGAAAGATTAGAAGGCAATGTGAAATATCTCATGGGAAAAACCACTGACCTGGAAAATAGATCCAGGAGAGACAATTTAAAAATTATTGGACTACCTGAAAGCCATGATCAAAGAAAGAACCTAGAAATCACCCTTCAAGAAATTCTCAAGGAAAATTGCCCTGATGTTTTAGATCCAGATGGCAAAACAGAGGTTGAAAGAATCCACCAATCACCTCCTGAAAAAGATCCCAAAAAGAAAACACCCAGGAATATTATAGCCAGGTTCCAGAATTCCCAGATCGGGGAGAAAATACTCCAAGCAGCCAGGATGAAACAATTTCAATATTGTGGAAACACAATCAGAATAGCCCAGGACCTGGCAGCTTCTACACTGAGGGACTGAAGGGCATGGAATATGATATTCCAGAGGGCAAAAGAACTGGGAATGGACCCAAGGGTCACCTACCCAGCAAAACTGAGTATTTTGTTTCAGGGGAAAATATGGTCATTCAGTGGAATAGAGGACTTTCAAGCATTCTTGAGGAAAAACCAGAATTGAATAGAAAATTTGACATCCAGACACAAGAAGCAAGAGATGCCTGAGAAGGTAATCAGGGAAAAGAAATCAAAAGGAACTTATCAAAGTTGAACTATTTACATTCCTACATGGAAAAACAATAACTGTGACTGATGAAACCTCTCTCAGTATGAAAATAATGGAAGAAAAATGTATGGTCATTTGAATTCATATGTAAATGTGTGTATATATGTTTACAGTTATACATGGATAGAGGGCATAGGTTGAATTTGTTGGAAAGGGATGATACTTAAGGGGTGAAATTATGAGGTGAGAGAGGAAAGTGGCAAGAGGAGATGGGGAGAGACAGGGTAGGGTAAACTATCTCATGTAGAAGAAGCAAGGGGAAGTGGCTGCAGGGCAGGAGAAGAAAAGGAAGGCAAAAAGGCAAAACCACATTCTCATTGAATTTGGTTCAGGGAGAGAATGACATACATACTAAATGGGATATCTCAACCTGCAGCAGAATAGGGGGAAGGGGGATAAGAGGAGGGATGATGGATGGGAGGGCATTCTTTGGGGGAGGGGAGGTTGGAAATACCCACTATAGAAGAGGGACAGGATCAAGTAGGGAATGAACCAGGTGGGGGGTGGGATGGGTGGGAGGGAATTATAAGCAGCCTTGTACAATATATCTACTATGGTAATGTTTTGCATAGCTAGACATGTACAACATATATTGAATTAGGGAATGGATGACAAGGGAGGAAGGGAATGGATCTGAAATTCGAGGTCTTAAAATTAAATGTTTCAAATATATATAAAAAAATGCTTGAACATCACAGTTCTGTTGTCTTCAGCTCTGAACTAAAAAGTTTTCTTTATTGATTCTTTCCAACTGATTACCACTAAGTAAAGGAGACATGGACAACCATAAAAAAATAATGCAGATTAGATTTAAAAAGCGTCTTTTATGTATATTCTACCTCCTGCCCCCGCCCCACCCCAGCTGTGAAGATTTACCAGCACACCTCTGATTCGATGTCAACATGGTAGGAGGTTTCTAATGGAGTACTCCAGGCATCTGTCCACAGTCCTGTGTTATTTAGTGTCTTTTATCAGCATCTTTGATAGAGGCATAGAATAGGCATGTTCTTCAAAGTTTCAGATGTCATGTATCTAGGAGGGATAGCCAACATCCTGAATGACAGCGACATGATCTGAAAAGATCCTGACAGGCTGGAGCATTGGACTGAATGTAATTAGATGAAATTCAACAGGGATAAAGGCAAAACCTTGCACTTGGGGACAAAATAAATAAACTTCATAAATACTCAATGGGATATAAACAACAGTTTGTCTGAAAAAGATCCAGGGGTTTAAGTGTGATGTGGCAGACAAAACCCAAAGCCCCCAAACAATTTAGTGTCATCTCAGGCTGAGTTAAGAAAGCCATTGTTGACAGACTAGAAATGGAAAAGGAGACATCTATTTTCAGACGTGGCCAATGTGTTGATTTGTTTTTCTTGATTAAACTTATTTGTTAGAGGAGGTAGAAGGGTTAGAAGGCATATAAGCAACAATGATGCCAAAAATAAAAATAAAACCAACCCCAAAGTTAATGGGACATTGAAAAAGTTGCATAGAAGAGAACAGAAGAAAGTTCAAAGGAAGACAAAGATAAGCAGGATAGCTTTGGAACTTAATGGATTGAATTTAGTAAGTACGTTTAAAAAAAAAAAGGCTGTCCATAATAGTGATTGATGATTTTATAAATAATTCTTTTTTCTCTGTTCTTTGCATATGGCATTATTCATGTTTATTGGTGTTTGTCAAAGTCAGAAAAAAATTTTTAAAAAATATATGTGTATATGTATATACATATAAATATATAACATATTTGTATGTAATGTACATACATAATACATAACACACATATATGTATGTGTATGTACACACATGTTTTAAAAGGCCTAACTTCCATGAGTAGGGTAGTGATAGTTCCATTGTACTCTGCCCTTGTCAGGTTTTACTAGAGTGATGTATTTGGTTCTGGGTGCCACAATTTAAGAAGGATATCAATACACTGTTCTCATGAATATATAAAAGAAATGCACTGAGGATCCTTCCTAACCTAAGAATGAGAAGGAAAGCAGGACCAAAGGAGTTCCTATAAAGTATGAGATCGTTGCCCTTCCCCAACCAGTTTCATTTATGCTTTCTGCCCTTTACTGTAATTTATGACAAAGCTGAGGCATGAAGAGATGACAGAAGGGAGTAAGCAGCATGGTGAAGGACCTTGGGTCCATGCTCTATGAAGAGAGGTTGAAGAGCTGGGGATGTTTAGTGTGAAGACCAGCCCATGAGGTCTCAGTTCTTAACGTATGAGGACCTGTTCCCTGAATGATTCCAGTCCAAATGACCATGTGGAGAGCTGGAGGAAGTTTTCTTCTAGTCAGGTGTAACTGAGGCATGCTGGGTGATGAAGAAAAATTTTCTAAATGGTTACAGAGCCAGAAGAATTAGTGACTCAGGAGGTCCTACGCTGGAACTGCATTCACATACAAAAGGGATGACCTGAAGATCTGTCTGTCTCTGTCTCTGCCTCTCTTTCCCTTTCTGGTGCCTGGGACTGCATGCTCTGAGTTATTGGGAAAGAGAGGGACAGCAAGTAGCCCTCCCCTAGCTGGTTGTCATGTGTCTGTGAACAGATGGTGCTTTTGTTTTTTTTTTGTGTGTGTGTTTGTTCTTCCCCAATCTTATATCAACAAATATTTAGAGAGCTATCCTTTGGAGGCATCTGACACCGCACTTGCAAATGAAGTTAGCAGTAGAGTCTGCCTGAGGTTGTAGCAATGGCAAACGGGAGAAGTGCTTCTAGACAATTTCAGAAGGCCAGTCTCTCAAGGAAGGATGTGACTGTTGTAGAGAGAAAGGTCTGGTGGTGGATGGAGTCTCTCACCACACCAGAGCCTAGCACAAAGTTACACCTATGGGGGAACTTCAGAAAGATTCTACAAAGGGGGAGGTGGGGAAAGGACTTCCCAGGATAGTAATCAGGAAGTACCTGTTTGCCACATATGTCCTGTTCACATTGTCTGTGGGACCTTGGGTAAGACCCATAACCTCCTAGTGTTTCCTGATGGCACTATAAGTTATAGGTGAGTTTCCAGTCTCCACTGGGGGGAAGGAATTCCTAAAATCTGAGAAAATCACAGATCCATACTCTCAGTTAATGGATGTATTGCATAGGGAAGAGAGTTCTGGTCTTGGAGACAGAAAGACTTGGATTCAGTGTCTCCCCAGCATTATATTTTAAGTTTGAACCCACTTTCCCCAGGGACTTTGTTTGCCTAAAGGGAGAGCATGCCTTTTGGGGAGGAGGAATGATTATTGCAGATGTCTTTTTGAAAAGTTAATGGAGTACAGTGAATTCTGATGATAATGGTGACCATTCTACTAGGGGCTTCTGAGCAATAGTACTAGAAACCTCAGCCCCTCAGGGTCATCCCTAATACTTTGAGGACTGGAGTAATAATTGCTTTCTGGGGCCCCCAAACTTCCAGTTCTAATGTGAATTGGGAGAATGACTTCAGAGGGGGTGCTAAATCAGGAAAAACTTCCTAACAAATAGAATTGCCCCAAAGTGGAATAGGGTGCCTTGAAAGGTCATGAATTTTCCCATCCTTAGAGATCTTTTAGCAGAGTCTGAATGAGCATTTATTGGCTATGTTCTGGTGGAGACCTTTCAGGTATGGTTTGGATTAAAAGACTACCCAGGACTCTTATAATTCTCAAATTTTGTTTGTTTGTTTTTTTAATCTTATTTTTTATGAGTGCTGTACAGGTCAGGAAGACAAGTTCAAATCTAGCCTCTGAGCCATTGTCTGTGTGACCTTGGCAAGACATTTAACCTCTTAATGTCACCTGGCAACACTCCAATGCTATTAGCTACAGGTGAGGTGCTAATCTCCATTGGGGGAGGGATTTTCCATTTTGGGAATGTCCTAAATCTGATAAAAATCACAGATGCATATCATTGATAGTGGCTATATAGCCATATTATATTGTATTGTAAAATATATAGCAAGTCTGGTTGTGGGTCATGAATAATATAATAATCATATACTATACAATATAATGAAGAGAGTTCTGGTCTTGGAGACAGGATGTCTCTGTCTCTGTCTCTGCCTCTCTTTCCCTTTCTGGTGCCTGGGACTTAAGGCATGCTCTAAGTTATTGGGAAAGAGAGGGACAGCAAGTAGCCCTCCCCTAGCTGGCTGTCACGTGTCCATAAGAAGATGGTGCTTTTGTTTTTTTTGTGTTTGAAATTGTATTGAAATTCAGTTTTAACACATTAATTTTCTGACTTAGGGCAAATATTGTAACCTCCTTGAATTTCAGGCCTCTTTCTAGGACTTTGTCCTCTAAATTATAAATAATAAATATATTTATAAATATAAATTATAAATAAATAAATAATTATAAATAATTATAAATAATAAATAATATAAATTATAAATAATATAATAAATTATAAATAATACCTTGTGCTGTCTCTCAGCTTTCAAAATCTAGGGGTATGCCATTAAATATTTAACAACCAACTGAGGCAGGAGGAAGAGAAAATACTCAATACACGCTTTTAATTTTAATCTACATAATTCACATTTTCTCTACCATTTTCTTAAGTTTGGACAATTAACAAAACAATAAATCAATGATTTTTATTTCACCCTTGTATATGGCACTTCAATTTTCATATATTTTGTCTCACATCCACTCAATCACAGATTGTAGTTACCAGTCTTTCCAATTCAGATTGCAATATTGCATGGCCCAGATTCTCATATGTAAAAAGAATTCTTGAACTTTCAAAAATATTTTAATAACTATATTGTAATACATTTAGCTTTCTTTGTAATCTTATGCACTTTATTTACTGCATTTTAAAGGCATCATTCTGAGAAAAATCTCACAGGCTTCTCCAGACTTACAGAGGGGTCCATGACACACAAAAAGTAAATTACCTTGGATTGGATGATTTCCAACATTTCTTCTAACTCTAAGCCCTCTGAAATGCATAAAATCATGTTGTGAAATTCAGAGGTAAGATGTTATTTCCACAAAGATTTGAAGCCATTGATGATGCTACTTTGTAAGTACCTATAGATATAATATTCCTTTGTGTACCTAATTAAGGATAATAAAGTGAGAATATGAGACTATGCTTGCTGTTAATTAGCCTTTCCCAATTTTTTATGTTTCATTGTCCTCCTAAAGCCTGTTATGGGAAGTCTCGCAAGAGGTGTTTTTATGAAGAAGTTGTAATTTTTTTTATGGTTTTCACTGATTTAGGCCAGATTCATGACCCACAACCACACTTGCTATAAATGGGCAATATAGATGAAAAAAAATTTTTTTGTGCAATGAATAACAATTTCCCCCCTTAGAGAACTACTTAGGAATGATGATTAAAGACTGTTTAGTCTGGTTTTCTACAGCTGGAATGAAAATGGCAGGTGATTATGAAATATATAAACTAACTTTTCGGACCTCTAATTCTGCCCGTTGCTTTAACTGCCTAGAATAGTCGGGTTCTTTTTGTGTATTTTTAGAGTAGAAATTCCAGTTCACTGATACATTGACTGTTTTTAAACAGTTCAACCTATTCTAACCAGGTTGTTTTTGGAGATGCACACTCTATTTAAAATGCTTTGCCACTATTTTTCTTAGAAGGCTGAATTTACAAGCCAATTTTTTTTCTATCTATGATACATTGAGATTGTTGCCAGAATATTTGTTCTGCTAATACAAATATATATGTACATAATACATAGATATATACACATATGCATATATATATATTTAGCATCTTAGGAGTAATAGTTAATTGGGGCAATTTTTGTAGAAAACTTTAAATTTTATAAAGCTCTTTATATATACGGGGTGTCCCTAAAATCTTAGTACACGAAGTGCCCTGTTTGCACTAAGACTTTTGGGACACACTTCTGTTTTGAAACTAACAATAAGTCCTTGCCCAGGGTCACACAGCTAGTAGGTGTCTGAGGAGTCTTCCTGATTCCAGGCCCAGAGCTCTGAACTCAGAAAGACCTTAGCTTAAAAATGCCACTGCATCTGGGACCATCTCCAGTCATCCTGATCTATAAGTTGCCACTGGACCCAGAAGGCTCTGGAGGAGAGAGTGAGACTGGTGACTTTGCATAGCCCTGCCTCACTTAAATCCACTTCACTTGTAAACCATGGCATCACCTTCCTGATGTCATGGTCCTCTTTGAGAATGAAGGACAGAACCACACACACACACACACACACACACACACACACACACACAACAATAGGCTCATGAGCTAAGTACTATGGGTATGATTTTTCCTATTCTACAAGGAAACTGAAACTATGAGATATTAAGCTAGTGAGTGTCTGAGGAAATATTTAAACCTCTAGTCTCTCTTGACTCAAAGTCTTGGGTTTTGTTTATTACCTTGTGCTGTCTCTCAGCTTTCAAAATCTAGGGGTATGCCATTAAATATTTAACAACCAACTGAGGCAGGAGGAAGAGAAAATACTCAATACACGCTTTTAATTTTAATCTACATAATTCACATTTTCTCTACCATTTTCTTAAGTTTGGACAATTAACAAAACAATAAATCAAGCCCTGATCTTTAGCCTTTGATGAAAATTTAATAATTAGCTATCTTGACAGGTGAGAGCTGACTCTAGTACATTCCTCCTAATCCCTTCCACTGGTGCTTCCTACCTGGGTCTGCCTTCTTGGGCACTCTTACGTTTTGAACCTATCCATTTCCTTTCTTTCCAGCCTCCATAATAACTTAAAATTTATATTATTACTTGTCTGTCTTCTGTTCTCTCAGGAGTCTTTACAAATTACACCAAAATGTGTTCATATGTTGGGGGTCTCATCCATCTAGACAGCATGATAATATTTTAATTGGAGTCTTTGGTAAATACAATGTCTGTACTCAATCAATCAGTCAATAAGAATTAATTAAAATTCTATATGCTGGGCACTTTGTAGGTGTTGATGCAAAGTCAAAAATGAAAGTTCTTGATCTCAAGGGGCTTATGTATAATTGAGGAATACATGCTCACAGATAACTATAGAATAAATTCAGGCTAAATGCAAGTTATCTTAAGTGTGTGTGTGTGTGTGAGGATCAGGTAAGTCTTCATCTAAAAGATGGTGTTTGAGCTGAGTTTTTTTTTTTAAACAAATGCTTTATTAACTTCTGTTTTACATCATTCATTTCCGCCAGATTTTGAGTTACAATCATTTTCCCCCCGTTATTCCCCTACCCAACCTCCCAGAATAGCAGTCCCACAAGATATCGCCTCCTCCAATCTGCTCTCTCCCATACCCTCTCCCATACCCCCTTCAACTTTTCCATTAGAGGAAGGTGAATCCCTGTGTCCCAATGCCTGCACATCTTATCTCCCAATTACAAGCAAAAGAGTATTAATAATAGTATTTATATATATTTGAAACATTTAATGTTAAGACCTTGAATTTCAGATCCATTTCCTTCCTCCTTTGTCACCCATTCCCTCTTGGGAGATAAGTAATTCAGTATATGTTGTACATGTCTAGCTATGCAAAACATTATCATAGTAGATATATTGTACAAGGCTGCTTATAATTCCTCCCACTCATCCCACCCCCCACCTGGTCCATTCCCTACATGATCCTGTCCCTCTTCTATAGTGGGTACTTCCAACCTCCCCTCCCCCAAGGATGCCCCCCATCCATCATCCCTCCTCTCATCCCCCTTCCCCCTATTCTGCTGCAGGTTGAGATATCCCATTTAGTATGTATGTCATTCTCTCCCTGAACCAAATTCAATGAGAATGTGGTTTTGCCTTTTTTGCCTTCCTATTCTCCCCCTCCCTTGCCTTCTACGTGAGATCATTTACCCTACCCTGTCTCTCCCCATCTCCTCTTGCCACTTTCCTCTCTCACCTCATAATTTCATCCCTTGAGTATTCTCCCTTCCCAACAAATTCAACCTACGCTCTCTATCCATATATAACAGTAACCATATACACACACATTCATATATGTATTCATATGACCACACACCCTTCTTCCATTATTTTCATAGTGAGAAAGATATCATCAGTCACAGTTATTGCTTTTCCATATAAGAATGTAAATAGTTCAACTTTGATAAGTTCCTTTTGATTTCTTTTCCCTGATTACCTTCTCAGGCATCTCTTCCTTCTTGTGTCTGGATGTCAAATTTTCTATTCAATTCTGGTTTTTTCCTCAAGAATGCTTGAAAGTCCTCTATTCCACTGAATGACCATATTTTCCCCTGAGACAAAATACTCAGTTTTGCTGGGCAGGTGACCCTTGGGTTCATTCCCAGTTCTTTTGCCCTCTGGAATATCATATTCCATGCCCTTCAGTCCCTCAGTGTAGAAGCTGCCAGGTCCTGGGCTATTCTGATTGTGTTTCCACAATATTAAAATTGTTTCTTCCTGGCTGTTTGAAGTATTTTCTCCTTGATCTGGGGATTCTGGAACCTGGCTATAATATTCCTGGGAGTGTTCTTTTTGGGATCTTTTTCAGGAGGTGATTGGTGGATTCTTTCAACCTCTATTTTGCCCTCTGGATCTAAAACATCAGGGCAATTTTCCTTGAGAATTTCTTGAAGGGTGATTTCTAGGTTCTTTCTTTGATCATGGCTTTCAGGTAGTCCAATAATTTTGAAATTGTCTCTCCTGGATCTATTTTCCAGGTCATTGGTTTTTCCCATGAGATATTTCACATTGCCTTCTAATCTTTCATTTGTTTGGATCTGCTTAACAACATCTTGATTTCTCATAAAGTCATTAGCTTCCATTTGCTCCAGTCTAACTCTGAAGGAATGAATCTCCTCAGTGAGCTTTTGAGATTCTTTTTCCATCTGGCAAATTCGACTTTTTAAGGCATTCTTCTGCTCATTGCCCTTTTGGGCCTCCTTTGCCATTTGAGTTAGTCTATTTTTTAAGGTGTTGTTTTCCTCAGTCAGGCTGTTGACCCTCATTTCATACTTTTCCTGCATCCTTCTCATTTCTTTCCAATTTTTCCTCCACTTCTCTTATTTGATTTTTAAAGTCCTTCTTAAGGTCCTCTATGGCCTGCAACCCGCTCATGTTTTCCCCTGGGGCTTTTGGAGCAGGACTTCTGACCTCACAGTCCTTTTCCTGCTCTATGCCCCCAAAATAGGAGTCTAGGGTTGCATTTTTCTGTTTCCTTTGCCTTGGCATGTTGCCACTTAATTACTTGACTTTTGGGCTTGTTGCCACACTATGGCTTTAAGGCCAGATAGAGAAATTTTCGTCCTGAACGTGTGGGGGGCAACTTCCGTTTCTGGCAAGCTGTAAACCCACCCACGACTTCCACCCTAGATCACAATCCAGATCCAGGGAGGTTAAAGCAAGAGCGATTACCCCCCCAAGATTGATTGCTGGATCTCCCTACAGTTCACAGGCCAAGAGCTGGAGCTGCCTCTGAAAACTACAAAATGGCGTGTCTCCTCAGCGGCTTCTAGCCCCCAGGGGAGGAAGCCGACGCGTTCCCCAAATGCTTGTCCCAAAGTCCATAGGACACTAACCTTTTACTTTGTCCTAGGCATGTCTATGTTGATAATTCTGGAGTCACCACAGCTGCTGGTGTTCTGGGTTCTCTCCAGCCGGCTGCTGGCCCTGCTGCCCTGGGGCTAAAACCTCAGCTCACAGGGACCTGGGCTCCACTCGGCTCGGCTCCCCACGCTTTGCACGCCGTGTGCTGCTGGCTCCCAGAGTGCTGTGCTGGTCCTTCCTGCAGGGCTGCTGGGCTGTCCTCAGCGGGAGGTTAGCTTCTCTGTGTCATTCTGTGGGTGCTGGGGCTCCAGAAGTTGTTCAGAGTCCCCTTTTACATAGTTTGGGGGGAATGTGGGGGCAGAGTGGCTTGGATGAGCTGTTTCTACTCCACCATCCTGGCTCTGCCCTGAGCTGAGTTTTGAAGGAAATAATGGATTTTATGAGACAGGGGTAAGAAGGGAGAGCATTTCAGATATAGGTGATAGCAGTGCAAAGGCATTGTTTTGGAGATAGAGTGCTACATGTGAGGAATAACAAGAATTCTGGCCAATTTGGCTAAAGAGCAGATTGAAGAATTGGGAAGAATTTCCCAATCAATGAGACTGGGAAAGTAGGTTGCGCCCAAGTAGTGAAGGGTCTTTAAAAGTGAAAAAGAGGAATTTATATTTGTTTTCAAAGACAATAGGGAGCCATTGGAGCTTAAGTAGAAGAGTGCCATGATCAGACCTTTGTTTAAGGAAAATTACTTGGGCAGTTATGTGGAAGATGGATTACAATGTTAAAGAGCCCAGTTAGGAAACTATTGACTCCTAGAATCAAAAGAATGTGACTGTAAACAGGAATATCTCAGGTACAATACCACGAAGAGGGGGAGCTTATTTGAGGGTAGGTTGAATCTTCTGGTATGCTTTGAATCTGACTCTATAGGTGACTATTTATCTACAGAGCCAGCATTACTTACACTATATTAAATTTTCAGAAGAATAAAATTGAAGACTCCACTTGGATAATGCTAACAAAGAAAACAAGGCTTCCATTGTTAGGAAGAGCCTGATGTTGAATTAGCACCCTTTAGTTTCAGGCGTTACATGTTGAAAGTGAAATACTATATTCCAAAGACTACCCATTTTTCTGTGGAACCACCCAAATATATAAAATTCTAAAGCAAGATTAGTCCAGAAAAAGGATCCTGAGGGGTAGGGATGGGGTGAAATCTGGACCTGTCACAGAAATAGGTTCGAAAAATCAAGAGAACATCCATCAAGTAAAATCCTTTAAACTTTAAATCAGACTTTTCAGGACATTTGTCATAATGAAATAATCATGAAGAGTTTTAAAGAGCTAGTGTTCTTATTCATTCCTTTCAGTCATGTCCAACTCTTTGTGACCCCATTTATGATTTTCTTGGCAAAGATCCTGGAGTGGTTTGCCATTTTCTCCTCTAACTCATTTTACAGATGAGGAAACTGAGGCAAACAGGTGAAAGTGACTTGCCCCTGGTAGTACAGCAAGTGCCTAAGGACAGATTTGAACTCAGGAAGATAAGTCTTCCTGTCTCTAGGCTCAGCACTCTTCACACTATGGTGCCACCTTGCTGCCCTAGCATTGGTGCAGTAGAACTCTTAGAGAAGCAGTGTAATGGCTGAGAGGAAAAGCCCTCTTTGGTATTTGGTTTTGGTTTTGGGACAGCTGGCTGGTTTTGGAGTCAGATGATCTTGGTTTCAATCTCTACCACTCACTAAATATATGCTTGGGCAAGTCCCAACCTCCCTGGTTTCCTCATCTGTAAAATAAGGGGTTTGATCCTCTGTAGGTCATTTGACCTTTCTGAGTCTTAGTGACTTAGAGTTAGGAAAGACCTTGAACTCATAGAAAGATTATCTCTAAGAGAAAATAAGCATAGTTTTTGGCAACATAAATCTCATAGTTGGAAGTTCAATCCCTTATTTGATGCAGGGATCATTTCTTCATCATATTTGGTGTGTGGCCACATTTTGTCTCTTGAAGTAATTTGAGCACTTCTAGTGATAGGGAATGCACTATGCCAAGGGACCACTCGTGAGGATTCGATCCACACAGGGCATTGCAATTCAAATCCAACTTTAGGTACTTACTAGCTGTGTGACCTTGGGCAAGTCACTTAACCCTTTTGCCTCAGTTTCTCCATCTATAAAATAAGTTGAAGGACGACAAACCACTTTAACATCTTTGCCAAGAAAACCCCAAATGGGGTCATGGAGTCAGACATGATTGAACAACAACAACCACAGCCCTGAACTATAAATCCAGTGTCTTTCCCCTGCCTTGTTAGAATTAATTTCAGTTGTATGACTCCCACTGCTTCCTTTTCCCCTGGCTGGGACTGTGTATTTGGGCTTTCTTTCTGATTCTTTGTTTGACAGCTATTTCCACTGTGTGTCTGGGGAGAAGGCAGAGCTGTCCCTATGCTCAATCAGTCTGATTTTGACAGATCACTCTATTGCCTCTCATTGTCAGGGATGTGGTTTCCCCCTGGCTGCCCATCAAACCCCTCAAGGCTGTATAACTGACACTCCCTCTTTTGCCCTCTCTTTTTAAAGCAATGCTTCATTTACATAGAGTTATCTTCAAAGAAACGGCATTTTACAGTTTAGCTTTATGCTAAAGAGTGCATCTTGAGTGAGGTTTTAAACCTTTCATCAACTTTTACTATGCCCTTAAAAAAACAAAAACAAAAACTGATTTATTGATGCCTTTTGTATATCTACCTTCCCTTCCTGTCCATCTTTCCTTCTAATAAAGAAAAACAACAAAGCAAAACCAACTAACGTAAGGACCATGTCTAATAGGGTTCTCAATGTTCTATACCTGGAGTGTCCCACCTCTCTGCCAAAAGGAAAGAGCTAAATTTACTCAGCTCTTCTCTGAATACAAGGTTGTCCATTAAAATTATTTAGCATCCAGTTTTGTTTTAATATTTTCTTCATTCAAGTTTTTGTAATCATTGAGTAGATGTATTGTCCCAAAAGTCTTAGTGCAGTTTTGAACCTTCCCTAAGACTTTTGAGACACCCTACATTCTTCTTCTCTTTCTGCTTATGTAGCCCTGTATTAGTTCATATAAATCTTTCTGTGCTTGAATCTTAACCCCAATTGCCCTCCAAAAAGAAAAAAGAAAAGGTAAGCCCACACATTTATAACACACCGCAATCTCATCGACCTCAAATAAGCACTGACTTAATATGCAGAAGGGGTGAATGGAATCAGGACTTGGGAGAAGTTTATCAGTGAAAGCACTAGCTTGCAGCAATTTCCTTCCTGACTTGGGCTGTGTACAATCAGTGAAGCAGTGACTTTAGGTTGCATTTTTTTTTCTTTTTTTGGAGGGCAATTGGGGTTAAGTGACTTGCCCAAGGTTACATGGCTAGTTTTTGTGTTAAGTGTCTGAGGCCAGATTTGAACTCAGGTCTTCCTGATTCCAGGGCTGGTGCTCTATTCACTGTGCCACCTAGCTGCCCCCTCAGGTTGCATTTTCAACTATACTGCTTATAGAGAGGAATATTTTTAGGAGAACCAGAGGAACTATTATCTGAACCAGCTTTGTGGTTTTGGGTCTAGGCCTGATTTCCCTGATGATAGGGAATTCCTAAAGGCAGAAACATGCACATCTTACAGAGTTGCCTAGGGTGCTGAAAGTTTAAGGTACCCAACCAGTTCGTTTCAGAGGTGGATCTTGAAATCGAGTGTTCTTGACTCTAAGGCCATGCTGCCTCTCCTTTTTGCTATTAGGTCTAAATCCTTGTTCTTGTTGTTTAGCTGTTTCAGTCCTGTCTGACTTTTAATGACCCCATTTGGGGTTTTCTTGGCAAAGAAAATGGAATGGTTTCTCATTTACTTCTCCAGCTCATTTTACAGATGAGGAAACTGAGACAAACAGGGTCAAGTGATTTGTCCAAGAACACACAGCTAGTCTCTAAGACTGGACTAGAACTCAGGTCTTCCAGATTACAGGCCCACAGCTCTTTCCACTGTACCATTATTTATCAGACCTTAGTAAATATTGATTTGCAGTGTGGTATAGTAGATAGAGGTCCAGTTCTGGAGCCAGGAAGACCTGCCACTAAACTCCTCCCAATGCCTTTCTTTATAAAGGTCAGAAATTGAACTTAGAGCTCACATACATTTAGATATAGATATAGAGCTTATCTACATCTCTGCCTAGTTTCAACTCCACAAAACAAGATTCCTATTCCCTCCACATACCCCCTGGTATTTCCTCTCCTTTCCAGCTTCTTTTTGGGTATTGTCTTCCTATGTTAGATTGTAATGTCCTTGATACTATTTTTTTTCTTATTTGTAACCCAGTGCTTAGAACAGGGCCTGGCACATAGTAGGCACTTAATAAATGTTTATTGAATTTAATTGAATTGAAGTAGTGACTCTGACATATACTACTAGCTTTGTGATTATGGGAAAGTCGCTTAATTTCCCAGTGTCCCAGGCACATCTTCAAGACCACAGATTATAGATCAATAGACAATATGTATCGGTGGAAGGAGTTCCTCATTATCAGTAGAATCAGCCCTGGACAAGATAAGAGTGGTGTCAAAGTCAACTAGGAATATATCCCTACAGAAAACCACACATCAATATTATCTGTGTTCTATTGTATTTTTATTTATTTTTGTTAAACCCTTCCCAACTACATTTTAATCTTGTTGGGCTACCTGAGAATGTTGAATCTTTGATGTCTCTGTTAACTAGCCTACCAGCCCTGGAAAATGCTATTAAATAATCAAATGAATGGACGAGGAAGCATCTATTAAGCCGTTTCTATGTGCCAAGAACCAACATAAGCGTTGAGAATGCCAAAAGAGAAAGTGAGACAGTCCCTGTTTGCAAAGAGCCCATCTTCTAATTGGGGAGACAACAAAGATAAGGTGCAGAGTGGATAGAAAGCCCTGGGAGTCATAAGGGCACAGCAACGGGGTGGCAAAGCTCAGGGTTCCTTAGCAGTGGGTCAGGTGACTGCACTGGGGTTCTAGAGTGCTGAGAGGCAGAGCAGATGGTAAGGCCTGGAGGCTGTTATGGGTACTGCTACTTAGTGGTCTTCCATCTCCAGAAAGAAGAGGGTTGGTTCCTCCAATCTCCTCCAAGCCCTATGAGCAATCAAGCATTGTCTTTGGGTTTTGGTTGACTAGAGCTAGAGGAAGGGGCTAGAAGAGAAAGGCATCCTTGTTGATGGCAGCTCTTTTCGGCTTTGGACCTGCCTCTATTATGGCTCATTTTCAGCAACTGGTCCTTTTGTCAAGAGGCCACTTCATAAGTAGATTGACTTCTCTAAGTGAAGGGAGAAGTTAAAATGAGAATTAAAAACCCATTAAGTTAACTGAAAAAGAAGATCAAAATGAAATTTTTATTGAGTTCCAACATAGTGAGTTAAAAACATAGTCAACAGCATTTAAGAGTTTACTGTGTTCCAGGCACTGTTCTAAGTAGCTGAAAACACAGATAGAAACAAAAAGATAGCCCCTGTTTACTAGGCTTCTATATTCTTTTCTTTCTTTCTTTTTTTTTTTTTTAAAGCAATTGGGGTTAAGTAACTTGCTCAAGGTTACATGGCCAGTCATTATTTGTGTGTGGGTGCTCATTTTCTGAGGCTGGGACCCATCCCAGGTCATCCCAACTCTGAGGCCGGCGCTCTTACTCACTGTGCCACCTAGCTGCCCCTTCTATATTCTTTTAAAATACATATTGTTTATTTTTATCTTTTCTTGATCACAAATAAAATTTTTTTAACATTTATTTTTTTAAAAAATTTGAGTTCTAAATTCTCTCTCTCCTCTTGTCCCTCCTTGAAAAGGCAAGCGATTTTATGTAGTTTATATGTGTGTGGTCATGTAAAGCATTTCCACATGAGCTATGTTGCAAAAGAAAACATAGACCAAAAAACCCACGAATAGTAAACGACATTTTAAAAAGGGATTCTTCAATCTGCATTAGGGCCTTACATTCTAATGAGGAAAGACAGCACAGAAAAAGAAGGTAAAAAGAGGTGGGGGGAGAAAAGGTACATGCAATGGGGTATGTCTGGTAGAGAACAAAGTCCAGAGTCAAAAAGCAGGGCCTCGAGAGGAAGGGAGTCAACATGGCTGGCCCACCTTAAAATAGAGGTTCCACGAGGATTTGACCAATCAGAAGAACAGACCACAAGGTGGAAATATCTTTCACACTGAGAAGGCTGCTGTAAATAGAATGATGAAGGCAGCTTCCCAAGCTGGTGGAGCATGGTGGAGTAAGAAGTCTGGAGAGTCATGAGTGGGGCCCAGAGGGGATTTTTAAATTAGTTTCATTAAAAAACAAATAAAACAAAAACAAAGCAAAAAACTTCGTCAATAATGATTTTGAATTAACTTATTTTTCAACTCACGGTGTTTAAACTGAATAAATCTAGGCGGTTGTTATTATGAACTTAATTGTTTTTAAAATCCCAAACCAAATTTTTCTCTGCACTTGTACAGGTTTAATTTGCAAATGGTTAGGCCAATTTGCATGATGCTTACAGTAGCTAAAAAAATTTCCTCCTAGTTACAAGACCTGGAGTTTCATATGGTAGTTAGCATATTTTGAAGAAAATAAGAAATGGCTATTATCCCCATATCAAAGATGCCATATCTTATTAAAAGAGGAAGTAAGGACCTTTGACTTTAACATGAACTTGTCTGAAAGAAGAGGTATTAAGTAAAGAGGTTTTCTAGTATTCAATTAATATACACTCTTTACTTCTCTAAATATTTTCCTTAAGTTAGCCCAGTTCAATATACTGTCTGTGAAACAGATTGTGTTACTTGTCACCATATAAATCGATTTGTCAAGGCTTCTGTGTGAATGGATCCTCTTTTTACATCTGTGTCAAAGGCTTGGGATATTGATATGTACCTCAGTCCTTTCCAGGGTTCCATTGCCTAACAGCAGGAAGAGTCAAACTTCCTAGGGAGTAAATGTCTCCTTGCACCACTTTCCTTTATCATCTGTCTGATCTGGACCTGTTCCAAATGCTATTTCTTCACTTACAGGAGGGGCCTCCTGCTATGAGGTTGGCTAATTGACAGGATGAGAAGGATGTACATTAGGGTTTCAGCTGAAAAATTGTATGTTTCTTTGATAGGTCTTTAAACACTGATGTACCATATTAGCTTAAAGTTTTAGGCTCCCTAGTTTGTATAGATGTATGATTTCTCTTTCTTTCTCTGTCTCTTGGAGTTGTACCTCATTGGCAATATGGCATCCATTGGGAGTGAGCACTGGTAAGACCCATCAGAGTATCATCATTTACTTAGTTTGCTTATTATGAAGTAATTTAATTATTGTTATTTGTTTATAATGTAGCACAGAGAGCAGGGAAGGAATTTTCCCTTACCAAACAAGGTACAAGTTATAATACTGGTAGTGCCAATCTCACTGAATTATTAATACCTACAGGAATCATTCTGATTGTTAAGCAACTTTTATACCTTTAGGAGGTGCCTGTTCTTGAAGAGAGTCCTTAATTTTTGCTTCAAATGGCTATCACTTCTGTTTCCTATGTGGGAGCTGAGAGTAGAAAAGGGATCAGGGAAAATGAAGCAATCTGAAAAATCAAGTTGTTCAAATTGACATTTGTGATTCTCTTTCCTTTCTGGATTCTGGGGGGAGTTCTTGTTAAAGGCACACTTTGGTCAATCCCCATTGAAACTAAAGCATGCTGATTCAGATTATTGGTCCCAATCTATGTCCCTAAAGCATCTTTCTACAAGAAAGCTCCATTTCCATTTTCCAAGTGGAAAATGAGTTTTGGGTAAGGCAGCATTGTCTTTTTGGTCTTTTAACCGGCCCTTCCCTTCCATAAGCTATAGTCATTTTATCCTGCTCTTTAATAACAGCACATGGAGAGGTGGGGGTGAGAAAGAAGATATTTGTGGGGTTGGGGGGGCGGGGAAGAGAAGCATTCCTTTCCTACTTTTGAAAACTTCAAAGAAACTTCTTCCAATCTGATCCTGATGAGCTGGTGCCTCAGTGATAAATGTAAGCAAAGAAGCCAAATTGATGTGCTGATGGAAAATAGCTTCTGGAAAGTCGAATCTGATCTAAAGAACCAAATGATCATGACCAAGGGTGATCAATGAAAAACCAAAGTCCACAATGAATTTTAATCTGACAAATGCATAAAATGTTCAAAAGAACATGGGTCTCATTTACATTCCTTCCTCTTATATGGGATTTTCTTCTATATTAGTAATTAAAGGGCGCATGCTATAGAGAGCAACTATATCACATAATAGCCATCGGGGACACACTAACAACTTCCTTGAAGTAACGCACACTAGGGTGTTTATGGTTCAGTATCGCATAGACTCTCTTTGATCTAAATTAGGATTCATTGGCAAACTCACAATAGGCTCCACATGTACCTCACTCAACTTCTTTCTTTTAATCATGGAAATTAGAGATGGAAAATACCCATTAAGTCACTTAGTCCATTTCCCTGCCAGAGCACAATTGTTGCCTGCAATAGACTGCTGAGTACTTGGTCCAACTTAGGCTTAATGTCTCAAGGGAAATTTTTTTTTTACTCCCCTCATTCTTCTTTCCCTTAAAACTTCAGAAGAAAGAAGATGGAGGGATATTTTTTCCTGTTGTGCAGCCTGTATGAATAAGTGAATAACATTAGTGGATTTTGTTTGTGTGTGTATATATGTTTGCATGCATACATGTATGCATGCGTGTGTGTGTGTGTGTGTGTGTGTGTGTGTGTGTGGTTTCAGCTTTCAGAAAGCCATACCTTTAACTGTGGCAATTCTATTATTCATGATAAACTCATCTTTTTCTCAAATCAACTTACCCTTCAACCCAGCTAAGACTTTTAAATTCTTGGGTTAATTCCTTATAACACTGTGCCATATTCTCCACATCAGTGGAATAACAGAATTGATTGAATCCCAAACCAGCAAGAGCAGGTTTAAGTTTGGAATTAGAAATTGGGTCAGGAAAAGGAAACCCACTTATACCAGGTTCCATGTTGAAAGCAGTTTTTTTTTTTTAAAGCAATTGGGGTTAAGTAACTTGCTCAAGGTTATATGGCTAGTCATTATTTATGCCTGGGTGCTCATTTTCTGAGGCCGGATCTGATCTCGGGTCATCCCAACTCCAAGGCCGGTGCTCTTACTCACTGCGTCACCTAGCCGCCCCTTTAGGGCAATTGGGGTTAAGTAACTTGCCCAAGGTTACACAGCTAGGTTTTTGTTTGTGTGGATTAAGCTCCGAACTCAGGTCCTTCTGACTCCAGGGCCTGTGCTCTATTCACTGCGCCACCTAGCCACCCCTGAAAGCAGGTTTTTTGATGTGTTTGAAAAGGCCTATCTAATAGGGTACCTTGATAACCCTTATACTGCCTATTCTCATGGATGATGGATGGGGGGCAGGTGGAGTGGTTTTACCTCCCGACTTTACAACATTTTCTATGAGAAAGTTGATAGGTGTACCTTTGAAGCTTTAGAATTTGTTCAATTGCCAAGCATTTATTCTTCCCTCCACTCCCTCCCTACCTCTACCCACCTCCTGTCACTGGAAAAAGAAAAACAAACAAACAAACAAACCAAAAAACTCAAACCCCTATAGCAAATAAATATAGTCCAACAAAACAAAATCTTGTCTTGATCAAAATATGTCCAAAAATGGACATTTCTCTCATTTTGTATCTTAAGCCCATTATCTCTTTCTTATAGGAAGTATGAAGCATGCTTCACCATTGGTCCTTTGAAATAGAGATTGGTCACTGCAGTGATGAAAATTCTTGAGTTTTTCAAATGTTCATTTTTAGCATGGTAAGGTTATTGCATAAATTGTTCTCCTGGTTCTGCTCATTTCACTCATATCACTTCATATAAGTCTTCCCAGGTTTCTCTGATAAATGTGTCTCAATGCAAAATAAATTTATACTCTGGCTTATACTCAGCAGCATGAAATAAGACTAGGAATATTTAGCATCTGTAGCTAGTTCATTAGAGCTTCGTATTAAGGTATTATTAGCCTGTTTTAAAAATGTAGCCACTCCTGTAGGATAATAATAAAACCACTTAATAATCTCCTACGGAGCACCTATTGGAGAAGATCCAGGAAGAAAAGATGATCCATTGTATGGGTTGGGTTTATTTCATACTCTTTCTTTCTTTCTTTTTTTTTTCCGGTCTGTTGAGATTCTGGGTGTGTCTGCTTCATCTTTAGAGAAAATTTAAACTTTCAAAACAGATGTGTTTGCATGTAAATCATTCACATGACAAAATGATATGATATAGTGTTGGTCCCTTTAAAAAGTTCCTTAAGAGAAAGGTCTCCCAGTGCATTCAAAATAAGATTTGATTCTCAACATTTGATATATGTATAGTGTTTCCATATTTGTAAAGCTAGACCCATCTGTATGGTGAGTTTCTAGCAGGGAGAAGGTTCTGTTTCTTGACTCAGAGTTACCATTGTTGTATGATACTTACAGTGCTTCTGTAATTTTTTTTTCAGTTCTGAAACATTCTTGAGATATACTCTGTGTTTCAAGTGCCAGTGGGTGGCATGGATTTCAGTATATTTGAAAGTAGGGAAGAATGATCAGCATCACTTGTACCTTGATGGAATAATATCAGAGCTCTGTTTAGTGCAATTATGATATTGGATTACTCTATTTTTACTAAAGAAAAATCTCAAAGCCTTATTCCCTTCTTAGTAGACACTCAATACCTTGATAAGATCCACACATTCAGTTTTATCTGGCACTTAGAGCTGAGTAATACCTATTTTTCTGAAGAGACATTAGGCATCACTGAAGAGACATTTCCATGGCTGAATTCAAGAATTTTTACAAAATTCCTAACAGTGTTTCTGAAATTCTTTCTGTTTCTAACATAGAGTTCCACATAATAAGAGCTCATATTTGTATTGTATTTAAAGTTTGCAAATGTTTTACATGAATTATCTCATTCTGATTCTCAAAGATTCATTGATCCTTTGAGGTAGACACTACAGGTATTATTTTTTATATTATTATTAGCTTTATAGATAAGAAAACAAAGCACAGATAAGTTAAGGGACTTGGTCAGGGTCACATAGCTAGTGTCAAAGGCAGGATTTGAACCATCTTCTTTATTTACTTCCCTTCCTTTCCTTTCCTTTTTCTACCTTCCTTCCTTCCTTCCTTCCTTCCTTCCTTCCTTCCTTCCTTCCTTCCTTCCTTCCTTCCTCTTTGTCTTTGTCTTTCTCTCTTTCTTTCTCTTTCTTTCTTCCTTCCTTCCTCTCTGTCTTTCTCTTTCTCTCTTTCTTTCTCTTTCTTTCTTTCTTTCTTTCTTTCTTTCTTTCTTTCTTTCTTTCTTTCTTTCTTCCTTCCTTCCTTCCTTTCTCTCTGTCTTTCTCTTTCTCTCTTTCTTTCTTTCTTCCTTCCTTCCTTCCTTCCTTTCTCTCTGTCTTTCTCTTTCTCTTTCTTTCTTCCTTCCTTTCTTCCTTCCTTCCTTCCTTCCTTCCTTCCTTCCTTTCTTTCTTTCTCTTTCCTTCCTTCCCTCCCTCCCTCCCTCCTTCCTTCCTTCCTCTCTCTCTTTTTCTTTTTCTTCCTTCCTTCCTTTCTCTCTCTCTCTCTCTCTCTCTCTCTCTCTCTCTCTCTCTCTCTCTCTCTCCCTTCCTCCCCTTCTTTCTTTTTTGGATTGCAAAATACATATGTACATATATTTTTTAATTTATATATTTGTATAATCCCCATAAATGTTGTATACATAAAAAGGTCTTGTAAGCAGAGTTGGGACAAGGTGTTTGTGCATCTCAAGCAAGATTTGAATATTGTACTCCAACAGCGCTTGAAAATTACAACCCCTTCAATGAATTATTGTCCACTGGAGATTTTGCAGATCTTGTTATACTATATGCTACTTGATTTGTTTCAAAATAAATTCCTGCCTTACATGAAGCATTGCATTTTGTAAGATTTAAAATACATGTCCTTATAAAAAGGAGCATTAAAAAATAACCTTCATTGAACCTACCTACATATTATACCTTAGGAAGTTGCCCATTTTTCTTGACCCTAGTTTCAAGTTCACATGTAAACACAAATGAAAAATTAATGAAAATATTGGGATATTTTTAAAAGCAGGAGATGATTTGATGCAGGAATATGCAAGATAATTAGAAGCATGGTATTTTCTCTTGCTTTTGGGTTTTTGGCCTCTGTGGGTAGCACAGCCTGGCACCTAGTAGGTGCTTAATAACTTCTTACGGATTGATTGATTTGTGGTGGATAGAATGTTGGAAATGTATATCAACGAAGGCAGTCACAACTTCCCCGCACCCAGATTTTCTCATCTATAAAATGAGATTATTGGAACAAATGATATTGGAGATCCTTTCTAGATCGAATTCTGTGATCTACGCATCAAGGACTGTATTGACTAGTCGTATCTTTGTAGTGCATGCCTTCAGATACACTTGAGATTAAGAATAACAAAAAGATAAAAATTATATTGATGGAATCCCATGAGTGTTTACCTACACTAAATGTTAATAAGTTGATACCTTCAACTGTGTACAAGACACAGCACAAGACGTTTCAGTCATCTTCTCAGGCACTGAAGATGGGTGCTGGAACTAGAAACCAACTTTTAGATCACGACTATTTTTCCTTTGCCACCTTTCCTCTTTCTTCAGGTTCCTTATATCTGTGCAAAATTGTTTTCACAGAGCTGAACATGATTTACAATAGTCTATATTCCTTTTCATTTGAGTTAGTCAAGTAATCAATCAAAAATCAATTAACTAAAGTATTTACCACCCACTGGCCTATAATCTTTTCAAAGTTGTACCTTTATGTACATGTATAAAGTTGTCCCTTCTCCCTTAATAGCTATATTACCCTGGGCAAGTCACATAACTTCTGTCTACCTGAATTAACTTATCTGTAAAATGGGGATAATTATAACAACTGCCTCCCATTAGTATTTCAAGGATCAAATGGAGTAATATTTGCAAAGTGCTTTGCAAACCTTAAAGTGCTATATACATTTTTTATGTGACTATAGATAAGTTTGATTATTTCATCTGAAAGCTACCTGAAAGCTGTCCTTTGACCATTGGTCAATTGGGGAATGATTCTTATTTTTATAAATTTCATTTACTTCTCTATATATTTGAGAAATGAGGCCTTTATCAGAGATACTTTCTGTAAAAAATCTTCACAGTTATGATTACTGTGCTTTTCCCTCTCTCATACTTTCCTTCCTCTTTATTCTCCTCTCCGTTTTTCTCTCCTCTCACCCTCTCCATACTCAAAAGTGTTTTGACTACTCCCTCCCCCAATCTGCCCTCCCTTAATTAACTCCCTTCCTTTCCCCTCCTACTTTCCTATAGGGTAAGATAGATTTCCTATACTACACTAAATATATATAGTATTCTGTGTTTGAGCAAATTCTGATGAGAGTAAGGTTCAAGTGCTCTTATGTACCTCTCCCTTCCTCCCCTCCTCTGTAAAATCTCTTTTGTGCCTACTTTATGTGTGAATTTACCCCATTCTACCTCTTCCCTTTTCTCCCAGTGCATTCTTTCTCACCCCTTAATTGTATGTTTTAGATATCATCCCATTATATTCAAATCACCCATGCCCTCTGTCTATGTATATTCCTTTTAACCAGAGTAATAATGGAAAAAGGTCTTAAAAGTCACAAATATCATCTTCCCATATAGGAATATAAACAGTTTGAACTTGTTAAATTCCTTATGATTTATCTTCCAGTTTACCTTTTTATGCTTTTCTTGAATCTTGTATCTGAAAGTCAAATTTTCTACTCAGCTCTGATTTTTTTCCTCAGAAATACTTCAAAGTCCTTTTTTTCATAGAATGTCTATTCTACCCTCCCCCCAACCCCAAGGATTAAACTCAGTTTTGCTAGGTAGGTGATTCTTGGTTGTAATTCTATTTTTTTTTCTTCAGAATATCCTAAATCCTCTGATCCTTTAATGTAGAAACTGATAAACCTTGTATTCTCTTGAAAAAAAAAGTGCTATATAAATGTTAGCTATTATTAGTTATTATTATTTATTGTTATAATTATTATCTTCAGTGTTTTCTCATGGGAGTTTTCTCAAATCCTATTTAGTTCTCAGTATGTGGTGTTCCCAGTATTGTCCAATCCCTCTTCCATCCCTATTGGAGGAGAGTTTCTCTGAGGTTGTTAGGACCAATGATACTCTTGCCTGATAGAATGAGACTGTCTGGTGGTGATCACCCAGGTCCCTTGTGGTTGGTCTCTCACTGTTGAATTTCTTTTATTGGAACTGTCAAACTCAGATTGGAAATTTGAGGAGAGTTTATTCTCTGGGATTCTTTCTCTGGGTATGGTTTAGGCTTCAAGGGTGAGGAATCTGTGGCCTCAAGGCCACATGTGACCTTCTAGGCCTTTGGGTTCAGCCTTTTGACTGAGTCTAAGTTTTACAGAACAAATCCTTTTAAGAAGGTTTGTTCCTTGATGGTTAGATTCTGTCAAAGGGCTGCACTTGAAGACCTGGAGGGCCACATGTGGCCTCGAGTCCGCAGGTTCTCCACCTTTGGTACAGATTCTTGCTAACTGTGTACTTCACTTACCTCCATGGCCCATTCCACAATGGTCAGCTCCCTTCTACAGTGTGATACTACTCAGCTTTTACACAAGATCTCAAGGCCTTTCCTTCAACAGTGTGTCTTTGTTCCTACGTGGTCAGTAAAATATTCTTGTACATATGAACAAGTATAGCAGGGCTTACTATAATCAGACATCTGGGAACACACTTTAAATATAGGTGGTCAATTTGTTTGCCTAAGTACTTTAAAACTAGCTAAACCACAATAGGCCCCAAAGAAGCTTTTTCAGCCTTATACTTTGTGGCAGTTATTTAAATATACACTGTAAAACTCTATCAAAAATGAAGAATTTTGCATGCTCACACAAGTTCAGAGATGGACTATCTTATTCTACAACTATTTTTAGCACCAAATAAAGTCAGCATATAATACTTTGTGTACTTTCTCTCTCCAACTGTACTGTAAGCTACTTAAGGGAAGGATTATATCTTATACTTCCTTTACATCCATTAGTGTTTAGCACAGTATTATGTATATTTTAGAAACTGGGTAAATACTTGCATAAAGCTATTGAGTCTTCGGTGAAAATCCTAGTTTACCAAATCTGTAGGCCCATCTCTTAGGACCAAAAGCTCCCTTTTCCCACAGGGCTTTCTCAACATATCTTTGCTGCAAACCAGTAAAGGTCAGGAACCTGGAAATATTTTGTTAGCAGTTCAAATTACTGAATAAATGTAAAAGTACTAAAACTGTATTTCTTTTACAAATATTTTTCCCAATTCATATTAGGCAGTTGAAATTAGGTTTTTGAAAATTTATGAACAAAAAACATAGTGTGAGCATGTGATTAGAAAGCAATAAGTTGTTTATGCCCTACATGGAAGGTTTGAAAAGGGTGCCTCTTATGTATTACCGTTCACTGGGCACTGTGAGCCTTCATGGTAACATATATGTATGACTTATCACAAAATAAGTACTCACAGATGTTTCTGTAATCAAAAATATTCTTTTTAGCTGTGTTGTCAAATTGGCCAGTTCTAGTTGGGTTCCTAGTGGGGTGACTCCTATTTCTACTCACAGAGGTGGTTGTTTGTCCTTTATTTTTGAAGAGGGCCATGACATCAGGGAGGTGATGCCATGACATGCGAGTGAATCATATCTAAATGAGGGAGGGCTGCATAAAGTCACCAGCCTTCTTTTTCCTCTGGAGCCAGTGGCCAGATATAGATCAGGATGACTGGAGATGGCCCTGGATGAAGTGGGAGACTAAGATCATGCAGGTAATAAGTATCAGAGATGAAATTGAACCCAGGTTCTTTGACTCTAGAGTCATTACTCTTTGGTGTTAAAATGATGGGATTTTGTTAATGATGGTTCTTTTGGGAAGGTTAGATGATGTGGTGGATAGGTTGCTGGGTCTGAAATCTGGAAGGCCTGAGTTCACATTCATCCTCAGACACTTGCTAGCTGTATGGCCCTGGGAAAGTCACTTAGCCTCTGTTTGTCTCAATTTCCTCATTTGTAAAATTGAGGTAGTAATAGCACCCACCTCCCAAGGTTGTTGTGTGGACCAAATGAGATAATGATTGTAGAGCTCTTGACACATAGTAAATGCTAGGTAAATGTTAGAGATGTTGGTCTTTTCTCTATTCTACCTTAATTAAATTACTCATGTTTTCACAAACTATTCTTTTTTCAAAAGCTATGTTAAAACGAACCCTGTAGGGGTGGCTAGATGGTGCAGTAAATAGAGCCCTGGTCCTGGACTCAGGAGGACCTGAGTTCAAATCCAGCCTCAGACACTTAACACTTACTAGCTGTGTGACCTTGGGCAAGTCACTTAACCCCAACTGCCCTACCTTCCCCTCCTCCCCCAAAAGCAAAAAAAAAAAGAGAACCTTAATGCACTCTCTGGTATGCTGGGACTTGGATGATTGTCTACCTTCCCTACCTCTATACTTGGCTCTGTCAACTTCCAAACATTCAAAGAAGAAGATGCTGTGTCTTCTAGGTAGGTATTACTTAAAGAAGACATAAGTGTGAAAAGGAAGAAGTGACCCAACATTCACATTCCCAGGAAAGTGGGTCTTTGGGATGTAACAGACATCTCAGACTTCTCAGTTGATGACTTTGCCTACCACTGGTGATTACCAGGTAGGCACAAATGATACTATTGGGAAGAATCTGGAAGCCACTGGCGAGGATTTTTTGAGTTTGGGACAAGAAACTGAAGCTTATGCTTTGGAGCATAGGTGCTATCTTTATTTCTGCTGCTGATTAAGGTGAATAGCTTCAGAAGAGAAAGGTAGATTTAGGGAATGAATAACCTAGTAAAGAGCAGTATTTGAATAACTAGATGATGGCTTAAAATATAGAAGATAGGCTCTTGGCCAGGGATGTAGTATCTAGAAGAAGACTATCAGAACAGTGAGTAACCTTGGGTTCAGACTATGTTGGGATGGGTTGTAGGGACTTGAAATATTTAGCCCAGTGAAGAAGAGAGTTGGGTGGGTGGGTGGGGCATCATGAATGTTATCTTGAATTATTTGAAGCCTTGCTCTAGGAATAAATAATAATAAAAAATAAAGAGTGGCTTTATTTTTCTTTGTCTGCAGAGGGCAGAACCAGAAGCACTGAGTGGAAGCTGAAAAGAAGCAAATTTGGGCTTGGTATGAAAAAAGGCTTCCTGACAATTATAGTTATCCCCAAATGTCATGGGATGCTTTGAGAGATAGGAGGCCTTCAGGCAAAGTCTGGAGTGACACTTAGGCATGACACAAAGGGAATTCATCTTGATGAAAAAGTTTGGGGTATTTTCCAATTCTTAGTTTCTGATCCTGAATGAAGTGTGGAGTGTGGTAAACAGCTTTATTCCCTGTGAGGTTTTTATTTGGTAATGGCTAAACCAAGAAGATAGGTTATGTAGTCTAGTCTGGCAAAATTAACTGTGAATTGAAAATTTGATTATTTATTGGCTTAGATGGATGGATTATTTGATTTTTACTGAATCACATGAATTCAGAACCACTTCAAGGAATTTGTGTTGGCAAAGAATTATCTGGAAAGACCATATAAAAACTGAAGGAAGATTTAAAAATATATCATTTTTTAATTCTGTGTTTAATGAATACTGCAAAAAAGAATATTTCCATATACAAAGTAGAACAGAGAAAGAGGATTACATGTGGAGGTGGTAGTGGCAGCAGTAGCAGCAGCAACAGCTCCTTCTGGAGCTCTAGGCCCACAGTTGGTGGGGGGATCATGTGACTGATCAGAGCACAATTGCAGGGATCTCTTTGCTGGCACTGAGGCAGAATTTTCTTGCTTTACCTTGCTTGGATCTGGGTCACAGTCTTGGGTGGTGGTCCTGGGGTGAGGAGGAGCATTGGAATGGCAGAGCTTGTAGTAGCTATGGAGAGGGAATTGTCCTCACAGTTCTGAGGCATAAAAGAGTGCTTGTGGTCATTCACAGACCAGACTACAGGCCAGGAGAGGAGTAAACACTCTCCTTTGATCATATCACTTTAGAAGAACTGAAAATTTATAGTGCCTAGAAATAGCTCTGACAATGGCTGTGCAAAACCCCAGCAACTTAAGTCAGAGCACTCTCCACTCTGGAAGCAGAGTCCTACCTTGGCAAAGAGCTCAAAAGACAAATAATTGGCTACGAAAATGAGCGAACAGAGGGAAAAATCACACTATAGAATCTTACCTTGGTGACAAAGAAGAACAAAACATACAACCAGGAGAAGACAACAAGGTCAAAACTCCTGAATCAAAAACCTCCAAGAAAAATATGAATTGGTCTCAGGCCATGGTAGGGCTCAAAAAGGACTTTGAAAATCAAATAAGAGAAGTAGCAGAAAAATTGGGAAGAGAAATGAGAGTGATTCAAGGAAAATGATCATGAAAAATGAGTCACCAGTTTGCTAACGGAGAACCAAAAGAAAATGCTGAAGAAAATAACACCTTAAAAAAATAGACTAAATCAAATGGCAAAAGAGGTCCAAAAAAACAATGAGGAGAAGAACGCCTTAAAACTCAGAACTGTCCAAATGGAAAAGGAAACCCAAAAGCTCACTGAAGAAAATAATTCCTTCAAAGTTAAAATGGAACAAATGGAAGCTAATGACTATATTAGAAATTAAGAAATTAAAAAACAAAAATGAGATGCCACTGTCCCAGATGCTCCATGGCATCCTGTCCCCTTAACCCCTCCCCTCTTTCTTGCCTTCTTTTGTATGTTGTCTTTCCCTTTAGATTATAAGCTTATTGAAGGCCGAGACTGTCTTGAATAGTATTCCTAGTGTTTAGCATACCATAGGAATTTAATACATGTTTATTGGGTTGGATTAGATTGGAAAATATTTAACAAATTCAACATGTAACTTTCAAAATGTCCTGCCTATCTGGTTTTCCCTGTGTACTTCCTTCTGTTCTTGAAGGGTGACTTTTAGCTTTTCTTACTTTGATATTTGATAGGTGACATGGTAGCATAAATAGATAAAGAGTTATGGACTTGGAATCAAGAAGGTCTGAGTTTAAATTGAATCTCTGATACTTATTAGCTATCATCATGGTCAAAATCATTTAACCTTTCTGAAACTCACTTTCTTCATCTGAAAAATGGAGTAAAAAATCTCTAGTATCTGCCTAATGTGGTTGCTGGGAGGATCAAATGAGATAATTTACATATAAGACTTTGAAGACTTTCATTCATTCTATCATCATCATTATTATTACTTTAAGGATTTATGATTTCATCATTGTGGATAATCCCTTCATCAATGCTCTGTGCTTATGTAAATAGATTATATGAGCTCCCGTGGCTTAAAAAAATAAAGTCATCCCCCTCTGCCTAGGCTTCTGGCGCTGAGCCTCCCTACTTTTAGTTATCTTGGTCTTCCAATGTCAAACAATTCATCTAAAGTCTTTGCAACATGACCAGACCTGTCAGAGCTTGTGTCTCTCTAGCACAGCTTTGACAACCCAGGTCACCTCCACACCCCATGGTGAGGCAGCTGAGCAGGCTTTCCAATTTTGTTGGGATTAAAATAACGTACATCTGTTTCCTCATCTGTAGAAAGGGTTTGAAATACTTGTAGCATTTATCTCACAAGGTGGTTGTGAAATTCAAATGAGATAATGTACATAAAGTGACTTGCAAACCTGAAAGTTTCTGATGGTACAGAACAGGGATTGCCATGTGGCAGTTACCACCGTAATTATCAAGTGATCATCAGAGTAGAAAGTTGTAAAGGTTTCCATTTATGCCAGAAAGTTGAATTAATAATGCTCAAAAGTTTTGAGGTTTTATAGTAGTTTGTGGATTATAGATAAGGAATTCCAAAGGGCACGGGGAATGAACTTTGTATTGAGTGAACAAGGAAGCACCTATTGCATTCCAGGCACTGTATTCAGTATTCTACAAATATTATCTTATTTTCTCCTCACAACAACCTTGGAATATAGGTTCTATTATCATCCCCATTTTACAGATTTTATAGAAACAGAGGCAGAAGTTAAGTGACTTACCCAGGGTTCACACAGCTAGTTAAGTGTTTGAGGCAGGATTCACATTCAGGAATTCCTGACTTTAGGTCTAGCACTTTATCCATAACCTGACCTTGCTAAATAAAGGTCATAGGATATCAGGATCCTAAATATAGAGCTGGTCCCCTTCTTTCATTTCATTTCATTTCATTTTATTTTATTTTATTTTATTTTATTTTATTTTATTTTATTTTATTTTATTTTATTTTATTTTATTTTATTTTATTTTATTTTTAAAGCAATTGGGGTTAAGTAACTTGCTCAAGGTTACACGGCTAGTCATTATTTATGTGTGGGTGCTCATTTTCTGAGGCCGGATCTGATCTCGGGTCATCCCAACTCCGAGGCCGGCGCTCTTACTCACTGTGCCACCTAGCCGCCCCTTTAGGGCAATTGGGGTTAAGTAACTTGCCCAAGGTTACACGGCTAGGTTTTTGTTTGTGTGGATTATGTGTCGGAGTCCGGCTCCGAACTCAGGTCCTTCTGACTCCAGGGCCGGCACTCTATTCACTGCGCCACCTAGCCGCCCCCTTCTTTCATTTTATAGAAGAGAAAAAACTGAGACCCATGAAGGTCAAATTAGTTGTCTAAAGTTACATAGCTAATAAGCATTAGACGTGAAAATTGAATCCTTTAACTCCAAAGCCAGTGTGTCTTCCAGTGTACCATAATATCACTATAGCCCACAGGGCTGGAAAGGATCTCACAGGCCATCGAATCCAAATATGTCATCAATAATTCCCTCTTCAACATAACCAACAAGCTGTCATTGAGTCTTTGCTTGAAGACCACTGGTGATGCTCTGCTCTGAATTTCTAGAACACTCTATGATACATTAAGCATATATTCAAATACAGGCTTCTGTTGCTATTTCATTTTTGATGTGTGCATATCCTTTCCTGAATAGATTATACTGCAAAAATTGTGCCATGTATGTCTTTCCAACATTACTGTCATAAGACTAGTAAATCATATGTATTCAGGCAACATTTGTTGAATGAATGAATGATTGCTTCCCTAGTACATCTGGATATTTTTAGTCCTTAGATAGTATTCTGTGTAGTCCTGAAAGTAACAGATTGGGATTCAACCCCGACTTTTAGCTCTAGTTGTAGCAAAAAAACAAAAAAACTATTTCACAATTCCAAGGAAGATAGGGGTGGGCTTAGTACAAGGAGGTAGAGTAGAACACGGTACTTGTGAAGAACAGCCTTGAGTTATTTCCTAGCATCCATTCAGAGACATCTTAGAGTCCCCCCAATTTCATTTGGTGTAGTAGAAAGACCTTTGCAATAAGAGTAAATTTTATTACATTTTGCAGATTTTTTATAAGAAATGGAAAGTTTGTGGCAACCTGCACTAAGTCTATGTGTCATTTCTCCAACAGTATGTGCTCATGTTGTGTCTCTGTGTCACATTTTGATAATTCTCATAATATTTCCATTTTTTCATTATTATTGCATCTGTTATGGTGATGGGATCAGTGTGATCTTTGATGTTACTATTGTCATTTTTGGGGTTGCCACAAATCACATCCATATGACAGTGAATTAATTGATAAATGTTGTGTGTGTTCTGACTGCTCTACTGGCCAGTCCTCCCATTTCTCTTTTTCTCCTCGGGTCTCCCTGTTTCCTGAGACACAAGAATATTAAAGAACATTACATAAACCTAGTTGATAAAGCGGCAGCAGGATTTGAGAGAATTGACTCCAGTTTTGAAAAAGGTTCTACTGTGGGTAAAATGCTATCAAACAGCATTGCATGCTATAGAGAAATCTTTCATGGAAAGAAGAGTCAATTGATGCAACAAACTTCATTGTTATCTTATTTTAAGAAATTGTGGCAGCCACTCTAACCTTCAGCAACCACCACTGATCGGTCAGCAGCCATCAACATCGAGGCAAGACTTTCCACCAGAAAAAAGATTATGACTTGCTGATGGCTTTTTTTTTTTTTTAGCAGTAAAGTAGTTTTGTTTTTGTTTTTTGCAGGGGGGGAAGGTAGGGCAGTTGGGGTTAAGTGACTTGCCAAGGTCACATGGCTAGTTTTTGTGCTAAGTGTCTGAGGCTGAATTTGAACTCAGGTCCTCTTGACTCCAGGGCTGGTGCTCTATTCACTGCACCACCTAGCTGCCCCTCCAGTATTTTTAAATTAAGGTATGCATACTATGTTTTTAGACAAAACACTATTGCACACTTAATAGACTACACTATAGTATAAACATAATTTTTATAAACACTGGGAAACCAAAAATTTCGTGTGACTCACTTTATTGTGATATTCACTTTATTGCAGTGGTCTGGAACCAACCCCACAATCTCTCCAAGGTATGCTTGTAAATAGATGTGGGCTCCAGTCTTTCCTTTGACACAAATTGACTACAGTTTCCTCATCTTTAATATGAGGGGATTGGAAGTTATAAAGAGGTATACTTCAGCTTGATGTAATGAAAAATTCCTAACAAGTAGGGTTGTACAAAACTCAAACTGTCCATTCCTCATGGGTTTCTCATCACTTAATGACTTCAGTTGGAAGCTGGGTAACTGACAAAGGATGTTATAGAGATGACAGATCTTGTAGAAGACATTCCTTTTCAGTTATGGGTTGGAGTAGATGGCCTCTGAGGTTCCTTTCAACTCTGAAATTCTTTGAATTTGTGACTCTATGACCTTCCTATTCTGAGAGTCTATGTTTCTGAGACTGATCATTACAACATGTTTTAGTATGATAAGTATCTTTTGCAAATGATTATACCACCCTTTTCATGACAGAAAGAGAGAGAGATTTTCAAAAGAAATGTATTAGAGAGTCTAGATTGTGGTTAGAGGCACTTTGTAAACCTTAAAGCTCCATATGTTAGCTATTATTGCTATTATCAAGGAAGGCATCATGGGGGGGGAGGGGTGTTGTGTAGAACTTGACCCAGACTAGTTTCAATAGGAGGGCATCTAGGCTGAGTTGAGGCTGATAGGGTTTGAATCTACAAGAATTCCACTGTCCTCAGGCTATCACTTAACTGACCAGCACCATTAAATATTAAAAAAATGATCAGAGAAGGGAAAAGCTTTCAGTGAGGGGGTTATCAGAGTCCAGAACAATTTAGAAAGTGAGGAATAAGGTGATGGAAATAGTACTGAAGCCAGGGAGGCAAAGAGCAAAGAAAGAAAAGTTTGGTAATGGCAAGGATGCTCTCATCACTTTTTGATGCATTAGGCTTCTCCTTGTTATAAAGAACAGATGTCTGTGTGGGACAATCTGTTTCCACACACAGTGTTCTTAAATGGTAGGACTTGGGGAATGATGATTTGTAGATTTGGGAATATGATGGAAATTCTGCAGTTTAATGATTTCAGTGATCCATGAGTATAGTCCTTTTTCCATCTATGAAACAAGATGGACTCCATTTTCCATAAAACTTAAAGATCAAATATATGAGGGAAGACAACATCAGCGATATTATTTTGTGGAACTTGTTGCAATAAATTCATGCCATTGTATTGCACAATTGAGTAGACTTATTGACTGGCCTCTACAGAGTTATAAAGGAAATATGATCAAACATGATTGTCTCCTTACCATTCATCAAGACTAAAGTCCTTTACATTTCTCTTTTTTTAATGTTGGTCCTAAAACGTTAACTTGATTGAAGTTATCGTTCCCAAAATAGTAAGGAATTTCTTTTTAACTAAAGCTTGGTTTGATTGACTTGACACTTCAAGTACCCACATGGTAGAAGTGAGATTCTCAGTACTTATATAAGATATTATGCCTGGACTGTTCAATAGCCTGCTGGTTGATCTGCCTGCCATAAGTCTCTCTGCTCCAGGTCACCCTCCATTCAACTGCCAAAGTGATTTTTCTTTTCTTTTTTTATTCACTCACTCACTCACTGTAATGGAAATGCAGATTTAAAGATCTTCCCTGCCCCTAGGCCCTTTGATTGGCTTAAGAGACTCTGAAAACCTTCCTTGATTTGAAAATATACTCTGCCCCCTAATAGGCTGAATGTGGTCACATGGAGCCTGTGGTAGGAGGCTTGGTTTTCAGGAATGACCACACCTTGATGCTGTGTGATTGGGCAGTGGGTCAAGAGGGTGCTTACATTCTCTGACCCAGGAGAAGACTATATAATCCCTGATTTTGAGGCTTTGCTTTGGGGCTCACTTTGAGAAGTGTTGTGTGATTTGACCAGATGAGACTCTGGGAAGCCGTTGTTGAGAGCCCCCCGGCTTTGAAAACCCAGATGTTCATGCTTCCCTCTCTGGTAACTGTGATTTGGTATTGATATAATGGTAGGACAGTTTGGAAGCCTGTCTGTTTGATCTGTAAGTTCTGTAACTCTGAAGTTCGGGGTGCTGACCTTTTCCCCTGAACTAGGTAATGTGTGTTTGTTTGATTAAAGTAAGCTTGTTAACCCATTTTGAGTTGCTTTCCTTTTGAAAAGCAGATCTAAGAACCTGTGTTGGCAGCCACCCTGGGGATGTTGGGGTGCTTGCTGCTACACTCACTCACTCATTCATTCATTCATTCATTCATTCATTCATTCGTATGAGGCAATCAGGATTAAGTGACTTGCCCAGGGTCACACAACACAGATAAGTGTTTAAGGCTGAATTTGAACTCAGGTGCTCCTAATTCCAAGGCCAGTGCCTTATCTACTGTGTCATGTAACTCCCCTCCCCAAAGTGATTTTTCTTTTTTTTTTTTTTTTAGTCCTTTTTGGGGAGGGCAGTTGGGGTTAAGTGACTTGCCCAAGGTCATGCGGCTAGTTTTTGTGTTAAGTGTCTGAGGTCATATTTGAACTCAGGTCCTCCTGACTCCAGGGCCAGTGCTCTATTCACTGTGCCACTTAGATGCCCCCAAAGTGATTTTTCTAAAGTAGCAGTTCAACCATATCACCTCCATACTCAATAAACTCCCATGTCTCCTTATCACCTCCAGGATCCAATGCAAAGCATTTGGCATTCAAAATCTTTCATAAGGCAAGCTCCAGCACCCTCCTCTTTCCAGTATTCTTGTACCTTATACCACTCCTCCTCCTCCTCTAACAGTCCCCCACACCTTCAAGCCAGTGACAATGGCCTCCTGTCTATCCCCCAAACAAGACATTCCATCGCTGGGCTCTGGGCAATTACTCTGGCTGTCCACATGCCTGGGATGCTCTCTCTCCTCATCTCTGCCTCCTGGCTCCCTTCTACTCATAATTTGAATCCTACCTTCAACAAGAAGTCTTCCCTAATCTGTCTTAATTCTAGCAACTTCCTTCTTTTAATTATTATTTACCCTGTTTTTAATTTATTTGTATATTTTTGTTTGCTTTCTGCCCCCCCCCCCCCATTAGATTGTGAGCTTTCTGAAGGCAAGGACTATCTTCTACTTTTCTTTGAATCCCCAGCCCTGATCACAGGTACTTAATAAATGCTTATTGACTGACTAAATACCATATCAGCCAACTTGTGGTTTTTCTTGTTTCTTATGGACCTTATCTTGCAGCACCAGTTCCTCAATAGTCTTCTTTCCCTGGGCCAGTTCCTGTGCCCCAAACCATCTCTCTATATTCAGTAGGCTATTCATTCTTCAACTTTAGAACTCAATTTGTAGCAGATAGCTTTCACTATTATTTGATTCTTTGGCAAAATACAGACTTGGCTCCATCCTATGTCCTCACTCTGGAATTGGGAGAGAAATGAGAAAAGGTGAGAGCTTAACCACTTAAAAACTATTTACATGTGAATTTGTGACTAATATCCTTTCAGCTTAAGACAAGAGCTATTTGAGAGGCTATTTCATGTACTGAAAAGATAGATTTTTGAGTCAATCCAATCCAGCAAACCTTTATTAAGTGCCTACTGTGTGCCAGACATTGTTATGGGGGCACTTAGAGATATCAAGACAAAGGAAAAATAGAGATAAAACTTTAAAACAACAACAACAAAATCAAACGTCCCCCCCCCCCCCAGCTAGCCTTTACCTTTAATGGGGATGTTGTCGTCTGGGGGTGTGGGGTGCCGTGAAATGCAAGGGCACAGGGCAAGGGGTGCCTTGAAAGAGTTTGAACACTCAAGCCTTCTTTCAGTCCAAGTAGTGAGTTTTTTAAGGCACTGGTTAGAGTGGGCAAGGTTCCTAGCAAGTCTACACTATTTGTGATGCTAATACAAGCAGGCCAGATTTGAAGAATTGATGAAGGAAAGATTGATATCTTATACAGAAAGACCATGGGAAGATCTGGATAGGATTAAGGAGCGGCAAATAGCCTGAGATGGGCCAGGTGCAGACAATTGAGGAAATTACAGCAAAAAGGCAGTTAAAAGGATTATTGATTGGGATGGGATGGGTGCTTCAGAGGCCAGAAATCTGGGTTCAGAGGCTTCAGGGTCCAGGTCCCAAAGACATGGTCCTTTCCTGTTAGGGTCCAGATCCTATCCCCATCAAGTATAGGGAGGGGACTGACTACACAAGCCAAATGGAGGAGGAAAAGATCACTTAATAACTAGGGGCACTGGGAAAGTCTTCCCATAGGAGGCAATACTTGACCTGAGTTTCATAGAAAACCATGGAGGCCTGGAGACAGAGATAAGGAGAAAATGCATATGGTATACCTTGGAGAGATCCAAGCCACAGAGGTAACACCCATGTTATGTCATGTTCAGAAGAGCAGGAAAGAGGGCAGTTGGGCTGGAATATAGAGGTCATGAAGGAGAATAATGTGCAAATAAACCTGGTGCCAGATTGTGAAGGACTTCACATGTCAAAATGCGTTTGTAATTTATTTTAGATGAAATAGGGAGATCCTGAAATTTTTTTGACGAGGGAATGTCATGTTGAGACTTGTGTTTTAGAAAGATTATTTTGGCAACAGTATAAAGAACCAGCAGGAAAAGGAAAGAGTTCTCCATTAAAATTTCACTTCTGACAGTTATTAGCTAGGCAGCAAGGCCCAGTGGAAGGCACATTAGATTTGGTTCCAAAGAACCTTGGTTCAAATCCTACCTTTACCATTTAATGGATTTACCTGTGTGACCTTGGACATGTTAATTCAGTTTCGTGGGTTTCAGTTCCTTCATGGGTAAAATGAGGGAGTTATGTTAGGTTACCTTTATGGTATTTCCTTGTTTTAAGTCTGATCCTAGTGTTACAGTGGTTGGGGATCTGGCTTGTTTTAGTAGGAAATCTGACTACTTCCTCTTGAGTGACCCCTCCCCTTGTGTGGGTGGAGCCACCCCTTCACTTGACCTCCTTTCAGGAGGCCCCAAGGGTCTGACATTCCCTTAGGGAGGATCCTACGGGGTCTCTGGAACCTGCCATGGGAAATGGAACAACAGGAAAGAGATTTTCCTGAGACCAATTGTCTCTGAAGTAAGGGACTCCAGCTCTTTACTTATCAAATCTCCTTCTGCTAAATACAATACTTGCTTCATTCTGGGCTCAGGGAAATGAGCAAAATGGTTTGGATTCCTGTGGATTAATTTTTCCCTGCTTTCCGAAGTTCTAATACTATTCATCAGTATATAAAAAAGTGCTATATAAAAGGCAGCTATCCTTAATATGTGAGAGCGGGCCCAGGCCCTTGAGAGTACTATGCAGTTCAGTACACTATCTTACATGGGCAACTCTTTAATAAATGTGACTTTAAATGAGATTTTTTATCTCAACACTGTTCAGAATTCTGGAGCTACACTGATGGATCTGTCTGAGTAAAAGAAACCCCGATGGTAAATTGAAAGCAAAAAGCTGTATTTTTCTTCAGATTATCTTTGAGAAAATAAGAGAAAAAAGACTCAGACAGCTTCAAAGATTTTTGAACCTCAGATCTTCATTCACTTAATCAAGATTTATTGTTTCAGGTTTGCATTTTAAAGGAGGGGAAAAAACCCCAAAACAATGAAAGATTTGATCCTAGCTCTCAAAAAGCTAAAAGGTAGACCAACGTATTACAATGCATAGATAAGAACACATATACATACCTTGTTTAGGGGAATATGTTTGAATGGGAAGTTTTGGATTCAGTTTAGAGCTCTGGATTCAAGTCCACTAACTAATTGTATAACCTGGAACTAGTGACTTCACTTTTCTGGGTCTCAGTTTCCCAATCCATAAAATAAGAGGTAGGAGCTGATGATCTCCTCTGTCTCTTCTAATACAAACATTATATGATTCTATTAAGGTGACTGTAAGGAATTTAGGACAACTGGCTCACCCATGGCAAAATTCCTACAGAAATCTGTCTTGTACTGAGTGAGAGAGAGAGAGAGAGCGAGAGAGAGAGAGAGAGAGAGAGAGAGAGAGAGAGAGAGAGAGAGAGAGAACATGTATTGGAAAAGCAAAAAGAATATCATTGCTGCTACTCTTTTAAAGGATGTTCACCTACATGAATCAGAGACAGTTTAGAGATTTTTTACATTACTGAATTTTCTTCTCTCAGTGCAATTGTTTCATCTACTTTTAATTTTTAAAATAAAACAAATAATCCTCCCTTTAAAAAAGCATAGAATGAAAACACCATAACAGGAGGGGGCAGACTTAAACTGATGAAAAGAAGGAAAAGAAAACTAGAATGAAGTAGGGTCTGCATAGGAATAAGAGTATGTAACATGGCACATGAAATCACCTTTGTCTCAGGAAGTCATGTAACCCGCCCAGAGCTCCAACATCCTGGAGTGGCCTAAAGGCAGAATTTCAGATTTAACTGAGTCACTTGGAGACATAGGCCTTCTTAGGTGGTTTGTTCAAATTCAAGCATTTGGTTATTAACAGAAGGCAAATGTAACATATCTCGTGAGCATGGGAAGCAGTTTATGGAAAACTAGAAACTCACTCAAATTCATTAGAGGAGATGGGTGGTAGGGAGTCATAAGAATGAGTAAAGGAAGAAATGATGTCTCAAGGGAACAGATGTATGGGTGTAGGTTTCCTGGGCTGGGGATTCAAGATGAGGGCTTTAGCAGAGGGATTACATACACCTCTCCTAAATGAGTTAGTGAGTATATATGGAAGGGTGGTGGGGGAATTGGAGGGAGAAGAAGAAGGTGGTATTTTATAGAGTAGAAGGAATGACCTGGGCAGGAATCAAGGGGGTCAAGCCACCTGAGTGCCAACATTTACCAGCTGTGTACCCATGAGTAAGTCACTTCATTGAGTTTAGTTTTCTCATTTGTGAAAATGGAAACAGTAATACTTGCATGACCTACGTCACAAATTTGTGACAAGAAACTGTAAGTAAATATTAAAGCTTTGTATAACTGAAGTTATTTATTTTTTCCCTTTCAGAAATGGAAAGCAATGTCTAGAGTAGGGATAGGGAACCTGAGGCCTCAAGGCCACATATGGTCCCCTAGTTGTTCTGTGAACAAATGAAGTTTGGATTTGGTCAAAGGGTGGCACTTGAGGACCTAGGGGACCATATGTGGCCTTGAGGCCTCAGGTTCCCCATCCCTGGTCTTCAGAATGCTGGAGTTAAATGTAAGTTGGACAAGGTGTCTTAGGAGAGGTTGGTTGTCCTTCATTCTCAAAGAGGACCAAAATATCATCACTATGTTAGAGTCAAGTTACAGTGTGTCTGACTGTGACTGATAAGACCAATACAAGCCTGGAATGTTCTACCACAGTTTGGGTACAAATAGTTCGAGTGAATAGTAATAGTAGCTTAGGAGAGGTGTCAACCAGTGAATGATTAAATGTAAGATGGCCTGAAAGTCTTAGTAAGGTTTTAAGTTTTAATGGTTTGAACTTAGACTGTATTTTATGGTGTACTCATGTGGGAATACCTAACTCTACCATATGCTAATTGGTATAGCTTGTTCCTATTCTGAAGAAGCTGATATTTTTTATTTTTATTTTTTTGCTTTTTGGAGGACCGAGGGCAGGGAAATTGGGGTTAAGTGACTTGCCCAAGGTCACATAGTGAGTATTAAGTATCTGAGGCCAGATTTGAACTCGGGTCCTCCTGACTACAGGGTTGGTGCTCTATTCACTGTGCCACCTAGCCATCCCGAAGTGGATATTTTAATGTATGAAAAGAAAAAAGTCTAACAAGTGAACAATACAACAGTATGCATATAATTATAATATAGTAATAGATATTACCCAAAAAGGATTGTACTGATGACTTAGTAAGTGGGGTTAAAAAAGATCTGTATTAACATCCCATAAGGTATGCCAGGTTGTACGTACATGTTCAATAAGATTATCTGGGTGAGGGGGCGGCTAGGTGGCTCAGTGAGTAGAGTGCTGGCCCTGGAGTCAGAAGCTACCTGAGTTCAGATCCGGCCTCAGACACTTAACCCACACAAACAAAAACCTAGCTGTGTGACCTTGGGCAAGTTACTTAACCCCAACTGCCCTCCAAAAAATGCAAAAAAAAAAAAAAGATTATTTGGGTGAAATCTATTGAGAACCCACTTAGCTAATTTATACACTTCTGTTCAAATGATTAATGTAAGCCTTTCCTTTTTTCTTTTTTTGGTTGCAAATATTCAATTATTAAAAATGGACTATAACATCTACCAAAAGACAAATATAGTGTAGTTTATGGATATAGGTAAGTCCCTTGTACACAGTAGATGCCTAATAAATATTTGATGAATAGTTGAATAATAGATAGAATTTGGAAGTTCCATATTTAGGGTTATACATAAAGGTTTGATTTTATGAATTATCTTTTGTGAACTTGCTTCTGTTTTCTTTCTCCTCTACCTGAGAGGCAGCAAGGTATAGGAAATAGAGAGCCATTCTCCAAGCCTGGAAAACATGGGTTTGAGTTCCACTTCTGACACATACTAGGTATGTGACCCTGGGAATAACCTCTCAGTGCTCTGGGTAACTCCCTAAGGCTTTGAATAACAGAGGAAGTGCCCAACTTGTATTAATAAAGGGAGTTCCCTTGTGCAGGAATTTCTTATACTAATAGAATCACAGATCTGTCTCTTTTCCCAAGTCCCTATCTTTTTGCTTTAGTATTTTACTTCATTCACTTGTTTTTTTTTATTTTAATTTATTTTATATTTAATTTATGAAATAAAGCAAGTGTTTTCATGACAAAGTATAATAAAAAAGGTTATTGCTCATGGAACTGCAAATCAAATTAGAATAACTAATAAATAAAAGAAATAAATAGAACAAATAGTAATATAATAATAATATATATAATAAAATAGAATTAGATTAGTAAAGTTATCATGTACTTTTTTCCTTTTTTTCTTCCTTCCCCTCTCCCCTAATTCAGTTCTAATGGAAGGAGACTGGACAATGGAATTGGGCAAATCTTGGAGTATGTATTAAAAACCTAGGTCTATTCTAAGCTTCCCTGTGCTTTCCCTGTATCCAGGCAGGGAAAAAAAAATCACATGACATATAAATACATATATACATACATACATGTGTCTGTACACACATACAAACACACATATGCTCCAAGGACTTTCCCACCATCACCAATTGGCCATTCCACCCCACTTTCAGTGTTAGAGCTGATTATGAACATTAAAGTTCTGGATGTGATCTGAAGTTACTTTTCTAACCCTTTTATTACTGTAATGGGCTTTCACATACCTAATTCCTGAGGATTTTTTAATGGATCTAGAAGAAGAGAGAGACAACTTCAATGAATAATACAGACCTTTTAGAGCTTCAAAGCAATTTTTGTAATTTACTAAGAGAAAATTGATCATGGTCTGAAAGCTGCGAAAGTTATCCAACTGTGGGACTTCCCTATTGGACCTGTATTTTATGATTTTTAAGTGGCTGCTTTATACTGAGGTAAAGTGTTTCTTTAGTCTCATACATCTGGGCCATTATCAAATGACACTGTATCTTTTTTTTTTTAATAATGAAATAGTGAATGAAGGAAAACTGAACTAGTTAATATTTTGTTTCTAAGGTGACTGGACCAACTCACATTATGTTCTGAGAAACATGAAAAATTGTAAGAATTTTGGTGAGTAAGCAAGTAGAGGCCTTTAGGGTTAATTTTTTTAAAGGTTATTATCAGCAGAGGCAGCATAACATATGGAGGAAGGACTAGAATGGGAGTCGGAAGATGTATTTCTAATCCCAGCTCTGCCTAACAAACACAGCACCAGTAATAGATGGTTTCATGAGATGCTGTGACCAAAGAATGATTCACTGCCCGTTATTCAACCTCCTCCAAACTTTGAGATGAAATTCAACTCAATAAACATTTATTGAGCACCTACTATGTGCAGATCAGGCAGCTAGGTGGCTCAGTGGATAGATTGCCAGTTCTGGGGTCAGGAAGACTTATTTTTACCACTTCAAATCTGTTCTGAGACTTACTAGTTGTGTGACCCTGGGTAAGTCATTTAACCCTGTTTGTCTGCGTTTCCTCATTTTGTAAAATGAGCTGGAGAAGGAAATGGCAAATGATGTCAGTATCTTTGCCAAGAAAATCCCAAATGGCATCATGAAGAGCTAGACATGACAAAATACTGAACAACAACGGCAATAAAGAGAAGAGCACCTGGGTCAGTAAGGGTAGGAATACAAAGACAAACATGAAACTGTCCTGGGACCACCTTAGCTATGCTTTCAAAGAAGTTAGGGGTTCCAAAATGCAGGGGTGGAGTAGTATGTTCCAGCAGCAACCTTATCCAGTGTAACTCCCTCATTTTATAGGTGAGAAAGCTGAGGCTTAGTGATTAAATGATGTACCCAAGGTCTCCCAGCTAATTAATGACATAGTCTAGACCAGAAATGGGCTCTCTTGATTTCAAGGCCTAATAGAATTGGTAGAGGGTAGCTAGGTGGCACAGTGAATCACAGTGGCACTGGCCCTTGAGTCAGGAGGACCTGAGTTCAAATCCAGCCTCAGACACTTAATACTTACTAGCCTTGTGATCTTGGGCAAGTCACTTAACCCCAATTACCCTGCCTTCTCCCCTTCAAAAAGAAAAAAAAAAGGAATTGGTAGAGCAATTCTTTGGCATATAAGAATTTGGCACCTGGCATATTGATGAGTGTAAATATATAATAGAAATTATATGGGTACTGGGGGTACATGTGGATAGTGAAGTAAATAACCATTTTGCTTCATTAATAACAAATGTTTATGGTATCTTCATTTAATTTCCTGGGTACCAATGACATTGATGAATTTGAATAATTTTGGAGCATTTATTTTCTTCTATAAAGAGATGTATTTCCTTCAACAGTAATAGTACTTTAAGATTATTAGCACAGTACAGCCCATTATAAATAATGAGAATAAATCTCAGTGTTATATTTTATTTGCAAAAGAGACCTACTTGGGTGGCTAGGTGGCGCAGTGAGTAGAGTGCTGGCCCTGGAGTCAGAAGGACCTGAGTTCGGATCCAGCCTCAGACACTTAACACACACAAACAAAAACCTAGCCGTGTAACCTTGGGCAAGTTACTTAACCCCAGTTGCCCACCAAAAAGCAAAAAAAAAAAAAAAAAAAAAGAGAGAGACCTACTTGAGTGTCACAGAATTAGAGATGCTAGAAATATATATATATATATGTATATTCAAAAATGTTCGTGCATCTAATGTCATAAAGGGGTTGCTCCTTTCTGATTTTTTACTTCCTTCTTAGTGATTCACCTCCACTAAGGTGTGTGTGTGTGTGTGTGTGTGTGTGTGTGTGTGTGATTCCTGTGTGCATGTGTGAGTCCTGAAATCTGGAAATCTAGACCACAGAAGCATGGGTTCTAGAGTGGCCTAGCTAGTCAAAATAGCTTTGATCATAGGCCTGGAGATAGATTGTGAGTCTGTTGTCTGAGGAGTGGCATAGTTAAGTTTGGAGGAGGTTGAATAATGGGCAGTGAATCATTCTTTGGCCACAGCATCTCATGGAACCATCTACTAAAAGTGTGGGAAGTTTCCAGTCTTCCTCAGTGGAGAAGGCAAACACAGTGATGAAATCATCGATCTTTGAAGTATTTAAGAAATGAGTTTTAATGATTCAGGCCTATTTTTTGCTCCAAGGGGGTGGAGAGAGCTTCAAGTAGCTGTAGAATCTCAGTTAGGTGGGACCTCAGAAGTCATCTAGCCCAATCCATACCTGCTTTCCTCTAAAAGGTACTCACCAGTTGTCATCCAGCCTTAGCCTAAGAACCCTACTAAAGGGGAGCCCACTTTTTACCAAGGCAACCCCATTCCACCTTCAGATAGTTATAATTGTTAGGAAGTTTGTTCTTAGAACAAGCCCAAATTTGCTTCATTACAATTTCCACCCATTTCTCCTCATTCTGCCCTCTGGGGCCAAGCAGGACAAGTCTAATCAAACTCTCACCTGACAGATCTCTAAATACTTCAACTATCTATCACGTCTGCCAAGTCTCCTCTTTTCTAGGCCAATTATCCTCAATTCCTTCAACTGATCCTCATGTGACATGATTTCAAAGCTCTCACCATCTTGTTTGTACTCCTTTGTACACCCTCTAGCTTATCATTGTCCTTCCTAAAATATGATGCCTGGAACTGAACACAATACATCAAGCTGATAACTTAGCCTTGGATACTCTACGTCTCCCTACCTCCCTCAGTATTCTCTCCCTTCTGATTTGGAGGGCTGGAAGTGGAGCCCTAACTTTCTACCAAAGCTTTCCTTTGTAGAGGGCTTGATCTGGACTTCCCAGCTAATTCTCCACTTTCTATCTGCAGTTCTGTTTGGTTTTAACTCCAACAAGATGTCCCCAGGCTGGCTAGACTCTGGTTCCTCTCCCTCTGCCCCCCACCTTTTCTAGCTTCCTTTTGTGTGTTGTCTTTCCCCATTAGATTGTAAGCTCCTTGAGGACTATCTTTTTCCTATTTGTATTTGTGGCATTAAGCTCAATCACACACAGTAGGCTCTTAATAAATGTTTCTTGAATTGAATGGATCTGGACTCTATTCTTTTTTTTTAGGCCTGACTAATAGACCTGCCTTAATTTGGTCTAAGATCATATTAGGTTTTTGGCTGCCATGTCATATGATTAAGTAACATTGAGCCTATGGTCCACTAAAACCCTGGGATCTTTTTCAGAGGAACTTCTGCATAGCCTGGCCTGTCCTATTTGGACTTAAGAAGTTTTTTTTAAACTTTAAACTTTACATTTATTTCTATTAGATTTCATCTTACTAGACTTGGCCAAGGCTTCTCCTTTGAGTTCATCTCCTAGTGCCGATGGGGAAATCATTTCAGGTAAGTATTTGGCATAGTTTGCTTAGTGCTTTGTAGGCTTATCAGCAACTAAGCCACAAACCCCACCAACAAAGCCTCAGTACCCATGAATATCTCCTCACCCCCTACGTCACACACACCATAGGGACAATATAAGGAAGGAAATTTAAGGCAAATACTATGATTGTTTTCTTCTAGTGCTCATTCAATTCTCATACTAAGCAATGCTTAAAAATCTTAAAACCTTGTAGCTACTCTTCTTGAAAGGAAAGGATTGGTTCCAGTCTTCTAGGCTGCCTGATGGTATTTTCATTTCTGGGTGAGGCCAAGGATAAAAATAAAGTAATTTGGACTTTCTCTCCATACTTAGTGACCCATTTCTTACTATACATTGGGAAACTATTTTCTTATACCCCCAAATCACATTCCCAACCCCAATGGAGCTGCAATTATTCACACAACAGCTAAGTTATTCTGCAGTAGTAGGAGCTAGGGAAGTCATTTCCTGGAGGACTAGCAGTAACAGAAACTCTCTTCTCCCAATTCTTTCATGTCCCAGTCTTCTGACATTTTGCATTATAAAAGGCATGCAGATGTAGTATTCCTAGAAACCAACCATCTATTAAGCTCCTATACATGAAAATTTTGCTTTGCTAGGTGCTGAACAAAACAAGTTGAACATATACATTTCTAACCCTCTGGAAGGCTTCAATTCAAGAGATCACATTGTCTGCGCAAGACCAACATTTCTAAGATATAGTTTGTACTGTCTTGTTCCCTAATAGCTTTCTTTTATCAACACCTGCTCCGTAATGAAATGACTCTTTTGTCAGAGATGCCTATGGGCATGAAGGGCCCAGATTATTTTATTTCATACTTGGCCTCACCCAGAAACAGAAATGTCTCCTCATTAGACAAGCTGGATACTTGTACTAACAGTAATCACAAGGTAGGAATGCAATTGAAAGGAAATCTAACAACATTTAATATTTCACAACAGGCAAACCATAGTAGACTAAAGTTCCCAAAGAGCCCATAATAAATATTTCTCAATGGCCTCAGATAAATCTTTTCTTTTCAAATGCTTTATTAACTTCTGGTTTACACCATTCATTTCTGACAGATTTTGAGTTACAATTTTTTCCCCTTTTTTCCCCTACCCATCACCCCAAAATACCCACTGGATATCCCCTCCTCCAATCTGCTCTCTCCCATATCTTCTCCCATACCCCATTCCACTTTTCCATTAAGGTATGGTAGATCTCTATGCCCCAGTGCCTGTATATCTTATTTCCCAATTACATGTAAAATAGTATTAATAATAATAATAATAATATTTATTTTAAACATTTGATTTTAAAACTTTGAATTCCAGATTCATTCCCTTCCTCCCTTGTTACCTACCCTTACTGGGAAGATAAGCAATTCAGTATAGGTTGTACATATGTAGCTATGCAAAATATTACCATAGTAGATATATTGTAAAAGACTGATTATATTTCCTTCCCTCCTATCCCACCTCCCACTTGTTCTATTCTCTACTTTGATCCTGTCCCTTTTCAAAAGTGGGTGCTTCCAGCTGCCCTCCCTTTCATCATCACCTCCTCTCATCCCCTTCCCCCCTACTCTCCTGTAGGGTGAGATACCCTATTTAGTGTGTATGTATTCAATGAGAATAAGGTTTTGCCTTTTTGCCTTCTTGTTCTTCCCCTCCATTGTAACCATTTCCCTTGCCTCTTCTATATGAGATAGTTTATCCCATTCTGTCTCTCCCCATCTCCTCTCATTATATTCTTTTTTCACCTCTCAATTTCACCTTTTAAGTATCATCCTTTCCTATTAAATTGGTCCTGTGCCCTCTATCTTTGTATACCTGTAAACATATATACACACATTCATATATGTATTCATATGCCCATATACCCTCCTATATGGACATATATATATTTTTATTCCCTTGAACTATTTTCGTACTGAGAAAAGTTTCATCAGTTACAATGATCATTTTTCCATATAGGAATGTAAATAGTTCAACTTTTATAAGTTCCTTATGATTTCTTTTCCCTGTTTACCTTCTCATGCTTCTATTGCTTCTTGTATCTGAATGTCAGATTTTCTATTCAACTCTGGTTTTTTCATCAAGAATGCTTGAAAGTCCTCTATTCCACTGAATGACCACACTTCCCCCTGAAACATGATACTCAGTTTTGCTGGGTAGGTAATTTTTGGTTTTAATCTCAGCTCCTTTGACCTCTGGAATATCATATTCCAAGCCCTTCAATCCCTCAGTGTAGAAGCTGCCAGATCCTGTGTTATCCTGATTGTGTTTCCACAATATTGAAATTGTTTCTTCCTGGCTGCTTATAATATTCTCTCCTTGATCTAGGAATTTTGGAACCTGGCTATAATATTCCTAGGAGTTTTCTTTTGGGGATCTTTTTCAGGAGGTGATTGGTGGATTCTTTCAACCTCTATTTTGCCCTCTGGTTCTAAAACATAAGGGCAATTTTCCTTGAGAATTTCTTGGAGGATGATTTCTAGGTTCTTTTTTTTGATCATGGCTTTCAAGTAGTCCAATAATTTTTAAATTATCTCTCCTGGATCTATTTTCCAGGTCAGTGGTTTTCCCCATGAGGTATTTCATATTGCCTTCTATGCTTTCATTTGTTTGGATCTGTTTAACAGCATCTTGATTTCTCATAAAGTCACTAGTTTCCATTTGCTCCAGTTTAATTCTTTTTTTTTTTTTAAAGCAATTGGGGTTAAGTAACTTGCTCAAGGTTACACGGCTAGTCATTATTATTTATGCGTGGGTGCTCATTTTCTGAGGCCGGATCTGATCTCGGGTCATCCCAACTCCGAGGCCGGTGCTCTTACTCACTTCGACACCTAGCCACCCCTTTAGGGCAATTGGGGTTAAGTAACTTGCCCAAGGTTACACGGCTAGGTTTTTGTTTGTATGGATTAAGTGTCGGAGGCCGGCTCTGAACTCAGGTCCTTCTGATTCCAGGGCCGGCGCTCTATTCACTGCGCCACCTAGCCGCCCCTCCAGTTTAATTCTGAAGGAATGATTCTCCTCCGTGAGCTTTTGAGATTCTTTTTCCACCTGGCAAATTTGGGTTTTTAAGGCATTCTTCTCCTCATTGCCTTGTTGAGCCTCTTTTGCCATTTGAGTTAGTCTATTTTTTAAGGTATTATTTTCCTCAGTCAGGCTGTTGATTCTCCTTTCATAATTTTCTTGCATTTCTCATTTCTTTTCCCATTTTTCCTCCATTTCTCTTATTTGCTTCTTAAGGTCCTCTATGGCCTGTAACCAGCTCATATTTTTCTTTGAAGCTTTTGGTGCAGGAGTTCTGACTTTACTGTCTTCCTCCTGTTCCATGCTTTGATCCTTTTTGTCATCAAAATAGGAGTGTAAAGTTGGGTTACTCTATGTATTTTGTTTCCTTTGCTTGCTCATGTTGACACTAATTTAATTGACTTTTTGGCTTTTTTCCACAGTAGAACTCTGCCACCAGACAGGGGAGCTTCCATCCCAAATGCTGGGGTTTTCTCAGCTGCTGGAGGTATTAGTTGGGTGCCCTCTCTGTAGCCTCCACACGCTCTGGCAAGCTGGTTGTACACCCTAGGACCTCCACCCTAGATGGACATCCAGATCCAAACAGGTTAAAGCAAGAGTGATTACCCCTCAGACTGGTTGCTTGGTTTCCCTATACTCTGCAGGCCAGAAGCTAAAGCAGCCATGTGTGGCTGCAGCTGCGGGGCTGGGGTGTCTCAGCTGCTTCTTGCCCCAGGGGCAAAAGCCTACACACTCCCAACTACTGGATCCCAAAGTGCACAATGCACTGACTTCTCACTTTTTCCTTAGCATCTATGTGTTGATAATTCTGGAAACCACCACAGCTGCTGGTGATCTGAAGTTCCTCCAGCTGGTGGTTGGTCAGGCCACCCTGGGACTAAAACCTCAGGCTTTTGGGGCCTGGGGTCAGCTCCCAGAGTGCTGCACTGGCTGATTCCTGCTGGCGAGCTGGGCTGTTCTCAGTGGGAGGTTAGCTTCTCTGTGTCATTTTGTGGGTTCTGTAGCTCCAAAGTTTGTTCAGAGTCCCCTTTTACATGAATTGGGGGAAGTGGGAGCCAGAGCCTAGTGGAAGTCCTGTTTCTACTCCGCCATCTTTACCGTTAACTGTGTCTCAGATAAATCTTAAAAAAAGATATAAAGAGGGGCAGCCAGGTGGTGCAATGGATGGAGTTGACTCTGGAGTCAAAAGGGCCTGAGTCCAAATCTGGCCTCAGACACTTGATATTTCCCATGTGACCCAGGACAAGTTATTTAATTCTCCCTCCCCCCCAAAACAACAACAAAACGAGTCTTTTTGTACCAAGTCTGTCACATGTTGTTCTTTTGAAGTTAATTTTCTGCCCTGTGCTGCTGTGGCTTCTACTTTAGTGTGTGCTGGCATATTCTGTGCTTTTTCCTGATATGATGGTCCTGCTGATGTGGTCTTCTAACCTATCTCCACTGCTGCAGTAAGCTGTACTGCTCTCTGCTGTTGGCATTTCTGCCTATGTCTTGGTGCATCATTATCACTGCTTTAATTCAGTTGTTTTTCAGTCATGTCTGACTCTCTATGACCCCACTTGGAGTTTTCTTGGCAAAGATACTGGAGTGTTTTCCCTTTCCTTCTCCAGTTCATTTTATAGATGAGTTGACTGAGGTAAATAGGGTTAAATGACTTACCTAGGGTCACCCAGGTAGCAAGTGTCTGAGGCCATATTTGAATTCAGAAAGATTAATTTTCCTGCCTCCAGGGTTGGCATTCTATCCACCATGGCACCACCTAGCTGTCTACCATTGCTTGGTTATCCCAGATACCTTTCTCTTCCTGGGAACCATAGATATTAGAATGAGGAAGCCTAAGATTTCCCCTCTTGATTTTGTCAGTGGTTATGGCTTTTCTATGAAGAGTTCATCACTCTAGCAATGAGCTACCAGACCAAGGATTTCTTGCTGATCAGGTCTGCCTTCTTGGTTTATAGTTCACTTGCATCAGCATACTTCAATAGGAGGGGTGGAAGTATTTCTGTCTCATCCCAGAAGGACATACCTCCTTCACTATAGAAAGTCAACCTCTGTCCCAGACTAGAGTCTCCCAAAATAGACTCTCTTCTGGTCCAAGAGATTTTTGCATCCCAATTATTGCCCAAATTCCTCTCCTTAGGCAGGCTTTGTCAAAGCATGCTGAGTGCTTAGTCATAGATACATAAATACATAGATACATAGATATATCCTCCATCCTCTACCATCTCTGGTGAAGCTCTGATCTCTAGTTTGTAGGCTTTTGGTTCCTGCCTTTAGTTCTCCTAAATTAGCTTTGGAAAGATCAAAATTCATAATCCTTGTTTGTGCTAAACAGACTACATTGCAAATTCAAGAGAATATTTAAAAATAAATCATCTAGGCATGTCCTATTGGTAGTCAATATCAGTATATGAGGAATTCCCTTCAAAACAACATCTCTTGATGCAAACATTTGTGGAACTAGAAACTCTCAGAGTAGGAAGGGATGTCAGAGTCCATCTAGTCCAATTGCTACCTGAGCCAAAAATCATCCCTGTCTATCATCATATGAGGATTTCTAACGACAAGGAGTTCATTGTTTCTGGAGATAACCTATTTCATTTGAGGCAGTGTTGCTAGGAAGCACTTCTTTACAATTAATTTTTCTGTAACTCTCACCAATTAGTCCTTGTTTTGTCTTTTGGCATTAAGCAAACCAAGCCTCATTCCTTTTCCACATGATAGCTCTTCAGATTGTTGAAGGCAGCAATCATGTCGTCCAAAGGACATGATTTCCTCTAGTCTGAAACATACTGGTTCCTTCAACAGATCCCTGTATACATGTGTCATGTTCACCACCCAAGCCTAATCTGGGAGACAGTCAGTGAATTCAGCTGGTACAATCAGAAATGTCATTTGTAATGGGAATGGGAGTTTGAAGCTCTTCCCTGCCCTTTAATAGACCTAGGGGGAATTTGAAGACCCCTGCTTTGAAAGTAAACTCTACCCTGCCTTCCCCACATACGCTGAATGTAATCACACGGAGACTCTGATGGAGGGAATTTGCTGAAAGCTGCAGCAGAGCCCACAGGAAGCTTCCCTGCTGCGAAGATAAACTCTGCCCCCTGATAGGCTGAATGTAGTCACATGGAGCCTGTGGTGGGAGGAGTTTGCTGAAGGGAAGCAGAGCCCACAGGAAGCTGGTCAGGGCTAGTGAGGTGGTGGGGGAGAGAAGATGCTCATTAAGGAGAGAGAGAGTTTTGTGAGTAAATATTGATCTTGTATTGGTTTGTGGGAAGGCTGAAGGATGCTGTGGCTCTCAGGGTTATTATGGCTCCTGAATATCTTTGGTACTATGATGAAATCGGCTTACTGGTTTTGGAATTTGGTTTTCTGGTGTCTAAATAAATGCTTCAGTTCTATCCTCTATCTAGTTAGTTTGGTATATTTTGTGATTGAACGTCATGTGATACTTATAGTCATGGTCTTTATTGTGATTGTGGGTGCTGTAAATATTGCATTGGCACTACATTTGGCAATGAGGATGGGAATCGCAAAATGTCAGATCTCCAGTTGGGGACAGAAGGGATTTAGAAAAAGAAATGGCTATCCTAGGATGGGGGGATTTGCCTTATGAGTCCCTAGCAAGGGAATGGTCTAGAAGTACAGGGCTCTGTGAAAACTGGGAACAGAGGCAGCAACAGGGAGAACCTAGAGATTTAGAAACATGTTTTCAAAGACTATCAATAAAACCTGGGGGAGAGCTGGAGGCAGTGAGTAGAAGAGGCTGGGTTTTACTAACAGGCTACCGTATTATATGTAAAAGCAGAGACAAGCTGTTACAAGATTTGGCTAAGTGCCAGAACTCGAGACCTCCTTTAGAAGAGCAAGCTGAATCTCAGTTAAAATAAGAGGGAGCTGTTGTAAATTTGGCTCAGAAAAAGAAGAAAAAAGTAACAGGAGGAAAATCCATACAGCTTTGGTAGCATCTGAGCCTAATTGCTATGACAACGACTGCCAAGAGAGTGATACAATATTATAGAGTGATGCATTGTTTCAGGAGGAAGCTTCTACAGGGGCAGAAGCATGCCCCATACTGAGAAGGCAGGAGAGTCAGGGAGGGCAAGCAGTACTCAAGGAGATACTTGAGTATTTCATTTAATAGGAGATTACTGATATTTTGAGCAGATTCACCCAAAGGATGGGAGAATCCTTAGTGTCTTAGATGGTAAGAATCACTGATGAAGGAGCTGCTGCGGTAGTGATAGAATGCACTGCTTGAAATTTATAAGTATTTGCCAAAATCCTTTTGTCCAGCAAGCTTTTAGAGACTTTCATTTGGCAGGAGGTAACAATACCACCAATCTGTTAGCTTTAGCTGCTGCTGGATGTAATAGAAGGTATCCTGCTGATTCTATGTGGCCTAGTGGAGACAGACCCTGGTACTCACTCAGAGACTGCATGAGAAAGTTGAAAGAAGAAGTAATGAAAACTGCTATCGTGGTTGGAGATGCAGATACATACCATGAAATCCCCTTAGCAGTTCCTCATAGAAATATCATGGTGAAGACAGCTCCTCCTGCTTATAAGCACCTACTTCTGACTCTACTAATTGGTGAAATAGGGAACCCTCCATCAGAAGTGCTGGTTAAGATTTCACAGCTAAGTCACTTAGGAGAATGGGAAAGGTGAATTTCCTTGTGAGAGAAAAGTAAATAGCCAGAAGACTCAAATTCAGAAGAGATTGCCAAGAAAAGAATTGTTTACTGCTCTATTAAGAGCAGAGGTTGATTTTAGAAAAATTGATGGTATTCCAACTAATGAACTATACAAAATGTATCAAGAAAATGGGCTTGATGTTAGACAGAATAGAAAAGTGAGAACTGCCCCTACAAGATGCTCCCGAACTATTGTATCCAAGTGTGTCACACTTTCAGGGGAACTCAGATTAAAGAAAGTGCTGGGATAGGTGGAAGCGGTCAGTGTGCTGAACTTATGACAGTGCATCAAGCCACTGGAAGAGAGTGAGGAGGACAATGTCATATATTCTGCTGTGAATGAGGTATTGAATTCATGGCTGACCCTATATTTGTCTTTTTTGGGCTTTTTGTCTGTTAAATTTGTTTGTGAGATTTGTTTTCTGTAGGATTGGTACCCTCCACCTGCAGAAGCATGTCACCCCCTGTCCATGACTGTGACATGCTACCCTAGATGACACCTAAAGAACTGAACTCTCAAATGGGACCTCTTGGGGCAGGGACCACTCTACATCCAATTTCAGCTTGAAGTAGCTTTAGAGAAGAGACCGTCGCCCCTCACCCCAAGATTTTGAACCCCATTTGTTGGAGGGGGGAAAGATGGGGTGCTTGTGCCCAAGCCCCCACCCTAAGCTATTGTTTTATATGTAAAGTTTTTCTATTACCCCTGTAATACTGTTGCAAAGTTCTGTTGACACCAGTTTTTCCACCAGTTACCCCTAACCTCTCATTTATTGTTAAAGTACTTTTGTTATGTAAGGGACATGAAAGATCTTGGGGCCCAGTGTAATGAGAATGGGAATTTGAAGATCTTCCCTGCCCCTTAATAGACCTGGGGGGGGGGGTTTGAAGACCTCCCCTGCCCCCTAATAGTCTGAATGTAATCATATGGAGCCTGGGATGGAGGGAATTTGCTGAAGGGTGCAGCAGAGCCCACAGGAAGCTTCCCTGCTGTGAAGATAAACTCTGTCCCCTAATAGGTTGAATGTGGTCACATGGAGCCTGTGGTGGGAGGAGTTTGCTGAGGGGAAGCAGAGCCCACAGGAAGCTGGTGAGAGCTAGTGAGATGGTGGGGCAGAGAAGATGCTCATTAAGGAGAGAGAGAGGTTTGTGAGTAAATATTGATCTTGTATTGGTTTGTGGGAAGGCTGAAGGATGCTGTGGCTCCCAGTGTTATGGCTTCTGAATATCTTTGGTACATATTCAGAACAGAATATAGAATCAGCTTACTGGTTTTGGAATTTGGTTTTCTGGTGTCTAAATAAATGCTTCAGTTCTATCCCCTATCTGGAGGGTTTGGTATATTTTGTGATTGAACGTCATGTGATACTTATAGTCATGGTCTTTATTGTGACTGTGGGTGCTGTAAATATTGCATTGGTACATCCCAGGTTAAATCTACAGCAGTTTCATTGTTTTTGCTTGTTCAGTGGCTCAGCTTCCCCTTTCTTGGTGTGACCTGGATCTAGACTCTGGAGCTTCATTGCCACCAGTCATGGAACTCAAGGATAACCCAGGGACTACACATACCACTTGTATCATGCAGACACCTATTCCCCGGACAATCTTTTCCAGGAATGGAAGACTGAGCTCAGCTGTGGAAGGTCAGCTATAGAGCTCTCAGATTGCCTTTTCAGGACTTCATTGATGCTCATCAGATCTCCAATTAGATTTTCTCTGTGCCCTGGCTCTAAAACAAAAGAGGACCCTAATTGAGAATACCACTAAACTCATGGGGTGAGTGTTGGGGGGAGGAGTGACACATAGCAGAGTGTGTGAGAGATTCTTACTGCTTCTTTGGGAGGTATAGTGACCAAGGCTGCACCTTATGAAGGAGATGGGAGGGAAGAATGTAAAGAGCTATAGATAAGCAACTGCAAACTTCTGGGAGCCTTATGCCTCTTGTTTGCTTACTTTCCTGGGGGCCATCTCCAGTCATCCTGATCTATATTTGGCCACTGGACCTAGGGGAGAAAGTGACAGCCCTCCCTCACTTCAATCCAATTCACTTGCAAGCCATGACATCATCTTCCTGATGTCTCTTTGAGAACAAAGGGCAAGCAACAACAACTCTCCCAGACCATCTCCAAAGGATGGACTAGTGTGACCAGGGTATGCCTGCATTGGAAGTAGTGTTAAGGGTGGCTTAAATACATGCTCGTTCCCTAGTCTTCTAGGTCTGGGTAGAGCTCCAGTCACAGAACTCTTAGAGCTGGGAGGGATCTCAAAAGCCATCTATGCATTGATACTCACATCTTGTATTCCCCTTCAGATGTACTTCTCTGCCTGCCTCCTGCTAACATTGTACCTATTAACATGACTCCTTATGAATGAGGAGAATGAGTAAGCTTCCTGGGTATTTAGGACTTAACTAGTCCTGGGGCATGTACATCCTCTACCTGATCTCACCTCTGATCCTCAGAACAGTTCACTTTCCATGCTATAGTAGGTAATATCAGCATTGTTTCTGTCATTTGCACTCTATACCAGTGGTGTCAAATTCAAATAGAGATGGATCCCTGTGGGCTGCACGTTGCTAGAAAAACACAAACGAACACTGTCTATTATATTTTTATATGTTTTGTTAAACATTTCCCAATTACATTTTAATCTGATTCTGGGGTACTCAGAACTTTCATAGGCAAGCTCCTCCTAGAGCTTTCATTTTGTAGAAAGGTTCAGGGCAGCCCTCTGTGTGGATTTTTGTATTTCAAAGCCAGGTCCCCAAGGTGAGCAACTTTCTTCTCTCCCCTCTCCCTTTTGTATGTTGTCTTTTATCACTAGAATGTAAGTTCCTTTAGGGCAGAACTTGTTTTTCTTTCTTTTTTTTTTAATTGAAATTGTATCCCTAGCACTTAATGAGTTCTTAATCTTTCCTTCCTTCCTTCCCTCCTTCCTTCCTTCCCTCCTTCCTCCCTTCCTCCCTTCCTTCTTTCCTTCTCTTCCTTCCTTCTCTTCCTCCTTCTCTTCCTTCCTTCTCTTCCTCCTATCATTCTAAAGGAGGAGTTAATGAGACCTTAAGCCACATACTTTACCTAAGATGTGTAGGCAGTAAGCATTAGAGAAATAGAGGTGGGATTGTAACCTTTGACTGCAGTCAGTGCTCTATCCATTCCTGTCTCTGACATCGTAGAAGATATTGCATAGGAAAAGGAGGTTGACCAGTCATCTAAAAAGAGTTGAAGAATGACAGGTCATAGATTTAGATAGAGGGGGAATCTTGGAGATTCTTGGACTTACATGAGATCTCATATAAGTTTTCTGACATGATGACTTTTATAAATTTTATTATTCATAGTTTATTATACTGATTGTCTTTTTTTTTTTTTTTTGCTATTAAAACACCCAGTTAGGCATGGTGTCACATACCTTTAATTTCTGCTACTGATAGCGGTGGGGGATGCAGCTGCTGGATCATTTGAATTCTGGAGTTCTGAGTTGCAGGAGGACTAAAGCCCATCCAATGTTCATGTTCATTCTAGCACCAATATGGTGAGCCTCTGGGAGTGCATTGGAAGGAGGTGTCAGGCTGCCCTGAAGAAAGGGCAAAGTGACCCAGTCAAAACAAGCAGGTAAAAGCTTCTGTCCTGATCAGCAGAAGGATTAGGACAAGAAGAAATGCTGCACTTTCATTCTAGGAAAGATAAGGAAAATCAGGTTAAAAAAATTAAACTGTTTTCATGTTATTGGCATGAGTTCTACTTGATCATAATGCATATATTTTCTTTCTTTCCTTTTGCCTTAACCTGCCATTTCATTAGAATAAAGAACTTCTATAATGCCCAGGGAGGAATCTTTCTCAACCAGTCCATATCAGTATCTGGCTCTTTAGCTTACAGTCTTAGTTATCTGGAAACACAGAGAGATTAAGTGATTTACCCAGTGTCTTACAGACAGTATATGTCAGAGACTATACCTGAATCTAGGTCTTCTAGACTCTGCGATAAACTCTCTGTCCACTATGGCACACGGTCTCTCATTGATGTTTGTTATTTTTCAATTAAATATTTCTTTTAGAGGAAGATTGACCTTCTCTCCCTTCCACCTCCCCACTCTTCCCCCATCCCCCACACTGAGAAAACAAGAAAAACAACCCCCCCAGTTACAAATATGAATAGTTAAGTAAGGAAACAAATTCCCATTGGCCATATTTTTTAAAAAAGACCATCTCAGTCTGTACTCTGAATCCATTAGCTTTCTGTCTGGCAGTGGATAGCCTGTTTTGCCATGAGACTTTTTTTAGAATACTAGTTATTCATTGTGATGGTCAAAGTTTTTAAGTCTTTCCAAGTTGATTGTCTATTATAAAACTGTTGTTATTGTCTAAATTGATCATTTATACTCAATTCAAATTCAACAATTCAGCCAACACTTATTAAACGTTTACCTGAATGCAAGGCACTGTGTAAGAAATGGGACTGAGTACAAAGACAAAAGAAAGCCTCTATTCTTAAGGAACTTACGTTGCATTGGGAAGATACAGTGTGCACACAGAGAAATAAATACAAGATAATTTGAGGAAAAGAAGAGATCAGGAGAAGCTTCTCCTAAGAGGGAGCATGTGAGACGGAGCTTGGAGGAAGCTAGGAATTTTTTGAGGTGGCAGGGGGGATGGGGGTGGAAGAGTGCATTCAAGGTAGGGGGCCAGTCAGTATAAAGGCATAGAGAGATGGGAAATGGAATACTAAGTTTGGGGAACAGCTGGTAGGCAAATTTAGTTGAAGCAGAGTATATATGAATAGGAATAGGGTAAAATGTCTGGAAAGGTATGTGGGAGGTAGATTGTGAAAAGCTTTAAGTGACAGACTGAAGAATTTGTATTTTACCCTAGAGACAGTGAGGAACAACTAACGATTTTTTGAGCGGGGAAATGACATGGTAAAGACCTATTTTTAGGAATATTAATTTGGTGGCTGTGTGAAGGATAAATTAGAGACGGTAGAGACTGGAATCAGGGAAATCAATTAGGTGGCTGTCGAAATAGTTTTGGTGAAAGGTGAAGAAGGCTAGAACTAGGTAGGGGACTGAATGGAGAGAAGAGCACAGATGAAAGGAGGTAGAGGAAGAATGAAGATTAGGTATGGTGAAGGATGGAGCCCTGTGAAGAGGGAGGGAAAGAGAAGAGGCAAAGACAACTTGTGGATTATGGATCAGTGGTAGCTGGTGCAAGGATGGTGAGGGCCTCATAGACAGGGGAGAATTTTCAGGAGGGGTGAGTTTTGGTGGAGGGAAGATAATGAGATAATGTCCAGTTTGGACATGGTGAGTTTGAAATGCCATGGAGACAACCAGGTGGAGGTCCAACAGGGCTGGTAATTTGAGACTAGAATTAAAGGAAGAGATGAGAACTAGATATATAGATTATGGAGTCATTAGAACAGAGGTGATACTTGAAACCTTGGAAGCTGATCTGTCTGTCTGTCTGTCTCATTCCAGAAAGAGTATAGAGAATGAAGAGAGCTCAGGACAGAGAGGGAGGAGGGGTACCTATCATTAATTAGTAGATAGGAGATGGATAATGATCCAACCAAGAAAGGGAGAAGCAGTCAACCAGGGAGGAGGAAAACAAAGAAAAAAAAAAGCAGAGCTATAGAAGACAGAGGTAGAAGGAAAATCCAGGAGGAGGAGGTAGTAATGGCATCCAAAGTTATGGAGGTGTCCAGAAGCACAAGACCTAAGAAATGATCGGAGAGTTTAGCAGTTAAGGGATCACTAGCAATCTGAGAAAGTATATTTTCACTTGGGGGATTGGGTTAAAAGCCAAAATGCAAACAGTTGAAAAGTGAGCGGGAGGTGTGAAAATGAAAACAACTGTAGAAAAATCTTTTCTAGAAATTTGGCTGTAAAAGAGAATATATATATATATATATATATATATATATATATATATACATATATATACACACACATACACACATATATGTATATAATACATACACACATATATGTATATATGCACATAGGATATATATACATATATAGGATATATACACATATAAGATATCTATATACTTAAAGAAATTAATTCATGCTAGTCACTGGAAGGTCAAATAGTAATGCTGAAGTTTAGATACTTTGGTCACATAATGAGAAGACAGGAATCATTGGAAAAGACTGAAGGCAAAAGGAAAAAGGGACGGCAGAGGATGAGACGGATAGATGGTGTAACGGACACAATGAACATGAACTTGGGCAAATGTTGAGAGAGAGTGGAAAATAGAAGGGTCTGACATGCTATGCTATGCATGCTATGCTATGCAAACCTATCCCAAAGAGTTCTCATCTCTTCCTTTATGCATATCCATGTCCAAGTGTCAGACATGATTGAACAACAGTGACCAATTCTTTGCCCTGGCCATCTCCCATGCCTGGGATGCACTCTTCTTCCTTCTGCATTATGAGGCAGATGCTATGGAAGCCCTCTTTCAAGATGCAGCTCAAGTACCACCTTCAATTATATGAAGCCTTTCTGGCTCTTCTCAACCCCCAGTAGCTAGTGCCTTCCCTCCCCAAAGGCCTTATATTTAACTACTTTTTGTTTATTATCTTTATAATTATTCTGCATATACTCATCTACGCACTTGTGGTCTTCCCTATTAGAATATAAGTTCTTGGTCTGTAGTGGTCTTTTCATTCTTTGTACTTGTATCCAAAGTGCTTGGCATAGAGCCTGGCTCACAGCAGGTGTTTGACAAATGCTTGCTTGATTGGACCTTATCCATCTGTTAATGTGGCTGAAGACTGTATCAGCCTCTTTTGGGGGCTGCAGTGCATTGCAACCTCGTATTTACTCTGAAGTATACTAACTTAGCCGGGCTTCTTTTTCTTCCCCCATGAATCGCCAGAGGGCCATGTTTGTACTTAGGCAGTTTATTTTTTTAAAAGTGCAGGGCGTTATATTTAATCCCCGTTTAATTTCTTCTTATTAGATTCAACCTATAATTCCATATTGTTGAGAATTTTTTAGAGCCTTATCATGCAATTTGGTTTATTAGCTCTTTCACCCCAATTTTACCCTAACTTCTGTGTCCTTGGTAAAGAGTGCACTGTGTTATAGTAGAAGAGGCCAAAATGGTTTTCTCAGTAAGAAGTCCACTTAGAGCAGTAGTGTGAACACTGAACAGGTGTATTCATCCAATGAAGTACTGACATGTGCATTTGATTTGGAAAGTTGTTCAGTCATGTCAGACTCATCGTGACCCTATTTGGGGTTTTCTTGGCAACGATACTGGAGTGATTTACCATTTTCTTTTCCAGCTCATTTTACACATGAGGAATCTGAGGCAAACTGGGTTGAATGACTTGCTCAGGGTCACACAGTTAGTAAGTGTCTGAGGCTGGATTTGAATTTAGGAAGATGAACATTCCTGACTTCAGGCCTAGCACTCTAGCTGCCCTTTTGGAAAGCTGAGGACAAACCTATCCCAAAGAGACTGATGTGAGTGAGCTTATTATAGTAGGCAGTGTGCTATAGTAAATAGGACAGTCTTAGAGCCAGAAAGACCTGGGTTCAGGTCCTGCCACTGACTATACTGTGTGACTATAGGAAATAATTTAATTTCTTAGTGCCTACACTGAGAAGACCAGAGGTCTGAATCCCTTCCTGACAAAGTTGCCTAGATCATGGGGTTCCTGATTTTCTTGGGCCAAAATAGAATATCCACAGTTCTAGCTCCTTTAAGATTTTTTTTTTAAATAAGCGGCAGGAGCTAGGTTGATGACTAAGAAAATGGGGTGAAAAATAATATTGAATTTTAATATGTCCATAATATTTTATCTAAAATGTTTGAAACTGAATAAGCATTCTTCATGCAATGTAGAACAGTGGCTCACATGAGAAAAACGAAATAAAAGGAGATAAATTACAAAGATTCCATAAAAACAAGGACTAGTCCTTGCGTCAGAAAGACTTGTTTGGAAATCTAGCCTTAGCTGTTAACTGTGTGACCTTGGACAAGTCACTAAACTTCTGTCTATTTCAGTTTCCTGTCTGTAAAATGGAGATAATAATAATGCCTACTTCCTAGGGTTATTGTGAGTATCAAATCAGATGATATTAGTAAAGTACTTTATGAATCTTAGAGTGCTATATAAATGCTAGTTATTCTTATTAGAGTTGACTATTACATGTTCAAATATTTTATAATTATATGTTAGTGTCCTGGTTGTGAATGATTATATATTATAGTATAAATAGAAATAAGGGAGGTGGCAAGGGGCAGTATAAAACTCTTTGAATTTGTGGTTATAGGAATATAAGACCACAAATTTAGTCAAATTCCGACTCTGTAACTTAGTACCAGTGTGGTCTTGGCCAAGTCACTTAACCTTTCTAGGCCTCAGTTTCTTCATCTGAAAATGAGTAGATGGGACTAGATGATCTCTAAAGTTCCTTCCAGTTCTAGATCTTTGATTTTATGCTCCTGTATCACATCCCTATGATATAACAGATGCATGATGGGTTCATCTTCCTTCCTGTGACCTAATAATGCATGATAGGATAGTTGGAAGAGGTCAGGATGCAGAGGGGGAAATGTTTGGCCATTGTTTTATCCTTTAGGTTTGGTTGAATTGCTCCAGTGAGTTTAATACCTTGACTTTTTGTGGTGAAGAAAATCTTGGAAGTTTACACTCTAATTCAATTTAACCTTGTATTCTTTTTTTTTTTTTTAAGCAATTGGGGTTAAGTAACTTGCTCAAGGTTACACGGCTAGTCATGATTTGTGTGTGGGCGATCATTTTCTGAGGCTGGTTTCGATCCCGGGTCATCCCAACTCCGAGGCCAGTGCTCTTACTGCACCACCTAGCCGCCCCTACCTTGTATTCTTGTTGGAAGAAATTGTAAATTTAATAAACAACTCCAATTCATAAAATTAAGATGAAGGGGCAGAGAGGGAGGATTCTGGGTGAATAAACCCATTGCACAAATAAAGAATTCCATGAAAGCTGAAGAGTCTTCCAGGAAAGCTAACATGATATCTTGGACATGTAAGATGCTTTGCTATATATATACATATGGGTCTTATAGCAAACGTGACAAAAATACATGGATGGCCTTAGAAAAACCACCTTATTGATATTAATTATGTATAAACAAAAGCTATGGTTTTAGTTAAGCTTAGTTTTACAATAGAAACTAATGATTTGTTTAGCTATGAAAGTCCATGAAAAAGAGGAATACAACAATGGCCTCCTTTTGCCTTTCTAATCTTCTTACATTTTACTCACTCCATGTACTCTTGCTGCCCTTGCCTACTTTCTGTTCCTTGAACATGAGACTTTATTTCCAATCTCTGTGCCTTTGGTAGCTAGGTGTCACAGCGGATAGAGCTCCGGGCTTAGAACCAGGAGCATCCAAGTTCAAATCTAGCCTCAGACCCTTACTAGATGTATGATTCTGGGCAAGCCTCTTTTCTCTGTCTTAGGTTCCTCAGCTGTCAAATAAGACTATAATAGTGATGGAATCCTAATAAAGCTGCCCCCAGCCCCTATATTCTAACCTCCTTGTAGGCCTCACTGAACAGCAGGCCCACTGCCCCTGCCTAGCACCCCACTCAATATCCTCTCTTCTCATATATACCTCACTGCTCGATAGAACAACAGGTGTATCCATGAACTTATATTTCCCACAGAAACAGTAGGTGTGTCCATGTACTCTCCATGCACTCAACGACAACCACATCCATCTAGTCTCAGGGCCACAATACTCAGCCAATCAGAAAGCAGCACCACCAGGATGCCAAAGCAGGATGTAGACAATAGAAGGGACTTTCCCTAAGTAGGCACCTGCATAGTAATAGCAAAAATACCTACATATGCCCCAAGATGGGTTTTTCTGTATGCATTATGGGTAATCTCATGCACAGTTCCACTGTGGCTGGGAACCCTCCCTTATTGCCTAATCCCTTAACAAACCCCTCCTACCTTTGTAATATTCATAATTTCTGTTATGTAACTGCATCTTTACCCTATAAAAATCTTTCTTGCTTTCTCTGAAATTGCTGGTTCCTCTTAGGGCTTAGCCTGCTTCATGAGAAGCATCAATCTCAATAAATGCCTATACTTGGATTAGAGGTGGTCTGACTGAATTCTTTGAGACAGTTCCACCACAACATCATGAAACTGCTACAATAGTGCCCACCATTCAGGGCTTTTTTGAGGATCAGATAAGTTACAGACCTTTTCAGGGAGAGATCCAGAGAGAAGAATAGTTTATCTTGCTTTTTTTTGTATCCCCAGTGCCACATAGTGCTCAGTAAATGCTTTCTGACTGACTAGTTTTGGAAGGCCATGGAAGGGAAAGTTAGATGTTCAACATGTTTCTGTCAGCTTGCCTCATTAGAGACTTTGGGGAGACTTGGGTGAGATAGAGGTGTCTCTGTTTCTTGGTTGAGATGAGATAGCTCATCCCCGTGGGAAAATTCACTCATGATGTCTGATATTAGTCTCTCTCTGGTTGGATAAATGGGTTTAATATCTATTCACTATTCGTGATAGTCTATTATGAAACCAGCCTTTTGTGGGAAAGGGTCAGCCTTAAGATAAAGCTTGTATTATTTTCTCTTTAAGGGATAGCAATCAGGAAAGTGGCTTGAACCCAAGGGGAAAAAACCATTCCCCCAGAATGGCAATACTTAGCAGAGTGTAGATAGATATAAACCTAGTTTCCCTCTCTCTCAGAGAAGAACAGTATGGCCTCTTCTGCTCTCCTCCAGGCAGGAATCAAAGTCTCCCTTGGAGAGAGATATGTAAGATTACAGATTGATCTATTCATGCTTCCCCTTGAGCTGCATTAGACAACCCATGTGGATATACATGTAACCTACATGGGTACGAAATACACCTACCCTACACACATGTTATTTGGTATATAGCTTGGTTTTTCAGATGTTTCTTTAGGCAACAGGTTGTGGAGTTTTGTTTTCTTATCCAGTCTATCACTCTTTTTCACTTGGAATTTAGTTCATTCACTTTTAAAGTCATGAGTGTTAGATTTATATTTTCCTGTCTCTAATTTTTTTTTCTGAATTGGAATTCCCTTCCTTTCTCTATTAAGACAGTGTATTTTATCTCTTCAGATATTTGAACTTAATGTACTTTAAGGCAACCCTACTCCAATAGGTTCTCTTCCCACCACCTTTAACCCTTAATCCCCTAGGCCCATCTGTTAACCCTTTCCTTAGTTTTAGAATTTCATATATGATTTCCTTTTTTCTTTCTTCCTTTTACTTAGTTACTAAAATCTTTCCTTCTTCCTCTCATTTAAGTAGTTAAATAAAACCCCCCACCTCCTCTCCTTCAGATTTTGTTTGTTAGTTTTGCAAAGTCATTTTTCTGTGCATTTTTCTTTTTTATGTTAATTTTATTTATGTTTTTGTTACATTTTTAGTTCCGAACTCTCTCCCTGCTCCCTTTCTACCCAATACTAGAGAAGTCTACTATTTGACACAGATTTATAAATATATATAAAACCATATTACATACACTTCTATTTATCAGTTCTTTCCCTAGAGGTGGACAGCGTCTTCTTTTATAAGTCCTTTATAGTTGATTTGAGTACTTACAGTACTCAGAATAACTTGGTTGTTCACAATTATTTTTCAAACAATATTGCTATTACAGTATATAACATTCTCTTGGTTTTGCTCACTTCACTTTTCATTATTTCATGTAAGTCTTACCATATTTTTTAAACTGCATCTTTTTCTAAAAATAATTTTTCCCCTTGTTCTTTTTGTTATTTATCTTCCCTTTCTGCCTCTTCTAGCCTTTTGTTCTTGGATTCATGGCCTTTACTCTTAATTATTCCTTCTTTAATTTTTGTATTCCTCATTTAATGAAAACTTCAGAGAAACCTATTTTGAGTCCCCTCTTTTCTGTTGTTGCCTTGAAGATCTTTCCACCTTTCTCTTTTTCTCTGGTGTGCTTTATTCTTAGAAATATCAGTTCCTGAAGGTGATAAGATAGAAGGATTGCATGATGGTGAGATTTTTCCTATATCCCTGATGATGCAGTTCATTATAACCCTTTGCGCTCCTCCATGATTAATCCTCCCATTTGCCAGGAAATCTCCTCTTCTGGGTGTCTGTTGCTTATAAGAGATCTGATTCCTCTTCCTCTAGGACTGAATGAATGGTGTCTCTAAGCACCAAAATCCTTGCAGATTATTATCTATTCAAAGTCCACATCTCCCATTATAGAATTTCTCTCTTCCTTCCAGGGGAGATTTTCATTAGGACTCCTTCCCACCAATAAAACAAGATTTTCCTTTTCCACTTTTAGTCCCTCCCTTTGTTTTCTTGACCATTCTCTTATAGACCCTCTTCCTGAGAGAAGACAGGAATTTTTTTTTTCATTGTTAACTTCTGACTTGATTAGGGTATATCGTATACTTTCCTCTTTCTTTTTCTCCTTTCCCTCTTCCCTTTTATGCACCCTCCCATTCTGTACTTTACTCCCACAAAAAACACTGATTCACTCATAGGCAGAGTGTTGTGAGCTTTAGCCCATGATATTTTAGGCTGGTTTTGCCACTGGAGAGACCACCATCTTGTTCTATTTGACTTCCTCTTTCACCTTTATCTCTCTATGTACTTTTAGAAAGATCAATCAGTAAACATTAATTAAGAGTCTATTATGTGCTAGGCTCTGAGCTAAATAAGCACCAGGGATACAAAATCGGGTAAAATACAATCCCTGACTCAAGGAATTTATAATCTAGTGGGGGAGACAACCTACAAACAAAAATATCCAAAGCTAGTTATATACAGAATAAGAAAGAACTCTTAATAGTTCCTCTGTTGTTATTTTGTTGTTGTTGTTGTTATTGTTAACCTTTAGGTATATTTTTCTTTTTATTTTATTTTTTGCATTTTTTTCCTGAGGGTAATTTATTTAGTTATTTGTGCCTCTGTTGGTTGCTTTATCTCTTTACTTTTCTTGGATTTCTGTTGTCTAGAGTAGTTGCAAAACAAACAATTTTTTTAGGTCTGGTTTTCTTTGCAGAAATGCCTTGAAAACCTCTTTTTTTCAAAATTAATGTTATCCTTTTTTTTTCATTTATGGTTAGGCTCAGGTTTGCAAGTTACATCACCCTGGGTTGACCTTGAGCTTCCATGGTACCCTCCCCTACCCTCCTGTCTTTTTCTCTGTTAGTTTCTAGTAGGTGCAAAATAGTCTTTCTTCCAGTCACTTGCAGAATTTGTTGTTTTGTTATTGGAATTGCTCAAATTTAATGGGTTTTGGAGTTTGCAGGATAGGGTTATTTTTTCTGAAGGTGATCTGTGGATATTTTTGATTGGCATTTGTTTTTTGTGTTCAGATATTCTGGGGTGTTTTCTTTAATATTTCTTATATTATTCCTGCAGTATGTCCTTCTGATGAGATAGCTCCTCTTAGAATGTCTGATTTAGGTGTGTACCCAGGCCAGTTATGTCTCATTTGTTCCAGAAACATCTTCATCTTGCAGCTTCATTCTGGTCCTGGAATTCACACATTGCTAGTACCCTCTGTCCCTGTACCCTTTCTTATTCCTCTCCTGGCTGTACTCTGTCCATTTTGAACCCTACTTCCATGATGAGTACCTTTGCCTACTCCTTCCCTCATGATGATTTTCACTTTTTCTTTATGTGTTATCTTCCTCCACGAGAATGTAAATTTCTTGAAGACAGGGGTAAGGACTTCCTTTCTTCCTACTTGTATATGTATTTCTAGAACTTAGCACATTGTTTGGCATATAGTGCCTCCATAGGATTGTTGTGAGGGTTAAATGAGATAACATTTGTAAAGTGTTTAGCATAATGCCTGGCACATAGTAGGTGCTATATAAATGCTTATTCTCTTCCTATAGTGAGCACTTAATAAATGCTGACTAACAGATTATAGCATCCAGGTTTTTGACTTCTGTTGTGGAGACTTATAATCCTTGAGTTGTCTCTATGGATCTTGTTTTTGAGGAGACTGTGTTTTCTTGCAACATTATTGCTTTTTGTGTCTCTTCTTCTGGATTGTCCTTTACTTCTCTATTTGTATTCCTGATCTGTCATCTTTTCTTTTGTTTCTCTGGTGAAGTTTTTCTCATCTGCTATTATTTCTGCTGTACAGGCTATAAATCCTGCTTTCACAATTCTTATTTGGCAGCTAGACTATGCAATTGAGAGAGTGTTGGGTCTGAAGTCAGGAAGACCTGATTTACTAGCTGTGTGACCCTAGGCAAGTCATTTAACCTCTTAGTTTCCTCAGGTGTTAAATAGGATTAATAATAGTACCTACCATCCAGGATTGCTGTGAGAACCAAATGAGATAATATTTATGAAGTGTTTAGCACAGTGCTCAGCATTTAGTAGGTACTTAGTAAACGCTTATTTTTTTTCCTTCTTCATTTCTCTTTTAAACCATTTGGGAATACCCAGCTATGGTTTGATACTTTTTTGGCAATCTACTGGGTTGTCTGGCTCAGCAGGTGATTTATTTTCTTTGTCAATATTTATTCATAGATGTCTGGTCTCATTTAATTTATATGGAGATAGTATCTTTCTGTTATTAATGTCTCTCTGTTTTTTTTAAAAAAACCATTTAATTAAATTTTTTTTTTTTGAGTTAACTTTCTCTCTTTCTCCTGCCTTCTTCTACCCACTGAGAAGGCAAAAAATATGGTATTGATATCTTCCCTGTTGATGTAGCTGATTATGTTCAAGATCTTTAACCAAGTTTGCTTCTTCCTGAGATCTTTGGTAATAAATTTATTGTTTTTTAATATTCCCATATAGCTCACTTTTTGACTCTTTCCTCTTTGAGGCAGTTACCTCAGGGGCTAGATATCAAAGCTGTCTTAGACCTTCTCCTTGCTATGGTGAGAAAATCATATTTCACCAGCCTTGTCTCTGCTCCAAGTGACTTCTAGAGAGACAGAATTGGTCCCCTCTGGATGCCAGCCCTTTCTCTCAGGCTTAGTGGAATTCCATATGTGCTGGCATCCTTTCCAAGTTGCCTTTCTTCCTCTGTTCTCTGCCTGAGTATTGTTGCAGCACTGAGTACTTTTAACCAGAGGAAACTTCTACCTTTTGGTTTTCTGAGGGGGGAAAGGGGTGGTGTGTGGGGGAAGGAGGAGGGGGAGGGTGAAGAAAGAATTGAAGTCTCTTGCAATCTCATAGGTTGGTTTGTATAACCCTGCTGGACTGTGGTGGCTAATGAGGGAGAAGGTGCAGAGTGAAAGTGCTGGGTGTAGGGATTAGCCCTCTCTGCTTTTTCTTCATTGGGTTTTTACTTCATTGGGGTTCTTGCTGCCTCAGATCACAGACAGCTGAAATTTCTTTATTTCTTGCACGTATTTCCCATTTTCTCACCAAGAGATGGTGAGGATTAGAGAAAGTATATGTCTTCCACCTTGTTGGTCATATGATCCAGAATTCTACATATACATTAAAAAATACATTTTTTTGGAAGGGGGGAAGGCAAGGCAGAGTTGGGGTTAAGTAACTTGCCCAAGGTCACACAGTTAACAAGTGTGTCAAGTGTCTGAGGCCAAATTTGAACTCAGGTCCTCCTGACTCCTGGGTTGGTGCTCTATTGATTATGCCATCTAGATGGGAAAAGTTGAATAGATTTCACCAGACATAGAAAGAGTCCAAGGGTCAAGGGTCCAAGACAATAGATTAAACATCTCTGTATGGAGTAAGAGATACCATGCTGATATATATGATTTTAATAAAAAGTATCTACATTCTTGACTCACCCTTTCCCCCAACAATATGATGGGCTCATTATTTTGAAACGAATTAGCATTTTGTTTATTTTATATCAAATTCCCCACTAGTCCCTCCAGTCTTCCTGTCCGTCCCTCCCCCTGCATAATTCCACAGTCTTGCTGTGACAAGTTGGGCAATCTTAGCCCAGTCAAAGTCCTGGCTGGTCTCTATAGCCAAGCCTTCCTCCCTTTGAATGCTTTTCTGGTTAGGGTGCCCTCAGCAGTCGGAGTGCCTGGGTTATAGATATCATTGACTCCTTGGCCTATTTTGATTTGCCTTATTCCAAAGAGTTTTGACCCAGCTGCCTGTAACAACTCCTATGAAGCTGTCACACTCTGTTGTGTCAAAGTTACTTAGAAGCACCTTTGAGTAGGGATCATTGAAATGATTGACTGTTATGGTCTTTCCGGCTAATGCTCACTCAGGGAGTACTTAATTTACACATCATTTACACGCTAGACTTATGCAATTTTGGGTGAAAAGTCATTATTACTCTTGTGCAGGAGCTATGTTTTTAATTTAAATAAGATGTGCTGTCTTTATGGAAGCTGAGTATATACACACACACACACACACACACACATACATACACATACACATTTCTAAAACCATATCTATTATATATGTTTATATAATATATGTACATCTATATGTGCACACATAGAGATGTACATATTTCTAAAACCTATCTATTATGGCTTTTCATGGGCTAGCAGGATTTTTTCTTAAAAAACAATAACAAAAGTAAAAAAAGCAGGAAAAACAACAAACTTGAAAACTTTTGGTTTTCTATGATAATTATAAAATTATAAAAAAGAAAGTATAACTCCATCAAATTCCTTTTACCCTCCTTTCCCATTCTCTCTTCCAATTTCAATAGTTGATCATTAATCTATATTTACAAATATATGTCTATGTACATATATATCCTTTACCTTTTGGTGAACTATAATAGGTTTGGCTAGAGACCTTTCCTATTCTCTGTGCTTTATGTTTATGTATTTTTTTTGAGGAGGGAGGAGAGGGTTCAGAATCTGTGATTTTGTTGCTGTAGGGAACTCCCAAGGAGGAAACTACCATCCCCAATGTTTATTTGTGACTGTGCACCTTAAATTTTGCACTTTTAAAACCATAGAGGATTTGTCTGAAGCACTGAGAGGTTAAATGAGGGGTCACATAGCCAGGATGTGTCAGAGGTAGGACTTTTCCATCACTAAGGCCGGCTTTCTACCCACTCTGCCATACTACCTCTAGAAATCCATGATGTCTGGTGGAAATAGAGAGCTGATACAACCTTAACACAGTGACAATCCCAAGTGCAGGTCCAAACACAGCATTCATTAGTAGCCAATTCTGGGGACTGCCTTTTGATTACCTAAGAGTGTGGCTTCTAATTTCTGTATTAAAGAATGATAATGTACAGAGAAAGATTTATTCCCATAAAAAAGTAATCAAAAAATAAGAGCAAAGACTAATGATCCATTGGTTTGGTTGCATTCAGTTTTTAAAATATCAGAAAAACATCTCTTTCCAAGTCAAATTTCCCTCATGTAATGGGGTCACCAGTATGTAATAATTTGCCTTTCCTTAGCATTTAAATAATTAGAGACAAATTGATCTTTTTTTAAAATGATGAATATAAATGACCCTGGTAAGAATTTTAAGTTACTGCTAGATGAGTAATATCAATCAACTTTGGGTCCATTTTTGTTAATAGTTGTGTAAAGCAACAGAATATGTAACTCTCAGACCATTCTTTTAATTAAAAATTGAAATGAAAGAGTTATTTTGGGGATGTTTGTCTGAATGAGAAATATTGATGTTGCTAATTGAATCCTGAAATAGTCTCCAATAAATTGGAATGCAGGAATTTCTCCCTGCCTCCCTGAAATATACCTAGCAGATTAATGACCTTGTTCATCACTTAGGAACAATGCTAAATCTTCCATTTGGATAGTCAAAAAGGTACTAATCTGCTTTTAAGGTAAGAAAACGATCAGCTATATTTCCTTGTTCACAGAGTAATCAATTGTGGTTTGAGATATATCAGCAATAAATATTCTACTCTAAACCATTCCAAAGATTGGAGTGTTAATACTGCTAATTTATAGTGCACCAGGATTGTACTGTTCTCTAATCTGCGTGATTGTAACTGCCCTCATCTGCTCTCATTTTCACAACTCTAGTTGGGTTATAAGTGTTCTCCTCTGTGTAATTATAAAGCTCGAAATGGACTCATCTACCTGGCTCCCTTTTTCTTTTTAGCCTTCACGGCCTTCCATGAATATAAAATCAGGGGAGTTGAATGACTTGGGAAAGCATTTTATTTCTAACCCACACATTCTCTGCCAGTGTGCATAAATGGGCTTCCCATTTTTAAAAAGATGACCGAATGCTACGTGTGAAGGGCTTGGAGTATCCCTGTAGGATAGGCATTGTAAAGCTGCAGAGGCAAGATGGGAAATAGAGAAGTCAAAAGAAAATGGAAATTCCCCAAACAAAAAACCAAAACAAAACAAAAAAAGATTCTCCCCAGCAGCCAAGAAACCTTAGGCCCCTTCGAATCTCATCAGCATGGCAGCACACCTTGTGAATAAAAAGCACCAAGTCTGGTCCTAGATGAACATTCAGATTTAGTTTTGCTTTGGAATATTGGCCCTTCTTTCTGTGCCATTTTCCTTATTTAAAGTGCTTCCCTCCTGCTCTTCTAAACCCCCAATTCCAACTCTGTCAAAAACATCTCTCTCGGTGTTCAGTGTCTTCAGCTCTTTTGTCCTCCTTCTCCCTTCTCCCATTAGAAATAGTGCTCTCAGGATTAGAATAGAAATTCTTTCCTGCTGAAGTATAAATGACTGATAATAGCTCACAGTGTTCTGCTTTCCATCTCTATTTACATTTTAACTGACAGAGCCTTAAGCTGAAGGAGTAAAGTTTTAACAGTGTAATTTTAGCCATTAGGCATGGATGGAGAAAGGTATTTGGCGAGTGAAGGCCTTCCTAGAACTCCTAAAAGCACCTTGCCTAGGGAGTGTCTATATGAAAAGCCTCTCTGATAAGTATAGCCACTAAGGAATAAGAATGAATAGTGCCACCAAAGCTCTGCCCCCCACTGGAAAAAAGAAATACATTCATCGAAGGGAAAAAATATGTCAATACCAGATTGAAGGGAAAATTATTCAGGTCTATCATGTTAACATGTTTTAGAAGAACATTTACAAACAAATTTCAAGGCCAGAAAATTGGAACTTAAATTTATTAAGCACCTACTATGTGCTATGCACTGTACAAGGCACTGGAGATGCAAAAAAAAACTAAAAGAGGTAAACTACATGGTATTTAAGAGCTCTTCCAGCTATGAAAACTTGTGTTCTAACCTCAACTGAACTCTCAGAGAAGCACAGTAATTCTTCTCTTCACTTCTTTTTTTTTTTTTTAAGCAATTGGGGTTAAGTAACTTGCTCAAGGTTACACGGCTAGTCATTATTTATGTGTGGGTGCTCATTTTCTGAGGCCGGATTTGATCTCGGGTCATCCCAACTCCGAGGCCGGCGTTCTTACTCACTGCACCACCTAGCCGCTCCTTTTAGGGCAATTGGGGTTAAGTAACTTGCCCAAGGTCACACGGCTAGGTTTTTGTTTGTGTGGGTTAAGTGTCTGAGGCCGGATCCGAACTCAGGTCCTTCTGACTCCAGGGCCGGCGCTCTACTCACTGCGCCACCTAGCCACCCCTCTCTTCACTTCTTAATAACACTTTATCACAATCCCCACAATGATCTGAACCTTCTCTTCTCGTGGTTGACTCCATTCCCACTATTCTCTGTGTGCAAATGGGTATGGAATAGAAACGTATTTTTAAGTACAACCCTCCTTTCACACATTTCTCTGCCTATTAGTTGGTCAGGGGTATATGGGATGTACAGGAAAGACTAGCATGTTTGGTGTGAGGGCCCTTTTCAGGGCTGCTCATCCAACTTCGGTGTCCATCGACCACCCAACTATATCACTTGTGATTCCAAGAAGCCGTAGCATGCACAGGGGTCATACCTCAGTAAAACTGTCTTAGCATACTGGATAAACCAGGTCAAGGGTAACCAATGAGCCTCAAACCTGTAGGTGAGGTGGGGAGATGTCTGCCTCAAGTGTATGAAGACTTCCCCCAGAGGAATGGTGGGTGGGTGGATGAGAACAGTTTGTTCCAATGGCCATGAAGGTGGTTGAAGCAGCCACTGTATTTAGAGCTTGATCAAGTCACTTAAGCCCTGGGCAAGCCACTTAACTTCTGATTGCCTGATAAAATGGATCCATTGGAGAAGGAAATGGAAAACCATTCCAGTATCTTTGCCAAGAAAACCTCAAACAGGATCATGAAGGATCAGACATGATTGAAACAACAGAACAACAAAAATAATTCTCTATACACACATATGTGTGTATATATATAATGTGTGTATGTGTATTATATGTGTGTGTATATATGTACACATATATATATTACATATACACACATTATCCATGTAGGAGTGATAATTAAAGCCGTAGGAATGGATGAAATTATTTATTCATTCAAAAGATATTTACTTAAGCCCCTACTTTGCACTGTGAGCTATAGTAGATACAAAATGTACTTACAATCCGTAATCTGCTCTCAATTTATGGTTTAGTAGGAAGATAAGACACAAAGATAATTATAGTACAAGGTATTTAATAATAAATATATTAGGTGTCTACAAAGAGGTATGTGTAGTTCAAGGGAGAATATAGTTATCATTGTGTCCTGGGTGGGCATCAGTGAAGGCTTTATGTAGGAGGTGGCTTTTGAGTTGGGCTTCAAAGGATGGATAAGAATTTAGGCTAAGAGTGCAGAGAGCAAAGAAAGAAATAATAAGGACATGGGGGGAGGGGGAGAGAGAGAGAGAGAGAGAGAAGGGAGAGAGAGAGAGAAGAGAGAAACAAAGAGAGAAGAAAGACAGAGAGAGAGAAGGGAGAGAGAGAGAAGAGAGAAACAGAGAGAAGAGAGAAACAGAGAGAGGGGGGAGAGAGAGAGAGGGAGAGAGAGAGAGAAGAGAGAAACAGAGAGAGAGAAGAGAGAAACAGAGAGAGGAGAGAGAGAGAGAGACAGAGAGAGAGACAGAGAGAGAGAGAGATATGCAGATGCTCACACTTCAGGGGATAGGTAGAAGGAAGAAAAATACTAAGAAAAGAGATTGAGAAGGACTATTCAAAGAAACAGGAGTACCAGGGGACATCAGTATCCCAGAAAGCCAAGAGAACAGAGAACAGCAAGAAGGAAGAAGATGGTTGATTGTGTCAAATGCTGCAGAAAGGTCAAGGAGGATGAATGCTGAAAAGAGGCTATTGGATTTCACAATTCAGACTTTACCAGTTAGTTTCATCAGAGTGATTTTCATAGAATTCAGATTACATGGGGATTTAGGAGTGAGTGAATGGTAAGAAAGTGGAGATGATGATGGATGACTCTTTCTAGAAGGCATTGAAGGGAGAAAGATAACAACAATGAGTTTTAAAGATCTGTGGATTTTTTTCCATTTCCCCCCTTTTTTTCTTTTAGTTTGGGTAAATTTGAATATGTTTGTAGACAATAGGAAAGTACATAGTAAAGAGGGAGAGACTGATGATAAAGGAAAGAGTAGGGATGGTGGATGGAACAAGGAGATGGAAAGGGATGGGTTTGTGGGTACAAAGGGAAGGATTAGCCTTTTATAAGGAAGGAGGTCCTTCCTGATGTAAGCTTTTCTCCATTCTCCTCTGCGCCTTGAAACTTCACTTAGGTTTCCCTCATTCTCATTTCCTTCCTTCCTCTCTCAGAGGAAGCCCATATCATATGGCCTCATTTTCCCCCCAGTAAAGTAAGAGGCAGCTCATCTGCTGGGAGAGAGGAGAGTGGGGATGGAGTTGAGCACTTGAAGAGAAGGCTTAGATCATTGTGGGGAGTGTGATAAGGCATCACTAAGAGAGGAAGAGGAGTACTATACTTCTCCGAGAGTCCAGCTGAGGTTAGAACACAAGTTTCATAGCTAGAAGAGATATTGGCCTAGTTTATCTAGTTCAACTCTTTCATTTTTTTTTTTTTGTATCTTCAGTGCTTAGCACCTTTTCTAGCACATTGTAGGTGGTTAATATATATTTATTGAATGAACCCATTTCTATAGCTATGGAAGCTGAGATCCAGATTTACAGAAGGCCACCCAGATAACAAGAGGCAGAGATGGAGTTTTCTGACTCCAAATTGAGTGTCTTTTACTTACAACATGATAGGATGACTTTTTATTGCACCCAGTCACTATGGTTTTATGATTTCTTTCAGTGGCATTTGGTGGTTCAGGAAGAGAGAGCTAGAGAAATGTATGACAGAGGTGATCAAGGCTGGTGATGAAAAAAGTGGAAGACCACAGGTTCAAGAGCAAGAGAGCAGTGTGAGTGCAGAGTCAAAACTGTTAAGGGAAGGAAGTGAAACCTGAATGTTAGGTTGGGGGTGGGGAGAAGAGACAGAGTTTGTTTTAAGGATTAGACATCATGGTGATGGCAAAGAGCCAGGATCCAAAGGCTGAGGTTATGGGAGAGGTGAGAAAGCAGGCTATTGTGGCCAGAGGAGAGAATGAACTGCTTAGTTATAGGGAGGGAGAGAGTCTGGATGTCGAGAGGCCAATGAACCAGGACCTGGGCAGGCATGGAAGCCAAGAAACAACAGGAGCAGCACAGGAACAACTGGAAAGTGGGTGTATGGTACCAGAATCTAGAAACTTTGAAAAGTGAGGCTACTTTCTGCATAAAAACACAAAAGCTTAAAAAATATTTTTCTGTTCAATGAGGAGCTGAATTTCTAGAGAAAGACCGTAAGGAGGGTGGGAGGGTAAGCAGGAACATCTGGACTGAATTGAGTTAAAAAAAAACCCAAACCCAAACCCCCAAACATTTAAAGGGTCTGCCAAGTGCAAAGCACTGTTCTAGCCCCTGGGGGATAGAAATAAGATATGGTCCCTTGCCCTTAAGAGTGTGAGTGTATGTGTGGAGGAGGCTGGTGGGTGGAGAGCCAGGTGCTTCCTGACAGGTCCATTTCCTTCTGCCTTCAAAGAATGTGTCACCAATCACAAGGTTTTCAGGGACAAAGAGTGTGCTTAATTACAAAGAAACAAACATAGTGCAAATTGCAATTATGTTGATTAAATTGCAGTTCTTATAAAACTTTAATATGTAGAACCCACAAAACACAGTCTTATGTCTATTTGTAATTTGGCTTGAATTGTTCTCAAATTTCCTTAAGTATGTTCGAGTCCATATGAAGATAGGCACATATGACAACATGTACCGTGAGAGGAAATGTGGCTTATTGGATCAGAGGATTAGCCATTTAGAGGTAGAAAGGACCTCAGGCATCAGCTAGAATTGAAATTGAAGAGAGGGTAAGTGATTTGCTAGAGGTTACATGGGCAGTAGCAGGGCTGCTGTGAGACTCAGGTCTTCTGACTGGGAATTCAGCCCATGTGATTGTACCACACTTCCAAGGCTGCCTTTGGAGTCTAGAAGTTCAAGCCCCACTTTGGAAACATTATGGGCAAATCCTGCACCATTCAGTGCCCTATGTAACTTTCTCCTACTCTAAGTTATTGATTTATATCTACATGCCAATCCTGGGAAGAAGTCTCTCACAGGTCTGCATGGAAATCAAAACCAGGTATAATTGTTTTATACACAACAAATAACAGATATGTAGTGGGGCAGTGTAGCAGCAAGCACCCCAACATCCCCAGGGTGGCTGCCAACACAGGTTCTTAGATCTGCTTTTCTAAAGGAAAGCAACTCAAAATGGGTTAACAATCTTGCTTTAATCAAACATATGTCATTTACCTAGTTCAGGGGAAAAAGGTCAGCACTCCAAACTTCAGAGAATACAGTGCAAGCAGAAGTTACAAGCAGACAGAGAAACAGATCAAGCAGACAGGCTTCCAACTGTCTTGACTATTACATCCATACCTAGTAAGTTACCAGAGAGGGAAGCACCAACATCTGGATTTTCAAAGCCGGGGGGCTCAATGACTACTCAGAGTCTCATCTGGTCAAATCACACAACCCTTCTCAAAGTGAGCCCCAAAACAGAGCCTCACATCAGGGTTTATATAGCTTTCTCCTGGCTCAGAGAATGTCACAACCCTCTTGACCCATTGCCCAATCACAGAGCACCAAGGTGTAGGCATTCCTGAAAACCAAACCTCCCACCACAGGCTCCAGGTGCACTTAAACCTGTCAAAGGGCCTAGGGGCTTGGGGCGGCTAGGTGGCGCAGTGAGTAGAGCATCGGCCCTGGAGTCAAAAGGACCTGAGTTCGGTTCTGGCCTCAGACACTTAACGCACACACAAAACAAAAACCTAGCCGTGTGACCTTGGGCAAGTTACTTAACCCCAATTGCCCTCCAAAAAAAGCAAAAAAAACCAAAGGGCCTAGGGGCAGGGATGATCTTAAATTCCCATTTCCATAACAGGCAGGGAAGTTGATCAGGACATATTTGACTGATTGATTTCCACCCCCTCTCTAGGTGAAGCGATGAAATCATAGAAGAAAAGGGGAAAGCATTAGAAGTGACAAGTACTAAAGGAAGTATAAAAAGGGGGTTTAACCTATTTCCTTTTTAGGAGATATGAAGCAGTTCTCAAATCAAAATTGATGAAATTAGGGAGCAGCTAGCTACACAGTTGACTAAGAATCAGTCGTGTCCCTGGTGACTCTTTAAAAAGGGAGATATACTCCCTAGGAGTGAGTCATGCCAGGAAACAGCTCTGAGAAGGACCTCTGATTGTTGAGAAAAAAGCTAGCTATGGAAAAATCTAGATCTTGATAGTGTAACTTCATTTCTTGAGAAGGGAGAGGATTTCACTTTTCTCTCTTGCTACCTGGTATTAGTCAGGATATCTTAGAAATCTTACAGCAGAGTTACTTGTCTGAAGCCTATTAAGAGACACTATACCAAGCAAGATGAACCATGAGGTCAAGAGTTGTGGCAGGAGAAAACTTTGAAGAGGGTTACTTCTCTGGGTTGAGAAGAGAGTTGGCTCTGGACAACATGAGTTGGGTTACAGAGAGGAATAGTCCCAGATAGCCCACCAGTGACCTGCGCAGCAGAGATGTTATACTCAGGGGGAAGAGAGTGAGAAGAAAAAGGATATGAGGACCCAGAAGTGCCAAAGGTATGAGTTGCCTAGATTTTGTGGGTTCCCAATATGTGTGCCTTCCCCTCATGTATGTCCTGATTCTTCTACTTGTCCTGTGTGTAGTTGTGGGAGATTGTACACCAACTTTAGGAGGGAAATGCTTTGTTATTACTACTCTTATGATACCTCCTTAATAAATGCCTCTGCTTTTGACAAATTATGTTTGCTGACTGATTGAAAAAGAGAAGCATATTTCTGGCAGCAATACTTTTGTCTAGAATTTCTAAGAGTTCAGTTAGTTATCTGAAGATTGTGGTAGCTGGGAAAAAAGCTGAGAAGAAACATCTTCTACAATGTTAGGGTTGGAATAACATTCAACCTTGAGTTTAAGCTGCACCAAGGCTTCTGCTTTTTCAGTGGTGGTGGAATTGGGGAGAATATTACATGTTAATTGCATTAAGGGATATTACTATTAATCACATTCAACCCAATTCCTTGATGAGTCTACATCTTAAATATTGGTGTTCTAGGTGTCACAACTGAGTAAGACACCAATATACTAGGGAAGGTGTAGAAGACAGCAATCAGTATGGTAATGGCCTTGATATCTATCATATGAGAGTAGGTTGGAGGAAATGAACATGTTTAATTTGGAGAAGAGAACACTCTGGAACAACATGGTAGCCGTGTTCAAGTATTTTTGAGGATCATCCTTGAAAGAGAGATTAGATTGGTTCTGTTTGGTCACAAAAGGTCGAATCAGTAGCAATGAGTAGAATGGATATGAAAAGAGATGAATTTAGACTTGATGTTAGGGAAAACTTTTTAACAATTAGTGCAATCCATAAATGGGATTTACGGGGCAGCTAGGTGGCATAGTGGATAGAGGGCTGGGTCTGGAGTCAAGAAGATTCATCTTCCAGAGTTTAAATCCAGCCTCAGACACTTACCAGCTATGTGACCCTGGGCAAGTCACTTACCCTTGTTTGCCCCAGTTTCCTATTCTGTAAAACAAACTGGAGGAGGAAATGGCAAGTCACTCCAGTATCTTTGTCAAGAAAACCCTCAATGGTGTCATGAAGAGTTGGACATGACTGAAAAATGACTCAACAATAACATAAATACAATGAGCCTGCTCAAGAAGCAGTAGGTTCCTTTTTACTAGGTCACTAAGGGTCACAGTAGATAGCAACTGGACCTAGAGTCAGGAAGATTTGGGTTCAAATCTAGTCTCATACCCTTACTAGCTCTGTGACCCTGGACAAGTCATTTACTGCTCTCAGTTTCCAGTCAACAGTGGAGATGATAATAGCACTTGCCTCACTTATCCTCCCCTGAGGATAAAATGAGAGATTTCTAAAGCACTACATAAATGCTAGCTATTATTTAAAAAGCTATTGCTATTCACTGGAGGTCCTCAAGCAAAAGCTGGATAACCATTTGTTAGGTATATTGTTGAGAGGATTCTCTTTCAAGTATGGGTTGGACTAAATGGCCAGAGAAAGCCCTTAAAATTCTGAAGTTCTTTGGTCCTTTGGAGAACCAGATCACCGATTTAGAAGGGGGAGTTGCAGATGTACAGGTTTCCCTGTCTCAACTAAAGCAACAAACTTTCGCTTTGCCTATTCTATTCCCTTTCATTTTTCTAGACACCCTCTCAGTTTCAGAATTGACTCCATCCTCAGCCAGCTGCTTCTGGCTTTTGACTCAACCAGCCCAGGGAATGTGATTTTTCTAAGGTCACCAGTCACTCATATCCAGTAGTCTTCATCCTCTTTGCCTGAATTATCCCCTTTGTTTTAAAACTCTCCTGTACCTTGGCTTCCATGACAACGTTCTCCTGCTTCTCTTATTCCTTCTGTGTCTATTTAATGATTTACTTGATGTTTCTCTCATGGCACACTCCATCTCCTGGAAATGTGCATTTTCACTGGCTATCCCTTTAGGTCTGGAATTTTCTCCCTCCTCTTTTAAGCCTCCTGATTTCTCTGTTTTCCTTCAAGTTTCAGCTAAAATCTTACCTTCTGCAAGAAGCCTTTTTTTGATCCCTTTACATATTAGTGCCTTCGCTCTGAGCTTTTCTCAATTTATTCTACATATGTCTCTTTAGTGTGTTGTCTCCCCTGTTAGATTAGGAGCTCCTTAAGGGAGAAGACTGTGTTTTTCTGTCTTTGCATCCCTGGCACTTAGCACAGTATCTAGTGCATATGAGATGCTTAATAGATGCTTGCTGACTTCACTATTCCTTCTTTAAACTTTTCCTTCTTTTCCTAGGCTTGAGTCTTGGCCATTGCCCTTCTTTATTCAGATTCCTTTGGTGATCTTCCCTTTGAAACAACTCTGGGCATTATCAGTTCTTCACTTTGAACCCTGGCGTTTCATCTGAGACCAGTCCTTTATTTCTAATTGTTTATAGCACATTTTCCCCTCTAATACCCTGATGTCACCCCACACTCAGTATGTCTAAAGTAGAATTAATGATCTTCCCTTCTCCCTCACTCCCTGATGGATTCCTTTTCCAATTTTCACATTCTAAAACTGTTATTACAATTCTAATTTTTCAGACTTTGGTTTTGCTTTTGTCTTCTCCCTCTTTTTTTGCCCCTCATATCAAATTGTCACCGGGTCTCATTGGTTCTTTGTTCTAACTGTCTTCTGAATTTTTCTCATTTTCTCCATTCCTCTTGCTGTAGCCAGGTCCTAATTATTTCTCACTTTGGTTACTGTAGCAGCTTCCTAATTCCCCCCTCTCATTTGTCCTTACTCCAAGTCATCCTGTCCATTGCTGCCAAATCAATCTTTCCAAAATACCCTTTTCGTCATGTCAAAAATCCTTAATGGTTCTCTCTTGCTTTATTGAATTAAATTATAGAATTAGGAGAATCCCATATTCTTAGAGCTGGAAGGAAAAAAGGAAGCACAGTATAATGGGGGGTGGGGGAAATCATTGTATTTAGAGTCACAGGACCTGAGTTTGAATTCTGGCTCTGTTACCTTTGGGAAAGTCACTTGATCTGTCTGAATTTCAATTTACTCATTGGTAAACTGAAGGGCTGGGGCTCAGTGATTTCTGAGCTACCTGGCAGCTCCAAGTCCTATCATCTTTAGGGATTAAGTCCAGATTCTTCATCCTGGTGTTTAAGACTCTTTGTAAACTGTTCCGACTCATACTATTCCCAACATCCATTCTCCATCCTAATGAGTTTGGTCTTTTTGCTGTCTGGTATGCACTATTCTTATTCCCGGCTCACTGTCTTTGTTGTTTTAACTCATGTCAAAATGTCTGCTATCACATTTCTCTGATGCATTCAACTAACTCTATCCTCCTTCAACCTCCCCCAGTTCCAGGCACATTTCTGTTCCTATGAATCTTCATTATATAAAGTTTGCATTTTACATTCTTGTTGATTTTGAGGGAAGTGATATGGCATAATGGATTGAGGATGCTGACCTGAAGTCAGAAAGACATGGGTTCAAATCCCTCCTTAGACACTTACTAGCTTTGTGACCCTGGGCAAGTCACTTAACCTCTCTGCCACAGTTTACCATTCTGTAACATGAGTCTAATAATAGTACCTGAGATTATATGTATATGTGCATGTGTACATGTACCTGTATGTACAGGTATGTGTATATGTGTATGCATATGCATATGTGTGTATATGTATATGTGTATGCACATGCATATGTATATATGCATGTGTATATGTATATGCATATGCATATGTATGTGTATATGTATATGCATATACGTATGTATATGCCAGAAATTCTGAGGGTCTTCTCTTCCCATATTGATTGGTTTTTTGACTAGGTAAAGAGGTCATTCTGTGCCTCATTTCTTACCCAGCCTTTCATTCTGAAACCTGTTAAAGACCTTAGCTTAAAAAGGTCAATGTCTCTTACTGCATACAGGGCCATCTCCAGTCGTCCCGATCTATATCTGGTTATTGGATCTAGTTGGCTCCAGAGGAGGAAGTCAGGCTGGTGACTTTGCACAGCCCTCCCTCACTTAAATCCAATTCACGTGTATGTCATGGCATGTGATATATTCAAAGATGTAAGGAAGGGCCATTACTACAGCAGATGCAACCTGTTGAACAGTGCAGTTGGGATGGAGCAAGAATGACTGTAAATAGTGAGCCTGGAGGACCAAGATGGCTAAAATAACCCTTGAGGCTCCCAAAGACAGTCTTCTCTGAGCTGGGGGAAATCAGCTGCCTTAATTGCCCCAGTCCTTGGGGGCTGGTGTTTTTCTTTATTTCTGTGGGCATAAGAAACAAGTAGTAAAGTCCAGGTTCTTGTGGAAGCTGACTGCATAACACTCACAGGGGTTCCCTTTTCCATTATGCATTTTTTGTCTGTTCTTTTCTTGTCATTAGATATTGCACTGTTAGATAAAAGAAAAATTCTACTTCTGGTAACCTACTTTTATCAGGAATGGGTATAAGAAGAAACTATACATATATATTTAAAAGAGTATAGAAGTCTTCTAAATTCAGAAGAAATAAAGTGATAGCGGCATAGGGAGGGGGAGAGGACAAGGGAGGGATCTTTAGAGGGGAGGGTGAGAGAATAGGTAAATGGGTATAGAAGGGTGTTCAGATTTATGGGAATGGGAGGAGAGGGGGGTAGGCAAGTCATAGGAGGGCGAGGTAGTAGGTAAAAGTAGAGTCACGAGGGATAGGAAATGAGATATGCAATCCATGAAAACAAAGATCAGGAGTAGAATAGGTTTGGGAAAGTATATGTCTATATATGTCTGTATATATGTATATGTATATGCTCCATCCCAACTGCACTGTTCAACAGGTTGCATCTGCTGTAGTAATGGCCCTTCCTTACATCTTTGAATATATCACATGAACAAGGAAGAACAAATTCTATGCTAAAAGCTTGACTGCAAAATCCACATCACTTCAGGATGAAGGCAGTCCTTCCAGTCTGGGTCCCAGCTTCCCTCTTCTTTCCACCTGTGTTTCTGTTCCAGAACTCCCCACGAACCCTTTCCAACCACCTTCATGGACACCTTTCCCAGGGTCTCAGTTTCAAAACATCTCTTGCTGTTCTTTCTAGGATTCTTATGCCTTGTAAGTCAGGGCTACATTTGAAACATACACACATATGTACATACAAACAAACATATCTATACTTTATTGTAGCCTTCTGGGGGGATGGGGGAGGTTATGTATATCTTTATAGTTATAGAGAAACATATCTAAACTTTATTGTGGCCTTCTGGGGGCTTGGGGGGAGGGGAAAAAAGAACAAAGTAAAAAGTGCACAGCAGAGAACAAAAGGAAATTCACAAAGAAGCAAAGATGGCCAGTTCTCAACACGAGTATTATTTATCATATAGGCTTTCTTGAAATGAAAATTTATTTTACATATTTTGAATCCTCTCTTATGTTCTGCTATGCATATGACCTGCTTTTATTTCTTTCTAACTTTGTATTTAAGTTCCAATATTTAAGTTTATGATATGTTTTTGTTTCTTTTTTTCTATTCTCTATTTGTGTTCTGGTGTTTGAGTCTAAAATAAAATTTTGGGAAAAAAAAGGGAGGAATAGCTAAGTGGTGCAGTGAATAGAGCACCAACCCTGGAGTCAGGAAGATCTGAGTTCAAATCTGGCCTCAGACACTTGATCACACTTACCAGCTGTGTGACTTTGGGCAAGTCACTTAACCCCAAATGCCTTGCCTTCCCCCCTCCAAAAAAAAAAAAAAAGAAAAATTTAGTGTACTAATCTATGCTTGAGTTATTATTTGGGAGGAAAAGATAATAAGGCATCATTGGAGTTTGGAATAGAGAACTGTAGACTCATCCAGCACCCATTGTGAGGTCACAAAATGGGGAAGCCCATGAGCAAAGGATCTGTGTAGTTGGAATAAGTTTTATTATCTTTTTTTTTTTTTTTAAGCAATTGGGGTTAAGTAACTTGCTCAAGGTTACATGGCTAGTCATTATTTATGCGTGGGTGCTCATTTTCTGAGGCCGGATCTGATCTCGGGTCATCCAAACTCCGAGGCCGGGGCTCTTACTCACTGCACCACCTAGCTGCCCCTTTAGGGCAATTGGGGTTAAGTAACTTGCCCAGGGTTACACGGCTAGGTTTTTGTTTGTATGGATTAAGTGTCGGAGGCCGGCTCCGAATTCAGAAGTTTTATTATCTTAATAAGATGGTAAAAATAAATTTGTCAACTTAGTATAACTAAGTTCATTCCATTTTAAGCCTCTATTTTGTGATTAAGTGGTTTGAGTATACTGTTTTTCTGGAAAATGTTTTTCAGTAATAAGAAAAGCACTTACATGGTATGATAGAAATAACATGTATTCATTCTTACATAACTGATAAGCATACAGCGACCCTTGGGCAGAATAGACCATCAATAAAAAACATTATAAACAATTTTATTTCCAATCAAATTATGTAAATAACTTAAAAACTTCCTAAATAACCAGCTTAGGAGTACTCATAGGCAAAAACCACAAAAAAATCTAATGGAGGCCCTAGCCATTGGGCAGTCCTAAGTCATGACCCGGAGAGCCTCCTATATTCCCCTACACTTGAGACTTGAGCAGCCTGTGTTTGCTTGAGGGCAGTGCTGATTGATTGATGGAGACTTGCCAGATGACCACCTCAGAGTCATAGACTGGGCAAAGGAAGAGAATACCATATGAAAGACACTTACCAGGGCCTCTGAGACTCAGAGGTTCATGATTTGTTTTTTGAAATGACTGATGTTTATATTATTTGTGTGTATTAATTAATAAAATCTGATTGCACGTTCTAAGAAGTATAAGTTTAATTAATGTTTTCAGTGAACTCCCTAGCATGTGTAACTATGCTCTGTGAGTTTCAGTCTGACCTTGGCACATTTCCTCTGGCGATGTCCCCCGGGGTCTTTAGGCAGCCCAAGGTGATATGCAAAGACAAATAATCAAGAATATGACTTGAATCTGTACCTTATTCCTCTAGACCATACACATGTATGCACTCACATGTATGTAGCATACATACATGTATGTCTGTGTAGACACATATATACGTATGTATATAAATGTGTAGGTATGTGTGTATATAGGTATGTATATATAATTATTATATTTTAATAAGCCCCAAAACCAAGAACGAAAGAGGAATAGAGGAAAGGGATTATACCATATGGCATCATGTCATGTGGGTTCCACTTGAGGTCATACTATATTCTTTTTTTATGACCTGTCTTCTTAAAAGGCCCAGAAGGTTTTTCTTCCAAACATTTCAAAACCATGGAGCAAATAAGATTTAAGCAAAGGAATACAGGTTTCTTCACAATACCCCTGACTACAAATAGATTTCAGCTGTGTTCAAGCTTGTGGAAATATTCAACCTTTAGTACCGTTGGTTTTGATTTCATAAAATCAGGATAAATAAACTTCTGTCCAAATAGAACCCGGCTCTATTGCCTTTCTCTGCCTTTTTTGTCCATCAAAGACAAGTTCCCAAAGTCTCAGTGTATCTTTGAATAACTTTCAGTTTTTGTATTGTCCAATGTATTAATTGCAAGAAAACCTACATTTGTACCACTTATAGACATATGACATTTTAGTTAGTTTTGTATTTATTTTCTGCATTTGACTAGGATTGAATGGCAGGTGGTCACATCCACCATCAAATGGATTGGATTTGTGTGGCTTACAACATGCATATGTATATTTTTCCTTACTCTCTGAAGATCTTAAAAACTGTGTCTGTAGAGATGGGCTAAAATCAATTTAAGCATGATTAATAATTTAAATTTTAAATTGTTTTACAAATGTTTACTGTAGAAGTTCCATTTTTTTCTTTTATTTTTTCTTTCTTTTTGGCTTTTTGGAAGGGGGAGGGCAGGGCAATTACAGTTAAGTGACTTGCCCAAGGTCACACAGATAGTAAGTGTTAGGTGTCTAAGGTCAGATTTGAACGCAGGTCCTCCTGACTCCAAGGCCACTTCTCTATTCACTGTGCCACCTGGCCACCCCTAAGAAGTTCCATTCCTTATGCTACTATACGTCAGGTGCCTCCTGATTCTGTTCCTGGGAGTTCTTCCTGGAAATACCATTTTGGGAAAAATTCACACTAGCCATCTCCTATTCTTTGGACTTAGCCATCTGCACCACCTGAAGATATCCCTTGCCCTCTTTTAAGTACTTAGCATTCTGCTTTCAGAATGGACTGGTATTCTAATATTTCATGCTTAGCACACAGGAAGTGCTTAATAAATGCATATTGACTAACTGAATTCAGTAAGGATGTAATAAGTGCCTACCTACCATATGCAAGGGCAGTTAGGTAGTACAATGGATAGAGGGCTGGGCTTGAAGTCAGGGAGACTCATTTTCCTGAGGTGAAATCTGGCCTCAGACACTTGCTATCTGTGTGACCCTGGGCAAGTCACTTAGCCCTGTTTGCCTCAGTTTCCTTATCTGCAAAATGAACTAGAGAAGGAAATGTCAAATCATTCTAGGATCTTTGCCAAGAAAATGCCAAATAGGGTCACCAAGAGTCAGAGGTGACTGAAAAATGACACCAACAACATGAAATGCAATCCATTGTGCTAAGTACTGGGTATATGTAAAGCCATGCACAAGCAGCTTTCCAGAGGACTGCTGCTGTGAACAGCTTTCACGGTTCTGATTATCTGGTATAGTGAACTCTCTATTCAATAACAAATCAGAGCAAAACATTTACAGAAAATCAAGGTACAGCATTCAGAATATTACAACGCATCACAGAAAATCAAAATACAGCATTCACTATATCACAACTCAACAACTTATCACTAGAATGGCCACATAGTTTTCACCAAAGTGGTCACATAGTTTTAAACAAAGTACATTCATTTAGTCAATCACAAAATCCTTAATTCAATCACAAAAGACAAAAGTCAAAGTTCTCACCCCTAGGTTGCAGTAAATCATAATTTTCTCAGTCAGTACACGGTATCCAAGTAAAGTCTTCTTTCAGCTTGACTCACAGTTGGCTCTCAGATTCCATATTTCATCTTCCATGGTCTCAGCTTCAACTGTCACCTGGGTTCAAAGGCAGGCAGCTTCCAGTTCCTTGTCCAGTTCTTCATCCAGTTCCTGTTCCATATCTAAGCTCACAGTGTCCAGTCCACCTCAAGTCCTTCATAGTTCCTGTTTCTGGGAAGACAAAGCTTAAAAGAGCCACAATAACATTCACACACATTGCCAGCACTATCATCAATTCACTATCTGCCTATGAAATCAACATAGACCTACCAACAAGGTCCGAGAGGTCAATACAGATCATCAACATAGAAATCAACACAGACCCACAAACAAGGTCCAAGAGGTCAGCACAAATCATCAGTAAAGTCCCAGAACCTCCAAAACCCTCCTTCAGGGCTTCTGTAAACATACAACCAGAAAATCCTCTTTCAGGGCTTCCAGTAAGGTCCCAGGGCTTCTGTACGAAGTATCACAAGCAAATATCAACACAGGCAGAGCAGACAGAGTGCCAGGATGCTACAAGCTTTCTCCTTCTTGACTTTGTCACCACAAGAGTCCTCTTCTCAGTTCTGCTGTCTCTAGCCTGGTATAAGGTCATTAGCTCCTCCCCTTCCTGTTGCAGGAATTCATGAGTTCTAGGGTTCACAAGTTGTGGGGTTCACATGTTCTGTTTCTTAACAGACTTGGTACAAGGCTCAAAAGAAACTTGAACTGAAACAAGTTGTTAATTCAATAGCTGAAACAAGGTGTGAACTACTTTTGTGTTTGTCAGTATCTAGAGACAAAAACAATATAGTCCCTGCTCTCAAGGAGCTTATGTTCTACTGGAGGGGGGGATATAGAATGCATACATGTAAGTAAATAGTAAATATGTACAAAATAAATTTTTTGTACATAATTTTTTGGAAAAGAGAGCACTAACAATTAGGGGATTCAGGAAAGGCCCCATATAGGAGATAATATCCAAGGCAAGCCTTGAAGGGAGTTAGGAATTCGAAGAGATGGAAGTGAAGAGAATATATTCCAGGCAGAGAGAACAGCTTGTGAAAAGGTATGGAGACAGTACCTGGAACATCTTACATAGGGGATAGCAAGTAGTCCAGTTTGGTTGGAACACAGAGTATCAGAAGATATATGAAACAAGTCTGGAAGGACAGACTGGATTCAGATTGTGAACAATTCTACATGCCAAGCAGAGGAGTTTGTGCGTCTTCATAAATGGAATAGAGAGTTAATGAAGTTTCTAGAGTATGGGAGTGACAGAGTCAGACTTGTGTTTAAGTAATATCAATTTGGCAGCTCTGTGTAAAATGGATTAGTGAGGGAGAAAGGAAGCAAGGTGATAGATTAGGAGGATCTTACAAAAATCCCAGTGAGAGGTGATTAGGGATGGAGCCTGGGAGTGATTGTGTGGCTGGTGAGATGGGGAGAGATGTGATAGATGTTGAGGAGGTAGACTCAAAGACTTGGCAACTGATTGTATGTGGGGAGTGAAGGAGAGGGAAGGGTTGATGGTGACTCAAAGAATGCAAAACTAGGAGACTGGAATGATCCTTCAACAGAAATAGTCAAGCCAGGAGTGGGAAAGCCAACGAGTTCTTATCTAATGCAGACATGCAGAGCTGGGGATGCCTATGTGGCATCCAAGTGGAGACATCCACCAGACAGTTGATGGTATGGGAATGAAACATCCCTGGCTTACTTCGAGTCTCAACTAAAATTCCATCTTTTTCAATAAGCCTTTCCCAGTCTTCCTTAATTTTACTGCCCTCCCCCGGAGATGATATCCAATTTATCCTGGATACAGTTTGTACCTAATTGTTTGCATGTTGTCTTCTCCATTAGACTGTACGTTTCTTGAGAGCAGAAACTGATTTTTGTCTTTCTTTGTATCCTCAGTACTTAGTACAATGCCTGGCACATAGCATGAGCTTAATAAATGCTTGTTGCCTTGATTTGAGAGTCATCTGCATAGAGGAAATGATTGAACACCTGGGAGCTGATAAGATCACCAAAAAAGAGAATAGATAGAAAGAAGAGAAGGAAGGAGGTACAGAGAGGAACAATGGTGCAGCCATGATAGCTTGGCTATGCACTATTCTAGATATGAAAATAAGGTTTCGGAGAACAGGAATTCAGGTTGATTTTATGAGTATAACCTAGTTTTGGGGAGGGAAAGGGAAGCATTGATTTGATTTGATTGACATATTGTTTGATCAACTCCCTAAGTATTGATTAATAGAGAGAGGTTATGTTGGTACTATTTTTTTTCTCTTTTTGGAGGGGGTAAGGTAGGCCATTTGGGGTTAAGTGACTTGCCCAAGGTCACACGGCTAGTTTTTATGTTGTGTCTAAGGCTGGATTTGAACTCAGGTCCTCCTGACTCCAGTACTGGTGCTTTATTCACTGTGCCACCTAGCTGCCCCTGCTAATACTTCTTTGAGCCTCTGTGATAACTTCTCTTGAGAACTCTTTTTATAGGAATATCAGGTGCTTTCTAAGATGCGGTATTTCTAAAGTCAGAATCATAGAATTTAGAGCTGCAAAGGACTTTAGCCATCATTTAGTCCAATTCACTCTATTGTTATTGTTGTTGCTTTTTTGAAATAAATGAGGAAATTGAGTCCTGGAGAGATTACAGTTGTGTTCAAGGTTATACAGATAACACAGTTGAGCCATCCTTCCAAATGAAGTCTTCTCTGACTCCATATCCATTCTTTCCACTCTGCCTGCCACTTGAGCCAAAGAACATTTTTATAAGTTTTATTTGAAAGAAAACAAAAAAAACCCTAAAAACTTTAAAATCTGCAGTTTCACAGATTTCTCATTGCAACGTACAAGATGGGCACCAGAGAAATCTTCCGCCACCCATTTTAAAAGCGTGAGAACAAATGACAATCTGTGGAAGGGGAAACTGAAGATTAAGCAGTAGACAGGATATTATGAGAGAAAATGAGCAAAATGTCCAAGCAAACAAAATAGATGGATGGAAAAGAGATGGCTAAATACATAGAGTTATGTAAGAATCAGAGGAAGAATTCATAGGGTTTCTGAAAATACAATTTCATCAGGAGTTGAAGGAAAATGAAAAGGAAGACAGCAGGTGTAATTGCTGTGAGGAACGGTTTCCTGCTGAGCTGGGGGAGTTTTACCATCAGCTCGGTCAGAATACATCTAGGCAAATACAGAAAACAGAGAAATAAATACTTGTCATAAAATCAGGATAGCAGGACAAAAGGGCACACAAAGATGTGGCATAGGCAGTGGCAAAGAGAGCTAGCAAAGGCTGGCTGAGGTGATAATAGGAGAAAAGAAGTGAGAAAATGACCTCCCTGTGGGCATCATTAAACTCAGGGAAAGGAGGCCAGGTAAAGATACTGTACTTAGAATATAAGAAGGATTAAAATGCCCAGAGGATGGCAGGTCAAATTCCATGACAGCAAATGCCGTCACACTGAAAATTCCCATATGACAAAAATGGGAGAGGTGACATGTTTTAGGAAAACCAGCACTAAATGAGGGAGTCAGGAGGCCTGGCTTCTAGTCCCAACTCTGCCCCTTCTTATCCACATCATTGTGGACAAATCACTTCACTCATCTCTAGGATGAGTTGATTTCCAAGGCTCCTTCCAGATTCTATAATTCTATAAGCCCCCCCAGTTAAGGGCTTACTTATGTCAAGCAAAATCTGACTTGATAAGCTTTCAGCAAAATACAAGAGTGGTCAGGTTTTTGTACTCTGTGGTAAGGGTATTTGACCTTATTTTACCCTGTTATTTAAAAGGTTTGGAAGAATGGTGGCATTGGTGTCCTTAAACTCCCTAAACACAAAACAGAGTTTGGCTTCAGCTGGCATAGCCTTCTAATGATAATAATAGCTGTCATCTGTATGGTGCTATATAAAGTTCATAAGGCACTTTGCATGGACAGGGTGTCCCAAATGTCTAGATGCAATTCTTAACCTATTAAAGCTCATCTTTTTTGTTTCTCACAAGTATTATCATCCATTTGACACATGGTGAGTGTACACACATTGCAACAAATTACAGAAGCAGGGAAATATGAAGGTGAAGTAACATAAAGGGTATTAGTAAGGAGACTGTCTATGATTGAAAAAGAAGATGTGCTGGTTATGTGGAAATAGCAAGGAATAAGTAATGAATGGGCAGCTTCGGTGCTTCATTGGTATTCTTGAAATATTGGCAGAACTTGAGGAATGTCCTTAGTATGGGATGGGCAGCTTAGTTGTCAAACTTAGGAAAGAATGTATAGGTTCTTTGTCCCTGAAAAAGATAAGAAACTAGCTCTAGAAGGAAAGAAGTCAATGGATATTCTTGGAGCTTTTTACTCCTTCTACTAAAGACTAAGCAGGTTGATATGTTGTGAGTGCACAGTTCTGTGGAATAGTGTTGGACCGCACCAAAGCTGTTGCTTTGAGTTGGTCAGGAGTTGCACAGGTTGGGCAAATGTGAAAGAATTATAATGTGAACCCAAACTTCTTCATCAGTAAAATGGGGACAATCCATTTGAATTTTGATACATTTTTACAGCAGAGGCCTAGAGAATTTTAGTGATATGCTCATATCATGGTCATGCAGAGACAGGATGCTATGATAGTTCTTTTCTTACTCCAAGTTTAGTATCTTAGTGCACTATTCTTTTCTTCATTCTCCCACATTATATTATACTGCCTCTTAAATAGCTAGCATTAATTAATAGCATTTCAAGGATTGCAAAGTACCTTCTACATGTCACACCTTCACCCACTCAGGGTGACCATGCATTGCTTTAAACTTATGAAGGATGTGACTCTTAATTGGGTGTTGCATCCCTGTGTGATGGAGATTGTTACATGTACAGGAATTCACTTAAATATCACTTCCACATCACAATGAGGTATAGGGTAGGAATTAAGCAGAAGTAAAGAACGGCATGGACAATAATGAAAAATTGTCACAAGGTAGTACTTGGTTACTTGGTAAATGAGTAATATAGCCACTAAATGCTATTAGTTTAGAGAAAGCCATGATTTTTGTGGGTTGGATGGGTCTGGGAAGACTTGATGGAGGAGGAAGGATTGAAGGTGGGACTGGAGTCAGGCTTTGTAGTCTATGTAGAATTTGGAATGGTAGAAAGTTTAAGTGAATGGAGGGAGAGGGCCATCCTCATACATGTTTCCTTCACTCCACACTCCAGGCAGTAGCTGCCATTGTTTAATATAAACGAAATATTAGAATACCAGTCCAGACCTGTGACTCTCTTGGTGCAGGGGACCCCTCTTGAGGAAATTCCCTACACCAATCTGCTCTGCAACTTAAAGTCTTGGAGGGTTATCTGGTACCCTGAGTGATTAAGTGATTTGCCCAGGGTCACACAGCCAGGACATGTCAGAGGAAGGACTTGAAACCAAACCTTCCTGACTCAAAGGCCATTTGTCTTTCCACTGCATAGTGTTGTCTTTCCTCAATTCCATGTACAAAGTTGAAATAAATTCATGCTTGTGGCCCCAGGAAAATTTCAGCTTTTACCCACCTAAAAAGAAGGGGAAAGGTGGAACAATCCCATCTCAGAAGCCAAGGGAGGAAAAGACCAGATGTTGTCAGGAGGAAGAGGCATATGTGGGAGACTTCTTAGCTCGACAGTTCCATTTTGATTTGATGTAGGTTGACTCTCAGTCAATTTACACTTTAGCTATAACTCACCAGAAGCCACTAAGACCTGTTTCAACTAGTAGCCCACATGGTTGGTTAGAGATGTTGCTGCTAGCAGCCACATGTCTAGAAGCAGAAATGTCAGATTCTAAAACTAATACAAACACTTGTTGCTTAGAGAAAGTACAAATCAAGGAGGGGTAAGTTGCATTCCCAAATTCAGTTCCGTATTCATGAACCCAAATGACATGACAAGGAGACAAAAATAGTAGAAATCTTCCAGAAGGTCAAGAGAAACACACTGCAGCCGACTGAAGATTTTACAGACAATACAAATAGCAGGTAGGAATGTGGAGGGTTTTGAAAGAATGCCAGAAACTCGGCATCACAACAGAGATAAATAAGACACACAGTAAAGAGACAAAATAAGAAAATGCTGTAATTTGGCCTCCCAGCATGAATGGGGAGAGCTGAGGCTAGAAGAATGAATTAGAATTCATGAGTCATTTGTTCAACCATAAGCTGATGCCAACTGAAGCGTCTGCAGGGGGAAGGGGCTAGTCAGAGATGCAGGGGGTAAGATTGGGTTTAACATGTATATGTGTCCTTCTCCCTACCCTCTTTGAGTCATGAGGATGATCCACGGGAAAGATATACAATCCAACTGTGACCCTGAATGCTGCTAATATGCACCAATACTTCTTTAATTAGGCAATAATAAGGTCACTACCAGACTGGGATAACCAAGGGCAGGATTTTTTTTTTTTAAGAATGAAAAATTAAATTGTGTTAATCAAGAATTTTAGGGCTCCATTAAGAGTTTAACCTGGATGGGGAATTCTGCCATTCAGGGTCTCGTTTGCATTTATCCCAATTTTGTCCTTTATATAAGGAATACATGTCCTGGCAAAAAGCTTCATATAACAGACTAATCCTAGAATGGAAAAGGGCAGTAGGTTCCCTGGTTCCCTTATGTGTATTCTGTTAGAAGGAAATAATGCATTTGTGATACACCCCCCCCCCCCCCCACACACACACACATCCTTTGAACCTACTGTTTCCTCTATTCGGATCTCCTTAAAGGATAAGCAGATAGGTTTGTGTTGAGCAAGCAGTTTTGTGGAATGGATTGGGCTGGGCCAAAGCTATTGCTTAGAGTAGACCTGGGGGCTGCCAAGGCAGCAGACAAGATGAGGTTGAAAAGCAGGCATAGAATCCAGGTTACTTCTAGACTGCTCTACATCCAGTCAGGAAGTTGGAAAATCCTATTGTAATAGGACCATGTTAATGATTTGCTACCTAGGGACCAACAACTCCTTGTAACACAGTGTGGGCCTAGAACAGTTTTTAACACCAGGTAAGGCATGTGCTGAAGAACTTCTCCCCCCAACTTGGATTGTAAACATAGCAAAGGTAGGCATATTGTGCCTTTCATATTTCACAGTGCCCACTATACCACGAAGCATGAAGTAAATGCTTGATAAATGTTTGTTGATTTGAATTCAATTGAGTTAGAGGAAGTAGTGGAGTGTTGGATTTTGGATGCCTTTTGCAATTCATTTCGTTCTATTTCCAATGCTAGGCAGTCCATTTATTTAAGCTGATGTAGAATAAATGATGTGCACCAGCCATGCAGACTACAGTGGGGCCAAGACAAAATTTAATACATTGCTTATCCAATAAGCAAACTTTATTATAGAACCATAAGATGCAGAGAGGAAAGGGAGTTTAAAGATGATTGAGTCTAACACCATTATTTTAAATGTAGCACCCCTGTAGGATTCCCCTTCCCCTGTTCCACTTAAAGCATGGTCAGATGGTATTCCAGGCAATCCTATGGAAGCCAAGATTGGGCCTGCTTTTGGCATGCAAGATGGAGGAGTTCTTCCTCCTCCCTCCCTTCTAAATATGTATAGATAACCTCTGCCTGCTTCCTGTCAGCCATGATTACTCCTGACTGTGTGGTGATGAAGTCTTTTAATTGGCTAATGAGCTGGAACTCCATAGATAAAGTAAAGGGATGATCCTTACCCATAGGTCTCCCCTTACTGCCTGCTTCAAAATACAAGGATGATTCTCTAACTGACTAGAGGGTCTGATGGAGGGTGTATCTATCTCCCCCCCCCCCCCGCCCCCCACCTCCACCTGACTATGAGTCATGAGCTTATAGCCTCTCAGGCAAGAACCTGGGATGTGGTTGCCTCCTTTTTGTTCCTTGTTTCCACTGTGGGATCTAGAAAGGTAGCTGGTGTATTTACCTGGTACCCAAGTAAGTAGAAGGTGCCAAAATAGTTGTGGCCACAGTACTCAGTCAGTCAACAAGCATTTACTAAATGTTTACTAGGTGCTGGCACTGTGCTAAGTGTTGGGGATAAAGAAAGCAACTACATTATCTCTGTTCTTGAGGAGTTCACTTTCTAATGAAGAGACTGCGTGTAAGTAATTATGTCCATATAAGAAGAGTAGAAGAAAGGTCAGCTGAAAGTAGAGGCATTGGCAGCAGAGGGGCTGCAGATCTGGAAAAGGCCCCTTGCAGAAGGTGGGAATTTGATCTGAGTCTTGAAGGAAACCAGGGAACCTAAGAAGCAGAAGTGAAGGGATAGAATATTCCAGGCACAGAGCAGAGCCAGTTCAAAGCTGTCTTTGGGATAAAAGAGGATTGTTCCTACTATGGAATTTTACCAGTACTTTGAAAATTAAGGGCAGGATTTATTTCAAACTCTGCATTTCCCTCTAAGACAAAAGAACAGGATGGTCTGACAAGCATCTTTAGGTGCACCACAGGCAGCATGGATGGAATGTTGGTTTTGGAGTTAGGGTGACCGGGGCTCAGATCTTGCCTTGGACACTGGGTAGCCCTGGGTAAGTTAACCTCTGCCAGCCTCACTTTCCTCATGTGTAAATTGAGGGTAGTAATACCCATAGTCCTTGCTTCACAGAGCTCCAATATGATGATGTATACATAAATTGCTTTACAAGTTTTAATACATTGTAAATGCCAGTTATATAGAAATTTATCTATACAGATGAACACATATGTGTCTGCCTGTAAACAGGTATCTCTAACTCCCTACTACTACTTCCTTCTTTACTGCTTCTAAACATGATAATGTCTCTTCTAATTTTTTTAAAAAAATGTTCATTAGATTGTACCATTTCCTCAATGCATTATCCTCTATCCATCTCCCTTTTCTCAAACTCCTAGAAAATTTTCTCCCCATTGCCTCCACTTCCTCTCCTCCATTCATTTTTCAGTCCCTTGCAGACTTGCATCAAAACTCAGCTGAAACTACTATCACTGAAGTTACCAATGACTTCTTAAATGGCTAAATCTGGCGATCTTTTCTGGACCTATCTGCTGTATCTGACACTGCTGACTTCTAGAATGTCTCTCCTTTAGGTTTTTGTGATGATACTCAGGCTTGGCTCTCCTCCTCCTTGTCTGCTGCCTCACTCCAATGAGAAGATGACCCTATGGTCTGGGTCACTTGTGTCCCAGGTTGTGACTACAACTCCCAGTGTACCTGCCACTTCGTCACTTACCTATTACCACAGGACTTTGAGGTGGGTGAAAGTGGTAAAATGGTATAAGTGATGTCTTTTGACTCTGGCATAAATTGGGTTTAAGTGAGGAGAGTTGCACAGAGTCCTTGGCCTCACTTCTCCCTTCCAGAGTCATCAACATCCAGTGGCAAGACAAAAGTCAAGATGACTGTTTATGACTTGGGATGAAGTGGATGACCTTGGCATCTTCAGTGTCTGACCAAGCTCTAAGTGCTCCCCAGTGCCTGGTTCCACTGCCTTTGTCCCTCTGTTGGGACAAATTTTTCATGTCTACCCATTCTGCTGGTGGAAGTCTTCACATGCTTGGGGTAGTCACCCCTCTAACTCAGTGACAGGTTTGAGGCCCATTGGTTGTCCTCACCCTGGTTTAGTCCATCTGACAGAACAGTTTACTGGGATATGACTGCAGTGCAGGCTACAGCTTCTTGAAGTCACAGGTAAGAGTTGGGTAGCAGGTGGACACCAAAGGTGGAAAGCAACCTTGAAAAGGCTTGGTGTGCCATAGGTACTAGTGTTCTCTGAAACTGTACACCCCTCTACTGTGGGTAAAATGCTATCAAATGGCATCATGTGCTACAGAGAAATCTTTCATGAAAGGAAGAGTTGATCCATGTGGAAAATTTCATTGTCTCAATTGGTTGGTATATTTGCATTGAATGAGCTTCAAAGAAGTATAAGTTACTCAGTGATGCTGGTGGTAGAAGGGATTGGAAGTGGCAATGAGGAGCAAGGAGTAATCCAAGTGCCCTACTATGACCGCTGAATTGAATGGTATAAGCGAAAGTGCAATGTGTATTGAAAAGGGTGGCCAGGTGATATGTCATGAGAAAAGAGACAGGCCTTAGTGAAAGCTAGAAGATTGAGGGAGTGGGAAAGGAAAGCAAGTTTGTTAACTATGAACCAGCTATTCTGGAGAACACAGTGGAAGGGGTAGGCAGAACTGGAATAAGACATTTAGGGGCTAGAGTTGAGGATGTTGGCTGTAAAGGAACAGGTAGTGGGGGGTTGTGAATTTTTTTTAATCGATAAAAGTCAGAGCTTCAGAATCACTGAAATGGGGAGAGTATGACAGGGTGAGAGGATATTAACCATAAAGGAAGTAGATCTGGCAGATTATTAGAGGCTAGAGAGATGTCTGTTGATTAAGCCAGGTGATTAGACTGTTCAGAATCTCCACCAATATCCACCTTTGTGGCAAGTAATGACTTCATGTCCTTTGAGGCCCAGGAAATCTGATTCACAATAATTAAGAATGGGGAAAGTATGGTCTGGGAGAACTGAACAGGAGACAGACATTTCCAAACTTTCTTTCTTCTTCTTCTTCTTCTTCTTCTTCTTCTTCTTCTTCTTCTTCTTCTTCTTCTTCTTCTTCTTCTTCTTCGTAGGGCAATTGGGGTTAAGTGACTTGCCCAAGGTCACATGGCTAGTTTTGTGTTAAGTGTCTGAGGCTGAATTTGAACTCCGGTACTCCTGACTCCAGGGCCTGTGCTGTATTCACTGTGCCACCTAGCCGCCCCAAAACTTACTTATTTCTTTTGAAGGTACCATTTTTCCCAGTATCCCAGGTTTATAACCTTGGTGATATCAACTTCTTACTTCATATATCCAAATCCTTGCTGTTTCTACCTCCACATCTTTCACAACTGACCTCATCTCTCTACATACACAGTCATACCCGTGATTTATGCCCTAATCCTTTTTGGTCCAGATTATTATAAAGGCTTCCTAAGTGGTCTCCAGGTTTGTTTTCTCTTCACGTCTAACCTAAACACTACCACCAAAACCTCCCTTCAACCACTACCACCCATAGGATCAAGTATATATTTCTGTTTAGTTTTTAAAGGCCTTCACAACCTGACCCCGAAATGTGTACACACAGACACACAGACACACAGACACACACACACACACACACACACACACACACACTTGCTCACACACATGCACACACATACATTCAGTCAGTCTGAGTTCAGCACTTCTCTGTTACAAGGTGGATAGTATTCTTTATCATGAATCCACTGGAAACATGGTTGGTCATTGCATTCTTCTTTACAGTGTTGTTATTGAGTTCTTCTTCTTTTTTTTTTTTTACAGAATTGTTATTGAATAAATTATTCTGGGTCTGCTCACTTCACTCCACATCAGTTCATACAGTCTGCCCAGGTTTCTCCACCTCCTTCATATTTTTTACAAGACAATAGTATTTTATCACTTTGATTTGCCATATTTTTAAAGGCATTCCTCAAAAGATGAGGCCCAACCTATATTTTTAACCCCATTAGATAATACTTCTCTAGTGCTCTGGGACCTAGCCACACTGACCACCTGCTTTTCACATATGACAATCCATTATGTTCTGTTGGCCAATCCCCATGGCAGGAATGCTAGAATGCAAGAACATCCTCTCTCCTGACTTCCACCTCACAGAATCTCTTTCTTCCTTCAAGATGCAGCTCAAGAACCACTTTCTGCATGAAAGACTTTCCTGATCCCCCCCCAACTAGTTAGTACTTTCCTTCCCAAACTCCCTTGTATTTAACTAAGGCAGCCAGGTGGCACAATGGATAGTGTTAGACCTCGAGTGATGACAACCTGACTTCAAATCTTGCCTCAGACACTTACTAGCTGCATAACTGTGAGCAACACATTTAACCTCTACCTGCCTCAGTTTCCTCAACTGTAAAATGGGGATAACACTATGTAGCAGCAAGCACCCCAACATCCCCAAGGTGGCTGCCAACTCAGGTTCTTAGATCTTCCTTTCTAAAGGAAAGCAACTCAAAACGGGTTAACAAGCTCACTTTAATCAATCAAACATAGATCATTTACCTAGTTCAGGGGAAAAAGGTCAGTCAGCACCCTGAACTTCAAAGTATATAGACAGAACTTACAAGACAGAGAAACAAACAGATCAAGCAGACAGGCTTCCAAACTGTCCAACCATTATCAATACCAAATCACAGTTACTAGGGAGAGAAGCATCAACATCTGGGTTTTCAAAGCCGGGGGGGCGGGGGGGGGGGAAGGCTCTCAATGGCTTCGCAAAGTCTCATCTGGTCAAGTCACATAACACTTCCCAAAGTGAGCCCCAAAGCAAAGCCTCACATCAGGGATTATATAGCCTTCTCCTGGGTCAGAGAACGTAACAACCCTCTTGACCCACTGCCCAATCACACAGCATCAAGATGTGGGCATTCCTGAAAACCAAGCCTCCTGCCACAGGCTCCATGTGACCACATTTAGCCTATTAGGAGGCAGAGTATATTTTCAAATCAAGGAAGGTTCTCAGAGTCTCTTAAGCCAATCAAAGGGGCTAAGGGGCAGGGAAGATCTTTAAATCTGCATTTCCATTACACACTATCACCTACCTTCCAAGGTTGTCATAAGATTTTATAAAAAGAGATAATATTTGTAAAGAACTTTGTGAACTTTAAAGCACCATTTAAATTTAATAATTACTTTTTATATATTATCCTTATATTTATTTCCTACATACTTAAATATCTACTAGGTGTCTTCTCCTTTAGACTTGTAAGCTCCTGGGAAGTAGGAATTGCTTCACTCTTTTTATTTTTTTTTTAAAGCAATTGGGGTTAAGTAACTTGCTCAAGGTTACATGGCCAGTCATTATTTATGTGTGGGTGCTTATTTTCTCAGGCCGGAACCAATCCTGGGTCCTTCCGACTCCGGGGCTGGCACTCTTACTCACTGCACCATCTGGGTGCCCCTAAGACATTTCTTTCTTTTTTTTTTTCTTTTTGGAGGGCAATTGTGGTTGAGTGACTTGCCCAAGGTTACATGGCTAGTTTTTGTGTTAAGTGTCTGAGGCTGCATTTGAACTCGGGTCCTCCTGACTCCAGGGCTGGCACTCTATTCACTGCACCACCTAGCTACCCCTGCTTCACTCTTTATATTTTTATCTCTAGTGCCCAGCAAATGCCTGGCTCATAGTAGGTGATTCATAAATGTTTACTGATTGACATTATCATGTTATTATTTTGTGCATTCAGTCATTTACATTGAACCTTGATTGTATCAAAATGAAAACCTTTTTGTGGACTTTTAAGCCACCTGATGCCAGCTGGGTAGTGGCTCTATGATGTCTCATTGATAAAGAGGTCAAGTCACTTGGAATTAAGCATGTTGTCCTAGTGACTCTTTCTATATTCTTGTACACAAACAATAAGCTTCTCTCCAGATCTTGATAGAACTTTGGTCTGCAACTGTCATCTGACGCTTAAAACATGTGGACATAGTTAATGAGTGCATAAAGATGTTTTTCATAAGATGTGGAAAATTCTTCTTATTGATTTTACCTATTAAAAGCACACTGTATATAGAGAAGCTTATGGAGCAAATTATTTGCTCTAAAAGAACATTTCGGTTTCTTTGGAGTGTACCCAGTGGCCAGATGATTTTCCTGTGCCTTGTACTCAGAAAGCAGATCATCTATACTGATTTGGTAGTTTGATCTGTCGTGTCTGGCCAGATACTTGTTCTACCTTTGCAAAGTCCCATTATCTTTTTTTTTTTTATTAGAGAGCTGCTTCTTTTTTTCTTTATTTTAATTTTCAAGATTCATTTCCACAAGATTTTGAGTTCCATCTCTCCCTTGCCCCCATCCCAAGATAGCAAGCATACTGATTACCCTCTCCCCCAGTCTTCCTTCTCTTCTCCCCCCCCCACCCCCGCCCCATCTCCCACTTATCCCCTTTCCCCTTGCTTTCTTGTAGGGCAAGATGAATTTCTATACCCCATTGCCTGTATATCTTATTTCCCAGTTGCATGTAGAAACAATTTTTTAACTTTTCTTTTTAAAACTTTGAGTTCCAGATTCTCTTCCTTCTTCCCTCCTCACCCACCCCCATTGAGAAAACAAGCAATTCAATATAGGTTATCCATGTATAGTTATGCAAAACATTTCCATAGTAGTCATAATGTGAAAGACTATCTATACTTCCCTCCATCCTAACCCACCCCCCATTTATTCTAGTTTCTCCTTTGACCCTGTCCCTTTTCAAAAGTGTTTATTCTGATTACCCTCTCCCCCAAACTGCCCTCCCTTCTATCATCTCTCCTTCTTATACTCTTCCCCCCTATTTTCCTGTAGAGTGATACCCAATTGAGTGTGTATATTTCCTCCTTAAGTCAAATCCAATGTAAGTAAGGTTGACTCATTCCCTTTTACCTCCCTCCTCTTCCCCTCCATTGTAAGAACTTTCTCTTGCCTTTTTTATGTAAGATAATTTACTCTATTCTATCTCTCCCTTTCTCCGTCCCACAATATATTCCCTTCTCACCTCTTAATTTTATTTTTTAGATATCATCCTTTCATATTCAACTCACCCATTGTCCTCTGTCTATGTATACACATACACACATAGACATACATACATACATACATACATACATACATATATATTCCCTTCAACTATCCTAATACTAAAAAAAGTCGCATGAGTTACAAATATCATCTTTCCATGTAGGAATGCAAACAGATCAACTTTAATAAGTTCCTTATAATTTCTTTTTCCCGCTTCTCTTGATTCTTGTATTTGAAAGTCAAATTTTCTGTTCAGCTCTGGTCTTTTCATCAAGAATGCTTGAAAGTCCTTTATTTCATTGAATGTACATATTTTCCCCTGAAGTATTATATACAGTTTTGCTGGGTAAGTGATTCTTGGTTTTAATCCTAGGATCCTTTGACCTCTGGAATATTGTATTCCAAGACCTTCAATCCCTTAATGTAGAAACTGCTAGATCTTGTGTTATCCTGATAATGTTTCCACAATACTCAAATTGTTTCTTCCTGACTGCTTGTAATATTTTCTCCTTGACCTGGCAAATCTGGAATTTGGCTATAATATTCCTAGGGGTTTTCTTTTTGGGATCTTTTTCAGAGGCAATCAGTTAATTCTTTCAATTTCTATTTTGCCCTCTGGTTGTAGAATATGGGGGCAGTTTTCCTTGATTATTTCTTGAAAAATGATGTCTAGGCCCTTTTTTGGATCATGGCTTTCAGTAGTCCAGTAATTTTAAAATGATCTCTCCTGGATCTATTTTCCAGGTCAGTTGTTTTTCCAATGAGATATTTTACATTGTCTTCTAGTTTTTCATTCTTTTGGATCTGTTTTATAATATCTTGATTTCTCATAAAGTCATCAGTTTCCATTTGCTCCATTCTAATTTTGAAGGAATTATTTTCTTCAGTGAGCTTTTGGACTTCCTTTTTCATTTGGCCAATTCTGATTTTTAAGGCATTCTTCTCCTCATTGGCTTTTTGAACCTTTTTTGCCATTTCAGTTAGTCTGTTTTTTTTTTTTAAAGCAATTGGGGTTAAGTAACTTGCTCAAGGTTACACGGCTAGTCATTATTTATGTGTGGGTGCTCATTTTCTGAGGCCGGATCTGATCTCGGGTCATCCAAACTCCGAGGCCAGCGCTCTTACTCACTGCGCCACCTAGCTGCCCCTTTAGGGCAATCGGGGTTAAGTAACTTGCCCAAGGTTACAGGGCTAGGTTTTTGTTTGTGTGGATTAAGTGTCGGAGGCCCGCTCCGAACTCAGGTCCTTCTGATTCCAGGGCCGGCGCTCTATTCACTGCGCCACCTAGCCGCCCCTAGTCTGTTTTTTAAGATGTTATTTTCTTCAGAATTTTTTTTTTTGGTTTCCTTTAGCAGGCTGTTAACTCTCTTTTCCTGATTTTCTTGCATCACTCATTTTTTCTCTTCCCAATTTTTCCTCTACTTCTCTTACTTTACTTTCAAAATCCTTCTTGAGCTCCTGTATGGCCAAAATATGACCAATTCACATTTTTCTTGGAGGCTTTTGATGCAAGAGTTTTGACTTTGTTGTCTCCTTCTAGTTCTATCTTTTTTGTCACCAAAGAACGATTCTATAGTTTGATTTCTCTTCCTCTGTTTGCTCATTTTGCAAGCCAATTATTTGACTTTTGAGCTCTTTGCCACAGTAGAACTCTGCTTCCAGAGTGGAGAGAGATGTGTCCCAAATTTCTGTGTAGCTGTTGTCAGAGCTACTTCTAAGCACCCATCTCAGAATTGTGAGGAGGATTCCTTCTCCACAACCAGCACAAGCTCTGCCTCACTAGCGCTCTTCTTCACCCCAGGACCACTACCCAAGTCTGCGACCCAGATCCAAGCAGGGCAGAGCAAGAGAATCCTGCCTCAGTGCAAGCAAAGAGATTCCTGCAATTGTCCTCTGATCAGTCCTTTGGTCCCCCCCCCCCACCATCTGTGGGCCTGGAACTCTGGGAGCAACCACCCTACTACTGCAGCAGCTGCAGCCACCGCCAGTACCCCTGCCTCCACCACGGGGGGTCAGGGGGTAGACTGTGCTCTTCTCTGATCCAGGCCCAACAGAGTTTCCCCACTGACCGTTTACTTTCTCTTTGGAGTTTATGGGTTGAGAAGTCTGGAAACCACTATAACTGCTAGTGATTCGATCCCCTGAGGTCTGCTCTGGTCAGTCTGTGCCACCAATCTGTGCTGGTGAGACTGCTCTGCTCCCATTCAGGTGTGGTAGACCCTTCCTTTTGGCTTGCCAGGTTGACTTCATTTGGAGGTGTATTTCACTCTGTCGCTGTGGGTTCTGTAGCTCTAAAATTTGTTTAGAGTCATTTTTTACAGGTATTGGAGGTGGTTGGGGTGCAAGCTCAAGCAAGTTCTTGCTTTTACTCCACCGTCTTGGTCTAGAGAGCTACTTCTTATGTAAGATCCTTAGAATTTGAATAAGGAAATTACCAGCTGTGAGCAAACCCTTGTCAATCACAGAGAAAAGGTAGGTAACGTTTCCTTTGTACTACTGATATCACACATTTTTTTTCAAAACTCAAAGCTATATTTTAAATGTGACTAATATATGCAAGTCCAATAACAATTATTGTCCCCTTAATATCTACACAGAGAGTGGAAGATACTTTAAATTTGTTTTCATCTGGGGCTTCTCTTCTTTGTCTCAACAATTTGAAAAACAACCCCATTAATGTTTCAAAAATATGGATTTTTCTCAACAAGGTACAAGAAACAGAAGGGGAAAAAGCTAACTTTTGTCTGTTGTGGTTAAGAGCTAGTGAGAGGAGAGACAGAAAGAAAGGAGGGAGAAGAGAGAGGGGGGAGAGGGAGGGGAAGGGAAGAAGAGAGAGGGAGGGAGGGAGGGAGAGAGAGAGAGAGAGAGAGAGAGAGAGAGAGAGAATGAGTGATTGAGTGATTGAGTGAGAGCAGCTGTCAGGGCAGGTTGTTTCAGACTAACCCTCCCTGGGTAGGTGCCTGTGGATGAGGTCACCTCAAGACCGGAATCTGCTCTTCTTGCTTTGTTAGCTCAGAAACTAGATTTTATCAGGTCAGGCCTGCGGAAAGCAATGCACATCAACTAAACTCACATAAGAAACCCTTGGCTAAAACAGATTAGCAAACTGTTAATTGACAGTAGGGCATATTCTATGATTTTCTAGTGCCGGTCTCTCTAAGGTACCCTCTTCCTACCGCCCAGGTGCTAGGAGTGGCATTATTATTAGTTACTTGGTGATCCAAGGAAGTGTGATTGTGACAAATTATTGACAGTTACCATATGGATATACCCTTTCAAGGGACAGGAATACTTATGTCCACCAGATTAAAATATAAAGAGACTGAGTGGGTTCTATCCTACCAAAGTCTTATATTCCCCATTTCCTAGGTTCTGTACAAATTGCTCCTCCAGTTTTAGAACAGTTACCTTGAACTACATGAAAATTAATTTGATAACTGCTTATCTTTCATTAGTTAACGTTTCAGTCTCTTTGGTGAGATCTGGGAGAGATCCTAGTTTCATCTGTGGCATATTTATATCATCTTAATAGTTGTCGTATTTTTAAACCTTATATCTAAATTTAAGGTAGTACACCTTATATGGGGCTTGCATTCTCTTTTGAGCTGTGACTATACTGTTTTTCTGACAATTTCTCTTCAATGTTATGTTGGAGGGAAATACCAGAGTCCTTATTGGTAATGCTCCAAAGTGATATTGATGGTAAGTAATTATTCATGGGACTGATATCAATCAAACACAAGCATTTATTTAGCTCCCATTGGCACATTGAATAGAGTGCCAGGCCTGGAGTCAGGAAGATCTGAGTTCAAATGAAACCCCAGACATTTACTATGTGATTCTGAACAAGTCACTTAACCCTGTTTGCCTTAGTTTTCTCATCTGCAAAATGAGCTGGAGAAGGAAATGGAAAACTACTCCAGTATCTTTGCAAAGAAAACCTCAAAGAAAACCACAGAGAGTCAGACATGACTAAAAATGACTGAACAATGACAAAATATTGCAGGTACTAGGCTATGTGTTGTGGATACAAGGTCAAAAGTGAAAAAATCCCTGCCCTCAGTGAATTTACAGTGAGGGAAGGAGAGACAACAGGTCCATATATTGCTATATACAAAAAAATATGTAGGATGATTTGAGGGGAAGGCATTAGCAGCTTATAGCTTTAGGAAAAGCCTTAGATGGTCTTGGAATATGGTACTTGAGAAATGACCAATGCAAAGGCTTTCAGATAGAAGATGGGATTGTGTGTCCCAGGAGAATCAAAAAAGGTCAGTTTGTGTGAATGGAGGGGAATGATGTGCAAGAACATTGGAGACATGGGTTGAGGCAAGGTTGTGAAGGACTTTAAATGCCAGTATAAAACTATTAGATAACTAATAAAAATTGATTTTAAAAATATCAAAATGTGAAAATAATTTTGTGGCTGTTTTGGAAAGTTTGCTATTATAGCAGAACAAAAATGGCTCCTGATTCCAACAGAAAGTCATCTCCTCTTAGGAGCAAATATTCCATGAAAATCCAGTGCTTGTTTCATGCAAACAAATTAATTTACACTTTAAAAACAGGGACAAAAACATAGATCGTTTTGAAATGTAGTTATTACAGGCAACATTTTCTGGTGTAATTGTCTAATGGTATTATTGCTTCTGGTTATCTGGATTGATGGACTTTGTTTTTTTTTTTTTTTTTTTTTTAAGTTTAAGTTTCTTAGTAATAGCCTGGTAACAGAAAGGGAAGACTGTGTAAGTGCTGAGAATCTTTCCACATCTGATTGTACTTAGTGTTTTAGTGTTCCTCTTGAAATTAAAATATTTTGAAAGTATAGAGCTTTTACTTCCAAATGATTTCATATGGTTATATTGGGGAATGTCTTCCTGGGGTGGAGGAGGAGTTATGGTGAGTGGGGTCAGAGAATGGGAGAAATAGCACCAATTGACTGGGCAGATCAGGGCCCTGAGGCCAGATACCTGTATTAGCACCAGAGGTACCAGAGTGCCATACTGGCCCACAGTACAAGAATGGGAGGGGATAAGAAGGGGAAATGGATAAACCAGTTTGAATAAAAAGGAAAATCATTTTGGGCTTTTATCCAAAACTCAAAGCAAACACAAATGGAACCTTTTATTTTTAGGCCACAGATTTTCAGGAAACAACTTTTCAGTTTTCCATAGCCTTAATTGTTCTGGTTTTATCCAGGCCTAGAAGGAAATTTACTGAAATACCACAAGAAAGGCACTTGGTGGGGTGGAGGTTTGGGAGTGGGGAGGTGATTTTCTCTTGACAGCAAGCAGGAAGGACTGGAAATTTTGGATGACAGCCTGTTCTTGTAATATTTTTGGCCCTATTGTGCAGCCTAAGGAATAAGATGAAGTTTGGATAAACATCAGAATGTTTATGTGTCTGGGGTGGTATTTCTCTCAATTAAACTTTATGATGCAGGAAACAGACAGAAAATTTCATCTTTGTGAACTTCAAATCTTTCTTATCCTATACATTTGAATTTTGTCCCCAAAGGAGGGAATGAAACAACCTATTGGTCAGGATCACATATGGACTAATTAAAACAGATTTTCTGTTGTAACACAGAGTGTCAAAGCTGGAGGGAACTTTGAGATCATCTTGTCCAACCCCCTCATTTTATAGAAGGGACCCTCAGGGACATTAAGTAACTTACCCAAGATCACAGAGCTAGTTAATAATGGGGCTTCGAACCCACCCCAAGTCTCTTGATTTGCAGTGCTCCTTCTACTACACCAAATGACAAAGTATTTCGTCTTCTTATTCTACATAAAGGTATAATTCCCTTTTTTGAACAAACCATGTAAAGACTTTTATATTTCTTTTAGAGCAGGGATTCTTTTTTTTTTTTTAAGCAATTGGGGTTAAGTAACTTGCTCAAGGTTACACAGCTAGTCATTATTTATGCGTGGGTGCTCATTTTCTGAGGCCGGATTTGATCTCGGGTCATCCCAACTCCGAGGCCGGCGCTCTTACTCACTGCGCCACCTAGCCGCCCCAAGAGCAGCGATTCTTAACATTTTTTATGTTATGGACCCCTTTGGCAGTCTGGTAAAGCCTATGTTCATACCCCTTCTCCTGTTTTTAAAAACATAAATTAAACACCCAGGATTACAAAGGAAACCAGTTACATTGAAAGATAATTATCAAAATTAAAAAACAACAACAACAAACCAAGTTTATGGATTCCAGGTTAAGAACCTGTGATAGAGAGAAAGACTCTGTGATGAATAAAAAATTCAAGAGATAATTTCTGGGTAATTATCAATCATTTTATTAATCAATCATTATTTAATAATTAATAAGAGCGTGGCTATTTGGCTTTCTCTTGTAAACCAAAGATGAATCATGGAGGCCAATCAGTGCTTATATGTCCTTGAAAGAGTAGGTGTTCCTGACAGACTAATCAACTCTCATTGATTAACAATTAATGAAATAATGAATATTATAATGAGGGGTAGACCTATACTAATGAGGGGGTGGGGATGCAAATTTGATTATGTCACTCTTAGTCCTCTTTACCCAGACCACACCCAGTTTTGCTCAGTCTAGACAAAGAGACCTACCCCCATCCAAACATGTTTAAGTAGAATATAAAAGGCTGGAATTCACCTAGATTAGATTCTCTTTGTAAGGTTTTCTAGTTGGGTGAGATCCTACCCAAGTATGTACCCCAAAGATTTGGGCAATCTCATCTATCAGCAGTGTCCTTCAAAGGCTAGCTAAATAGGCTATAAGGCACTGATATCTGAGTAATGAAATAAAAAGGAAAAATCTTAATCTCAATTAATAGTTGGCTATTAATATGAGAGAAACAACAACTTCTTTCAACCACCAGCATGTTTAGTGGACACCCCTATTGAAGACTTACAGGTGGCTAAGGATGATAGGGCATGGGCAGGTTGTGATTTGCATAGTGGAGGAAGAGCTCACATTGATAAAATCACAGATCCTTTCACATATCAAAGTTTTGAGATATCTGATGGGCTAGCTTATTCATGGAAAAGGAGGCACACTGATAAAATCACAGATCCTTTCACATATCAAAGTTTTGAGATATCTAATGGGCTAGCTTATTCATGGAAAAGGAGGCCTATTGATACATCTGACAGCCCTTCAGATATCTCAACACAGTTTTCAGTCTTTCTCTGAGACTTCAATTCTCCACACTAAACATGCCTAATTCCTTTAGTTGATCCTCACATGATGTGAACTCATTGCCTTTTGCCATCTTGGCCCCTGATTTCTGGACACTTCCCAGCTTATCAGTATCCTTAAACCTTGGTTCCTAGAATTGAACATGTGTTCCAGGTGAAGTCTGATGGGGGCAGAATACAGAGGATAGAATATTTCCCTTAAGTCGGCAAACATTTGTTCTACTTCTTATTAAGCTCTCTAGTCCTGGAAGTCACATTCCTCTTAACAGGGCCCAAGCTCTTGTTAAAATTTTTTTGACTGCCACATCCTATACTGCTGACTCATATTGAGCATAAGGTACGCTAAAACCCCCGGGTCTTTTTTTTTTTTTTAAGAATTACTGCTGCCTTCCTATACCTCCTTCATGTTATACTTGTGAAATTGATTTTTTGTGCCCAAAGACAAGACTTTACATTTATCCCTGTTGTATTTCATTGCCTATCAAAATTCTTTTAGATCTTGCATCTGTCTTCTACTTTATTAGCTATTTCTACCAGCTTTGTTACATCTACAGATTTAGTGAGTATATCATTCATGTCTCTAAGTCACTGATAAACATGTTAAGTAGTATAAGGACAAGCATAGAACCCAGGAGCATTCTCCTAGAAACTTCTTGTAGTGTTGACTTTGAACCATAAACGATTACTCTTTCAGTCCCATCATTCAATCATTAGTTCATGTTTGAATTTATCTTATTGTATTATTGTCTAACCCATATTTCTCCATCTTCTCAACATGTATAGCACAAGATAATTTATCAAATATTTTCCCCAAATCTAGACAAACTATAGCCATAACATTGTCCCTTCCCCAATCTATTAGTTTAATAATACAATCAAAAAAGGAAATGATGTTAACCTGGCATGACCTGTTATTGATGAAGTCATGTTAAAACTTTATAATTGTCACTTCCCTTTAAAATACTTGCCAACCATTGCTTTACTAATTTGTTTGAGAATTTTCCCAGAAATCAAAGTCAAGCTTACTGGCTTTTATTTTGCAGAATTTTTTCCCCTTTCCTTTTTTTTTTTTTAATTTGGAAAATCAGGGCAATATTTGCCCTTTCCCAATTTTATGCTGTATCTCATTTTCCATGATCTTTCAAAACTCAGGAGAATGGCTCAATCATCACATTTAAGTTCTTCCATCCACATTAGGACATAGTTCATGTGAGTACCATGACTTAAATTCATCAAGGGCAACTAGGTGAGCCCTTACTATTTCCCTACTTATTTTGGATAGCAAATCCTTATTCACTTTTGTTTTGTCATTTCCAGTGTAAAGGTTGATTCTCATTTTCAGAAAAAATAGGAACAAAATAAGGATCAGACAGCTCTTCCTTCTCTCTGTTGTCAGTTGTCATTGTCCTGACCACCCCAAGCAGAGGTCATCTCCCTTCTTTGATCCTCCTTTTTCTCCTAAGATAGCTTAAAAAACAAAACAAAACAAAACAAAACAAGGACCCTCTTGATTATCCTTGGTTTCCCTTGTCAGCCTCAGCTCATTCTGAACCTAAACATCCTTGACACTATTTTTATAAGGCTGTGCACTCTTTTTTTTTCTTTTTGGAGGGCAATTGGGGTTAAGTAACTTGCCCAAGGTCACACAGCTAGGTTTTTGTTTTGTGTGTGCATTAAGTGTCGGAGGCTGGATCCTAACTCAGGTCCTTCTGACTCCAGGGCCAACGCTCTACTTACTGCACCACCTAGCCTCCCCAGTGTACTCTTATATTAATTTCTGTTGCCTGGCCTTGTTTCTATTGTCTGTACATTCCTTTTTAAAATATAGGTTGACTATTGAGCTCACTATGTATCTATTTTATCTCTTTATTATATTTTTCTCATCACTGGAATAATTTCCTTTTGTGTTTTCAGAAGTTCATCTTGAGTATATCCCATCTTTCCTGGAAGACTTTTCTTGAAACATTTGACTCCATAGGATTCTACTTATTTTTCCTCAGAACTTTTTGAAATCTGCTTTCCCAAAATCTAGAGTGTGTGTCCTACTATCCCTATATTTTTTTCCCCTGTATCACAAACTCTAGGATTGAGTAATTACTTCCTTCCAGAATTCCCATCATTTTGATGACGCAAATAGTTCCTCCTGGTTAGTGAGAATCAGATTCAGAATAGAATTTCCTCTTGTTGGCTCCTCCACTTCTTGAATAATGAAATTGTTGGTATGGCAAGTTAAGAAGCTGCTAGCTGCTGTGATTTTGGCAAGGAAACACACACATACACACACACACACACTCACACACACATACAGGCAGAGAGACAGAGAAATACAGGGAAATAGAGACAGAGATACAGAGACAGAAAGACAGGGAGATAGGGACAGAAAAAGACAGAGGGGGGAAAGAGGGAGGGAGGAAAAGAGGGAGGAAGGGAGCAAGGGGGAGAGGGAGAGGGAGAGGGAGGGAGGGAGGGAGAGAGAGAGAGAGAGAGAGAGAGAGAGAGAGAGAGAGAATAAACTCTGGAAACCTGAAGTCCCCCAATATTACATTATACCTTTGTGCCCAACGTGGGATCTGTTTTTCAAACTCCTTATCTATTTCCTTTTTCTGTGCACATGGTCTGTAGTGTACTCCAATGAAAAAGAATCACTTTTGTTTTTCTTGCTTTTGGCCTTCACACAAATACTCTCTATCATATTTCCCTTTTCCCCTGGTCCTCACTTCCTGGATTTCCTCATGTGTATACATTCTTAATATACAATGGTATTCTACCCTTGCTTTTACTCATCCTGTTTCTTTTGGATAAAATATTACCTTAGCTAGTGGTGCAGTTAATAGAGTGCTAGGCTTATAGTCAGGAAATCCTCAGTTCTAATCTCTGTTGGGGTAAGTCACTCAACCTCTACCTCAGTTTCCTCAACTATAAAATAAATATAATGATAGCTCCTACCTCCCAGTGTAGTTGTAAGAATCAAATGGAATATTTGTGAAGTGCTTAGTAGCGTTTCTGGCACATAGTAGGCTCTTAAATGCTTATTCCCTTCTCCCTTCTTTCCCCCATCTCCTCTCTAAAGCCCTGTACCAGTCACGGGTTTCATCATCCTACCAAATCTCAATGATACCTATGAGGTCAAGTTTTCCCCCTTGCTTTAGAACCTCTCACTTCTCTTGGTAGTGGCTACTATCTTGGATTTTGTCTTCTATGACTTTGTAGGTATTCATTCTACTTTTGTACCTACCTTTGTAGGTTGCTACTTTTCTTGTTCTCTGTGACCACTTTCTATAGTATCTAACTATAGATGTATGTAGACAGTCTTCTCTCTCCTTTATGTTTCTTATTTTTTAAAAAGTTTGAAGCCTTCTTGAATAGATTTGCAAAAACCTTTTCACCTTTTTTAGCTGTACTCCACTCTGGCCAGGAATTTGTAATCTGTGATCCAGAAATCCAAATCTCCTTCTCAGACAATAGCTTCTTTGACAGATGCTCACTTCTCAAATTAATTTTTCACTTTTGTATTCCTTGCTTATAATGGGCAAAAGTAAAGAAAATACAACCCACACCCTTATGGTCTTTAGTTTCTTGCTGGAGACTTCATAATTGTTGGCAATCTTTTTAGGTTCCTTCTAGAAGAGACAATTTTTTCCATGTGAATTACAGAAGTGGGTGGGAGTTATACATTTGGATATATCTTGAGAGATTTTCTGTTATACATTGGATATATGCTCCAGGCAGATGAAAGACCTCTCTGATGTGGTTGTTGAGTTGGCAAATAACTTCCTTACCCTCTCCCCCAACTATTCTCTCTTCCTCTGCTCCTTGTGGGATGATCTTTCATCTGATAGTTGCTGTGGCCTTACTGTATCATTCTTGGGAGGACAAGTAGCTTCCTCCTCCTCAGAATATAATCTGATCATTTAATATATCGTTCTAAGCTAATCTAAACATCATCTAATATAATCGATCAATAACCATTTGTTCAGCTCCTACTTTATGTGCTAAGCTGTGGGGATATGAAAAAGGAGGCAGACAGTCCTTGCCTTCAAGGAGTTTACAATCTAATGGGGTAGACAACATAGCAGGCACATAGTAGGCTCTTAAGTGCTTATTCTCTTTCCTTTTTATAAACAAACAAACAAACAAACAGATAAATAAATATAAAGCAAGCATATGTATGCAAGATAAATAAATTAACAGAGGGAGGGCACCAGAATTGTTTGGGAAGAGTTTCAAATCTCTTTTGAAGTACTAATTATACAGATGCCACTTTTCTTCCCATTCTGCTTCGTGCTATGCTCTTTCATTATCTTTTATCCTGATAAAGTTCATGCTTCCTCTCCTCTACGTCAGGACCCATTCCTTCCTCATCCCTTCCTATCCATCCCCCATTGAATCCTTGCTTCTGCTTCCTTTACATCTAACAACCTGGAGTGTGGAAAGGCATTTATCTAGCCTCTTTTCCAGGAGACAGATTATCCTGTCTTTAGAAAGCAGGTAACAGTCCCTTAACTGTGTCAGAAATACAAACATTACACATTCAATGCAAGTGACTGCACAATTTCTCTTACTATCCATATGGCTGAGATTTGCAGACTTGTTTCTTGAAACTACTTGTGGGTGTTTTGGTATCAACCCTAAGCACTTGGTTAAAAATTGCTGTAGTAATTATTAATTTTTAAAAATCAAAACTTTTTACAACTAATTTTCCCTATCTACCAGTTGACTCTATCAATTTGTTTCACTTACCTTTTCTTATTTCCCTTGCCTTCCAATGACTTTGAATCTACCTCTTTTTTCCTAACCTTCAATCCTCCTTAATCCTTTCATGTCTTCTTTACATGTCCTTGAGCTTGTTTCCTTACTTACTAGAAGTAGAATCTAGACTAGTAGCTAGGCCTTGCATTATTCTTTTCAAATTTGCTTCATTTTCCCCCCAAATGGTACCAAATTTCTTTTTCTCTAATGTAACTTTCAAATCTTCTTCAAGTTACTTACAGGATTTCCCTTTCTTATTTGGCTCATGACCTTTTCTTTTCTATCACTCTTTTTTTCCTACAACTTTTTCTAATGAAGTAAGAAGTTAAAACAGCAGTGTTACTTTCCCATAGGGAGACACCTCCATTTAGCAGGGGTCCATTGACTTGGGAGAAGTCAAGTAGGATCCAGTAGGGAGAAAGAACCTAGCCCCATGAAAGGGAATGACTCTTGGTGAAGGATGAGGGTATTTCTCTCTCTCTCCCCTTCCCTATTCAGCCATGTTGCTTTGTAATGGAGCTACTGAACCAGGAGACCATCGAAAACTGTCTTCTTCAATTGTTCCACCAACCATGAAAGTACCTGTATCTTTAGGGACTATCAGGGTCTAATCATGAAAAACAATGTATCTAATCGTTATCCATTCCTTCTTACTCAAACACAGTTGCTCATATTTTACAAAGAAATAAACTGACATAGCTGCATTATTTTAAATTTCCTTTTTTATTATGAACTTAAACACCAACAAATAAGAACTTTTAAATGTGCACAGAAAAAAAAGGAGGTTGTATATAAGGTTGAACTTCTATTGATGTAAATTTTTCTTTTTAAAAAACTATATATAACTTGATATATGTAATTCAGATCAGATAGGTTAGCTCTGACACTGCTTTGCTTGACTATGTCCCCTTCTAAACTCCTGTTGCTCTCTTTAAAAAAAAAAACCTCAACATTCTTTAACAATCTTTTCTTTCTTCCCTTTTAAAAAGTATCACTAGCACTACCATCACCAACCTACCCCACAAAAAAGAAAAAAAAAGCCCTATATTTTAACAAATAAATACAGTCATAAAAAGTAATCCTTATACCAGTTGTTTGAAAATGTATGTCTCATTTTCCATGTCTATTTCATCCCCTCTTTGCTGGGAGTTGGGAAGCCTGACTCATTCTCAGTCTGCTGGAGGTCTTCTTGGTCATTTTGTTGATAATAGTTCTCAAGTTGTTCAGTTAGGTTTTTTTCCCCCTCAAAAGAAATTGTAGCAATTGTATGAATTGGTCTCCTGGTTATGCTCACTTCACTCCACGTAAGTTCATATAAGTTCTCCCAAGTTTTTCTGAAGTTGACCTTTTTTATCTTCTCTTATGGTGCAATAATATTCTATTACATTTATGTACCATAATTTGTTCAACCATAGTAACGGTCTTGCTGAACCAAAGAGATGAAATTTATGGACTTTTGAAGCATAGTTCCACATTGTTTTCCAGAATGACTGGACCAATGCTCCACTAACAGGGCAATAGGGTGTCTTTCTTCAGCCCTTCCAACAATTGTCATTTTCTTTTGCCATTTTAGCTAATCTAAATGATGTCAAGTATAACCTCAGAATTGTTTTAGTTCATATTTCTTTTTTTATTAGAAATTTAGAGCACTTCTTTTGTATCGTTGTTGATAACTTGTCTAAATTAATTAGACATCAAGAGACTATGTGCTAAATTAGGAGAAGCCGGCTAGGCCTCAGTAATGGCCCCTCAGTCTATAAGCAGGAGATAAGCTTTAGAAATACTCAACAAAACCGGAAAAACATTACTCTAATTGAAGAATTTTAAACTGGCATTGATAACTTTGAGATGATATTGATATATTAATCAGCTAGCCATAGGGTAGTACAGATAAGAGTTGGGCTATCCCCCCAAGAACCCTATAAGAATAGGACCCCAAAACCCTGTCCCTAGAGCACTCTTCCACCTGCCAAAGGTCCATGCTGCCAGAGTGCTCCCAACTCCCATTCAGTTATGTCAGTGACTCTGTCTCTAGCTTCCCCATGTCATTTGCCTCCCTCTCCCAATTCATTCCCACACTGTATCTGTACTCTCTGTGTCTTATTGGCATGTGACTGAAGCATTACTTCCTTCTTACAATCAGTGTGATCTTTCCCAATAAGCATCCAAAGAGCCTTTGTCGTTCTTATCCTTAGGCATAGACAGGAACACCTGGGTTGAGACTTAATATTTTTACAGTTGCAACTCCTGGTGAGTAAACACTGAACAGAAAAAGGATCCCTGTTCCCTTCCCCTCCAGAAACCTCTCCTCATGTTTGGCCTGTAATAGAATTTGGCATTTATTATATTAAGAAAGTCTATTCATTCCTATACTTAAAATTTTTTTTAAAGAAATGTGTTGTACTTTTGATATTCCTCCAATCCATTATTTATTTATTTTTTGCCATTCTTTTCTTTTTAAATTTTGAGTTCCAAATTCTTTCTCTCCCTCTCACCCACATTCCCACCCACTGACAAGGCAAGCAATTTGACACAACAATTATACATGTAAAATAATGCAAAACATTTCCATATCAGCCATATTGCAAAAAGAAAAAGTGAAAAATCATAAAGAAAGTGAAAGAATTGTGCTTTAGTTTGCACTCAGAGTTCTATCGCTGGAGGTAGATAACATTCTTTCATTAGGTCCCTTTGAATTGTCTTGAATTATTGTACTGATCAGAGTAGTGACATCTTTCACAGTTGATCATTCTAACATTGCTGTTACTGTACACAATGATCTTCTGGTTCTTCTCACTTGACTTTGCATCAATTCATATAGGTCTTCCCATATTTTTCTGAAATCACTCCCCTCATAATTTCTTATAGCACAATAGTATTCCAGCACAAACATATATCACAACTTGTTTAGATTCCCTAATTGATGAGTATCTTTTAGATTTTCAATTCTTTGCCACCGTGAGAAAGGACTGATATAAACATTTTTGTACATATAGGTCCTTTTACTTTGATCTCTTTGGGATATAGAGCTAGTAGTGGTATTTCTAGGTCAAAGTGAATGTAGAATTTTATAACTCTTTGGGCATAGTTTCAAATTGTTCTCCAGAATGTTTGAGCTACAAAGGGCTATAAAACTTAGTCTATATCCCAAGACATCCACCAAAGGGGAAAGAACCTATGTGTACAAAAATATTTGTAGCAGTTCTTTTTGTGGTGGCTAAGAATTGGAAATCAGGGGCAGAGTAAAGATGGTGGAGTAGAAACAGGACTTCCACAGAACTCCTGCTTCTACCTCCTCCAATACATGTAAAAAATGACTCTAAACAAACTTTAGAGCTACAGAACCCACAAAATGACAGAGAGAAACTAACCTCCTGCTAAAGACAGCCCAGCAGGCTGGCAGGAAGGGGCCATTGCAGTGCTTTGGGAGTCGAAGCCCAAGGTTTTAGCCTCAGGGCACCCCAACAAGCCATGGCTAGAAGGACATTGGGAGAGTGTATCACCAGCAGCTGTGGTGGTTTCCAGAATTATCAACCCATAAATGCCAAAGACAAAGTGAGAAGTCAGTGGACTTTGGGAACAGGGAATCCAGAGTGTAGTCTGGCCTCTGCCCCTGGAGGGAGAAGTGGCTGAGGGATGGCAGTCACAGCCACATGGGTACTTCAGAGCTCCTGGCCTGCAGATTGTAGGGGGATCAAGTGACCGGTCTGAGGGGTAATTGCTCTTGCTTTAACCTGCTTGGATCTGGGTCCCTGTCCTGGGTGAAGGACCTGGGGTGCGTGACGAATGTGCCAGAGCCAGTGGAGGCTTCGGAGAGGGCACCCAACTAATAGCTCCAGCAGCTGAGAGAACCCCAGCAATTTGGGACAAAGTTATCCTCTCTGAAAGCAGAGTTCTACTGTGGCAAAAAGCTCAAGAGTCAAGTGATTGAGTGGCAATGTGAATAAGCGGGGGAACTGGGGCAAGCACAGTGGTGACTTTGGTTTCCTTTTTTGGGGACAGAAAGGATCAAGACATGGAGCAGGAGGAAGACAATGAAGTCAGAACTCCTGCACCAAAACTTCCAAGAAAAATATGAACTGGTTACAAGCCACAGAGGAGCTTAAGAAGGATTTTAAAAGCCAAATAAGAGAAGTGGAGGAAAAATTGGGAAGAGAAATGAGAATGATGCAAGAAAATCATGAAAAGAGAGTCACCAACCTGACTGAAGAAAATAACACCTCAAAAAACAGACTAACTCAAATGGCAAAAGAGGCTCAAAAAAGCCAATGAGGAGAAGAATGCCTTAAAAAGTAGACCAATGAGGAGAAGAATGCCTTAAAAAGCCAAATTTGTCAGATGGAAAAAGAATCTCAAAAGCTCACTGAAGAGAATCATTCCTTCAGAATTAGATTGGAGCAAATGGAAGCTAGTGACTATAGGAGAAATCAAGATACTATTAAACAGATCCAAACAAATGAAAAAAATAGAAGGCAATGTGAAATATCTCACTGGAAAAACCACAGACCTGGAAAATAGATACAGGAGAGATAATTTAAAAATTATTGGACTACCTGAAAGCCATAACCAAAAAAAGAACCTAGAAATCATCCTCCAAGAAATTCTCAAGGAAAATTGCCCTGATGTTTTAGAACCAGAGGCAAAATAGAGGTTGAAAGAATCCACTGATCACCTCCTGGAAAAGATCCCCATAAGAAAACTCCTAGGAATATTATAACCAGGTTCTGGAGTTCCCAGATCAAGGAGAAAATATTACAAACAGCCAGGAAGAAACAATTTGAATATTTTGGAAACACAATCAAGATACCACAGTATCTGACAGCTTCTACACTGAGGGATTGAAGGGCTTGGAATATGATCATACAGAGGTCAAAGGAGCTGGTATTAAAACCAAGAATCACCTACCCAGCAAAACTGAGTATCATGTTTCGGGGGAAATATGGTCATTCAATGGAATAGAGGACTTTCAGGCATTTATGATGAAAAAAACAGAGTTGAATAGAAAATTTAACATCCAGATACAAGAAGCAATGGAAGCATGAGAAGGTAAACAGGGAAAAGAAATCATAAGGAACCTATCAAAGTTGAACTATTTACATTCCTACATGGAAAAACGATAATTGTAACTTATGAAACTTTTCTCAGTATGAGGATGGTTGAAGTGAATATAAGTGTATGTATGTATATATACATATATATATATACATACATACACATACATACATACATACATGCATACATATATATGTCTAAATAGGAGGGTATATGTGCATATGAATACATAGGTGAGTGTGTGTATATATGTATACAGGTATACATAGACAGAGGGCACAGGACCAGTTTAATGAGAAGGGATGATACTTAAAAGGTGAAATTGAGAGGTGAGAGAGGAGTATAATGAGAGGAGATGGGGAGAGACAGAATGGGGTAAATTATCTCATATAGAAGAGGCAAGGGAAACCTGTTACAATGGAGGGGAAGAACAGGAAGGCAAAAGGGAATGGGTCAACCCTACTCGCATTGAATTTGGCTTAGGGAGGGAATGGCATACACACTAAATATGGGCATCTTGCCCCATAGGAGAGTAGGGGGAAGGGGATGAGAGGGGAGATGATGTAGCGGAGGGCAGGTTGTGGGGCAGGGAAGTTGGAAGCACACACTTTTGAAAAGGGACAGGGTCAAAGTAGAGAATAGAACAAGTGGGGTGGGAGGGATAGGATAGAGGGAAATATAGTCAGTCTTTTACAATATATCCATTATGGAAATGTTTTGCATAGCTATACATGTACAACCTATATTGAATTGCTTATCTTTCCAGTAAGGGTGGGTGAGGAGGGAGGAAGGTAAAGAATCTGGAATTCAAAGTTTTAAAATCAAATATTTTAAATATATATATATATATATATGTATATAATTTTTTACATGCAACTAGGAAATAAGATATACAGACACTGGGGTGTAGAGATCCATCTTGCCCTACTAGAAAGTCAGAGGGGGGATGGAGGAGGATATAGGAGAGAGCAGATTGGGGAAGGGGGTATTCAGTGGAATAGCTGTAGTGGGTAGGGGAAAGATGGGGAGAAAATTTGTAACTCAAAATCTTGTGGAAGTAAATTATATAAACTAAAAATAAATGTAAAATTTAATAATAAAAAAAAGAATCAGAAATCAAAGTGATGCCCATCAATTGGGGAATGGCTAAACAAGCTGTGGTATTCAATTATAATGGGATATTATTGTACTATAAGAAGTGACAAGCAGGGTGATTTCAGAAAACCTGGAAAGACTTAAATGATGCATAGTGATGTGAGTAGAACCAGGAGAATGCTGTATACAGTAATAGCAATATTGTTTGATGAAGCATTGTAAATGACTTAGCTATTATCAATCAGACAGTGATTCAAGATAATCCCAAAGGATGCATACTATCCAGCTCCAGAGAAAGAACTGATATTGACCGAATACAGACTGAAGCATTTGCTATTTTTCACTTTTTTTCTTTCATTTGAGTTTTCTTATACAAGATGACTAATATGGAAATGTTTTATGTAATTGCACACATATAATCTTTATCTGATCATTTACTGTGTAAGGGAGGGGGAAAGGAATGAGGGATAAATTTTGAAACTTAAAACTTTAAATAAAAGTGTTAAAAAAATTTAAAAGGTAAAGAATGGTTGTTAGTTTACAATTCCAGCAGTAGTTCATTAGAGTGACTGTTTTCCTGCACCCTCTCTAGCATTTGTCATTTCTGATAGGTGTGAGGTGATACCTCAGAATAATTTGCCTTTCTCTAACCAATAGTGATTCAAAGCATTTTTTCATGACTATAGATAGCTTTCATTTCTTCTTCTGATAATTTGCCTGTTTATATTCTTTGGCCATATATCAGTTGGGAAATGGCTCTTATTTTTATAAATTTGATTCAGGTCCCTATATATTTGAGAAATGAAACCTTTATCAGAGAAACTTGCTGTAATTTTTGTTTATATTACTTTGTTGTCTATGGTACCTTCTTAGCAAAATGTAGATTCCCTGATTATCTCTTTTAATTAGGTCTGTTTTTGCTTTGTCTGAGATCGTGGCTGTTGCCCCTGCCTTTTCTGCTTCAGATGAAGCACGCTGGATTTCTGCTCCAAGCCTTTATTTTGCTTGTGCGTGTCTTTCTGTTAAGTGTGTCTCTTGTCAGCAGCACATTGTTGAATTCTGGTTTCTCATCCATTCTGCTCGCTGCTTCCATCTTATGGCTGAGCGCATCCCATTCACATCTACAGTTATGATTACTGTGTATTTCCCTCCATTCCATTTTCTTCTGTTTTTTCTTTCTTTTTTCTTTCTCTCCCACCTCAAAAGCCTATTTGTGTGTGTGGGGGGGTGGGGGTGGGGTCAAGGCAGTTGGGGGTAAGTGACTTGTCCAGGGTCACACAGTTAAAGTGTCAAGTATCTGAGGCCAGATTTGAACTCAGGTCCTCCCGACTCCAGGGTTTCTGCTCCATGTACCATGCCACCTACCCTCCCTCAAAAACCTATTTTGGTCTAATTACTACTTCCCTTAATCTGCCCTCCCTTTTATCATCCTCCTACCCTTCCTCTTAGCCCCTTCTCCACTTTTCCTATATACCTTTTTTCTTATGAACTTTATTTATACCAAATAGGAAATTCCTCCCCCTTTCCCTCAATTACTCCCTTACTTTTCTTTGACCTCTTCAAACAAACAAAGCAGACCAAAGCCATTCATCTCACCTTGAGTTTGTGTGGTGGTCACATTGTTCCAGTTAGTTGAATACCTCCTTAACCTCTCTTTTTCTGTGGTCTTCCCCTCCCTAGTCTTTCAGATCAAATCCCTTAAATAGTAAAGGTAAGACACCATAGTGCACAGGACAGTGGGTTGTGTACTGGAGTCAAGAGGACTTGGCTGGTATCAGGTTCTAACTCTGACCATGCTGTTAGCAGTGGCAAGTCCACCAGTAGAGTGTTAGCTCCTTGAGGGCAGAAGCTGCTTTACAGAGGCAGATAGGTGATGCATTGGGTAAGAGCACTGGACATGGAGTCTAGAGGACCTGAAATCAATCTAGCATCAGGTACTTACTAGCTGTGTGACCCTGGGCAAGTCACTTAACCCTGCTTGCCTCAATTTCCTTTTCTGCAAAATGGAGACAAAAATAGCACCTATCTTACATGACTTAAGGACCAGATGAGAAGCCGTATTTACAATGCAAATCTTAGAGCAGACTAGCTATTATTATTTTTCTTTTCTTTTCTGTTTCTGTGTCCCCAGCACCAACAATGCCCGGCACACAGTAGGTCTTAATAAATCCTTGTTATAGAGTTAGACTGAATGGAATTTAACCTTTCTGTGCTTCAGGCAACCATCTAAGACTGTAATTTATAGGCAAGCTCATTATCTGCTTTAGAACTGAGTCAGAGGAAGGCATTCTTCCGTGATCTCTCCCATGAAATAACAGATCTGGACATAGGTGAGTGACATCTCCTGTTCTCTGTCATGTTTCTGCAGGAGGTCTGCCCAACCTGCTCAGGGTCCATGGACCACAAGTGGGTCAATGCATAGATTTGAACTTGGGTAGGAAAAAAATTCCTTTATTTTCACAAATCTCAAACTAAAATTTAGCCTTTCCTTCATTTCTAAATGTAGACTGCAAACATTTTTTAGGAAAGTCTCCATAGGCCTCACCAGACTGCCAAGTGGTCCATAACACAAAAATGCCAGAGAAGTTCTGATATAGAAGAATTTCACATATCTTATAATGTTTTTAAAAATAGAATTTTGCCTTTATTCAGAATACAGAGAAGACAGGGTTTTAAAAAATATTTATCATTTAGGTGTAGTGGGAGGAGCTATACTGAGAGTCAGGAAACTTAGGCCTTATTTTCAGCCTGATAACTAACATCAATAGTGTTCTAGACATAAGGCATTTATATGCGTGTATGTACATATATTTATATAATATTTATTAATTGTCAATATAATTAATTATATTATTTTTATTACAATATAACATTTACTTAAATATTTATATAATATTATATTTAGTTTTTTGGTATAATAGATATTATAGTTAGTTATATATAATAATATATTATATTTAATTATGTATTTATAAACATCTATTTATATTTAGTTATATATTTATAAACATATTAATTTACTTACACATATATTATATATATACATATGCAGTTATATATGGATACATGCGTATAGACAGACAGATAACAGTGAAAGTGAATCTGTCCTGCAGTCTTACAAAGAACCTTTATCTTTTGGAAAGATTATAACAATGGTGGTAAGTTATTGCTTTATGTTTAAAGTATTTGTGTATACTTGTAAGGGTTCAGTGTCTTAATCTCTTTTTATTTTATTTTGTGGTGGCTGAGTTAATAGATAGCCATCTTATACTTAAGATTTATCTTGTACGTTGAATACCTTTTTTAGAAGAAACCTTGTTAATCCCTTTTGAGGAGACCCTAAATATGAGCCATACCCAAGGTTTGTTAAAGAGAATTTTCCTTTGGAGTTCTAATCTGGAATAAGGCATAAGGATCCAGAGAAGGGAGAAAAGCCTGACTTCTTTTCTTGGGGTCTAGCTACCCTCAATATGAAGCCACTGCTTCTTGTGAATTTGGGTCAGAAGCCTCTTGGGGAAAGGATGTGCCTTGGCTGTGATATATATATATATATATATATATATATATATATATATATCCTGTGCTTGATGTGTAATCCTCTTCACATATAATGCATTATGGGAGAGAAGAGGGCACCTTGCCATTTCCAAAGTACCCACTGAAAGCAGTACAATACTTTTATTGTTTCTATGGTTAATTATGTTTGAGTGTAGAATGTTAATGGGGGGGAAGGGAATAAGCATTTATATAGTGCCTACTACATACCAGACACTGTGCTAAGTGCTTCCCAAATATTACACTTATAAAAATGGGTAGTTTAAGGCAGCGTTGTGGCTTTTAGTTTGGCAAGCTCTAGATTCTGAAGTGAGTTTCCATGTAGCTGCAGACACAATGTGAAGCTGTTCAGTCTCCAATTTTTTTTTTTCCCCTCTGTGAACACTTGAAGTCCAAGGGCTGTTTTCTTTTCCTTTTTTTGGTCCCTTATGCTTGGAATTCTCTCCTCCTCATTTCTGTTTACTGCCCTCCCCACCTTAAAGTCTCATCTTTTTCAAAGAGCCTTTATTGGTTCCCCTTAATGCTAATTCCTTTGCCCTGCTGCTTGACCTCACTTTATCCGGTCTATATCCTTTTTCTATCTAATGGTTTTGATGCTGTCTCCCATACAAGATCCTTGACAGCTGGGACTATTTTTTTTTTTTTTGTTTTTCTTTGTATCCCCAGCACTTAACACTTATGTGCCTGGCACATAAGTAGGTGCTTAATAAATGTTTGTTGACCAACTGACACTTAGTAGGCTGTCAAAAACTCAGATTTGAATCAACCAACTACTAACATCGTGCCTTGCAGGGCTGGGGAACCTGCAGCCTTGAGTGCACATGGGGCCTTCTAGGTCCTTGGGTGAAGACTTTTGGCTGAGTCCAAGTTTTACAGAACAAATCCTTTTGTTGAGGGGATTTGTTCTGTGAACTTTGGGTTCAGTCAAAGGGCCTGGAGGCCTGGAGGACCTGGAGGGCCACTTTGAGGCTGTAGGTTCCCCACCTGTGTGACCCAATACAGATATTTCTCTTTTCCTTTTCAAAGTAATGGTACTTTGGAGTTGCTATAGAAGGAACCAGGTACTAATCTTTATCAAGCCATTTCCTGTTCTGATGCGGCTTAGGGATAGCCTTTTACTCTGAGCATGTTGCCAGCAATTGTAAGAAGTGATTCATAAGAAGATCTTTGAGAAGAAGCCAAAGCACTCAGGCATAAAACAAAACAAAACAAATCACACAAATAAAACCTTATGCAGGTGCCTGTAAGAAACCTGGTGTAGTCAAGTATGTTAAATTTTATGCAGAACTCACATCTTCTCCAATCTGCTCTCCTACCATTAGTTCTTAGACTCCTGGAATCATGAAGACCTGAGTTCAAATCCATTCTCAGACAATGACTAGCTGCATGACCCTAAGCAAGTCACTTGATCGCTGTCTGCTTCAGTTTCCTCAACTGGAAAATAGAGATAACAGGACCTACCTTATATGATTTTTGTGAGGATCAGATGAGGAATTTTGTAAAGCACTTAGAGCAGTGCTTGGCACATAGTAGGTATTTAATAATTAGTTATTCAGGAAGGTCAGCTGGATCCTTGTTCTGCTCCTGGCCCTGTTGGACAGACAAGTTTTTAATCAAAGAGAATGGTCTAGTGAATGGGGCAATGTATTTGGGATCAGTAAGATCTGGTTCCAAACCTTGGCTTAGGCACTTGTAAGCCATGCAACCCTAGGTAAGTCACTTAACTACTCTGTGACTCATCTGTACAATTAAGACATTGGATTCAGTGGCCTTTGAGGTCAGATGGCTCTAAAACTATGATGTTATGATCTATTAATGAGAGGAGCTCCAGTTACAAAAGGCTATCTTTAAGTTGGGAGTCATGTGTCAGAGGAAAAAGACCATTTCTTTGGAATCCCATGTCTGCTTCTCAAAGCAGATTTTTAAAAAATGAAATGTCCTTCTGTCCCAGACAAACTATCCATTTTAACACTGGTCTCCTACAGACTAAAGGTCTCTCCAATCTTTGTTGTCAAACTCTATCACTGCACTGTGGGAATTTCAGGCTAGGTAAGGAGGAACTGTTGGTACTAGGACAGATGGGTTTGTGTGTGTGTGTGTGTGTGTGTGTGTGTGTGTGTTCATGTGCATGTGCGCACACATGCATATGCTCACATAGATGATATGGTTTTCCTTAAAATCATCCCATAAAGTGATAACAATTCTTACTAATTATGGAGATTTATTTGGTATGGTGGAGAAAGTACTGGTCTGGGATTCAGAAAGACCTGATGCTGGCTTGGTATGAATTCAGGTAAGTCATTTTCCTTTTCTAGGATGCAGTTTCTTATTCTGTAAACTGGAGATTATAACACTTACTCTGTCTATTTTATAAGGTGGTTATGGATCTCAAATGAGATAATACATGTATGAAAATGCTTTGGAAACCATTGTGCTATACAAATGTATAGCACTTGCTACTTTTACCCTAATCGTTACATGTTGAACTAAATGTGATAATGGTTCTGAAACTTAGGCCCAGCTTTTTAATAATAGTATTCTTCTGGGATGCTCTATAGTTGTAAGATATGAAATACTGGACAACAATTTTCTAAGAATTGAAGTTGATGTTCACCCAAATAGGAATAGAGAAACACAGTGAAATGCGTAGTCTGCTGCAGTTAGTAGTAATAATATCAATAATAATAAGCATATGGCCAACCAAGAACTATACAGAGAAGGTGAGCTGGTCACTTATTGAGAGCAGAGGAAAATGGCGGACAGCCCCTGTCCTCCATGCTTTCTAATCATAGTCAACAGAATTAGTGCATATTGGGAGAGAAGCCCTGCGGCCGATTTGTGAGAGGATGTGAACAATAGTCACCCAGGATGAGAGAGCCCAGATGGGGTGAAATTTGCATCGTTTGAAGGAATAGTCACGTGGATGAAATTGATCAAAGTAATAATAGTGACCAATTATTTAATGCTTTAAGTGCTAAAGCACTTTGCCTATGTTGTTTGATCCTCTCAGGAGAAACCTATAAAAGAAGCTGTTTATGTTAGCCCCATTATACAGATGGGAAAACTAAGACTGAGATGAAATGATTTGTAAAGGGTTACATGGCTAGTAAACTATTGGATTTGAACTCAATTTTCTTGAGCCTGAGTCTTGGGCTCTATCAACTATGTCACTTCGCTGCCTAGTATGAAAGTAAGTGATAACAGAATATGTGAAAATAGGATCCTCCTTGTAGTATTGTGTCATTAACTGTGTGTACTTGGTAGATATCATGGCCTGAAGTTGGGAGATGTAGAGCAAAAATTAGTGGACTTGGGTCAAAAGACAGGGGTTTGAGAGCTGGCTCTCTCACTTATTATGTACCTTAGGAAAGCCATTTCCAAGGTGGCTAGGTTGGTAGAGGAGGATTGAGTTCAAATCCTACCTCAGACATTTAACACAAAACTAGCTGTGTGACCTTGGGCTAGTCACTTAACCCCAATTGCCCTACCTTCCCCCCTCTAAAAAGCCAACAAAAAAAAGGAAAGCCATTTCTTCTCTCTGAGCCTCAGATTCTCCTTTTGTAAATGGCAGAGGGAGATCAGTGGCTTGGATTAGATTACTTCTCAGAAGAGGGAGCTAGCTCTGACCGACTTTACAATTTGTTAAATTTTTTTTTATCAAATGCTTTATTAACTTCTAGTTTACATTGTTCATTTCCACAAGATTTTGAGTTACAAATTTTCTCCCTGTTTTTCCCCTAACCACTACCCCAAAATAGTAATCCCACTGGATATCCCCTCCTTCAATCTGCTCTCTCTCATGTCTTCTCCTATACCCCCTCCAACTTTCCAGTAGGGCACAGTGGATCTCTATGACCCCAGTGCCTGTATATCTTATTTTCCCAGATATATGTAAAATAATATATAATAGTATATATACATATATATTAAACATTTGATTTAAAAACTTTGAATTCCAGATTCATTTCCTTCCTCCTTTGTCACCCACCCTTACTGGGAGGATAAGCAATTCAATATAGGTTGTACATATGCAAAACATTTCCATGGTGGATATATTGTAAAAGACTGACTATATTTCCCTCTTTCCTATCCCACCTCCCACTTGTTCTATTCTCTACTTTGATCCTGTCCCTTTTCAAAAGTGGGTGCTTCCAACTTCCCTCCCCCCAAGCCTGCCCTCCCTTCCATTATGCCCCATCTCATCCTCTTCCCCCCTACTCTCTTGTAGGGTAAGATATCCTATTTAGTGTGTTTGTCATTCCCTCCCTAAGCCAAATTCAATGAGAATAAGGTTAACCCATTCCCTTTTGACTTACTGTTCTTCCCCTCCATTGTGACACTTTTCCCTTGCCTCCTCTTCTTTTTTTAAATTTGCTTTTTATTTTTTTTGCCTTTTGGAGGACAATTTGGGGTTAAGTGACTTGCCCAAGGTCACATGGCTAGTTTTTGTGTTAAGTGTCTGAGGCTGGATTTGAACTCAGATCCTCCTGACTCCAGGGCTGGTGCTCTATTTACTGCACCACCTAGCTGCCACCCTCCCTTTCCTCTTCTATATGAGATAGTTTACTTCAATTTGTCTCTCCCCATCTCCTTTCATTATATTCCTCTTACCTCTTAATTTCACCTTTTAAGTATCATCCCTTCCCAATTAAACTGGTCTTGTGCCCTCTATCTATGTATACCTGTACTCATATATACATACATTCAAATATGTATTCATATGCCCATATACCCTCCTATGTACACATATATGTATGTGAGTGTGTATACACACACACACACACACATTTCTATTCCCTTCAGTTATTCTCATACTGAGAAAAGTTTCATAAGCTACAATTATCATTTTTCCATGTAGGAATGTAAATAGTTCAACTCTGACAAGTTCCTTATGATTTCTTTTCCCTATTTACCTTCTCATGCTTCTCTTGCTCCTTGTATCTGGATGTCAAATTTTCTATTCAATTCTGGTTTTTTCATCATGAATACTTGAAAGTCCTCTATTCCACTGAATGACCACATTTCCCCCTGAGATATGATACTCAGTTTTGCTGGGTAGGTGATTCTTGGTTTTAATCCCAGCTCCTTTGACTCCCAGAATATCATATTCCAAGTCCTTTAATACCTCAGTGTAGAAGCTGCCAGATCCTGTGTTATCCTGATTGTGTTCCCACAATATTGAAATTGGTTCTTCCTGGCTGCTTGTAATATTCTCTCCTTGATCTGGGAATTCTGGAACTTGGCTATAATATCCCTAGGAGTTTTCTTATGGGGATCTTTTCCAGGAGGTGATCAGTGGATTCTTTCAACCTCTATTTTGCCCTCTGGTTCTAAAACATCAGGGCAATTTTCCTTGAGAATTTCTTGGAAGATGAAATCTAGGTTCTTTTTTTGATATTGGCTTTCATATAGTCGAATAATTTTAAAATTATCTCTCCCGCATTTATGTTCCAGGTCAGTGGTTTTTCCAATGAAATATTTCACATTGCCTTCTATTTTTTCATTTGTTTGGATCTGTTTAATAGTATCTTGATTTCTCCTATAGTCACTTGCTTCCATTTGCTCCAGTCTAATTCTGAAGGAATTATTCTCTTCAATGAGCTTTTGAGATTCTTCTTCCATCTGGCAAATTTGGCTTTTTAAGGCATTCTTCTCCTATTGGCTTTTTGAGCCTCTTTTGTCATTTGAGTTAGTCTATTTTTTAAGTTGTTATTTTCTTCAATTAGGTTGTTGACTCTTTTTTCATGATTTTCTTGTATAATTCTCATTTCTCTTCCCATTTTTTCTTCCACTTCACTTATTTGGTTTTCAAAATCCTTTCTAAGCTCCTCTATGGCCTGCAACGTATTCATATTTTTCTTGGAAGCTTTTGATGCAGGAGTCCTGACTTCACTGTCTTCCTCCTGTTCCATGCTTTGATACTTTTTGTCCCCAGTAGGAGTCTAATGTTGGATTCCTCTGTTTGCTTTGCTTCCCTCATTTGCTCATGTTGGCCACTCAATTACTTGACTTTTTGGCTTTTTGCCACAGTAGGACTCTGCTACCAGATAGGGGAGCTTCATAACAAATGCTGGGATTTTCTCACCTGCTGAAGGTATTAGTTGGGTGCCCTCAGACTGGTCGCTTGGTCCTTGTACAGTCTGCAGGCCAGGAGCTGAAGCTGCCATGTGGTGGAGGCCAGCCTGGCACCTCAGCACCTTCTCCCTCCAGGGAATAAAGGCCAACCACACTCCCAACTACTGGATCCCAAAGTCCGTACTGCACTGACCTCTCACTTTGTCATTACCCTCTATGGGTTGATAATTCTGGATGCTGCCAGACCTGTTGGTGATCTGAAGTCCCTCCAGATGGCAGGTATTCAGGCCCACCCTAGGGCTAAAACCTCAGCCTCCAGTGGGGCTGGTGTAGGCTCCCAGACCACTTTGCTGGCTGCTCCCTGGTGGCCTGCTGGGCTGTCCTCAGAAGGAGGTTAACTTCTCTGTGTCATTTTGTGGGTTCTGTAGCTCCAAAGTTTGTTCAGAGTCACCTTTTACATGAATTAGAGGAGGTGGGAGCCAGAGCCTAGTGGAAGTCCTTTTTCTACTCCACCATATTTACTCCACCCCCGATTTGTTAAATTTTTAAGGCGAGCATTTACACCTTAGAGTTGGCAACCCACAAACCAGGATTTAGGGTATTGTTTTTCTGATTTTTCTAGACTTAAGTGATGGGAAAAATCTTAATAAAACAGATTAAATTTAAAAGTGTGTCCTGCTTTTCAAAAAGCTGGTTATTAAACATTTACCAACATTTCTCTGCTTCTAAGATTCCTTTTGTGTCTAGAATTCTGTGATTCTGTGACTCTGGTAATGACTCTGGATGTTAGCTCCTCTTCTTAAAATGGGAACACAGACCATTATATAATCAGAAGATAGGCTATTCATGTTGTTGTTATTATTGTTGTTCCTGTCCTTTTCCAGTTGTGTCTGACTCTTTGTGACTCCATTTGGGGTTTTCTTGACAAAGATACTGGAGTGGTTGGCCATTTCCTTCCCCAGCTCATTTTACAGATGAGGAAACCAAGACAAATAGGGTTAAGTGACTTGCCCAGGGTCACACAGCTAGTAAGAGTCTGAGGCTAGATTTGAATTCAGGGTGAAGAGTCTTCCTAACTCCAGACCTGGAAGTCTATCTACTGTACTACCTAGCTGCTCAGAATATTCATAGAGCAACAATTTAAAATGGTAGAAATGAAATAAAATAACCAACAAGCATTTATTAAGCACCTATTATGTGTCAGAAATCACATTAATTGCTGAGAGACAAAACCAAAACACTCTTTGCCCTTAAAAAATTACATTTTAATGCAGGAGACATTTATTGTAAATACATAGATTCTATAAAAAATGAAGACAAGGTTTTTGGAGGGAAGCCTGGGAAAACTGGGGCAAGGTAGAGGGTGGAGGTGGGGTCAGAAAGGGTTTCATGTAAAAAGCAATCCTGAATCAGGATATCTAAGAAGTGGACATGAGGGAGAAGTGGCTTCTAGGAGGAAACGGAGATACAGATTGATAGTAAAGAGAAAGATGACTTAATATACTGAGCAGCTAGGTGGCTCAGTGAATAGAATACCCTGTTTGAAGTCAGGAAGACTCATCTTCCTGAGTTCAAATCTAGCTGGGCAAGGCACTTAACCCTGTTTATCTTAGTTTCCTCTTCTATAAAATGAGCTAGAGAAGGAAATGGCAAACTACACCATTATCTTTGCTAGGAAAACCTCAAATGGTGTAATGAAATGTCTAATATGATTGAACAACAACAACCACAAATGGCTTAGTGTCCTATCTAGTGCCTAATCAGAGAGTCAAAGGAACATGGGTTTAAATTTAGAAGTGATTTAAGAAAACATCTCAGTTTACAGGAATGGAAACTGAGGCCCAGGGGCCTGAATAATAATTGCTATTTATTTAATGTTTTTCTCTTTGCAAAAGAATTTGTATATAGTATGTTACCAGATCTGCACAAAACCTGTTAGTTTGTTATGCCATGTTTGCAGATAAGGAGTAGGTAAGTGCCTGGACCATAGGTTATGGGGCTAGTCAGTGTTGGAGGCAGGACATAAACCTCTTCAATCTTGACTCCAAGCTTGGTGCTTTTTTTCTGTTCTACACTATATCAAGTGAAGCAGCTTGGCAGGTAGTCTCCAGGGGAGGGCTCAAGGGATCTATGTGGCCTGATCCTTTTTTTTTTTTTTTTAAACATTTTGTACTGGCAAATTTAGAAGTTGACAAGCTGGGAAGGATGGATGGCACACTGGCTGACAGTGACAGGATTCCCAAAGATCTTAGAGGCCTAGAGAACTGAACTAGAACTAATTGGATTCCCTGGAATGCTCTCTGTCCCTCATCTCCAGCTTCCTTTGAGAATTAACTTTTGCAGGATTACAGCTTCTATACGAGGCTGTTCTCTCTCTCTCTCTCTCTCTCTCTCTCTTTCTTTCTATCTCTCTCTCCCTCTCTCTCTCTCACCCCCTCCCCTGCCCTGTTCTCTCTTTTTCTTTTTTGGAGGGGAGAAGGCAGGGCAATTGGGGTTAAGTGACTTGCCCAAGGTCACGTGGCTAGTAAGTGTCTGAGGTCATATTTGAATTCCGGTCCTCCTGACCCCAGGGCTGGTACTCTATTCACTGCAGCCACCTAGCCTCCCCCAGGCTGCTCTCTTTCCGTTGCCGCTGCCCTCCTCCAAGCTCCTGGTGCCTTCTCTGAGAGTTCTACTCACCTACTCCACATAGCTGTCTGTGTATTATTTCTCCCAATAGACTGTGAGCTTCTTGAGGAAAGAGATTTTTTCCCCCTTTTTTTGCATCCCCAGCACTTAGCACAGGGTCTGACACAAAGTAGGTGCTTAATAAATGCTGGTTTCTCTTTGTATCCCCACTGCTTAGCACAGTGCCTGGCTCATAGGAAACCCTTAAGTGTTTGTTGAATGACTATCTGACAATAAGGATGAACATCAGATTTTATACTTGGTTTCCAGAAATACACTTCACAAATACAGGATAAGGGAGGCATGGTTAGATAGCAGTTGTTAAGGTCTTGAGGTTTTAGTTGCCTCCAAGATCTATATGGGGCAGCTAGAGGGCACAGGGGATAGAGCAGTGGGCTTAGAATCAGGAAGACTCATTTTTCTGAGTTTAAATCTGGCCTCAGACACTTTCTAGCTATGACCCTGGGCAAATCACTTACCCTTATTTGCCTCAGTTTCCTCATTTATCAGATAAGCTGGAGAAGAAAATGGCAAACCACTCCAGTATCTTTGATAAGAAAACCCCAAATGGGGTCATGAAGAGTTGGACATGACTGAAAAATTACTGAACAAGATCATATAAGTCAGTAGTATGATGTGGCATCCAAAAAGGCTAATGTAATCTTGATCTATATTAAAAGGGGTATCGGGAATGTGATAATAGGAACAGGTAAATATTTTTACTCTTGCCCTGGTCAGGCCACATCTGGAGGATTATGTTCTGTTTTGGAAGCCATGGTCTGAGAAGAACATTCACAAAATGAAGCATGTCCAGATGGCCACTAGACAGGGAAGGGTTGAATGAAAGCTGCTTGGAGGAAGAAGGGATATTTAACTTGGGGAAGAGAAGACCAGGGGCAGAGTGGGAGACATGATGGCTGTGTTCAGGTATTTGAGAAGCCACCACGAGGAAGAGAGATTTGATATTTTTTTCTGATTGGCCCAGGAATAATAATAGTCAGAAGCAAGAAGCAGCAGAGAGGCAAATTTAAGTTTGATAACCAGAAAGACTTTCTAACAATTAGAGAAATCCAAAAATGAAATGACATGTCTCAGGAGGTGGTATGTTTCCCTCCATTAGAGGTCTTTAAACAGACTTGCTGAGTATACGGACAAGGATTTCTTTTGGGTATAAGTTTAGGCTAGACAGCCACTGAGGTCCTTTCCAATTCTAAAAATTCTGTACTTCTGTGACTTGACAAATGTCAATCAGTCGATAACTCACTTGTAAATTGTAAATTGGATTTAAGTGAGGCGGTCTCCACAGCCTTGCTCTCCCTTCCAGAGTTATCAGAGACTGGTGGCAAGACTGAAGTCCAGATAACTGGTGATGGCTCTGGATAGAGAGGATGCCTTGACTGCCTCGCTATCAAACTGGGCTCTGAGCTCCCCATGGCACCCGTTTATGTCAACTTCATGACTGTCAGAAAACATTATTCTCATCTGCTCATTCCATCAAAGAAATCTTTACATGCTTGGGGTAGACATCCCCCTATATCACTGACAGGTTTGAGGCCTATTGGTTAACCTTAACCTGGTTTAACTCATCTAGCAAGATGATTTTAGCAGGGTGTGGCTGCTGCACATGCTAGTTTCTTGGAGCCACAGGTGAGGGTTGAGTGAAAGGTGGACACCAAAGGTAGATGACCAGCTCTGAAAAGGGCTCAGCAGTCCTCTAGTCCTTCTCGAACACCCCATACACCCCGCCAGGTGCCAGGCATGCTGGCAGGTAGGACGCTTTTCCGAAAGTGTCATGGATCAGTAGAACCTACTCAGAACATAGCTTAGTAAGTAATTAATTGCCTTTGGCATGTATGGCTTTGGTTATAGTGTATAGGAGACAACAGAAGCAGGAAGAACAGGAATACATTGAAGAGTGATTTGACTAATCCTTTTGCTGAAAAGTAAAAGTTTTAGATAAAATTCTGACTGCTGATTTTTATAAGGAAGTGTCAATTCTCCTTAGGAGAACACTGATTTTTCAGAGAAGGTGGAAAACATTTTGGGACATCCTCTGTTTTGTTTCTCCTCTCCTTTTTAACCTTCTTATTCCTCCTTTGTGCCCCCTTAGTGGAGTGAGGAGGGAAGAGAGAAGGGATAAATAAACCTTCCAATCCTCTTTTCCCACTTAAGCCTTGGGTAGAAGTGTGCTCTATAGAACTATAACTAAGAGGGAGATGAATGGTGCTTTGCTGTAAGGATGCTGACATGGGGGGTGTGTGTGTGGTTTTTTGGGGGATATTTCCTCTATATCCTCATTCCTCATTAATCTCTTGTGGCATTTTACTGGTTACCACCCCCATGGCCTTGCATTTTTCTCCTGGAGTTACCCCACAGTCCTGTTGGACTAAGGAGGTGAGGACTCCACTCTGAGAAACAGGCTAAGCTTTTCCTTTGGGAGGGTCCTTAGTGGTGCTGCTCCCAGAGGTGTGCTGGAGCTGGTGCTAACGAACTTTCCAGGGCCATTTGTTAACTTGTCAGTGTGAGCATTCACACCTCAGAAATCAGCAAATGTTACAAAGCAGGGTTTGTTTTGTTATTTTTGTTGATTGTCTAGACTTAAGAAAGTGTTAATAATGAAGATTAAACTTTAAGGTATGTAATGCATTTTATTTTATTTTTTTTCTGAGAGCCTGGGTTGTTAAATGGTTTGTCAGAACATCCCTGACTCCCTCCTTTCTCCCTTCCACTCACCCCAATGAGTCTGCCCCATAATTCCAGCTAGTCACTGTTCAGATTCTCTAGGCTTTATGTCTTCATACCTGAGGGTGGGGGGCTGTCTGTGCAGTTGAGAAAGGGCAGGGGAAGGATGGCCTTAGAATAACCTGAGTTTCAAGAGAAACAAAACAAAACAAAATATTGAAGAACATGAGAAGAAGAATTCAGGTTCAGGTAAAGTGCAAAGAAGAATTCCTAAGGCGTGATGGTTGTGAAATATTGACCTGGTTTCTATCAGAGATTGTGGAATATCTTGTTCTTTGCTTATCTTTAATAACAGGATAGAATTTCAACTGCCTGTCATGGTTTGTGTATTTCTGCCCAAAGGCAGGGGGATGCCCAAGATAATCTTCAGAGATACCTTACTCTCTGACAAACCTCTCTGAGTGCATGTGATTTGCACTAGAGGGAGATTTAACAAAAGTTTTAGTAAGCTGCACTGGAAGGGACCCCACCTCCAATTGCTGCCTGCTTGTTTCATGAATTAATTGGCCCAACCAACTGTTGTTTTTGCTCATTCTTTTTCACTTAAAGAGCTGATGCAATTCCCTTGACTCACATCAGTACTTGCCCACAGATAGTAGGGGTGGTCCCAAGAGTCTGGAGAGGCTTCTCCAGCCCCAAGACCCTTATGTTCTTAGAAGTCCAAAAATAATCCTATAAAGAGATGATTTAGTCAGGGCTGTGGGGCATTGGCATGAATAGACTTATGGTGCATATTTTAAAAGGAGTTTCTGGGGAAATTACTTCTATCTTTACCAGAGTGTGAAGTTGGAACAAAGCTGTTTGTTTTTTAAGTGACAGAAAGTGGTGTTGAAGTTGCTATCATTGTGATTCCAGTCACATACCTTTTTGGCACTTTTGGATTGTCTCTTTGAATTGTATTGCAAAGGAGTGGATCTTATGTGTGGTCAGTTTATGTGAAATTAACTTGTATTATGGTAGTTGGTGATTTTAGGGTTTTACCTTTCATTGGTGTTGACTTGGTTGGGGGGGTGGTTGGGGTTGCTGCAGATCAGAGAAGAGTGTGCAATGTATGTTGAGTGTCTATGGCAGTGATGGGCACTAAACAAAACAATCCACCATTATAGATGCTTGACTTCTTATTTCTCTGTTGTCCAGTCCATCTACTATATATAATTATCAGAATCATTATCATCATTTTCTTCCTCCTTCTCTTCTTTTTCTTCTTCTTCCCCTTCTTCTTCTCCTTTCCTCCTCCTCCTCCTTCTCCTCCTCTTCCTCTTTCCATTCCTCCTCCTTCTCTTTCTCCTTCTTCTTCTTCCCTAGGTTAGATGTGCAGTGCCCACTCATGCGTCTGAATCTTTGATGTGCTATTTCCATTCTGACCCACTTCATCCTTCCTTAGTCAGTTTGGCGCTCCCCTTTCACCCTTTTGTCATGCTCACCATATTGGTATCAGGCTTAGAGCAGACATCCAATCAGCTTTAGCTCTACTGAAGCTCAGAACTGAGCTCAAGCAATCCACTATCCTCAGACTCCACAGTGTCAGGGAATACAGGTGTGTACCACCATGCCTGGCAATAATAACCTTTCTAAAGAACCAGGCTAACCATGTCATTCCCCTGCTCAAGAATCTTTAGTAGTTCCTTATTACCTCTAGGATAACATAAGACTCCTTAGCTTGGCATTTAAAATCCTTTACAACCTAGCTCCATTCTTCCTTTCCAGAGATTTCACATTCTCCACCTTCCTCATTTTATATTCTAACCAAACTATCCTACTTCCTGTTCCTTGAACTTAACAACAATATCTTCTTGCCTCCATGGGTTAGCACAGGCTGTGCCACATGCCTAGAATGTGCTCACTCTTTCCTCACTTCTGACTCTTACAAGTTTTGGAAGCCTTAAGAGCTCTGCTCATGGGCCACCATCTACTGGAAGCCTTTCCTAACCCCCCAAGTTAATAGCACTCTCTCAATCCTAAAAGGATCATGCAGATAGGTATCTGCTGATATGTTATATTCTCACTGTAGTATACAAGGCTCTTGGGGGACCATTTTCCATTTTATTTTTGTGTCCTGAGGGCCTTGTACCTTGCAAAGGCTTACTATATACTTGCTGGATTGGCTACATTCTTTATCATTGTAGAGTTTTCATGACCCACACATTATATTCCTCTATGTACATTCAAATTCAAATTCAACTAACATTTATCAAGTTCTTAACATGAATGAGGCGCTAATCTAAATACTGAATATACAAAACTTAAAAAAATGACCATACATGCCCTTAAGGAGCTTATATTTAAAGGATAAGGGGTAAAAAGGATATGATGTGTAAACAGATACTCACATAATACCCTTTGGACTTATACACTGTCCACTTTTTATACTTTTCTTTTAGTTTTCTGTTTTGTTGTTTTTATTACATGGTGCCTCACTCAGTTTCAAGAAGATACCAAAGGAAGATAAATTGCCAGTTCATGGGGAAACAGTCATTAGCAATTGTATAAATCATTATAGAAAAAAAGTTACTCAAGAAACTCCCAAATCTTCTTCAGGTAGAAAACCAACTAGAGTGTAAGACAGGCAATATAAAATCACACAGTATAGGTCACATCTATCAATATTTTGGAGAGAAAAGAAATCAGAAGACCATGAAATATGTCATAACCTCTTCTGCCCATAGTCTGGCAGCAAATGGACTGTGCAAATATGTCTGTTTCTTTTGGAAGTGATTTTAAGGTCTCATCTGCTTTATTTTGTGGGCCTATTTTTGGTGGCTTCAATTCTGTGTGTTGAGGTGCATTTGGTCATTAATTATTAATGATAATATCAGGACCGATGGGATTTAGAAGCCAGTAACCTAAAGACGGTCTTCCTGTCAGATAAGCTTATCAGCTTTCCTGTCAGATGGCTTCCCCTTGGCAAATATTGCCTTTGTTTTCCTGACAATTTCTACTGAATTGGAAGGGACAGCTCTTTTCAGTGCCATCTTCCATCTGCAGAGAAAAAGTACCATCATTTGGAAAATTAGACAAAGAGTCAGATAACTAGTATCTTTAGAAATAACTTGGGGGGCGGAGTCAAGATGGCAGATTAGTAGCACAAACTTGGCATGAGCTCCCATTCCAATCACTTCCAATACGTGTAAAAAAGTGACTCTAAACAAACTTTAGAGCTACAGAACCCACAAAGTGACAGAGAGAAACAAATTTCCTGCTGAAGGCAACCAGCAGGCTGACAGGAAGGGTCTATCACACTAAGCTGGGAGCTGAGCACAATCCCACCTGAGCCCCATGGTTCCAGCCCCAGGGTGGCCTCAACCAGCGGCGGCCAGAGCAGACTTCAGGAGAGTGAATCACCAGCAACTGTGGAGGTTTCCAGACTTTTCAACCTATAAACACCAAAGACAAAGTAAAAGGTCGGTGTGGAACTTGGGGCGGGGGGCAAAGAGCATGGTCTGGCCCCTGCCCCCATGTTGAGAAGCTGGGGAGGCATGGCAGCTATGCAGCCACCTCAGCATGGCTGCCTCAGGAGCTCCTGACCTGCAGATTGTAGGGGGACCAAGTAACCACTCAGAGGGTAATTGATTTTGCTTTAACCTGTTTGGATCTGAATCACAGTCTTGGATGGTGGTCCTGGGGTGTGTGGCCAGTGATCCAGAGCTTGCGGGGGCTGTAGAGAGGGCACCCTCCTAATAGCTCTGGCAGCTACAAAAACCCCAGCAATTTGGGACGTAGCTCTCTCCATTCTGGAAGCAGAGTTCTACCATGACAAAGAGCTCAAACATCAAGTAATTGACTGGCAATATGAGCAAGCCAAGGAAGCATAAACAGACCATAGAATCATTTTTGAGGGACAAAAAGGATCAAGGCATGGGGCGGGAGGAATATAGTGAAGTCAGAACTCTTACATCAAAAGCCTCTAAGAAAAATATGAATTGATTATAGGCCATTGAGGAGCTCAAAAAGGATTTGAAAATCAAATAAGAGAAGTAGAGGAAAAATTGGGAAGAGAAATGATTATGATGCAAGAAAATCAGGAAAATCAAGTCAACAGCCTGCTAAAGGAGACCCAAAAATACACTGAAGAAAATAACACCTTAAAAATAGACTAACTCAAATGGCAAAAGAGGCCCAAAAAGCCAGTGAGAAAAAGAATGCCTTAAAAAGCCAAATTGCCCAGATGGAAAAGGAATTTCAAAAACTCACTGAAGATAATAACTTCTTCAAAATTAATTGGATCAATTGGAAGCTAATGACTTTATTAGAAATCAAGATAATATAAAACAGATCCAAACAAATGAAAAAAATAGAAGGGAATGTGAAACATTTCATTGGAAAAACCACTGACCTGGTAAATAGATCCAGGAGAGATAACTTAAAATTATTGGACTACCGGAAAGTCGTGATCAAAAAAAGAGCCTTGGGGTGGCTAGGTGGCGCAGTGAGTAGAGCTGATTGGGCAAGTTACTTAACCCCAGTTGCCCTCCAAAAAGCAAAAAAAAAAAGAGCCTAGACACCATCTTTCAAGAAATTATCAAGCAAAATTGCCCTGATATTCTAGAACCAGAGAGCAAAATATAAATTGAAGGAATTCACCAAGGGAGAGAATGACATACATACAAAATGGGATATCTCACCCTGCAGGAGAATAGAGGGAAGGGGGATGAGAGGGGGGATGATGGAGGGGAGAGCATTCTGTGGGGAGGGGAGGTTGGAAGTACCCACTATGGAAGAGGGATAGGATCAAAGTAGGGAATGGTCCTGGTGGGGGGTGGGATGGGTGGGAGGGAAATATAAGCAGTCTTTTACAATATATCTACTATGGTAGTGTTTTGCATAGCTATACACGTACAACACATACTGAATTGCTTATCTTCCCAGAGGGAGTGGGTGACAAGGGAGGAAGGGAATGGATCTGAAATTCAAAGTTTTAAAATTAAATGTTTCAAATATGTATAAATACTATTATTAATACTATTTTGCATGTAATTGGGAGATAAGATGTGCAGGCATTGGGGCACAGAGATTCACCTTACCCTAATGGAAAAGTCAAAGGGGGTATGGGAGAAGATATGGGAGAGAGCAGATTGGAAGAAGCAATATCTTGTGGGACTGCTAGTCTGGGGTGGTGGGTAGGGGAAAATGAGGAAAAAATTGTAACTCAAAATTTGGCGGAAATGAATGATGTAAACCAGAAGTTAATAAAACATTTTTAAAAAAATGAAAGAATTTACCAATTGCCTCTTGAAAAAAGATTCCAAAAAGGACTCCTATAGCCAAATTCCAGAGTTCTCAGGTCAAGGAGAAAATACTGCAAGCAGTCAGGAAGAAACAATTTGAGTATTATGGAAACACATTCAGGATAAAACAAGACCTAGCAGCTTCTACAGTAAGGGATTGAAGGGCTTGGAATATGATATTCCCAGAGGTCAAAGATGCTAAGGACTAAAACCAAGAATCACCAACCCGGCAAAATTGAGTGTTATGTTACAGGGGAAAATATGGTCATTCAATGAAATAAAGGATTTTCAAGCATTCTTGATGAAAACATAGAACTGAACAGAAAATTTGACTTTCAGATACAAGAAGCAAGAGAAGCATGAGAAGGTAAACAGGAAAAAGAAATCATAAGGAACTTATTAAAATTGAACTATTTACATTCCTACATGGAAAAATGATAATTGTAACTCATAAGAATTTTCTCAGTATGAGGATAGTTGAAGGGAATATATATATATGTATATATGTATACATACATATATATGTATATATAGGAGGGTATATGTGTATATACATATATGTGAGTGTGGGCATATGTATGTTCATGTATACATAGACAGAGGGCACAGGATGAGTTGAATATGAAGGGATGATATCTAAAAAATAAAATTAAGAGGTGAGAGAGGAATTTATTGGGAGAAGGAGAAAGGGAGAGATAGATTAGGGCAAATTATCTCATATAAAAGAGTCAAGAGAAAACTGTTACAATGGAGGGGAAGAGCAGAGAGATGAAAAGGAATGGGACAACCTTATTCCCATTGAATTTGGCTTAAGGAGGGAATAACATACACACTCAATTGGGTATCTTACCCTACAGGAAAATAGGGGGGGTAGGAGATAAAGAGGGGGGATGATAGAAGGGAGGGCAGATTGTGGGAGAGGGTAGTTAGAAGTAAACATTTTTGAAAAGGGATAGGGTTAAGGGAGAAAATAGAATAAGTGGGAGGGGGCAGGATAGGATGGAGGGAAATATAGTTAATCTTTCATGATAGAACTACTATGGAAATGATTTGGGTAACTATATATGTACAACCTATATTGAATTGCTTATCTTCCCAGTGGGGGCAGGTGAGGAGGGAAGAAGTAAAAAATCTGGAACTCAAAGTTTTCAAAATAAATGTTTAAAGAAAAATTTGTTTTTTACATGCAACTTGGAAATAAGATATACAGGCACTGGGGTATAGAAATCCATCTTGCCCTACTAGAAAGTTAGAGGGGGTCATGAGGGAGGATATAAGAGAGAGCAGATCATGGGAAGGGATATTCTGTAGGCTTGCTATTTTGTGGTGGGAGTAAAGACGGGGGAACAAAAGTGTGACTCAAAATCTTGTGGAAATGAATGTTGAAAACTAAAACTAAATAAATAAATAAATGCTTTGAAAAATGAAAAAAAGAAATAATGAATATGTAAATGAGAGGGTCTTGGTTTCATCATCTATAAAATGAAGGGGTTGACCTAGAGGATTTCAGAGGGCTTTTCCATAGCCAACATTTAGAACATATAGGATTCCAGAAATCTTTTTGCTATGGGTGGTTAGCTATTCTGATCCCATCAATTCCCTCAAACCCTGTAAAGGAAATGCAAATTTAAAGATCTTCCCTGCCCCTAGGCCCTTTGATTGGCTTAAGAGACTCTGAGAACCTTCCTTGATTTGAAAATATACTGTGCCCCCTAATAGGCTGAATGTGGTCACATGGAGCTGTGGCAGGAGGCTTGGTTTTCAGGAATGCCCACACCTTGTTGCTTTGTGATTGGACAGTGGGTCAAGAGGGCTGTGACATTCTCTGAGCCAGGAAAAGGCTATATAATTCCTGATGTGAGGCTTTGGTTTGGGGCTCACTTTGAGAAGTGTTGTGTGACTTGACCAGGTGAGACTCTGGGAAGCCATTGAAACCCCGCCCCCCCTTCCCCAGCTTTGAAAACCCAGATGTTGATGCTTCCCTCTCTGGTAACTGTGATTTGGTATTGATGTAATGATCAGACAGTTTGGAAGCCTGTCTGCTTGATCTGTTTGTTTCTCTGTCTTGTAAGTTCTGTCTGTATACTTTGAAGTTCAGGGTGCTGACCTTTTTCCCCTGAACTAGGTAAATGATATGTTTGATTGATTAAAGTAAGCTTGTTAACCCATTTTGAGTTGCTTTCCTTTAGAAAAGCAGATCTAAGAACCTGTGTTGGCAGCCACCCTGGGGATATTGGGGTGCTTGCTGCTACAAACACATACTGCATGATTCCAGGCAAATCTCTTAATGTTTTTGCCTCAGTTTCTTCATCTATATTATGGGGGAATGGAGGATTGGTTCTCCAGTTCCTACTAGCTCTAAATCTATGTTCCTAAGATTCATCCTTTATACTTGTTCACATGGCAATTAAAATGCTTGAAGTAGCTAATAGTTAGAATGATAAATATCTCTTTTAGGGAATTATCTCAAAGTTGAAAATCTCTCCCTTTTTGCTACCAGACATCACTGTCTCCACATGAATGGCTGAAACCACACAGGTCCCTTATGTTCCCTGCTTCCAGCTGTCTCCTGGGAAGTGAAGTACCTACAGATTTCTAAACATCCTGACATACCACAAATTGTGGCAACCTTCCAGGCTAAACAAGAGGCCTTCTGAAAGATAAATACAGACCTCTTTGCTTGACAGATGTGTGTAAGAACACAAATTTGCACAGGAGAGGTGAGATAACCTTGGCTAATCAGTTAGAATCTAGGAGTTCTAGGTCATGACTGAAGAATGTGGAACAATCAGGTTTATTCAGACCTATTCTTCCCATTTGCCTTAAAGAATATTTTTATTCTGTGCCTTTTTGCTTATTTTTTTATTCTAGTCCAGTTTGTCATGTGTTCAATTCATGTTATTACCACTAAGGTCTAGAGTGGGCAGGACCTCAAAGGAACTCAGATATTTGAAACATTTTTTTCATTTTGGATCTCGTATTTTACTAGCTGTTAGAAAAAGGAGGAAGGAGGGGAGACCTAATTATTGTTAGCCCATTTTAATCCAAATAACAAATAGCTTTTTTCCCTCCTGAATGGGTAAAGGATTATTTTTTAAAAGCCAGTTTTGTTTTTATACAAACACATATGTATATGTGTGTGTGTGTGTGTGTATATGTGTGTACATATACACACATATCCATTTTAAAAATCAATGGATCAGAAACTTGAATTTCACCAACAAATACTATGAGAGTTGAAGGCTAGCATTTTTCCAGTAGATACGGCCCACACAAGATCTGAACTGCGGAACATTAACCAGGAACTAAATCCTGATCTGACTTGGCAGGATAAGAGGGCTGTGAGATCATATCAAGCAGACTACAGAATCAGCTCAGGGTGCGTACAGCTAAATCCAGAAATCTAAGTGTGGCATGGAACTGATCCAGCAATTGCTGTAGATTGAGTGACATCTTTTTTTGTGAGGTCAAGTGGTTGCCCTTTTGGTATTTGATGACAAAGACTATGTCTAAACAGCAGTAAGTAGTCCAAGAGACTGGAAGAAAGATTGCTTAGTGGGATCAGGTGACAATCCTGCATGTGCTACAAGACCTGAGCATGACAAGAAACTTTGCTGGTGACCTGCAATAAGGAAGCTGGGATTTGGAAAATAGCTGAAATGGAATTGTTTCCAATACAGCCACCTAAATGTAGACTTAGTCTCTTAATAACTCTCTTCTGGGCTCTAGAAGTCACTTGAATCAGTCAAAGCCTTCTTACTTCTCAGATAACATTACTACCTCTTTAATCTTGGGCAAATCAACTTAACCTCCTAGGTCCTTTGTTTCTTTATTTGAAAAATGAGGATGTTGTTTTGCATGGGCTTTGAAGTTCCTCCTAATTCTAGTTTCACTATCCTTGGATCTTATGATCTTTATCTCCAGGAAATATTCCTCATTTTGATCAATTAAGAGGGCCAGTACATATTCTTCAGTGAATGGGTTATGAGTTTGTCCATATAGGTTGATTGAATGACATAATGAATGATAAAGCATATTAAACATTTTATATGTGCCAGGCACTGCAGAAAGCAAGGGCAGGGGGGATGAAATACAAGCAAGATCATTCATGTCCTCAGTGAGCTTACATTCTAATTGGAGAAGATAGTGGTCAGAAAGTGATATTTCTACATCCATTCTTTGTGAAGTCAAGAAGTGCTTTGGGGGCACCTAGGTGGTGCAGTGAATAGAGCACTGGCCCTGGAGTCAGGAGGACCTGAGTTCAAATCTGGCCTCAGGCACAACCCCAATTGCCCTCCAAAAAAAAAAGTGCTTGGAGGTCTAGATCTGGACAAAGTTGGATGGAAGTTCACCTATCAGAGCCCAGGGTCCTCAGAAGGTGGATTCCTGATATGAGGGGGATGAAGAAGACAGTGTGAGTGTTGGTGCCATGATTTGGAAATGACCAGGAAGGTTCCAGTGAAAAGCAAGAAGGAAATCTGCAGAAATAAGAAAAGGTCTGATTTCTACTGGGCATGAAGTAGTTCTGATGCCCAGTAGATGTTCATTAGGGCTGTCCTGTTTGCTAGGAAGAGAGGTTTATCAAATCATTTACAAACAATTTAGATAAACACTGCTTTTGTGTGTCCGTTATAAATGTAGCCCCAAAAGAAACTTGGTTCAGAAATTTAGGAAGGCACTAAAATTAGAAAAGTTATTTTTTAAATTACATTTTATTCCACCTGCAAGCTTTCAGTACTCCTAAAGTGGTCTGATCTAGGGCAAAGTTTGATCATTGTTCTCTTGCTCTGAGTTCCATAAGTTCCTGACTTGGATTTGGGTCTGAGCAAGAGTAGACTGCTCCTGGAATTATCCCCTATCAGGCAACTGGTAAAGCTTTGCTGCCTAGTGACAGCACCCCAGGCTTCTTTTTTGGTTTGGACTTCTTGCCCTGGCTATTCTTCTGCAAGCTCCAGACTGGCTCAGAGTTGGAAGGACTGTCTTGCCCTGATCCTGGGAATGTGACTTTTCTCCGACTTCTCAATCAAGTCTATTGATCTGGTGTGTTTTCTAGGTCTCTTGGGAGCAGTTTTGGAGGAAAGCTAACTGTACTTCTTCCTTAGTTGTTGTCCTTTGTTCTCAAAGAGGACCGAAATGACACCACTGTGCCAGAGTCAAGTTACAGTGTGTCCGACGGTGGCTGATCAGACCAGTATGGGCTCAGAATGCTGTATCACAGGTCAGGCACAAATAGTCCATGTGAACATTGGAGTGAATTCTCTAAATTTGTGCATCTTGTGTTTCTTTTGAGCTGTTTCAATTCTGCTTTGCTCATAGAGCACAGCACCTTCTCTGATGTGGGCATGCCATGCTAAGTGGTCCTGTGCTAGTGTTTCCTGTGTCACACAATCAGTGCCAAAGTTCTTAAGAAAGACTTTGAGAGTGTCCTTGTATCACTTCTTCTGATCACCATGTGAACACTTGCTCTGTGTGAGTTTTCCATAAAATAGTCGTTTTTGGCAAGTGTACATTTTGCATTTGAACAACATGGCTAGCCCATCAGAGTTGTGCTCTCTGAAGCAGAGGTTGAATGCTTGGCAGGTTAGTTCAAGAAAGGACCTCAGGGTCTAGTACCTTATCTTGCCAGGTGATCTTCAGAATCTTCCTAAGACAATTCAAATGCAAGCAATTCAGTTTCCTGGTATGGAACTGGTGAACTGTCCAGTTTTCACAGGCATACAACACTAAGGTCAGCACAATGGCTCTGTAGCCCCTCAGTTTAGTAGTCAGTCTAATACCTCTTCTCTCCCATACTTGCCTTTGGAGCCTCCCAAACACTGAGCTAGCTCTGGCAATGAGTGTGTCAACCTCATTATCAATGTGTATATCCCTGGAAAGTACACTACCAAGGTATGTGAACTTATCCACAGCATTCAAAACTTCTCCATTTGCTGTAACTAATGGTTCCACTTATAGATGGTGTGGTGGTGACTGATGGAGCACCTGTGTTTTCTTGGTGTTAATTGTTAGGTCAAAATTAGCATAAGTAGCAGAGAATTGATCCATACTTTGTTGCCTCTCAGCTTCAGAGGCTGCACTGAGTGCACAATCATCTGCAGAGAAAATCATGCACCAACACTCCCTCCACTTGGGTCTTAGCTTGTAGTCTTTTCAAGTTGAAGAATTTGCCATCAATGAGGTAGCTGACCTTGATGGCATGTTCTTCCTCAATAAAGCTATTGACCATTTACCTCAGGTTGAAGTCAATTCCTCCCCAGATGAAGTTCCAACTGAAGAAGAGGTTTTGAATTCCATTAGGCTCCTTTCATGTGGCAAAGCACCTGGTACTGATTCTGTTTCAGCTGAGATTTATAAGTGGGGGGGGGGGGTCCATTGCTCATACAAAAGATGACTGAAATTTTCTAGGTTATATGGTAAGAGGAGGTTATTCCCCAGGATTTCAAGGATGCCCCCACTGTCCATCTCTATAAAGGTAAAGGACATAGATTGTCCTATGACAATCACTCTCTCAGTTATTGCTGGCAAGATTCTTGCCAGAGTCCCCTTTAATGGACTGATCTTTCACCTGTAAGATGGTCATCTACCTGAGAACCAATGTGGCTTCAGAAAGGGCTAAGAGACAGTTAATAGAGTGTTTGCTGCCCAGCAATTCCAGGAGAAATGCCAAGAGTAGAACAGAGGTTTGTACCCAACATTTGCAGATCTGACCAGGGCCTTTGAAACAGTCAGTCATAAGAGGTTATGGAAAATTATGTCAAAATTTGGTTGCCCAGAGTAGTTCATCAGCATTGTGAGTGAATTTCATGAAGGCAAGCTTGCCTGGGGTCTGGATAATGGACAATGCTCTTGTACTTTCCTAGTCACCAATGGAGTGAAACAAAGCTGTGTACTTGCTCCCATGGTTTTTAGCATGATGGTTTTATCCATGTTGTCAATTGCCTTCAATGAGGACGAACATGGCATCAAGGTCAGCTACCTCATTGATGGTAAATCCTTCAGTTTGAAAAGGCCAAGACCAAAGATGAAGTGTTGGTGCAGGATTTTCTGTATGTGGATGATTGTGCACTCAATACAGCCTCTGAAGCTGAGATGAAACAAAGAATGGATCAAATGTCTTCAACTTGTGCTAATTTTGGCCTAACAATTAACACCAAGAAAAAACAGGTGCTCCATCAGCCATGGTTTCCTACCACACGTAAAAGTTTTCAGTGAAACTTTTTTCCTCATCAAGGTAGCCAAATGCCACTTATGAATGGAATCCTGGGCTTAGAGTCCGGAAGACTTGAGTTCAAATTCTACCTTAGAACTTACTAGTTGTGTGACCACAGGCAAATCACCTAACTTCTATCTTCTTCAGGTTCCTTTTGTAAATTTATAATTTGTAAAAATTTGTATCATTTGACATTCACACCCTGGCCCCATGCTGATTTTGGAATGGTTTCATATTCTTCAACTTTGTGCAAGTTGACCCTGAACCCAAACTGTACAATTCTTTGCCCCTAGAACATGCACCTCCCCCACCATATGTTTGCTCAGGTTCTTTCCTATGATTAGAGCCTTTTCCTTTCTGTCTCTGGGTCTCCTGACCATTCTTTAAAGCCTAACTCAGAAGTTATCCTCTTTAGGCAGTCTTCCCTGAGACCCTTTAGGTCTCAAATATAACATTTTGTTTTATAAATTTCTAAGGGACTTATCTTGTAATATTATTATGATAATTGGCTGTTTTGGTGTTTTAGCACCCTACTAGACTGTAAGAGTCTGGAGGATATGGAATGTGCTTTACATGAAATTTGTATTTCCTTCAATTACTGGTAAAGTACTTTACAAACAGTAGGCACTTAATAAAGATTTATTGATGGATATTAATGGTTTTTAAACTAAATTATATACCAAGTCAAAGGTTCTCCCCCAATAAACCCCTATAAACTGGTTTGAACTACAACCAAACTTGGATATTTCTTGAAACCATTGAATGTTTTCAAGAGTTTTCTCCCTGAATTGGTCTGTACCCACTAGCTGAATTCTTAGCAGTTCATTTTCTCTTGCTTTATTCTTTTGGAAAGTCATAAAACCTGGCAAGAGGGAGAGTATTGACTGACACTGAATACATCTATATGTGAGCAGATGCAGACACACAAGCAGAAACCCACAGGTTTGAAGCTGGAACAGCAATTGATTTCATTCAACTAATTATTTGTTAATTGGTTGCCAGTCAGTTGTTTTCATGAAAGTTATTCAACTATTTCTTCCTCTTTCTGCAGAGTGTGTGTGTGTGTGTGTGTGTGTGTGTGTGTGTGTGTGTGTGTCATCTATATGTTTGTATAGGTTTTGCTGTTTGTCAGTTGTTTTAGTTGTTTTAGTCAGCAGTTTTAGTTCCTGACCCCATTTGGGGTTTTCTTGGTAAAGACAGTGCAGTGGTGCAGTGCCCTCTGGAATCAGGAGGACCTGAGTTCAAATCTAACCTCAGACTCTTGACCCTTACTAGCTGTGTGTGACCCTAGGCAAGGCATTTAACCCTGATTGCCTTGACAAAAAAAAAATATCATTTCCTTTTCCAGGTAAGGAAACTGAAGCAAAAAGGATTAAGTGACTTAAGTGTCTAAGGTTGGATTTGAACTCATTTCTTCCTGACTCCAGGCCTGGCACACTAGCCACTGCACCACCTAGCTGTCCTTGTATAGGTGAAGTAATAAGTCTTAGTCCCTTATCTCAACTTTTACCCACTAATATTTTAACTTCATTTGCAGATTTCCTCATGTTGATGTTTGGGGAACAACACCCCTTCCTCTATTCTTTTTCTAAGATTATATTTGACCTGTTTAATGTATGGGGCTTGGTGGAAGAACTGTGTGGAAGTGGAAGTGAAAGCTGGAGAGGAAGCCTGAGGAATTCATATTACATAAGTATTGTATATTTTTTAAGAGTTTTTGTTACTCCTGTTGTTACTTGGTAGCATGATGAATGTTCCTGGAAGACTCTTTGGCAGTGATTACCAAGCCCAGCTATGCCACAAGTCAGTAAAATATCTAAATTCTTTATTTTTAACTTTACTTTCAGCAGCTCCACAGAGCAGAGACCAGGAATTGGAGAGAAGGGGTAGGTTCCTAAAAGTTTAGAATTAGAGTTGGAAGGCATGTTAGAGACCCCTGAGTCCAACCCCCTCATTTTACACACCAGGAAATGGAGGCTTAAAGAGATTAATTAACTTACCCAGGGTAACATAAGGGGATACATGAATAAATGTATAACAACTGGCAAAAGTTTTTTAGAGTTTGCTGATTTCTGAGCATCCAGGAGAAGCCATCTTTGGTAATACAACTAAGTAAGTACCTGGGGAAGGATTTGAACTCAGGTTTACTTGACTCTAAGCATGGCACTTTATCTATTGGGCCACCCAGTGGGAGGAATAGAGAGAGGAGGAGAAGAGTCAGTCTTCTAAGTTTATAGATTCTAAGTAAGAACCTTTCACTGTGCAAGTTTTATAGACCCATAAATCAATTTTGGTTCATGAACTAATACCCTAAAGCCATAGGCCATAGTCCAAAGACAGTGATATTGTTTTGGATTCCATTGAAAGGAGGGATAAGAAAATTCATTGTTCTACTGGTGGAGATTAAGATGAAAAGGAGCCAAATCCTTTGTCACTTAATAGGCATGATTGGCAAAAGGTATGAAGACAGAGACAAGAAGATTCAGGTTTCTGGGTTAATTGGCTTGCTTCTCCATGTTAACTTGTGTGGGGAAGAAAGAGGAACAAATAAAGACAGTGCTGGATCAAACATAAAAATGAAATTTTAAAAACTCAACATTGACATTAGCTTTGGCCATTATTTTAGGTTGCTTTATTATTAGGTGAAATATTAGGTGCTTTATTATTTAGGTAAAGGTCTACCCATGAAAGACAGCAGGGATTCGTGGCTATGAGGCAAGGGCTGTTATATGTGGATTCAACTATTTCTCATTTACTCAGACAACTGCTTCCCTTTACATATCTTCCCCTTTCAGTGCCATTAGAATAAAGGGAAGGGCTGTTGGAGTGTGGAATCCCTGGAGATGGTAGTGTCAGTAGATAGATTTCCCCTTCCTGACTGGAAGCAAGAGATGATGCTTCCATGGATAAGGTTTTCCCTGAAACATACTCTCTCTTCCTTTCTGTCACCAATAGTGGAATTGAAAATATTCATGGTGAAAAGAATTCACACTCACTGGCACACAGAAAACTAATTTAGGGGCAGCTAGGGGGCATAGGGAATAGAGCACTGGCCTTGTAGTCAGGAGGACCTGAGTTCATATCTGGCCTCTACTAACCGTGTGACCCTGGGCGAGTCACTTAACCCCAATCGCCCTGCCCTCCTCCCTCCAAAAAAGAAAAAAAATGAAAAAGAAAAACAAGAAAACTAATTTAGACTCTTGTCTATCATTGTCATTCTGTGAAATATACTTTAAGGAAATCTGGTGTATGAAAATCAGTTCTTACAGAAATAGTTCACATATAGTACTTTCCTCACAATGACTCTATGAAGCCAGTAAATATTATCATTCCCATTTCATAGATAAGTAATTTGAGTCTTAGAGGTATGAAAATATCATAGGATGGGGGGGACACCTTAAAGTCCATTAAATCCCATTAACTGCCTCCCCCCATTGCAGATGAGTAAACTGAGGCACAGAGAGATGAAATGTCATACCCATCACACTACTGTCTCAAGTGAGATTTGAACCCAGGACCCCCTGATTCTGTGTCTAGCACATTTATCCACGACATCATGTTGCCTTTCATGTCTTGTCCAGGGTCACACAGGGGCAACACAAAAAAGAAATTACTGCTTCAAGGATTTGTGATTCCATCAGTCTGTTAACTCCTTTGTTGTAGATCATAACCCTTCTGCCATCTAGAGGATGATTTTCAAGACTAGCCTTGGCTGCAGTGGAGCCCTGGCAGATGGAGAATTCATGATGGTTGCAGCCAACCTGGTAATGAGAGGGCTCTGAACTTAGGCCAGTCCTTGAACAATAGTCCCAATCTGATCCTAAGCCTTTATTAGACCTCTTTTTTGGTTTGGAAGCATCTGCCAGGGCTGCTGGTGGGGGCTGCCTGCCACAAGTCTCTCCCCATTCCAGTCCATTCTCCATTCAGCTATCACCTGATCTTCCTAAAGGAGAAGGGAAGGGGATTTATGAGGAGGGTGGCCAAGCAGTGGGTCTGGAGTCCAATGTGTCTGAAGCAGAATTTGAAACCATATCTTCCTTCCACCAAGTCCTGTGCTCTATCTTCTACTCTACACCATGCTTCTTCTAGACTGCTTATCAGTCAATAAGCATTTATTAAGTTCCTGCTGTGTGCTAAGCACTGTCCTAGATATTGAGGCTACGAAATAAAGGACAAAACATTCATATTTATGAAGAACTTACATTCTAATGGGGAGACAGCAGATACATGTAGAACTACACACACACACATATATAATACATATGAAGAAAATAAATACAATACCACAATATAATACCGGTTTGAGAGCATAAGGAGGGCACTCACGTTTGAGGCAATCTGAGAGTTTCACATAGAAGGCAATGCTTTAGCTGTACCCTGAAGGAAGAGAGATGCGTTAATGAGGCAGAAGTAAGAAAGGGCTACATTCCAGGTGTGAGGGACAGCCAGTGGAAAGGTACAGAAACAGGAGACAGGGTCAGATGTGAGAGGTCAGTTTGCCTGGATTACCAGTAACGGGAAGGAGAATAATATACAATAAGGCTGGCAAGATAATTTGGAGCCAGGTTGTAAAGGGTTTTGAAAGCGAAACACAAGAATTTATAGTTTATCCTACAGGCAGTGCTTTCTATGTGAAACTCTCAGCTTGCAGTTGAGTTTTCAATAGGGGAATAGCACTGACCGATCTCTGCTGGAGGACAATCCTTTTCCATTTATTTATGGATGTCTTGCGATATAATGTCTGTTACTGGAAGGCAGGGACCATTCCGATTTTATCTTTGTATCCTTGAATACAAAGTCCGGCACAAAGCACTCATTTAACAAATCCTAGTTGAGGCGGCAGAGTAATTGCATAAGCCGAGGTACTTGCAATACGCCTCTTTCCCCACAAAGAGTTTACTTGTCGGTAGGGCACTGGTTAAGTATTGATAGGTAGTTAATATTTGGCTTCCAGCCCACCTCTAATTCTTTCTGGTTCTAAATGAGATCATTGGCTCCACTTACTTTTCAATTTTATTTTCCCATTTAGGAAGCCGTAGATCAGATGGATAGGCTGCGGGAAATGCTTCAGGAAGCCATGCAATCGGTCACCATTAATAGAGAGAGCTCCAAAGTATCAGAGCTCCTCTAGGAAGTACAGCTACTTATGGACGGGCGATAAAGTGGAGTTTATGATGCAGCTCTTTCTCTATGGCTGATTTCTGAGTGCCGAGGAACCGAAATGGCGTGCAGCCCACGGGCTTCAGAAACCCACAGCACGGTTAGCACACTTTAGAGAACAGGGAGTGAATTTCAGCTGAGTCCAGCATCACATTTTTCAATTCCAAGGACAGCTGTTAAACCAGCAAGTGTTTGGGAGATAACAAATTCTCTCTCTTTCCTCTCCAGGATACTTACTCCTCCCCACCCCAACTCCCTTTAAGATCAACACTGATAAAACGCGACACGAAGTTGACAAGTTTTAGAAGCTCTGATTTAGTGGCTGGTTCGAAGTTGATAGTAAACCTTTGAAAGTGGCTTTGATGAGTGTTATAAAAAATAATGAAGTTGAATGTTCAAGAGCGTCTCCTTCCCCACATAACCTGCAGGCAGGCTAATTTGCATTCTGTTGATTGCGAGGGAAAATTAAAATAATGGCAAATCGTTTGACGAATCCATCCTCATAGAATTCTAATCTAACACAAATAATAAGTATTTTAATGCTTGTACTGTGTACTTATTTTTAGTCTCGAATTCTGTATATTATAAGGGGCCTGCTTTCATGCATGCAAAATGCAATTCTCTTCTGGTGAAAACTCCACACAATGCTTATACATGGGTTTGATTGCAGTTACTTGTTCATTAATATAATTGATACATGTGGCTTCCCCTAAGTTTTCACATATTCTATATTAATTAACTGTTGACATTTACTCTGATCACAAGCTAGTGTTCTTTAGCTGGGGAAACCCATTTGTGTGAAATGGCCAAAATTTAGCCCAGGATATAACTGCACTGTGCTTGTTGATGGAATGGAATTCCTGATGGCTCTCTGTGATCATCAATCAGCGGATGACCATTTGTGACCTCTATATTTCACTGATGAACTTCTCTGAGCCTATGGCTAGGATGGATTTATAGTCAGTTCAAGTTGAACAGTCAAGGTCAAGAGGGGCTCCATTTTGTGGCCTCCAGGATAGAACTACCATCCCAGTTAGTGAATTGGGTTTAATTCCACTATCCATAATTTAAGGAAAGTCATATTTTAAAAAATATATTCTGCATGAATTAGTGCTTGTGGTATTCTTGAACAACTTTCTGGACATTTTTAGTTCAGGTATAACTAATGAATGGTATTTTGAAAAAAAAATACTAATTCTTCCTCTTTCCAGTTTAAAGAGGGAGTTTAGAATGCATACATTCAAAGGAGCTGTTCATCAAGAATATTCAGAATAAAAATAAATATTAAAACCCTATGTTTGTACCTTATTCATTTGCAGACTCATTTTGGCTTATTAGAATGGAAAGAGCCTCCTCTGTGCTAGATTTATGACTTTCACATTTCATAGTAAAAAAAATCATTGGACTAAGTTTTCAATAGTATGGGAAACCTAATTTTAAAAGAACTAGTTGGTATTTATTGAAAACAATATGATTTCCAGGTTAGTTAATCCCTTTTCTATTGCTGATACAGTGCTGAGATTTTGTCTTTGTGGGTATGATCAGTATTTTGCATTTCTGTTCAATTTGGGACCTTTTTTTCCTACTATAAATGGTGATCTGCAATTTAACAAAGAGATATCAGATTTCTTATCTATGTAGATTAGATATAGTCCAGGGATAAATGTGACACAACTAAGCAGTTTAAGAGTGATGGACCTGGGGGAGCGGAGCCAAGATGGCGGAGTAGAAACAGCTCCTCCAAGCCACTCTGCCCCCAGATTTCCTCCAAACTATGTAAAAGGGGACTCTGAACAACTTCTGGAGCCCTAGCACCCACAGAATGACACAGAGAAGCTAACCTCCCACTGAGGACAGCCCAGCAAAGGAAACAGAAAAATGCAACCCTAGACTCCTATTTTGGGGGCATAGAGCAGGAAAAGGACTGTGAGGTCAGAAGTCCTGCTCCAAAAGCCCCAGGGGAAAACATGAGGGGTTGCAGGCCATAGAGGACCTTAAGAAGGACTTTAAAAATCAAATAAGAGAAGTGGAGGAAAAATTAGAAAGAGAAATGAGAAGGATGCAGGAAAAGTATGAAATGAGGGTCAACAGCCTGACTGAGGAAAACAACACCTTAAAAAATAGACTAGCTCAAATGGCAAAGGAGGCCCAAAAGGGCAATGAGCAGAAGAATGCCTTAAAAAGTCGAATTTGCCAGATGGAAAAAGAATCTCAAAAGTTCACTGAGGAGATTCATTCCTTCAGAGTTAGACTGGAGCAAATGGAAGCTAATGACTTTATGAGAAATCAAGATGTTGTTAAGCAGATCCAAACAAATGAAAGATTAGAAGGCAATGTGAAATATCTCATGGGAAAAACCACTGACCTGGAAAATAGATCCAGGAGAGACAATTTAAAAATGATTGGACTACCTGAAAGCCATGATCAAAGAAAGAACCTAGAAATCACCCTTCAAGAAATTCTCAAGGAAAATTGCCTTGATGTTTTAGACCCAGAGGGTAAAATAGAGGTGGAAAGAATCCACAGATCACCTCCTGAAAAAGATCCCAAAAAGAACACTCCCAGGAATATTATAGCCAGGTTCCAGAATCCCCAGATCAGGGAGAAAATACTCCAAGCAGCCAGGAAGAAACAATTTCAGTATTGTGGAAACACAATCAGAATAGCCCAGGACCTGGTAGCTTCTACACTGAGGGACTGAAAGGCATGGAATATGATATTCCAGAGGGCAAAAGAGCTGGGAATGAACCCCAGGGTCACCTACCCAGCAAAACTGAGTATTTTGTTTCAGGGGAAAATATGGTCATTCAGTGGAATAGAGGACTTTCAAGCACTCTTGAGGAAAAAACCAGAATTGAATAGAAAATTTGACATCCAGATGCAAGAAGCAGTAGATGCCTGAGAAGGTAATCAGGGGAAAGAAATCAAAAGGAACTTATCAAAGTTGAACTGTTTACATTCCTATATGGAAAAACAATAACTGTGACTGATGAAATCTTTCTCAGTATGAAAATAATGGAAGAAGGGTGTATGGTCATGTGAATACATATGTGAATGTGTGTATATATGGTTACAGTTATATATGGATAGAGGGCATAGGTTGAATTTGTTGGGAAGGGAGGATACTTAAGGGGTGAAGTTGTGAGGTGAGAAAGGAAAGTGGCAGGAAGAGATGGGGAGAGACAGGGTGGGGTAAACTGTCTCATGTAGAGGAAGCAGGGGGAAGTAGTTGCAGGGGAGGGGAAAAATAGGAAGGCAAAAAGGCAAAACCACATTCTCATTGAATTTGGTTCAGGGAGAGAATGACATACATACTAGGTGGGACATCTCAACCTACAGCAGAATGGGGGGAAGAGGGAGGAGAGGAGGGATGATGGATGGGAGGGCATCCTTGGGGGGAGGGGAGGTTGGAGGTACCCACTATGGAAGAGGGATAGGATCAAGTGGGGAATGGACTAGGTGGGGGGTGGGATGAGGGGGAGGGAATTATAAGCAGCCTTGTACAATATATCTACTATGATAATGTTTTGCATAGCTAGACATGTACAACATATACTGAATTACTTATCTCCCCAGAGGGAATGGGTGACAAGGGAGGAAGGAGATGGATCGAAATCCTAGGTCTTAAGATTAAATGTTTCAAATATATATAAATACTATTATTAATACTCTTTTGCTTGTAATTGGGAGATAAGATGTGCAGGCATTGGGACACAAAGATTCACCTTCCTCTAATGGAGAGGTCGAAGGGGGTGTGGGAGAGGATAGGGGAGAGAGCAGATTGGAGGAAGCAATGTCTTGTGGGACTGCTGTTCTGGGAGGGTGGGTAGGGGAAAAACAGTGGGGGGGGAATGATTGTAACTCAAAATCTGGCAGAAATGAATGATGTAAAACAGAAGTTAATAAAGCATTTGTTTAAATAGAAAAAAAAAAGGAGCAAGATCAGCCAACCAATCAACCAATATATAAAAAAAAAAGAGTGATGGACCTGGAGTCAGGATAACTCTGAACAAGTCACTTAACCTGTCTCAGTTTCCTCATCTGTAAAATATGAGTATAACAATAGTACCTATCTCCCAGAGTTGTTGTAAGGCTGAAATGAGATAATGTATGTAAAAGCACTTTGCAAATCTTCAAGCACTATCTAAATGCTAACTATGTAGAGATCTGATTGGGTTCATGCTGGAACTGAGGGAGACTTGATAAGCCAGGAGAAGGATGGGAAATAACGTAACAAGAATCTGCAGACAAAATGAAAGGCCATCAGGGTTGGGTGGGCCACATTTCTGTGACTTGCTCAAGAAGATCACAGACACCATAAACAGAGTTGATTCCTAATAGGTGGGTTCTTCTGAACTGCATAATGACATTCTTTGATCTATGTATATGTATACATATATCAACATATATATACATATGTATATGTATATATATATATATATATGTATACACATACTCACATGTATTTATATTTAAGTTGTTGAAACTCCTATATGTTTCACAGTGAAAGGGATGCTACCATTACTTATATATTGTCTTAAATGAATATTGAGTAGTTATGAGAAAGCTGAAGTTGGTGTCATATGATACCATCCTGTACCCTGGAGAAACTCAGCAGTATCAGAGGACAGACAGTTGGCACTCTCTCTACATTTCCATTATGTAGTGCCCTTGCTAGCTCACAGCAGGCAGAGAGGCAGTGGCAGCAGTGCAGTCCCACCAAGGGTCCTCAGCTTCAGACACTGAAGCCCCTGGGACTGCAAGAACATGCAGTGGGGATGGGTAAGGCCATGTCCCATGAAGAGAAGGTCTGAGGAATAGTTCACTTAATTAAGCAAGAACTATCTAGCTATATCAAAATTATGGTTAGAGTTGAGGCTCTGCAATGTGCTACCTGTGTGACCTAGGGCAAGTCATTTAACTTCTTCAGTGCTTGTTTTCCTACTTTGTCAAATGAAGAATCATTCAATTTTCCTGGACCTCAGACTCCATGTCAGTAAGATGAGGGACTCAGACTAGGAGACATTTTAAGTCTCCTCCAATTTTGACATTCTATGCTTGTAATGCAGCATCCTATTGGCAAGGCGGCTAAATGGGAAGTATAGGTTTTCTCAGCTGGAAGTTCTGAATTATCATGGAAGTCAAAAGCTTAGAGGAAGCCTAGAACTTTTAAACAGCGTGGAGAGAGATAGGAACCTGCTGGGTTCGAGTAGGTGCCAAGATCCAGCCAATTGCTAGGGAAGGGCATTGTGACCCTGACATGAATGTAATTGTGCACAGGTAGGTCTGGTATAGCTCACGCACCCACTTAAAGAGTGACCTGCCTGGACACAATTTATTGCTTCCCAGAGACAGGTGAATTTATCCCCTTTCCACTTCCTCTGCTTCATTGTGTCTGGCTCCCAGGAGAATTGACATTTCTTACCCTTAAATCTTGTTTATTTGCTGTCTGTACTTTTATGCGAGTCTTTTCTTTAGAAAAAGATAAGCTGATTTTTACTGCACTTTCTATGAATAAGTGAACCTCACTATGGGGAAGGACAAAAGAGAATCTCTGGACAAACAGCTTTAAACTTAACTGAGAACTTATATTGAAACTCTTTCTCTCTCTGGAGATACAAAGAAGGGCTTCAGTAGGACCCCACCTATAGAGTTTTGAGTCTGTAATTTTATTTCTCAGCAAAGTTTAGGACCAGACAAAACAAAGCATAAAGAAGGTTGCTAAAAATCACGTGATGATGGAATTGTGTTTTGCATGACTACAGTACAACCTATGTCAAATGTGCTTGCCTTTTCCATGCTTGGGTAAGGGAAGGAGAGAATTTAGAACTCAAAATTTGGAAAAGAGAATGTTAAAATTTTTATTACATGTAATTGGGGAAATATTAATTTAAAATAAAAAAAAATTAAAAATCATGTAATGATAATATTAACATCCCATCCTGACATCCTTGAAGGGTTATGAATATTTAGAAGGATTCTGGAGGTAGGGAGAACTAGGACATTAGGCCTGGTATGGTGGCTCACACACTTGTAATACCCTGGTATGGAAGGAGGGTGAGGTTGGTGGGTATCTTGAGTTTCGGAGTTCTGAGCTGCTGTTAGGGCTAAAGCTTCACTAACTCTAGTGCCATTGTGGTAAGCCTCTTAGAACAGAGGGTGGAGAACTTCCATATTGATCAGTATTGGGAGTGGGACACTCATGAGTGGCCACCACACTTCCAGTAAGGAATAGGGAGACCTAGTCTCAATAAACAAAGCAAAACAGTTAAGATGTTTGTTTGTTTGTTTGTTTGTTTTTACAAATGCTTTATTGACTTCTGGTTTACATCATTCATTTCCACCAGATTTTGAGTTACAATTTTTCCCCATTTTCCCTTACCCATCACCCCAGAATAGCAGTCCCACAAGATATCCCCTCATCTAATCTGCTCTCTCCCATATCTTCTCCCATACCCCCTTTGACTTTTCCATTAGGGCAAGGTGAATCTCTGTCCCCGAATGCCTGCACATTTTATCTCCCAATTACATGCAAAATAGTATTAATAATAGTATTTATATATATTTGAAACATTTAATTTTAAAACTTTGAATTTCAGATCCATTCCCTTCCTCTCTTGTCACCCACTCCCTCTGAGAAGATAAGCAATTCATTATGTGTTGTACATGTATAGCTATGCAAAACATTACCATAGTAGATATATTGTAAAAGACTGCTTATATTTCCCTCCCACCCATCCCACCCCTCACCAGGACCATTCCCTATTTTGATCCTGTCCCTCTTCAAAAGTGGGTGCCTCCAACCTGCCCTCCCCCCAGCATGCCCTCCCCTCCATCATTCCCCCTCTCATTCCCCTCCCCCCTACTCTCCTGCAGGGTGAGATATCCCCTTTAGTATGTATGTTTCTCTCCCTGAGCCAAATTCAATGAGAATATGGTTTTGCCTTTTTGCCTCCCTGTTCTTCCTCTCCCCTGCAACTACTTCCCCTTGCTTCTTCTACATGAGATAATTTACCCTACCCTGTCTTTCCCTATCTCCTCTTGCCACATTCCTCTCTCACCTCTTAACTTCACCCCTTAAGTATCATCTCTTTCCACCAAATTCGACCTGAGCCCTCTATCCATGTATACCTGTAAACATATATACACACATTCACATATGTATTCATATGCCCATATACCCTTCTTCAATTGTTTTCATACTGAGAAAGGTTTCATCAGTCACAGATATTGTTTTTCCATGTAAGAATGTAAATAGTTCAACTTTGATAAGTTCCTTTTGATTTCTTTTCTCTGTTTACCTTCTCAAGAATCTCTTGCTTCTTGTGTCTGAATGTCAAATTTTCTATTCAACTCTGGTTTTTTCCTCAAGAATACCTGAAAGTCCTCTATTTCACTGAATGACCATATTTTCCTCTGAAACAAGATACTCAGGTTTGCTCAGTATGTGATTCTTGGTTTTAATCCCAGGTCCTTTGCCCTGTGGAATATCATATTCCATGCGCTTCAGTCCCCCAGTGTAAAAGCTGTCAGGTCCTGCACTCTTCTGATTGTGTTTCCACAATATTGAAATTGTTTATTCCTGGCTGCTTGTAGTATTTTCTCCTTGATCTGGGAATTCTGGAACCTGGCTATAATATTCCTAGGAGTTTTCTTTTGGGGATCTTTTTCAGGAGGTGATCTGTGGATTCTTTCCACCTCTATTTTGCCCTCTGGGTCTAAAACATCAGGGCAATTTTCCTTGAGAATTTCTTGAAGGGTGATTTCTAGGTTCTTTCTTTGATCATGGCTTTCAGGTAGTCCAATCATTTTTTTTTTCTTTAAACAAATACTTTATTAACTTCTGTTTTACATCATTCATTTCCGCCAGATTTTGAGTTACAATCATTTTCCCCCCATTATTCCCCTACCCAACCTCCCAGAATAGCAGTCCCACAAGATATCGCTTCCTCCAATCTGCTCTCTCCCATACCTTCTCCCATACCCCCATCGACTTTTCCATTAGAGGAAGATGAATCTTTGTGTCCCAATGCCTGCACATCTTATCTCCCAATTATAGGCAAAAGAGTATTAATAATAGTATTTATATATATATTTGAAACATTTAATGTTACGACCTCGAATTTCAGATCCATTTCCTTCCTCCCTTGTCACCCATTCCTTCTTGGGATATAAGTAATTCAGTATATGTTGTACATGTCTAGCTCTGCAAAACATTATCATAGTAGATATATTGTTCAAGGCTGCTTATAATTCCCTCCCACTCATCCCACCCCCCACCTGGTCCATTCCCTACATGATCCTGTCCCTCTTCTATAGTGGGTACTTCCAACCTCCCCTCACCCCAAGGATGCCCTCCCATCCATCATCTCTCCTCTCATCCCCCTTCCCCTATCCTGCTGCAGGTTGAGATATCCCATTTAGTATGTATGTCATTTTCTCCCTGAACCAAATTCAATGTGAATGTGGTTTTGCCTTTTTAGCCTTCCTTATTCTCCCCCTCCTTTGCACCCACTTCCCCTACATGAGATAGTTTACCCTACCATGTCTCTCCCCATCTCCTCTTGCCACTTTCCTCTCTCACCTCATAATTTCATCCCTTGAGTACTCTCCCTTCCCAACAAAATCAACCTATGCCCTCTATCCATATATAACTGTAACCATATACACACACATTCACATATGTATTCGTATGACCACACCCCCTTCTTCCATTATTTTCATAGTGGGAAAGATATCATCAGTCACAGATATTGCTTTTCTATATAGGAATGTAAATAGTTCAACTTTGATAAGTTCCTTTTGATTTCTTTTCCCTGATTACCTTCTCAGGCATCTCTTACTTCTTGCGTCTGGATGTCAAATTTTCTATTCAACTCTGGTTTTTTCCTCAAGAATGCTTGAAAGTCCTCTATTCCACTGAATGACCATATTTCCCCTGAAACAAAATACTCAGTTTTGCTGGGTAGGTGACCCTTGGGTTCATTCCCAGTTCTTTTGCCCTCTGGAATATCATATTCCATGCCCTTCGATCCCTCAGTGTAGAAGCTGCCAGGTCCTGGGCTATTCTGATTGTGTTTCCACAATATTGAAATTGTTTCTTCCTGGCTGCTTGTAGTATTTTCTCCTTGATCTGGGGATTCTGGAACCTGGCTATAATATTCCTGGGAGTTTTCTTTTTGGGATCTTTTTCAGGAGGTGATCTGTGGATTCTTTCAACCTCTATTTTGCCCTCTGGATCTAAAACATCAGGGCAGTTTTCCTTGAGAATTTCTTGAAGGGTGATTTCTAGGTTCTTTCTTTGATCATGGCTTTCAGGTAGTCCAATAATTTTTAAATTGTCTCTCCTGGATCTATTCTCCAGGTCAGTGGTTTTTCCCATGAGATATTTCACATTGCCTTCTAATCTTTCGTTTGTTTGGATCTGCTTAACAGCATCTTGATTTCTCATAAAGTCATTAGCTTCCATTTGCTCCAGTCTAACTCTGAAGGAATGAATCTCCTCAGTGAACTTTTGAGATTCTTTTTCCATCTGGCAAATTCGACTTTTTAAGGCATTCTTCTCCTCATTGCCCTTTTGGGCCTCCTTAGCCATTTGAGTTAGTCTATTTTTTAAGGTGTTATTTTCTTCAGTCAGGCTGTTGACCCTCATTTCATACTTTTCCTGCATCCTTCTCATTTCTCTTTCTAATTTTTCCTCCACTTCTCTTATTTGATTTTTAAAGTCCTTCTTAAGGTCCTCTATGGCCTGCAACCCACTCATGTTTTCCCCTGGGGCTTTTGGAGCAGGACTTCTGACCTCACAGTCCTTTTCCCGCTCTATGCCCCCAAAATAGGAGTCTAGGGTTGCATTTTTCTGTTTCCTTTGCCTTGGCATGTTGCCACTTAATTGCTTGACTTTTGGGCTTGTTGCCACACTATGGCTTTAAGGCCAGATAGAGGAATTTTCGTCCCGAACGTGTGGGGGGCAACTTCCGTTTCTGGCAAGCTATAAACCCACCCACAACTTCCACCCTAGATCACAATCCAGATCCAGGGAGGTTAAAGCAAAAGCGATTACCCCCCAAGACTGATCGCTGGATCTCCCCACGATTTGTAGGCTGGGAGCCGGAAATGCCTCTGAAAACTACACAGTGGCTTGTCTCCTCAGCAGCTTCTAGCCCCCAGGGGAGGGAGCTGACGCATTCCCCAAATACAGGTCCCAAAGTCCATAGGACACTAACCTCTTACTTTGTCCTAGGCAAGTCTATGTTGATAATTCTGGCGTCTCCACAGTTCCTGGTGTTCTGGGGTTCCTCCAGCCGGCTGCTGGCCCTGCCGCCCTGGGGCTAAAACCTCGGCTCACGTGGACCTGGGCTCGGCTCGGCTCCTGCGCTCTGCGCGCTGCCGGCTCCCAGACCACTGCGCTGGTCCTTCCTGCAGGGTGCTGGGCTGTCCTCAGCGGGAGGTTAGCTTCTCTGTGTCGTTCTGTGGGTGCTGGGACTCCAGAAGATTTTCAGAGTCCTTTTTTACATAGTTTGTGGAGAATCTGGGGGCAGAGAGGCTTGGACGAGCTGTTTCTACTCCGCCATCTTGGCTCCGCCCCCCAGTCCAATCATTTTTAAATTGTCTCTCCTGGATCTATTTTCCAGGTCAGTGGTTTTTCCAATGAGATATTTCACATTGCCTTCTAATCTTTCATTTGTTTGGATCTGCTTAACAGCATCTTGATTTCACGTAAAGTCACTAGCTTCCATTTGCTCCAGTCTAATTCTGAAGGAATGAATCTCCTCAGTGAGCATTTGAGATTCTTTTTCCATCTGGCAAATTCGGCTTTTTAAGGCATTCTTCTCCTCATTGCCCTTTTGGGCCTCCTTTACCATTTGAGTTAGTCTATTTTTTAAGGTGTTATTTTCCTCAGTCAGGTTGTTGACTGTCATTTCATACTTTTCCTGCATCCTTCTCATTTCTCTTCCCAATTTTTCCTCTACTTCTCTTATTTCGTTTTAAAAATCCTTCTTAAGGTCCTCTATGGCCTGTAACCAGCTTGTATTTTCATTTGGGGCTTTTGGTGCAGGATTTCTAACCTCACAGTCCTTCGCCTGTTTGATCCTCTTTGCCCCCCAAAATAGGAGTCTAATGTTGCATTTTTCTGTTTATTTTGTTTCCTTTGCCTAGGCATGCCACTTAATTACTTGACTTTTGGGCTTGTTGCCACAGTAGGACTCTGCCACCAGACAGGGGAGCTTCAGTCCCAAACGTTAGGGTCTTTTCAACTTCTGGAAGTATTAGTTGGGTGCCCTTCTTGAAGCCCCCACACACTCTGGCAAGCTAGACACACACCCCAAGACCTCTACTCCAGACCACAATCTAGATCCAGGGAGGTTAAAGCAAGAGTGATTACCCCCCCAGACTGATTGCCAGATTCCCCCTACAGTCTGCAGGCCAGGAGCTGAAGTTGCAACTGAAGCTGCACTTGCCCCCAGGGGAAGAAGCCAAGAAGTTCCCCAAATACTGGTCCCAAAGTCCATAGGGCACCAACCTCTCACTTTGTCTTAGGCATCTATTTGTTGGTAATTCTGTAAATGCCACAGCTGCTGGAGTTCTGGGGTCTCTCCAGCTGGCTGCTGGTCCGGCCACCCTGGGGCTAAAACTGAGGCTCACATGGGCCTGGGCCCAGCTCCCAGAGCACTGTGCTGTAGGCTCCCAGACCACTGTGCTGGCCACTCCCTGCTGGGCTGCTGGGCTGCCAGGCTGTCCTCAGCAGGAGGTTAGCTTTTCTGTGTCATTCTGTGGGTTCTGCAGCTCCAGAAGTTGTTCAGAGTTTCCTTTTACATGATTTTGAAGTGATGTGGGCTGGAGCACCATGGAAGTGCTGTTTCTACTCTGCCATCTTGGCTCTGTCCACAGTTAAGATGTTTTTGCAATAGTCTGGGTGAAGGGAGATGAGGCCCTGAGCTAGTGTGAGTGGAGGAAAAGGATAAAGTCAAAGCCCCTCTAGAACTGCAGCACTCAAGGTTGGTAGCTTTTGGCTGTTGTTAAATATGACCCAAACTCTTCAGCATGTCCTTGAAAGTCCTCTCCAATCTGCATTCTCCCTGCTTTTATCACCTTGTTTCGTATTAGGCAGCTGGTAGCACTGGGCCTAGAGTTAGGAAGGCCCAAGTTCAGATCTGTCCTCAGACACTTAATAGTTTATGTGAACTTGGGCAAACCACTTAACCTCTGCCTCAGTTTCTTCAGCTGTAAAATGGGGATAATAATAGCACTTACTTCCCAGGTGGTTGTGATTATCAAATGACCTAATAGTTATAAAGTGACCAGGTAGGTGGCACAGTGGATAGAGTGCCAGTTTTAGAGTCAGGAAGAGCTGAGTTCAGATCTAGCCTCAGACACTTAGGAGCTGGATGAGCATTAACCCTATTTGCCTCAGTTTCCCATCTGTAAAATGAACTGGAGAATGAAAGGTAAACCACTCCAGTATCTTTGCCAAGAAAACCCCACATGGGGTCACAAAGAGTCAGATATGACTGAAACGACTGAATGGCAGATGTTCAAAGTGCCTTAACTTAGAAGTCTCTGTAAGTACGAACCATCATTATTGTTATTATAATAATAGAAACTTTCACAAAGCCATTATGTAAACAGAGAACATAAGTCTAAATTCTACCCTTAGATCCTTGAGGCTTTATGAATGTAAAATCCTTGGCAGCAAATGAAAGGGACTAATAAGTTGGCGTGTGTTTTGAAAAGTAACAGTGGAAAATCATTCAAGCTACTTGCATTTGTTTAGCTCTTCAAGTTTTATGAACCACTTTCCTCACAATAGCCCCTGTTAGGTAGATAATACAAATATTATTACCAGCTGATAGACAAGGAAACTGAAACTTGGAGAAACTAAATAGTTTGCACAGGATCACAGAGTTAGTAAGTATCAGAGTTGAATTTTAAACCCAGGTCTTCTCAAACTTCAGGTCCATCGATCCTTCTAGTATACTGCATTAATTGCTAGGAGAGGATGTCAGTCACAAGCACAATGAAGCAGATCAACAGAGCAGGACGTTCCCAGTGGCTGGGGATGGGGAACCCTTGTCATTCACTTTGCACAATCCTCTGTCTCCTTTGTGGCATTTCCATTTTGCCTTGGAGTCTAGTTATTTCTGCCTTACTATTAGATTATAAGTTTCCTGAGGACAGGAACTATTCTTTATTTTTGTCTACAGCAATCAGTATAGGGAATATTGCATATAGCAAGTGCACAATAAATGCTGACAGAATGATTGAATGGAATTATAAAGAGAACATCTGCAACTGGATAGATTTCAAAGAGAAAAAGGTCAGAGCTACCTTAAAGTCCAATAATTGCCCTCCCCCCTATGCTCAATAGTTACAAAGAAAGAATGTGAGATATCAAGAGAGTGAAGAAGTCTGCAATAAAGACCCATATGTACAAAAATATTTATAGCAGCTCTTTTTGTGGTGGCAAAGAATTGGAAACTGAAGGGGTGCCCATCAATTGGGGAATGGCTAAACAAGCTGTGGTATATGAATGTAATGAATTATTATTGTGCTATAAGAAATGAGGAGCAGATGGACTCATAATAACCTGGAGAGACTTATACAAACTGATGCTGAGTGAGAAGAGTAGAACCAGGAGAAATTTGTACACAATTACAGACACAATGTATATGTGATGACCAACTTTGATAGACTGGACCCTTCTCAGCAATGCAGGGTTATAAGTCAACCCCAAAAGCCTCATGATGGAGAGAGATGTCTACATCCAGAGAAAAAGCAGAGTTTGAACCCAGATTGAAGCAAACTACCTGCTCCCTTTTTGTTTCTTGTTTGGTTTTGTTCCCTCTTTCCCATTGTTCATTTCTTCTGATACAATCCTTCTTTATAACAAGACTAATGCCTAACGTGAAAGTATTTGCATATATTATACTTGATTGTATGCCACCATGGGGGGAGAAGTTAAGAGGGGTAAGAGAGAGAAATTTTGAAACTCAAGGAATTGTGGAAATGAATCTTGTCAACTAAAAATAAACAAATTAATAAAGACCAAAAAATTAAAAAAAAAAAGATACCAAAAAAAAAAAAAGAAGTCCACAACATGGGTGGCTAGGTGCCACAGTGAACAAAATACCAGCTCTGGAGTAAGGAGGACCTGAGTTCAAATCCAGCCTCAGACATTTGACATACTAGCTGTGTGACCTTGGGCTAGTCACTTAACCCCAACTGCCCTGCCTTCCCCCCTCCAAAAAGCAAACAAAACAAAACAAACAAAAAAACCAAAACACCAATAAAAAACACAACAAAACAAAAGAAGTACACAACATGAAGCTACATTGGAGGAAAAAACTCTGAGAGTCACAGTGACATAGTGAAAAGAGTACTGGATTTGGTGTCAAAGAACCTGGGTTCGAATCCTAACCACCATTTACCATGTTTAAGATTGTGACATTGGGCAAGTAACTTAAACTCTGACCCTCATCCTCTTTATCTGTAAAATGGGGATGTATGTGGGTAATTATACTTTTAATGGTATTTTCAGCTATAAAAATAGGATCCTATGAATCTATAAAGTAATGAGGAGGCATAATTAGGAGAAAGGAGACTTAAATCACAACGAGAAAATCAGAATAGTCACTTGCTTGTTGGTGCACTAAGCGTTATGATGAAAATTCCCCACTTGCTTAAAAATTATCTCCCTCATGAGCTAGCAAAGGTCTGATGATTCCATCATTACAGTTAACAATGAGTTAAATATAGTTTATGCAACATACATATGTCTCTCTGTCACTGTCTCTGTCTCTCCACACACACACACATACACACACACATACACACACACACACACACACACACACAAACACACTTCTGTATGTTACCAAAGTGTAGTTCTGACTGTTACCCTCCCTTCTCTTTTTAAAAATGAATTATCATTAACTTTTAATTTAATTGAATAATTATTTATTTTAAATTACTTTTATGATTTCTTTCTTTTTTTTTAAATTTAAGTCCCAAATCCTCTTCTTCCCTCCAGCCCCTTCTTTACTCACCAAGAAAGCATAATTATGCATATGAAGTCATGCAAAACATATTTCCATATTAACAGTGTGACAAAAAGCAAGAAAAAACATTTTTTAAATGGAAAAAATATTATACTTCAATTTGCATTCAAGATATTCATAAATATTCTCTCTGGAGGCAGATAGTATTTCTTATCATGAGTCTTTTCAAATTCTTTTAGATTGCTGCATTAATCAGAGTATTTAAGTCTTTCACTTACATTACAATGTTTCTTTACATTACAGCTTTCACTTCCATTACAACATTACATTGTTGCTATTACTGTGTAGAATGAGCTGGTTCTGTTTACCTCAGTTTGCATTGGTTCATGTAGATCTTCCCAGGTTTTTCTGAAACCATCTATCTCATCATTTCTTATAGGACAATAGTATTCCATCACAATCATATAATACACCTTGTTCAGTCATTCCTCATATGGACTATCCCCCAATTTCTGAATTTTTGCTACCACAAAAATTGTTGCTACAAATATTTTTGTACATATAGGTCCTTTTCCTTTTCCTTTGATCCCTTTGGGATACAGACCTAGTAGTGGTCAAAGGGTATGCACAGTTTATAGTCTTTTGGGCATAGTTCCAAATTGTTCTCCAGAATGCTTAGGCCAGTTTACAACTCTGACAGCCATTCATTAGTGTACCTATTTCCTCACATCCTGTCCAGTATTTGTCATTTCTGATAGGTGTGAGGTGGTACCTCAGAGTCATTTTAATTTGCTATTCTTTAATCAATAGTGATTTAGAGCTTTTTGTCCATATGACTTTGGATAACTTTGAGTTCTTCTCCTGAAAACTGTCTTTTCATCTCCTTTGACCATTTATCAATTGGTGAAAGGTTCTTATTTTTAGAAATTTAATTCAGTTCCCTATATCTGAGATTCCTTATATCTTACTGTAAAAAAAATTTGATATTACTTTGTTGTCTATGCAGAGTGCAGTTTCCCTGATTATCTCTTTTAATTAGGTCTCCTTTTGTTTTGTCTGAGATCATGATTGCTACTCCTGCCTTTTTGTACTTCACCTGAAGCATACTAGATTTTGCCCCAGCCTCTTATTTTAACTGTGTGTATTTTTCTGTTTCAAGTGTGTCTCTTGTAAAACAACACATTATTGGATTCTGGTTTCTAATTCTACTATTTGCTTCTGTTTTAGGGATGAATTTATCCTGTTCACATTCACAGTTATGGTACTAACTGTATATTTCCCTCCATCCTATTTTCTTCCATTTATCTTTTTCTCCTTCTTTTTACACTATTCCTCCTCAAAAGTTTGTTTTGTTCCTGACCACTACCTCTTATCATCTGACCTTCCTTTTATCACCTCACTTTCTCTTAACCCCCTCCTCTCTTACTTTCCTGTTGGATAAGATAGATTTCTATACCCAGGTGAACCAATTCTAATGAAAGTGAGATTCAAGCATTGCCTGCCACATACCCTCTGCCTGCCCTATTTCCCCCTCAACTGTAAAAGCTCTCCCTTGTGCATCTCTTTCCTATGAGATATTTCCCCCATTCTTCCTTCCCTCTTCTCCCAGTGCATCCCTCTTTCTCGTCCTTTCATTTTTTTGGAGATCATCCAATATAATCAACTCATACCTATGCCCTCTGTCTATGTAGATGCCTTCTAACTGCCCCAATAATGATAAAATTCTTAGGAGTTACATGTATTATCTTCTCATATAGGAATGTAAACAGTTTAAACTTATTGAGTCCCTCATGATTTCTCTTTCAAATTTATCTTTCTATGTTTCTCTTGTTTGAAATTTATCTTTTTATGCTTCTCATGTTTGAAAATAATAGTTTCTATTCAACTCTGGTTGAATAGAAATGCTTAAAATTTCTCTATTTCAAAAAATTTTCTCTATTTCACTAAATATCTATCTCCCACCACCACCCCTTACTTCCCCCAAGGATTATATGTATTTTTCTTGGATAGGTTATTCTTTGTTGTAATCCTAGCTCTTTTACCTTTATCCTTCAATGTGGAAGTCACTAAATCTTGTGTGATCCTTATTGTGGCTCCCTGATATTTGAATTTTTTTTTTTTTTGACTACTTGCAATATTTTATCCTTGATCTAAGATCTCTAGAAATTGGCTATAATATTCCCAGGGCTTTTCATCTGGGGATCTCTTTCAGGAGGTGATTGGTGGATTCTTTCAATTTCTATTTTACCATCTGGTTTTAAGCTATGGAAGCAGTTTTCCTTTATAATTCTTTGAAATATGATGTCTAGGCTGTTTTCTGATTATGGCTTTCACGTTGTTCAATAATTCTTAAATTATCTCTCCTTGTTCTATTTTCCATCAGTTCTTTTTCTGATGAAATTTCATATTCTTCTATTTTTTTCATTCTTTGATTTTATTTTATTGTTGCTTAATGTCTCATGGAGTCATTAGCTTTCAGTTGCCCAGTTCTGATTTTTAAGGTACTCTTTTCTTCACTGAAATTTTGTACCTCTTTTTCCACTTAGCCAGTTTTGCTTTTTAAAGTATTATTTTCATCAGTGAAGTTTTGTGCCTCCAATTCCATCCAGTCTATGATATATTAAGATTCAGCTCAAGTGCCACCTCTACCAAGAGGCCTTTTCTTCCCCTCCTCACCCCTATGGTTCCTGTTGGTTCCACCCCTTTAGCTTACCTACTTTTTGTTGTTCAATTGTTTCAGTTGTGTCTAATCCTTTGTGATCCCATTTGGGGCTTTCTTGGCAAAAATATTGGAGTGATTTGTCATTTCCTTTTTAAGTTATTATTTTCTTTATTATTTTTCTGTTCCTCCTTTGTTATTCAGTTATTTTTTGGTTGTGCTGGACATTTCGTGATTTTATTTGGGGTTTTCTTGGCAAAGATACTAGAGTGCCTCTTTTACCAAGCTGTTAATTCTCTTTTCATTATTTTCTTATATAACTCATTCCCCCCCATTTCCCCCTCTATTACTCTTTATCTTTAATTCTTCCAGGAATTCTTGTTGGGCTTGGGTCCAATTAGTAATTTTTTTCTTTGAGGCTTTCCTTGTAGCTGTTTTCATGCTGTTGTCTTCTGAGTTTGTGTCTTGGTTTTCCCTGCCACCACAGTAACTTTTTATGGTCAAGTTCTTTGTTGCTATTGTTGTTTGCTCATTTTTCCCAGCTGACTTCTTGACTTTGAACTTTATGTTTAAGTTGGACTCTGTTCACCTAGGGATGGGGAGGCATTGTCCCAAACTTCAGGGTTTTTTAGGCTGCTGTTTTCAGAGCTAGTTTTGGGAGGTCTGCAAGTTTTTGGTGCTTCCAAGGTGATGTTATCCTGGGAGAAGTGTGGTCACTGCTCTCCTGGGCTATGTTCTTGTCTTTACTCAAGAAGTAAATCAAGAAGTGTCAAGAAGGGTCCCTGATCCCCTATAGCCATAAATCCTACTTTTCCTCTTGTCCCTGGAACTGTAACCAGGGCAATAGCTCCCTTATGACTGACCTCAAGTGCTCTTCTCCACCCTGGAACTGCAACAGAGAACTATGTGTGGGCAATAGAGTTGCCAAACAGCACCAGGCCTTGTACCCAGTGCTAACAAAAGGTCCCCTGTAATCTTTCTGACCAACTATCAGACATCCTTGTCTGTGCTGAGAGCTCCCAAGGCTGATGCCTTGCAAGGCCTACAGCTCACACTGATACAGCTTGTGCTGCAGGCCAACCCCAGCCATGGCGTTCCAGTCCTCACCTGCTGACCTCTTTAGTTGTCTGAGACTCGAAAAGGTCTCACCCTTACCTTTTTTTGGTTCTGACTGTCCAGAATTTGATTTGAGGAGTTCTTTTAAAGTTATTTGGAGGGGAATATTAGGAGGGGTTGCTGCTTCCACTCTGCTGTCTTAGTTCCCTCTCATCCTCCCTTCTCAAGAAACCCCAGGGTCTCACTATTAAATCTTGGATTAAATATAAACATCTTTGTTTGGCATTCAAAGCTCTTTACAATGTGCCCCTTTGTGCATACCCAGTTTTCTTACATTCTACTCTCCGTTCAGCTCTCTCTGATGCAGCTGTGATGGCCTGCTTGGTGTTCCCTGCACACGACACTCCAACCCTCATCTTCTTGCCTTTGCATTGGCTGGTACCCATGTCTGGAATGCTCCTCCTCCCAGCTTATGATGCGTTAAGATTTACTCAATTACCACCTGTACCAAGAGGCCTTTACTTCCTCTCCCCACCCCTATGGTCCCTGCTGGTTCCACCCCTTTAGCTTACCTACTTTTTGTTGTTCAGTTGTTTCAGTTGTGTCTAAAACTTTGTGATCCCTTTTGAGGCTTTCTTTCTTGGCAAAAATATTGGAGTTATTTGTCATTTCCTTTTCTAGTTCATTTTACAGAAGAGGAACTGAGGCAAATGGGGTTAAATGACTTGTCCAGGGTCACACAGCTATTAAGTGTCTGAGGCTAGATTTGAGCTGAGGGCTTCCTGATTCCAGACCTGGCCCTCAATCTACTGCTCTGCCTAACTTCCTCTTACCTTTTATCTAGTATGTATTTATCTTGTAGGTTCTGATTTACATATGCAGTCACCCACTTGAAAATGTAAGTTCCATGAGGGCAGGGGCTGTTTTTGCTTTTTCTTTGTATTTTTAGTGCTTAACACAATCTTGACACTATGGCTTAATAAATGCTTATTAAGCCATTGATTGATCCCAGGAGGGGCCCTCTAGCCCTCTCCAGGTAGTACTTTAATATAGATTGTTTTGATGCCTGAGGGAGGGAGGGAGGAAATGAGATACTGGACTAGGTCAGGGGTGGGGAACCTGTGGCCTTGAGGTCACATGTGGCCCTCTAGGTCCTCAAGTAGGGACCCTTTGACTGAATCAAAATCCCCTTAATATTATTTTTCTGTAAAACATTGGACTTAGTCAAAAGGCCAGCCCCAAGGACCTAGAAGGCCACATGTGACGTCAAGGCCTCGGGTTCCCTAGCCCTGGACTAGGGGGTGGATAAAAGTGGCAAGGATAGGGCAGGTAAAAAGCAGGGGACGGGGGCTCCATACGGACAGACACTATTTCTTGTCTAAACAATACTTTTTTTTCTTTTTGGAGGACAATAGGAGTTAAGTAACTTGCCCAAGGTCACACAGCTAGGTTTTTTTGTTTGTGTGTGTTAAGCGTCTGAGGCCGGATCCAAACTCAGGTTCTTCTGACTCCAGGGCCAGCGCTCTACTCACTGCGCCACCTAGCCACCCCAAAACCATATCTTTTCTAGCCCTAGCACTATGCTCTGCATTTCATGCATTTGTTGCTGTTGAATGAGTGCAGCAATGGGGCTACTGGATGATTACTTGACTGGGGGTAGTGGTGGATGGGTTACCACAAATGTAGAGGGGCCCTTAAGCTAATGTTACCTACTTTATAATTTTGCCAGTTGGGACCCAGCAGAGCATTACAAACCCTGTATTCCTTAATGATGTTCTAGTGAAGTCCTTGCAAAACTTCAGGTTGTTGCTGAATTTAATCTGTTATGGGTTGCTATACTTTATGAAATTACAACAATTCAACAAATGATATAATTGCTCTAAATACTGCTTTTAATATAATTATGTGAAACTGTCACTAGAACATGCAATTGCATTATATAATGTAATTATGACATATAATGATATCATAAAATTCCTTAAACAATACATGTAAATGATGCTGTTTTCATGTCACCAAGGGTTTCAATTTTTCCATCCAACAAGGCCCAAGTGTTTTTATTTTTAAGTTTGATAGGCAGTTTATCTAAGTTTGTGAGATAATTAGGACTAACGCTTAGCACACTAGACTGGAAGTGAGAACATTATTACGTTGTGAGAAGAATGCTGAATTTAGAGATAGTTGACCTGAATTAGAATCCTAATTCACTATCTGTGTGACTTCAAACAAGTCACTTAACATCTCTGGGCATGGTTTTCCTCATCTGTAAAATGGGGAGATGGGAAGGAGAATATTCTGTTTCCTGCTTTCTACCTATTATAAACCTTTCACCTCCAACTGAAGTACATTCCACCTCTTTCATGAAATCTTTTCAAAGTTTTCTGGACCACACTGATCTCCCTCCGGTCTTAAATCTTACTGCATTTATAATCAGAATTTTATTTTGGTTGTTGTTGTTTAGTCGTGTCTGATTCTTCATGACCCCATTAGGGGTTTTCTTGGCAAAGATACTGGAGTGATTTGCCATTTCTTTCTCCAGGTCATTTTACATATACAATTTTATTACTTGGGACTAATGGTTACAAAGCAAGAAGTGGCTACAATATTATCCTTAAAATAAATTGTAAAGACCAAAGCAGCACAAAGTTAGAGTGAGCTTGAGTTTAAGGTTAGGTAAAATTTTAGATAGGAAAGAGGCAGTGTGGAAGAGGGGGCCAGGGTTGGGAAGATCCAGGTTTGAGTTCCATCTCTGACCTGTACCACCTATGTGAGCCTGGGTAAGTTACTTAACCATTCACTGCCCATGGCAACTCTCTGAGATTCTAAATTGCAGAATGGTTGTAAATATGATTTGATAGAGGGAGTTCCATTCTCTTCATTAAGGAAATCACATTTTTGAACAAAAAGAATTACAATTACAATTGTGAAAGGAATCATGAGACTACATAAGTGTGTTGTTTTAGTTGTATAATTCAATATGCTAATAGATCTGTGGTCTCCATCTGGTGAGTACTCCCTCCAACAAAGTAGATTGCAAGCCATCCACAACTGTCTGTTCTGGGTGGTGCTTCTGTATCCTTTTATAAATATGAATAACTAACATTTACATTGTACTTTCAAGTTTGCCAAGCTCTTCAAGAATATTATTTTATTTGATCTTTACAACAACCTTGGGAGGTAGGAGCTATTGTTATCTATATTTTACAGATGAGGAAACTAAAGCAGGAAATGATTAAATGGCTTGGTCAGGGTTATACAGCTACTAAGTATCTGAGGCAAGATTTGAACTTGGGTCTTATTGACTCCAAGGCCATTTCTGTATTTACTGCATCACCTACAACCAGAATCCTCTCAATCTTCTGGGAACCTTCTATTTCTCTTGATATCACGTGGAAAACAATGAGGCAAGTTTTTTTTTCCTAGTCAATTTTTTATGACATCCTTTACATACTTCTATGACATTCTTTATCTGTAATGTCTTTGAACAGGCTTGTGCCCATCATGTACCTCTCTTTTGCCCTTTGGGGGATCTTCAACTTTAACTCTTTGAAAAATGGAAACTTCCAACACTCCCAGCCATACAATGTCCCTGGAGGGATATTGGGATTAAAATATGAGTCCTCATTTTAAGCATTGTTTTTACTATCATTTCTTAAACAACCTTGACTCTAAGTCCTAAAGGAATTAATGCAGATGAAAACAATGGAGTACTTATGCATATGTTAATTCAACTCAACATATATTTATTAATGTCTGCTACTTAATATTTATTAGCTGTATTGTATGCAAAATTTAGATAAGACATAATCACTGCCTTCATGGAGCTTACAAATTGAATAGCTCAGTAAGCCTCGAATGTTATAGGCATGGAAAAAAGGGTGATCCAAAGACTATAGGAAACCAGAAAGAAACCAGGATGCCCATTTTTGGACCAGGAGATCAGGTCAGATTAGAGTACACACTCTGACTGGTACACAGGCTCTACAGGGTATTAGACAAATAATACATGAAGCTGTTTTCAGTTTTCAAGAAATTCAATTGGGCCAAGTATAAGGTAGTCAGCTCTGGTCCTTGAAGGCCTACCCATGTTTCCAGTGTGTAACTCAATTCCTTTTGTTAGGATTAGCTCAATTCCTTTAGTATGTATTAAGTATTAAGGGAAGTATGATCTCTTTAATAGAACTATTAAAGGTACACCTCCTAGTACAAACCTAAGCTGTCCATCTGTCATCCCTCACTCTTACTACATGAATGGCCCATTTCCTTTTCTTGTCATACATGTCCTTGATGCTATTTAAAAACCTATATATCAGAATCATAGCAACAATAATAGTAACCAAGACCCATCAAAGTGAGTGCAGGAGTTAAATCCAGATAACGGATTATAAAAGGATGTTGGGCTGAGGTGATTCCACTGCATTGAGTGGAAGGGATATGAAATGGAAGATGGGAATGAAAGCAGGATGTCTACAACTTCATGGTGGTGAACTACTTCCATCAGGGGTACCAGGAGAACCTATATTCACATCACCAGGGATAAACAGTAGAGGTGAGAGGTCCCATGAAGGAAGACTATTGTCATCAGCAGAGACTCTGGTTATGCCTAGAACCAAAGTGTGGCTAGTGTATGATAATGGTCCAGAGTAGTGATGGTGGGAATCCACCATGAATTACAGAAGAATAGTGGTAGGAAGTTACCTGACATCTTTTTTGTAATGAGAGGGTAAAAAAAATGTGATTTTGTGTGAGAGTGTTAGAAGCAAGCAGATGAAGTCCCAGTACCTCAACATTGATCGACGTTGCCCTTTTAAGAAGACAAAAAGGGGAATGGAGAGTATGTGCAAACCCACTGTAAAAAGGCTGCCTAACAATAATCTGCTGAATATGACAAATGACTATTTAGTAACTAACACAAAGCGTCTGACTCCGGTTTCATGGTTTTCTTGACCTTCATTGTCTCATATTGACACTGTATTTTTGACCTGGCTCTTCTGTTCTGGTCAAGTGTGAATTCCGATGTCATCTGTGTTGGTTGTTTTCTCTCTCCGACTGGTTTTATGCTTGACCATAATAATTTGATAATTTCATTCCCTCTCTTTTCTCTTCTCTCAATTTCTCCTTTCCCCAAGGGCAATAGAGTCGCCTTCTATCCTGTGATGCCTTGATGGTTAACTTTGGCCAATAGTGGTTGTCTGGGAATGCCAGGTGGGAATGAGACAATTGAAAAACTTTACTTAGCTTACAATTTTGCCTAGAGCCCTGGCAGCAGCAGGTAGCCAATGTCTAAATTAAGATAAACAGGATGACAGTTTGAAAGGCTGTTAACTTAAATTTCCCACATATCAATCCTTTCCTCCTGCTGGGAGAATATGATGCATGTATGCCTTTCCCCCTCCTCCTTTATTATCACAAAAGTATAGTATCTGTGGGCTTTTCTGGCAACTTCTAGAGCAGGGGTTCTTAATCAGGGGTCTATGTATCCCCAAGGGTCTGTGGATAGATTTCAAGGGGTCCTTGAAATAGAATGGGAAAAATTACATCTTTATTCTAATATAGTTGGTTTCCTTTGTTAACCTTACATTTTTTACTTTATGAATATATAAAAAAAACATTATTCTGAGAAGAGGTCCATAGGCTTTACCAGATTAACAAAGGATGACACAAAAAGGTTAAGGGTCCCTGATTTAGACCACATTCTTTGGAGAAGATAGTTATATTTTACACTAAAGGAGCAGGGAAGCTGGGCAGGGAAGCTGCTGTGAAGGATAGTGCTGTGGATGGGTGCCACAGTGAGGGGTTTGGGACAGCCTGAGGATAACAAAAATAACAGATGGCATTTATGTGCTTGCCATATGTTATTTCATTTGAGTCTCTCAACACCTCTGTGGGTTAGGTATTAGTATTCCTATTTTGCAGATGAAGAAATTGAGACAGGTTAAGAATTAAATCCATGCTCATACAACTAGTAAATATTGGAGGCAGAATTCAAACCCAGGTCTTCCTGACCTTTACAGGCTCTCTCCATATTGTTGCTAAATAAATTCAACCCAGCTGTTATTTAACTGCCAGAAATTAGTATTCATCTTCTTCACCCTGGTCAATTCACTTTGCCTTTCTCAGTTTTCTCATTTATGGGATGGGAGTGATGGTGCGTACAACAGATACCCAAGAGGGTTGTTTTGAGGAAATCACTTTGCAAACTATAAAGGGATTATACAAATGTAAGCTATTTCTGTTTCTGGAAAGGATAAATACAGCATCTTAAAACTGAGTTTAAAAATCAACTTCCTAAATATAGGATGGGGGCAAGCCTGACTAGAGAGTCATTCATCTGAAAAAGATGTGGGGGTCTTAGTGGGCTGCAAGCTCCATATGAATAATAAAAAAGTGATATAGCAGCCACAAAAGCTAATGGGATCTTATAATTCATTAAAGGAGCCACCAAGTCCAGAAGATGGGTGGGGATAGTATGTCTGTTCTGTCCGTGATCAATGTACATCTAGAACAATTTGTTCCCTTTTTAGCAGTGCCTTTAGATATCAATAAGCTGGAGACTATATGGAAGAGGGTATCTAAAATGGTGAAAGGACACAAGACTATGTTCTTTGGAAACTAGGAGGTAGCTTGGCTATAGTTCTGACTTGGGTTGAAGTGGAACCAAGAATTCATTCATTCAAATTTTGCTTCAGTCTACAAGGTATGTGACCCTGGGTAAATCATCAAAATGCTGTGAAACCTTTTCTTCATCTTTAAAATGTGATTAATAGTCTCTATAGTATTGATCTTATTGGGCTGTTGTGAAGTTCAAATGAGATGATAAATGTAAAGTGAAACATTAAAATATAATAATTAAACATAAATATAATAAATAATATAAATATAATACATGATATTAATATATTACACCATTTATATGATTATATATAATAAATGGTATATTATATATAATATTTATATTAGATTATTAAATAAACAAACGAATAAATAAATAATGCAAACATAAATTTATGGGTTGAGGGAACTAGGGATTTGTACCCTGAGGAAGCAAAGACTTACGTGGAAGAAGAATAAGCATCTTTAAATAACTGAAGGACTTTCATGTGGAAGAGATATTGGACTACTCTTCCTTCAAGGTTCAGTTCAGGTGTCACCTCTTCCATGAAGCTTTCCTTGATATTCCCAGCTAAAAGAATTTCCTCTCTTTTCAGATTTTCCTGGGACACTTTGTCTGGACCCTCCCCCCCCTTTTTTTTTGTTTCCTTTGCTGGTTCATCATCCGTATCATTCCCCCTAAGTATGGATACTCCTTAGGCTCTGTCCTAGGTCCCTCTGTCCTGGAGGTAGGTGGGAACATGGATACAGTGCTGGACCTGGAATCAGGGAGTCCTGAGTTCAAATACTGCCTCTGACACTTATTAGTTGCGTGAACCCTGAGCAAGTAATTTAACCTCTACATGCCTTAATTTCCTCACTTGCAAAATGGCAGTAATAACAGCCCCTTCTTCCCAAGGTTGTAAGGTTAAAACGAGATATTCATAAGGTATTTAAGAAGCCTTAAAGTGCTAGCTGCTTGTTACTGTAATTTCCTCTATACTCTCAATGACCTCATCAACTTTGATGGGATTAATGACCAGCTTTATGCGGATGTCTCACAGATCTATAAATCCAGTTCCAGTCTTTTACCTGCATCCCCCATTGCCTATAGAGCATTTCAAGCTGAGTATCTGGAGGATATTTCAAACTCACCATGTCTAAAGCAGCTTAATTTTTTCCCCACCCTATTTCTGTTGATGATGTCACCATCCCTCTAGTGTGTAACTTCATCATCCAGGTGTATAACTTCAACATTATCCTCGGCTTCTCACTCTTTTCACTCAATAGATCCAATCAGTCACCAAGTCCTGTGGTTTCTAACTCTGAAACATCTCTTGTGTCTGACCCCTTCTCTCTACTCATCCAGCTACCATCTTAATTCAGGCCCTCATGCCCTCTCTCCTAGGTTATTGCAATGGTTCATTTCAAGTGTCTTCCAGTCCATCTTTTATACTGCTATCAGACTGATTTCCTTTAAGCATACAACTGTTCATGCCACCTTTCTACTCAATAAACTCCACTGTACCTCTGTTGTCTTTACAATAAAATCTAAGCTCCTCCACTTATAATTTATAATCCTTAACATCCTGGTTCCAATCTATCTGTCTACCCTCATTTAGCATTCTCTCTTTTTCCTCACTCTATAATTCAGGCAAATTGCTCTTCTTTCTTTTCCTTACACATAACATCCTATCTCCATGCTTTTGCTCTGGTCAGTTCCTTTGCTAGAAATTCACTCCTTTACATATCTCACCTGTATGGAATCCTTCTCTTCCTTCAAGACTTAGTTCAAGTACCATCAGCATCAGAAGTTCTTGTCTTAAGGTCCATTGACCTCTGTGGAGTGAGGGGGTATGTGGATGGATTTCAGTGGGGGTCCATGAGTTATGGAAAATAATGTACATCTTTATATTCATTAATTTCTAAATGAAATATAGCATTTCCTTTAATTATTTCAAATCTTTATTCCGAGAAGGGGATTAGAAGCTTCACCAGACTGCCAAAGGTGGTCTGTCCTTGACTTATAAAAGTGGTTAAGAATCTCTATTCTATAGTAAACCTTTTTTGATTCCCTTAACTTCTAGTTCCTTACTTCCCAAACTGTCTTACAGGAACTACTTTGCATTCACACATGTTCACTCTTTTTATATTTATTCTATACATATTTACATATATTCACACAATATATACACATACTCATACATATACACATACATAAACAAATATACAGTTATACATATATAATTTATATACATATACCTACACATACATTTTATACATACGTATGTGTGTGTACATATATATATATATATATATATTTACATTCTAACAGGGGGACAAGTATATATATATGTGTATATATATATATATATATATTATAATAGCAGCATAAAGGATAGACTGGAAGATACTTGAAATGGACCAATTAAGAGGCCATTGCAATAGTCTAGGAGAGAGGGCATGAGGGTCTAACAGGGGGACAAGTATTTTATCTGTCTCTATCTCTATATCTAGCTATATCTATATCTATACCTATGTCTATATCATCTATATCTATATCTATCTATAATACTTGTCCCCCTGTTAGAATGTAAATTCCTTGAGAGTAGGAATTCTTTCCATCTTTGTCTTTGTACCCCCAGTGCCTAGAATGTGCTAGGCACATAGGAGACACAAGAAGCCCTAATTGGTGCTAGTTTATTAATTGTTTCCTCTTTTGTGCCCATCGCACCCTGTATAGTATTGTATTTATTTCTGTTACTGTCATATCCTTCCCAACCCTCCAGCAAAATGTAAACTTCTCAAGGTCAGGGACCCGTTTTTATATTTGTAATTCTAGTGCTCAGAAGGTGCTTAATTCAGGTTTGTTGAATTGTTCCTTGTTCTGCTTTCTTGCAGAGGACCAGACTTGGAGCAGTTGGTGGAAACTGCAAAAAGGACAATTTAGATTTGATATAAGAACAATCTTCCTATCAATTAAGGCTACTCAAAAGTAGAATGGTCTGCCTAGGGAGAAAAAGGGTTCCATTCATCTCGAGATCCTTGGTTTTGGCCGAGATGGTGGATGGCAGAACTGGGTAAAGTTAAGCCCTTATGCTCCTTCAGCACCAGTTGGGTCTGCTCTGCACCAAAAAAGACTAGTATAGGCCTGGACAGTTTGGGTTAACTTTGCCCCCAGGTGATTGATCTAGGACCCAACTGGTCCTTTATTTTTTTTTTTGCCTTGAAGTATTAAAATTTTTAGCAGTCATAAAATCATATTTTAAAAGAGACCACAAAAAGTTGTTCCCCATGAAGGGGTGCTGGGACATCATGTAATTCATTCTCCTGCCCTCAAGCAGGATTGGATTGTTTTTTTTTTTCTAGGATACTCATTCAAAAACAATCACTGTTCAGTGCATGGCTCTGCTGTGGGTTATTTTTTCCCCCTCAGGTTTGGATTCTAAGAAATTTGAAGACCTGTAAAAGACATAAAAGCCAGGGACCTTTCAAAGTGTGATTACCTACTTTTCAATTCTCATTTTTCAAGCAGCCTAACTGCTTCCTGGAACAAATAGACTTTGCTATGGAAATGCCTCCTTTGAAGAAGCAATTTATAGAGACATTTCTTGGTACCCTCACTTATGAATGCATTGTCAACAAATTGCTTGGGTTTATTTAACTTGTCTAAATAACAGTAAAATAGATCCCATCAAATAAGATGCAGAAATTTGGCTTTGGGAGTCAGAGCACTCTAGCAAAGAACTGTGGCTGTATATGACCCCCAAGTAGGAACCAAGTCAAGAATACCCCTAATTTAGGAAACTTGGCAGGCAAAATCTTTTCCTGAGACCTACACAAAGCTCAAGAACAAGATTTGATCAAAGCAGAATCCTTCTGAAAACTATAGAAATGAGTCTTATTGTACAGGACACATATCAACATTTTGAAGATTATTTAGTTTTCTTGTGGCATCTACCCTTCATCTATATCATGGCAGGTAAATGAACATGTATTCCTAGGCTCAATGCTTGGGTTCAAGATAATTTTAATCCCGATTGTCACTGATTCATACTGACTTTGGATCAATATGTTAACTCTGTATGAAATGGCAACTTAGCAATTAATTAGATTTAATGTTTTTAAATTGAAGGATGATTTTTCATTTTCTTTTTCTTTGATATAGCTAAAAAGGAAATATGTTTTGCATTATTTAAATATTTAATTGATATCATATTGCTTCCCTTCTCAGTGGGTAGAGGAAAGGAGTAGACAAGTCAAAATTTAAAAAAAGAATGTTAAAAAATTTAAAAATATTTGAAAAAATATATAAAATTCTGATGATGTTAAAATAAAGATTTACTGCACTCTAAAGTAGGAAGGGGCACCATCTTCTTGACCCTGTGGAAAGGTCTACCTTCTACTTTTGAACAGTGACTTTCGTGTACAGATCTGGGAAGAGCAAGTAGGAATAGCAAATACAAAATATATTTCTTCAACATCTCTCTCCTCACTCTCTCTCCTCTCCATTCTCATAGCTACCACTCTAGTGTATGCCCTCAATACGTTTTATCTGGATTATTGAGATAGCCTTCTAACTGGCCTCTCTAGGGGCCTTGAGTCTCGACTCTAACCCATTCCTGTTTGCCTAAAATGCAAGTGTCAGCTCTTCCCTGTCCTATTCCTCCCCTCAGTTACCTACAGTGGCTCCCTTTTACATCCAGGATTAGATGTAAAGTCTTCTATTTGGTATTTGAAGCCCTTTGCAACCACTATCCCTCTGAAGTTACTTTTTCTTTACAGTGTATATGCATAGTCAATTTCAAGTTGTCTGACTCATTAGAATTTGAGTTCCTTGAGGGCATGGACCCAGTTTTTGTCTTTCTTTGTAACCCAAATATTTAGCACAGTGCCTGGTATACTGGTATAAATGCTTGTTTATTGATTGACTCATTTTAAAAATTGAGACTGTCTTGATTGGAAAGTATCAGCAAAAGAAAAGGTCTCCCTGGTATAAATAAAGTGCAAGACTTACGAGTGCTTAACCAATCCCATAGAAACATAAATGTAGTAAATTGCTTTACTTTCTCCCTGTAGTTTGCCTTCCAAGGCACAGCCTTCCCAGAATCCACCAGCAATGGATATTTAGAACAGGGATTCCTGAGAGGGCCATGTGCAGATGTCTGGGATTGTTCTGGGAGAAATACTGAGGAGAAGGAATAGAAGTAAATAGAGGTAAGTGTGTTTGAGTACGTCCTCCATCTTGAGACCATATAGCAGAGACACTAGGGACTCCTAGGATGTCTATGCCTGCTATACTAATGACTGTGACCAAGGGATAAAAAACTGTAACTAAAATAAACAACTTTTGGGGGGAATAGGAGTATAAGTGAAAATAAAATACATGAATTATCTTCTCTACCCTTTATACTCTTCCTCATTGCCCATAACTACTCTTCTAAACCTTTTATTTTATGGGATTTTTTTTTGCCATCATTCCTAACTCCACCCCACCCACATTGCATAGCCTTCCAGCAGATAACCTATCCTCTTTCTTACCTCATCTCATTGAAAACCATAGATTCAGAACTCTCTGACTTAAATGCCTTTCAATAACATTTCAAACTGGGAATGTTTAGCCTGGAGAAAAGACTGGATGTGGGACATGATAGTTGTCTTCAGGTACTGGCAGGACTGCCAAATGGAAGGGAGAGTGGGGTCATTCTATTGAAATACCAGATAAGGGCTCTTGAGTGATAATTCTAGAGCAATGGCATCGAATTTAAATAGAAACCGATGCATGGGGGCTGCGTGTTGGCATAGAAAACCACAAATGAACATTATCTGTGTTCTATATTTTTCTTTATCTTGTTAGTTATTTCCTAATTATATTTTAATCTGTTTCATGCTGCATTGGGAAATTTTGTAGTCTGGAGGCAGCAAGTTGGACACTTCTGTCTAGAGCAAGGGTGAGGAGCCTATGGCCTGGAGGCCACATTGATCCTCTAGGTCCTCAAGTAAGGCCCTTTGACTGAATCCAAGCCCTATGTGGAGCCATAGGTGAGGCCACATGTTGCCTCAAGTCCACAGGCTCCCCATCCCTGGTCTAGAGAAACCCCCCAGGGTTACTCCTAGAATATTGAGGGAAGCAGTAGTTTGGCTCTGAGGACTCAACCTGCTAGTTGGAGTATGGGTTAGGGGAAGGAGCCTGATAGTCTATATCTACTATGCCTGGTACAGTTTCAGGGAACTTGGATTTGAATCTCAACACTACCATTTCTACCTGTGTGACCTTGGGCAGGTCACTTAACTTTTCAGGGCCTCAATTCCTCATTTGTAAACTGAGGAAATTGTATTAGGTGATCTTCCAATTTTTTTTTTTTGGAGGGCAGTTGGGGTTAAGTAACTTGCCCAAGGTCACACAGGATCTTTCAGTTTTAAGGCTATGATCCTATAACATTGAAACACATTGAGGAGGTGGCAGCAAGATCATTATGTCATCATTCAATGCAAGCATATATTTTCTTTCACTTGGGAAATGGTGATGTGCCTCTATAAGGAAAACTTTTTGAAGATTTCACTTGAATTTTTGCACCAATGTGGAGGTCACCCTGGGGTCTAAATGACTATGGAAGAAGACTACAATCACTGGTGGGTCCTTCCAAGATGGAAGACCTTTGAACAAGGGCCTGGTGGTAGAATGTATGACTTTCACTCAAGTAGTAGTAAGCCTAGCCAAGTTGAAAGAAGTGACCTTAGGGTAATGACATTTTTAGCCATGGCAATTCTAGATGCCTTCCAACTAAGTTATAAAGGGTTATAATCTGGGTCAGGAGAGAGATAATCCACACTGTCCGAAATGTGTCTCCTTGAGTACCGAAGTCAGTGGAATGGGCCTAAGACTGTCCACTGGTAGGACAATTTTCCAGAATAACTCATTGTCACCTTCCTCTTTGCCCTTATCTGTCTTTTCCCCATGTGAATTTATAAACTTGCAACTTAATGCTCTCCAAAAATAACTCAAAATCATATTGAAATAAATTAAAACAAATTTAACTGGGGGAAAAGTAACTCAGACAGGTTCATGCTCTGTGGCTTGCTGCTCTAATGGAATTATTTTTCCAGTCCTATTAAGGTCTGATTTTTGTTCCAACTAAAAAAAATGCAAGGCATGGTGTTGTACCCAAACTTAATTTATTTATCTTTCATTAATTAAATTTTGTAAATTTGCTTTGCATAATGAATTCAGCTCCATCATTAAGAAGGGAGGTGGAGTGAATGGGGCAAAGCCAAAATGTGTTTGGGGTTTTTATTTTTTATTCTTAGGTGCAAGAGGGGCTTGGTTTGAGGGGGTGGCATTAGTAAACAATGTCCGTAATGTTCTCAGGAATTACCTGGAAAGTGGAAACACCGTAAAAAGATTGCCTTCACTATGAAGCATGAAGCAGCCCCTCCACTGTCCAATGGAGTGTCTGTTATCAGAAGGAAATATGTACTTTTTGAGGTGAGATCGGTTCTGTTCTCTGAACCGAATGATTTTTCGTTTTTTGTTCTGATAACAAGCTGGTGGTAAGCTTCACTGAACTGAGAAATTGTAAACTCTTAGAAAAGGCTGTCTAAAGATAACAATTCAATGTTTCTCGGTAATGTATTCTGGATGAATCTGATAATTTAAAGCCCACTTCACCAAAATGGGAGTGGTGCTTGCGTCCTCTTTATCTTCAATTATGTCTAATCTGTTTCTAATTCAAACACAGTGCTGCTGTTGTCAGATCAAATATAGATTTTAAATGTTTTATGCTTCTCCACTGGGAATGTTTAAAATGTATGTGGGCTGTCTATCAGGGCTGTGCGGGCTGAATCTAATAAAGTTTTAGGTAAATTTAAAGGAAATAAAAGAGTACTTAAAAATGAAATGATTCATGGTTCATGAGATGGAACATGCTTAATGAATGGCAGCTAAGGAAAAGTTATGGTATCGTCTCCCTAGATCACCTGCTTAACCTCTATGGAGTCCAACTTCCATAAATACATTGTCTTTCAAGTTCAACATCTTGAGTTCAGAAATCAACTTAACAATCAAGTCACATGTAGGTGGGATGCAGAGAGCTTTCTAAGTGGAAGGCTAAGGTTGGTAGAATTCAAGGTTTTTCCTTTGGCAAGATGACCCTTCTGTCATTGTACAGAAGGTAGCTGGAAAAGCGCAGTTGTGGTTTTCAATCGGTAATATTGTAAGCCCATCTATTACTATTATGCCTCCTTCCCCTACTGATTCATGTCACTCCCATTGGGGCATGCAAATATAGGAAAATATCAAGAATATCAATAATAATATATAAAAAAATACTTTTAGATAGAGATGTTCTCTATTAGGTCTAGAGCTTGCTGATTCAGGTGTACAGTTACAAATCTAGAAATGCTTGTAGGGACAAGACTTCTTCGATGCATTCTGGGGTTATTGAATAAGTAGAGGAAAGGGGGAGAGTGTCTGTCTTGCAGTTATTGTATTTCATGGTCATGTACATTTGATGGGGTGGGAAAGGTAATGAACTTGACTAAGGTGTCGTTTGCAATTTCATAGTCTCTTAGGTTTTCCCTCCATTTGCCTCTAATCTCTTTTGCACCAGCAATAGGCTATATTGGGATTTCTCTCTAACTTTGTACTTGGCACCATTGCTTAGAAGGGCCTTCGAAGTCCTGGTCTGAGCTTTTGGTTAAACAAGAAAGTATTGAAACTTATTTTCTCTTTAAAATTACTACCTCCTTTGTCAGCCCACTCCACACCCTCTGGGGGAAAAAAAAAACTCTCTCAAGCAGAGCTATATTTTTATTCTGAAATTACATATCCTCAATCAGTTAGCTGGAGTGAGCCCTAGCATGGCACAGAATTTAATGGGCCCTGCTGATTCCTGTGTGGGGAAAAATCTAATTCCCTTTTTGACCCATCTATACTTGGGCAATTTCCAAATTGACCTTAAAACCTTAGTAAAAGACACTTGACTTCTCCCATCCCCCACCTCCATTATAAAGTTTATCTCTTTATTGAATGTTCCAAGGTCAGAACCCAGCAAACAACCTTATTTTCCACAGGATCCTTGTAAGCAAAGACTGTCTTTTGCTTTTTTTTATATCCCTGGTGCTTAGCCCAGTGTTTCGCATGTAGTAGGTGCTTAATAAGTGCTCCTCAACTGACGGACAGGCTACCCCTCTAGGGATCTAATATAGCACAAAAGAAAGATCTCTCTTTGATTACTAGATGCCTTCCCCTCCCTCTATTTCCTTCTGACTTTTTTATGGGGGTTCTCATGGATTGGCTTATCCTTCTTGATATTAGCAGGGCTGGCTTGCTATCTTAGGAAGCATGTTGTTAAGAAATCATGTTAGATTTTCCCACAATGCAGCAGTTTTTTCCTTTGGAGCATCCATTGACATTCCCAATAAAGACAATAAAGAGAGAAAGAACAAGGAGGGAGGGAGGGAGGGAGGAAGGGAGAGGGGAAGGGGGGGAGAGAGAGAAAGAGAGAGAGAGAGAGAAAGAGAGAGAGAGAGAGAGAGAGAGAGAGAGAGAGAGAGAGAGAGAGAGAGAGAGAGAGAATATGCATGCCTGGATGCTATGGCAAATCTAACATTATGTTTGTGGGCTGCTTGGGGTTAATGACTCCTTTGGAGCCCAAGAAATGCCAGCACATTGTCACGCTACAGCTCTGGAGCCCAGGTTCTCTCTATACAAGAAAGCAAAACAGGCTCATTTGCAAGGGTCAGCCACACCCCTTTTAACTGGCTCAGAATGGGCCTGTCTGTCCTCAGCATGTGTTCTTGGAGAGTATCACTAGTGTTTCCTTTGAAAAGGGAATTGCTCCTTGTTTCATGTAGTCATTGTCAAAGAAAAGGCATGGGGAGAAAAATCCCAGTTTTCAGTCGTCCTTAGTTTTGAAGTTGTCATTTTTGGAAGCACATGGGTCTGAAGCCTCCCTTTTAAAGACTAATTATTCCAGATCTATAATGATGTTAAAATACAGTGCTACAGTATTGTAGTTTAGTGGTTTCTATGAAGTTTTCCTAGCCCTAGTAACTTGCTAGCAAATTTAGAGAATTAACAATGGAGAAAAGAAGAAAAAGAAGGTGGTGATGGGATGCTGTTGGTTGCTAGGCTGGTCAGAAGCAACCCCTATTGCAAAGTCTTTGTCCCCAGCAAGAGAAGGGGAATGAGAAAAGAGGCAGAAGAGTCACGAAAATCAAGGGCAAGAGGAATAAGCCACATGTAAAAAACATTGCCTATATGTCAGAAAATGTCACACCAGCCGTCTGCAGTAAAAGGGATGTGTTCGGGGAATTGTCAGGCTTCTGACGTTAATTGATGCCCACGAGCACAACAAGAAGGAAATATACATTACACTGTGATATTTTTTTTTTTGACAAAGTACATTATGCACTGATAAGCCATTTACACTCTCTGCCAGACAAGAGTTAATTTGGAGATGCAAGATGGACGCTTTGGAAATTTAATGAAATGACACTCAAAAGCGAAAATACTTGCAGTTTCAATGAGAAAAACCAAAACAAGAGGGAAAGGCTAAATTGGTCAGAAAACAGAGAGTAGTAAGGAAAACAGAGACCAGAATGAAGGAATTAATTGTGTTCCTCCCCCCCGCCCAAACAATATGAAAAGAAAGCAATGGAGGCATGTTCTGTTTAAGGATGATGAAATACATTGTTTGAAAACCTGCTGGAAAATGCATTGTCTTTTATTTTTAAAAATATTTTTAAAAATTCATTCTACTGTTTAAAAAAATGCACCAATTTCCTCCCTGTATTGTGTGGCTGAAAAAAACGTCTTGGCATATCAGTGTAGGGGCACATGGATGGAAGGTCAAGGGGCACAATTGCTACATGGCAGACTGTCCTACTGCTAGATAATTCTTCAAGTGACAAGAGGGTTATATGGGGAGGGTAATTTTTAATGACTCAGGGTCATTCTTTTGAGTGGTATTTCCACAAGAGTTCCCCCTGGGGCCATTGTTCCTCCATATTTTTGACTCAGATGATAGACTTTTAGTCAATCAAGCTGCAAATCTTTATAGAGGATTGTAGACTGACCGAATTTGGAGTCAGGAGAACTAGGGTTCTGATACCATTCTAGGTTTTATGGAGAATTGCTATAATATTGCTATGAGAGAGTCTTAGTATATAGAGAATATATTTCTAGCACAGTGACCAGCCAGGCTCTTCTAGACTGAGGCCACAGGGGCTGGCAGTCTTCATTAATCTCTGTCCTTTACCTCTTCTCCATGTTTGCCCTGGGTTCATGGCTCTGGGATTACTTGTTTCCTTAATAGGGCAACGAGGCTCCCATGCCTGTCTTCTCTCCTTTCCCCCAGATTCCTGAGGAATGATTCTAATTTTGGTTCTAGTCTAGGGGGTTCTCTCTAGAAGGGAGAAAGGAGGTAAAAAAGGTAACCTGAAAACACATGAATCAGGTATGAAACAGTTTTATTCCTACAAAAAAAAGGGAATGCCAAGCAAAAAAAAATAACAGAATAATTATAATCAGTTGAGAATCTAGTATGTAAGCCTTATCAGGACCTTTCTAACAGGATTGGCCATTCGCTATTTTATATTTTAACTCCGTGGAGTATAGACCAATCAGCACCAAGTGCACTCAGTCCATTCTGGTGGTTTCTCTGCTGGGTATTTTTTTTCTCCCAGTTTCTGTTGTACCAAAGAGACTGTGATTGCTGCTTAGGTGTGGGGGTAGGGAGTGGGGAGTGGTAGTGGTGGTGGTGGAAGTGATATTACCCAACTTTTGAGGTTACAGAATGCCCTTATGGGAAGACATTAATAGGAGACAGCTCCATCCCAGGCATATGCTTGTCCAGGAAGTCACAAGCTCATAGCTTACATACTTCCACTGACCTTCTGAGGCTCAGAGATCATCCTTATATCTTTATGCAGGCAGGAAGGAGAGACCAAAGGAGGTGGAGATTGTTGTTTTAGCATCTTTCACAGATCTCCAGCTTAGCAGCCAATTAAAAGTGTTATCATGGTCAATAAGAGGCAGTTAGAAGATATTTGCACCTGCTCTGAAGTTGGGGTGTGTGTGCCAAAGGGCTCCTGCATCACACATCTCCAAGGGGGTGAAATATAGTCCTTAAATTTTTAGATGACATCACATTGGGTGTGGAGAATAACATCTTAAAAGAGACCGCATGAAGTATTAGCGTTGGATTTAAAGTTAAGACAACCCAGGTTTGAATCTCACCTGGGACACTTACCAGTGGTGTGACCCCTCTCTGATTCCTCATCTGTAAAATGAGGGGGTTAGATTAAATGGCCACTCATGTCTTTTCCAGCTCTAAGACTATGATGCTATGAAGATGAGAACAGAATTAAGGATAATTTTGATAAATTAGAAAAATGGTCTATAAAAAGGTCTGAATTTCAGTAGGGATGAGTACAAGAGAATACTCTGAGACTAGGGAAAGTCAAGGCTGGCAAAAAAACCCCTGAAGAGGTCTGAAAAGACTACAAATTGGATGAAATGTTGCTGTTCCGGTTCTTTCTGTGGTGGCAAAGTATTGGAAATTGAGAGGAGGCCCATCAATTGGGGAAAGACTGTATATACATGTAATGGAATACTATTGTGATATAAGAAATGAGGAGGGGGAAGCTGGGTGGCACAGTGAATAGAGCATCAGCCCTGGAGTCAGGAGGACCTGAGTTCAAATCTAGACTCAGACACTTAACACTTACTAGTCACCTAACCCCAATTGCCCTGGGCAAGTCACTTAACCCCATTTGCCCTGCCTTACCCCCTCTAAACAGACAAAAAAAAAGAGGAGGTGGGTTTCAGCAAAACCTGGAAAGATTTACATGAATGGATGCTGAATGAAGTGAGCGGAAGCAGGAGAACATTGTAACAGTAACACTGTGTGATGATCAGCTTATGGGTGATTTAGCTGTTCACAGTACTACAATAATCCAAGATAACTCTAAAAGACTCATGATGGAAAAATGCTATCCACATCTAGAGAAAGAACTGATGGAATCTGAATGCAGAATGAAGCATACTATTTTCACTGTCTGGTTTTTCTTTTTGTTCTGTTTCTTCTTTTACAACATGACTAATATGGAAATATGTTTTACATGATTGCATATGTATAACTTATAGCAGCTTGCTTGCCATCCTGGGGAGTGAGGGAGAAAATATGGAACTTAAAATCTTATAAAAATTATTATTGAAAGTTGTCATTACATGTAATTGGAAAAAATAAAATACTATTTTCAAAAAAAGAAATGCTGCTGTTCAAAAACTAGAATGATAGTACATGTTAACAGAGTGATGATTTGATGGTATATTGGCTCTAATTTAGGTGATGGTCAAGTCATTACTACAATATGATGGCAAATTACATGTACTTTAATTTGGATCTTTAATATTGTTTTCCTGGGTACCCCCTCCATTGATGCAGATTGCAAGCCCTTTATGGTTTGGCAAATGCTCTTTGGTGAGAAAAAATTCATCATCCTGTAGCTAATTTGATGGAATCTCTGAATCTGCAAGATGTCACCATACCCTTTACTCTAAGATTTTCCAGTTTGGTAGAACTTTCTAGAGGTTGAACTACATTGCTATAGGCTTTGGGAACCCTCAGTTAACCCCCCAGTCACAATGATATACACTAGAAGTAGAGTTTAATAGAAACTTTCATGTTAAAAAAAAGGAGAAGATGCTATTTGTAAAGTTTTATTCCTCTTTGATGATTTTTAGAAAGGACGTTGATAAAGTGGAGAGTGTCCAGAAGAGTGCAATGAGGTCCTTGAGATCATGCCATTTTAGGATTGGTTTAAGGAACTGGGGATAATTAGCCTAGAGAGGAGAACATTTTGAATGGCGACATCATATAGGAGAGGTATTGGACTTCATTTTCTTAGTGCTTGAAGGCAAAACTTGGGGAAAATATGTGGACATTACAAAGAGACATATTTAGAATTGATATAAGGGCAAATGTCCAAATAGGTAGAGCTATCCAAAAGTAGAGTAGGCTGCCTCACAAGGCAGTGGATTAATTTTTGTCAGAGGCCTTTAAGCAAAGGCTGGATGACTACCTGTTGGGGATAGAAGGAATTCATTTTCGGATATGGGATGGCCTATATGGTCACTTATTTCTCTATCTATTCTGAAATTCTATGATTAGGGGATCTTAAATTTGGAGAAGGGCTAATTAAGAGGGAAGAAACATCGTATGGTAAAAAGACACTAAATCTGGAGTCTGAAGACCTGAGTTTGAGTTCTGTTTTTGGCACTATTTTATCTCTGACTTTCATTTTGCTAATTTATAGAATAAATGAGTTGGGCTAGATCAGAGTTTCTTTGCTGTGGTTGTTATTGTTTTTTTTTTTTAAATTAAATTATTTGTTTTTAGTTTTCAACATTTACTTCTATAAGTTTTCAATTTTCTCCCCCTCCTTCCCTCCTCCCTCCCCAAGATGACTTGTAGTATGATATGGGCTCTACACATACATTCCTATTAAACATATTTTCATATTAGTCATGTTGCATAGAAGAATTATAATGAATGAGAAAAATCACAAGAAAGAAAAAACAAAATAAAACAAAACAAAAAAGATAAGAGTTTGCTTTGTTTTGTATTCTGACTCCATAGTTCTTTCTCTGGATGTGGCTGGCATTTTTCATCATGTGTCCTTTGGAATTGTTTTAGGTCCTTACACAGGGCTAAGTCTATCAAAATCAGTCCCCACATACTGTGGCTGTTTCTGTGTACAATGTTCTCCTGGTTCTGTCCCCCTCACTCAGCATCAGTTCATATAAGTCTTTCTAGGTTTTTCTGAAGTCTGCCTGCTCATCATTTCTTATAGCACAATAGTATTCCATTATATTCATATACCACAACTTGTTCAGTCATTCCCCAATTGATGGGCATCTCCTCAGTTTCCTGTTCTTGGCCACCACAAAAATATCCACTATAAATATTTTTGTATGTGTGGGTCCTTTTGTTTTAGTTGTTTAGTCATTTTTCAGTCATGTCCAACTCTCTATGATCCCATTTGGAATTTTCTTGGGAAAGATACTGGGGTAGTCTATCATTTCCTTCTCTAACTCATTTTATAGATAAAGAAACTGAGACAAACAGGGTTATGTGACTTTCCCAGGATCACATAGCTACTAAGTGTCTGAGATGGAATTTGAACTCAGCTCTTCCTGACTCTGGTACTCTATCCACTCTTCCTGACTCTGGTACTCTATCCACTGTGCCACCTAGCTGTCTGGAGGTTAAATTGAGCATTTACTTCAAATAGGAATTTTAAAAAATCTCATTCTGAGAAGGGGTCCATGGTCTTCACTGGATCACAGAGGAGTCCATGACACAAAAAAAGATTAAGAACCTCTGGACTAGATGGTTTCTAAGGTCTCTTCCACCTTTAAAATCCTACAGTCCTTTCTAGTCCTAAATTTCTGTGATTCTCTATGTGATAAAAATCATTCATATTCATGTAAATGAAGATCAGTTCCCAGAAGTGACTCAGGATTGTAGAATCCTGAGTTTAGATTTAGAGCTGGAAGAGACCTTCAGGACTATTGAGTCTAGCTTCAGAGAGGACAGAACACTGAAAATGAACATAAATGGCAGTGAGAAAATCCAGTTACATATAAGACATTTTTGGCTCCAAGGGTGAACAAGTTAGCAAGGAAAGTTGGTCGTGAAATTGCCATCCCTGGAGATTTTTAAAAATAGGACATCCATTTATCTTGGATGGCTTAGATATATGCATGCCTGAGCCAGAGACTGAAATGGGCGACCTCTCGAAGCCCTTTCAGGTCCACGATTAAAGAACTTGAGAGCAAAAGGAGAAGAGCTCAGTACATTTCTCCCTCTTCATTCCAAACAATTGTATAAAAGTGCAGCCATAGTCTAGGGGCTCCTCTGATTTTTGTCCATTTTTTTGGCAGATCAGTAAATATATGGCAAAACTGGAAGGCAAAATGAGATACCTACAAAACATGTGGAAACTTTTTGAATCGAATGTTATGGAAACAGTGTCAGACCGAGATTCTGGGTCATAGTGTTTTGTTCTGTAAGAGGAAGAGTGTGATTGAGGGCTAACCCTATAGTCAGGAAAACATGGGTTCTAGCCCTGCTTCTGATGTATATCTTGGGCAATCATTTAACCTTTAGGTGCCTAGGCAATCCTCTAAGATGATCAAATTGTGGAAAGATTGTATATTGTCATCAACTAGGAGTCCTTTCCATCAATGAAATCAAAGATTATGTCCTCTCCCCCTTTATACATTTGTTCAACATTTATAGAGCACGTTTGAAAAACTGCTAAAGTAACAGGGAATGTTTAGCCAAGAGAAGATCATAGATTCGGAGTTGGATGGGACCTCAGAGGCTATTGAGTCCAACCCCACCCCATTTATAGATGAAGAAACTGAGACTCAGAGTGAGTGATTTTTCCAGAGTCATACTCTTAGTGAATATGTGAGGTGGAATTTGAACCAAGGTCTTCCTAACTCTTAAGTCTTTGGATTGATCCATGGAAGCTGTGATGCCCCTCAAGAGATGATTTAGCAACCATAACACTCTGCAAGTAATTTTGGAGAGATATATTTTTTAAAAAAGACAGAAAAGATTTGGCCCCTTCCCTTTAAAAGCTAACAATTTTATTGGGGAAGCAAGATATATGTTAATGAAATGGTAAGAGATGAATGCAAAAGCAATATGATCGATATATGATATTGCATTTTTAGAATGCACTTTATATAATGCAACTTATATAATACATTGAACATTTAAAATGCTTTCAAATATACTTTCTTGTATATAAAGAAGTGCCTTGTGGTGTGGTACAGACTGTAGGCATAATTACCATTACTCCCACCTAATACAGTATAAGAGTGGGTTGGAGCTAGCTAGGAAAGATTGCTAAAAATTAGACCACTTCTGTGACATGACATAGACAAGTACGGCCTTCACATTGTTATTTTTTTAGAGGAGAGGAAAGATAATTTCACAACATCATGGAAAGACCTGTCTTAAATTAGTGTCCCTTTATATTTTTCTGCTTTGAAAGGAAGAACAATATGAAAGTGATTCCTATTTTGTTCTTGTTTAGGGTTTGATCCTAAGGCATGGGAGAGAGGGGGAAATGGCATCATAACATTTTTGTGCATTACCTAAGCTCATCAGCTAGGAATAAACCCAACTACACCACACTCATGGAGCCATTTCTCCTTCTCAGGTCATTTGACCTCACAGGAGGAAAAAAAAGCCCCTTATCTACTAGTAGATAGAAAGGTATGACCTTTAATCTATAAAGGGTCAATGTTGATGTTCACCAAGGCCTGCTACTCCATCCAACCTCACCCCAGAATGGTTTGGGACAAGGACTCTTTTTTTTTTTTAATCCTAGGAGAGGTTTTTATTTCTAAATTAAATTTTATGTTTTTCAATTAACAAGCATTTATTTTTTCTCCCTCCATATCATTCCCCTTGCCTCCACTAAGTGAAAAAAAAAAGAGAGAGAGAGAAACAAAACCCTTGGGACAAGGACCATTACCAGCTCTTAATTTAGTTTTGCTCATTGGCTTACCTTCTTCAACATGGCCCCAATTTGATAGGGCATTTTTGTCTCTAAAGGCTCTGATACTTAATGGGTAGCTGTTTTGCTTAGAGGGAAGACATTTTGCCTGAGGCTGGATTTGAGTTCAGGTCTCCTTGATTCCACGGCTGGTGCACTATCCCCTTAGCCCCCTAGCTCCCTCTACACTTACTTTCATAAGAGAATATTAAAATTTGAAAATGCTAACAAAATACTTTTTAAAGGATTTAAAACATTTGGACATAGTTGAGTTACTAACTCAGCTCTGGAGCTGGCCCTGGGGCATAACTGAACTGATTGTTGATTGGAGGCCAGACCCCAAGCTAGAGACTCTTTCCTTTCCTCCATTTGCTGCTGTACTTGCTTTTGTCACCCTATCCCACTACTAGACCTGCCCTTTCATTGTGCCTCCTGCTGCCATATTCAGTTATTTAAAACTGCTTTTCATACTTGATCACTTTCTCTTCAGTCCACTTCCTTATAGAGCCTGAAACCTGGTTCTTCCGATTCTACCACATGCTTGTTACCTGTATGACCCTGGGTAAGTCACTTACCTTCCCAGAGTCTCAACTCCTCATCTTTCAAATAAAGGTGTTTGACAAGATCGTCTCTAAGCTTGTTTTAGTCTATGATACTTCCTGCTAGGTAGGCTCTCAGCCCTGGGTCATTGTGGCACTGCTCAGTCCATGTTGCTTTGAGGACAGGATACAAACTCCTCTGTTCATCATTTAAAGTCTTCACAATCCGGCTTTGTCTCCAAAGTGACCACATGATAACTCCCCCTTTCACATTTTGTGCTTCAGTCTAACTGGCTGTTTGCTGTTGCTTGTTTAAAGCATACTATTTCTTACTCCTGGGCCTTTGTATAAGCCATCCCTCATACTTGAAATGGCCTTCCTCATCCCTGCCTCTTGGAACCCTTAACTCCCATAAAGTTTCAAGTCAAGAGTTACTTCTTCAAGAGGACATTTGTGATTTCCTCTGTTAGTGCTGCCTCCTATCACTTTGTATAAATTTTGTTTGTAGCCTATATTTACTTTGCTGAGACCAGGTTGTATGCCCTCACTGTCCTTGAGGGTAGAAATTGACTCACTTTCTGTATGCTTCAGCCCTAACTCTGTACTGGGTCCTTAATAGCAGGTCCTTAAATTGATAGCATTTGGGGCTGATTGTGTGGGAATCGTGGGAACTGAGTGAACCACACTGACTGTATCTGTGACTCAATTCTGGAGCTAGCTCACTTCCCTTTTTAATCAATTATGGTCTAGTCCAATTTCTGTCTTGTGAGAAAACTTTATTCAATTGTGGGACTTGAGAGAAGAAAACTTGATTGATTGTTTGAACCTACCCCTGCATGGTTGGGAAGCTGGACCTGAAGCTCAGTTCAGATCCAAAGAGTAATGCAAGGACTTTCTCACAATTTTTGTTGTTCTTTCCTCATTCCCAAAGAGGACTGATGATATCAGGAGAGTGTCTTGACTTGCATGTGAATTGTACTTAAGTGATGCAGCCTCCTTCTCTTCTAGAGTCATTAGAATCCAGTGGCTAGGCAAAAGTCAAGACAACTAGAACAGAAGGAAGAAAAATGCCCGTATAAAACTGCACACTATGTAGTTCAAAATATAATATAGAAAACAGAGTAACAGTGAAGGAGATATACCTCTCAAGCAACCTATATTTATTATCTGAAAATTGGCCCCATGCTAGTCAGTTACTGTTTGTTATTTCTTTGAATATGGACACTTAGGGAGGAATAGAATACCTCCTCTTCTGATTTCAGGGAATTGTTCCTATTTGCTCTCCCTACCAACTCTCAAACTCACTCATTCCCCTCCTAATTCAGAAAGCCCCTAATCTTTCTTCCAATTAGAAATCAGATGGACCTAATCTTGTATTTTGCTTTATATCTTGTTAATTGTTTTAATGCATAAAATCTATCTTCCCCTCTATTTAGGGTCTAGTGCCAAACGGAGGAGGCCTGATCCCTATTTGTTATGCAATTGGCATGGATTGGCATGGATTGCTTAATAAATTGATATGCTCAGAAGTTTGAACCTAGGTTTTCTCGATTGTTTCAGACTTTACCCATCACAGATGGGTCTCATCTCTCATTTTACAGTTGAGGAAACTGAGACCCAAAAGGGAAGGGATATGCCTATGGTACAGAAACAATGAGCATTTATTAAGCACTTTCTATGAGTCAGGCACTGTACTAATCAAATATAAGTAGCCAAGACAGTCCTTTGCCTTAAGGAGCTTAAATTTTAATTGGGGAGGAACACATAAGGGCATTATTCAAAAGAGAGAGGTATAACAAGGTGTAAAGGTGACTAGGACATAGCATCAAGATTTGGTTCCCAATAAGATATGGCAAAATCTCACTTATCAGAGCCTACTATGGGAGGAGCAACAGGGGAGGGAAAAGGAAGGGATCCAAGGATCTGATTGAAGGGAAGTGAGAATGATGGCCTAACAGAGGTTGTGTGGTGTGAAGATGGTCAGGAAGAAGGAACGACCAGGATTCAGACTTAATTCTTCTGATTCTGGATCCTGGTGACTTCCTTAGTCTATTGATTTAAATGAGGAATGATTTAATTAAATTCCCTTTTTGCTTGCTTTTCCATCTTGATTAGCTGGGTGATGTGCCCACAAACAGAAGCACAGGCTTCAGACTAGCTTTTGCTCTCCTCATCCAGCACATCCTTTGGAAACTTGATAGCAGCTTGTCTTGGTTAGTGGTAAAGCAATCTTCATTGCTTCCTGTACCCAGATCAGCCTTGACCTTCTTGGTTGGCTTTTACTTAACACTCCCTGTTCTGCCTCTATCATGCATGCCAGACACCCACCTCTCTCATCCATGTTGCCCTCTTTGGGATATTCTTGGGCGATTGTTGCAGACTGAAGACTGCAAATCCCAAAATGTCCTTGTTTTTCCTGCATTTACAGCAAATTGGATTGTGGTTGGTAAGTAGAGGCAGACACTCTAAAGAAAAATGAGTCTAACAGAGCCGGTGAGGTCAACTCTTCTGTCAAACAGATGGTTTGTAGCTATATTGTAATTCACTACAAGCTCAATGTGCCCTGAAAGGCAGTGTCATAGGGCAAGCTTCAGAGACTGCTAAAATGCATTTGTTGCTTTACATTGAAAGCAAATTGTTCATACCTGGTAACTGTCAATGGATAATAATGTGGCAACTTTCTCCAAAGCAGACTTCCTTGGTTGGATTTAAAATACAGTAGTGTTGAGAGCTCTCCCTATAAGAAAGAAGTCTTAGTCCATGGCAAATGCAAATAATCCAGCAACAACTAGTTATTAAATGTCTATTCTATAATCAGCATTTTGCCTGGCAGGTCATCAGCAATAGTTGATATTTATGTAGTTGTTTAGGTTTGCAAATCATTTTATACAGTTTATTTTATTTGGTTCCCTCACCCACTCTATATATCATCATGGGCATTTTATTTTTTTTAATAATATTTTATTTTCCCCCCAATTAGCTGTAAAAACAATTGGGGTTGTGACTTGCTCAAGATCACATGACTAGTTTTGTGTTAAGTGTCTGAGGTCAAATTTGAACTCAGGTTCTCCTGACTCCAGGGCCAGCACTATTTACTGCACCACCTCGCCACCCTAAAAACAATTTTTTAAACATTTTTGAAGTTCTGAGTTCTAAATTCTATCCCTCCATCTATCCTTTCCCTTCTCCCTATTTGAGACAGTAAACAATCTGATATAGGTTATACATGTGCAATAATGTAAAATATATTTTCATTTTAGTTATTTTGTGGAAGAAAACAAAAGGAAGGAAGAAAAAAAGAGAAAGAAAAACAGTATGCTTCTATCTGTAAAGAGATGACATCAGTTCTTTCTCTGGAGGAGAAAACATTTTTCATTATGAGTCTTTTGGGTTTGTCTTGGATCATTGTATTACTGAAAATAGTTAAGTCATTCATAGTTGTTCACCATATAGTATTGTTATCACTGTGTACAATGTTCTCATTCTGTTCACTTTACTCTGCATCAGTTCATATAAATCTTTCTAAGTTTTCTTGAAATCATCCTGCTTGTCTTATCTTATACAATAACATTCCATTACAATCATATGCTATAACTTGTTCAGCCATTGCCCATCAATTGGGCAATTTTCCCTTTTTTGGGATCTCTCTGGGATGCTGAACTAGTAGTGGCATTGTTGGATCAAAAGGTATACACAGTTTTATAGCCCTTTTGGCATAGTTCCAGATTGTTCTCCAGAATTGTTGGAGCAGTTCACAGCTCCACCAACAGTGAGTGCATTAATGACCCAGTTTTCCCACATCCCTTCCAACATTTGCCATTTTCCTTTTCTGTCATATTAGCCAATCTGATACATGTGAGGTGATACCTCAGAGTTGTTTTAATTTGTATTTCTCTAATCAAAAATTATTTAGAGCAGTTTTCCCATACATTATAGGCACTTTACAGATGAAACTCAGAGGAGTTAAGTCACTTAGTAAGGGTCAAGTAGTTAATGACAGGAGGAGGTAGGATTCAAATCCAGATCTCTCCTATCTCTAAGACTCTCATTAGCAAATTGTTATGTGGAAATATTTGATGTGGGACATAGAATTGGTGTTAATGTTCAGTCCTTTCAGTTGAGTCCAGCTCTCTGTGACCCCATTTGGAGTTTCCTTGGCAGAAATACTAAAATGGTTTGCCATTTCCTTCTCCAGCTCATTTTACAAATAAGGGAACTGAGGCAAACAGGGTTAAGTGACTTGCCCAGGGTCACACAGCTAGTAAGTTAAGTGTCTGAGTCCAGATTTGAACTCAGATGAATCTTCCTGACCCCAGGCACAGCATTCTATCCACTGTGCCACCTGGTTGCCCCCATGGGACATAGCATGCATCTTTTCATAGTCCCATAATGTTCTAAGATGTATCCCTGGACACAGAAAGAAATCTGATGAATAATACCTGTCCTGAAAGGAAAAATTCACCTCATTCACCATATACCACTCATTGCCATGCTCCATTAATTCAATTTTCATTCTGGCTCTCAGTTTCTGTAATGGCATATTTGGAAATAGGTTTGCCAATGCCCTTCAAAGAATGAATATTACATTTTAATTCAATTTGAAAAGAGTTCATTAAACACCTACTCTGTGTAGGCCACTGATGGGAATGCAAAGATTTAAACAATGACATAGCATGTAGACGCTAAGTAGCTGTGTGACTCTAACTAAGTCACTTCATCTTTTCCTGCCTCAGTTTCTTCACCTGTAAAATCGGGATGATAATAGCCCCTACCTATGAGGGTTGTTGTCTGTCATTAGTTCCTGCTCTCAACAAGTTTATTATCTAGTGGGGACAAGACATGGATGGGGATGGTGATGACTAGTTAGAATGTGATAAGTACATAACATCAGGCATCTATTTTCTGCTTCCTTAAAGGGGAGAGAAATGTAGTGTTAGTGAAAGGGGAGCAGACATTTAAGTCATAGTGACCAGTCTTCTTATTGTCACGTACACATTGTTACAGGAACACGTTCCTGGGCTTAGAATATGTACTACATTCTTTTTAGGAACTCATTTTCCAAGCTGCCTCACTGGAGAAATGGGGGAGTTTTAACCTTGCTTAAAACCTGGGTCTGATGGACAGGAGGAAGAATTACTGTTCGGTCAGGGAGCTGATCTGTTATTCAGTGTTCAAAGATGCTTAGGTGGCAACTTCCATGTTACAAATGAATAAAATAAGTCAGAGAGTGGATAAGAAGTTTCATTTGGTTTTACATTTGGTGAGTCCTGCCTAAGCTTAACAGTCAGGACTGAGAGGTGAGTTTTGCATTTCAGCTCAGGCCCTTACAGGGCTGCTGGGGTTTGCAAAGGTATTATCTTTGCTCTTAGGGGTAGGGTAGCCTAGGATTAAGGACCTTAGGTGGACACTTACTTGGCATGCTTTAAAATATTCTAAAAGATAGGCCCCCAAGCCTCATACACTCCCCCTCAAACCTCTACCATAGGCCTGCTGTGATACTACCTCTTCTGAGGCTGTCAAGAGCTGGTTTTAAAGAGTCAGTAGTAGCAAAGTACACTTTACAAGACAGACTTATGTACTGGCAAGAATGCCAGATTCATAGCCAGAGGGCCTGGAATTAAATCTTGCCTTTGCCATTGAGTGCCTGTAAAACACTGAGTAATAATTAGATAAATGTTAATTCAAGCACCTCTGAGGCTCTGTCTCATACCCATAATATAGGTGATGCTGAGAGAAAGAAGGAAATGACAAATATTGGAAGGGCTGCAGAATAGAAGCATATTAATTCATTGCTGATGGAAGTGTGGATTGGTGCAACATTCTGGAAAACAATCTGGAACCACACTCTAAAAATGACTAAACTGTACAGATCCTCTGACCCAGTAATACCACTGCCGGGCCTATGTCCCAAAGAAGTTAAAGAAAGAGGAAAAGAACCATATGTATAAAATATTTATAGCATTATTTTTTTTTTTTTGTGGTGACAAACAACTGGAAATCAAGTGGGGAATGGTTAAATAAATTATAGTAAATGAATGGAGGAGAAGACTGCCATAAATGATGAAAGGATTAGTTTTAGAGAAACCTGAGAAGATCTGTGCGAACTGATGAAGAGTAAAGTGAATAGAATCAAAGGAACAAGTTCTCTGACACAGTAAAAATGCACAACTGCTCAAGCCCTAGGAACTCTGATTAATGCGACAGCCAGTCATGATGCCAGAGGATCGATGACGAATCATGCTACCCACATGCTGACAAAAGGATAATAGACTAAATATAGGTAGAACAAAACATTTTTTGAACTCAATGTATTTATTTGTTTTGCTTAACTATATATATTTATTACAAGTGTATTACTTTTTTTCCCTCCCCTCAATCAGGGAGGGGAGGAGGTGAGAGAAAGGGAATATAAAGGCTTGTTAATAGTAAATACAAATTAATTTGAAAAAAAATCCTTAAGCAAGTCAATTAAACTCTCTGCCTTAGTTTCCTTATAAACAAACATGGTCAATTTTGAAGACTTTTATTTTATTTTTATTTTTTAAAGCAATTGGGGTTAAGTAACTTGCTCAAGGTTACACGGCTAGTCATTATTTCTGTGTGGGTGCTCATTTTCTGAAGCCGGTTTCGATCCCGGGTCATCCCAACTCCGAGGCTGGCGCTGAAGACTTTTATAAACTAATTAAAAATGAAACGAACAGAACCAAGAGAACAACTTATATAATAATAACTCTGTAAAGACAAACAACTTTGAAAGTTTTAAGAACTATTATTAACCTAATGAATATCCATAATCCCAAAGGACTGATGATAAAGCATGATGGTCACATGGAAGAGAGGTGGTAGATTGAGGGTACAGAATGAGATATGTTTTTTTTTAAACTACCTATGCAAAATATTGCTTTGCTTGACTATATGTACTTGTTACAAAGACTTTATTATATTTCTTTTTTCTTTTCTAATGGTGGTGGAAGGTTAGAAAATGGATTTCTGTTCATTAAAAAATAAAGATAGATTTGCAAAAAGAAAAGAAGATAAAATGATGGAGTAGGACTGGTAGAGTCCAGATGTGAAGATAACTAAGCACAATTACAGCATTTTGTTTAACCTATAAGAATTTTGGATTCTGGCAGTGAGTCCTAGGATGTCGAGGTGACCAAGAATAAAAACAAATATTCTAGCTTCTTCCTTCTTAAATTGGCTCCCTCCCAAACTTCCTGTGAGTGTTTGGTGTACTGTAGATCTCTCTTCATCCCATAACCTCAGTATCACCTCTGGTTTTTTCTTCTCCTTTATTCATCATGGACCATGAGTTGCCAAGACCTGTCAATTCTGACTTTATGTTGGCTCTCCCATTGACCCACCCTCTCTCCCTGTCTAAGTGACACATGACTCTTCAGACCTGGATTACCACAATAGCCTCCTAATGGATCCCCACCTTTTCTAATCCTACTCTATCCAATTCATCCTGCCCACAGCTGCCAGACTGGTTTTTCTGCTGCACAGCTTTTATTCTTACATCAGAATTGACATTGTTGAGAACCTACAGCACTGTCCCTCTTACCTATTAGTTCAAACTCACACTCATTTTAGAGAGCTCTGCTATTTTTTTTTTTTTTTGGAGGGGGAAGACAGGGCAATTGGGGTTGACTTGCTCAAGGTCACACGGCTAAGAGAGCTCTGCTATTTACAAACTACAGAACCTTCTTTCTAGGTCTCAATTTCCTCATTTATAATTCAGTTTAATTCAACAAACATTTATTAAGTACCTTCCATGTACCAGGTACTATCCTAGATTTGGGGGAATATAAAGATAAAACCCCCCAAACAAAAACAAACAAAAACCCCAAACCAGTCCTTTCTCTCAAATAGTTTATCTGGAAGGATGTTGATAAACTAGAAAAGGTCAAGTAGAATGTTGATGGTCCTTGAAATGATGCATGGATAGATCAATGGAAGGAAATGAGGATGTTTACCTCAGAGAAGAGAAGACTCAGAGTTGGGGTGAGAATGCATACTAATTGTCTTTAAATGCTTGAAGGGCTGTCCTATAGAAAAGCTTCAGTTTCCTCATCTAGAAAATGAAGGGCTTGGCCTAGATATTCTCTAAATCTCCTTTCATTTCTCAATCTATGATCCTCTGATCATTTCTAGGGTTCCAACTGAACATTCAAAATGCTCCCCTGCCCCTTTCTTCCTTCCTCTTTCCCTCCTTTCTGTTCTCATTTTAGAATGTCCCAGTGTAATGCCCAAAGGGCTATAAAACTATGCACATCCTTTGACCCACAATACCACTCCTAGGTCTGTATCCCAAAGAGATCATAAAAAAGGGAAAAGGACCCATATGTACAAAAACATTTATAGCAGCTTTTTTTGTGGTGGCAAAGAATTGGAGATTGAGGGGATGCCCACCAGCTGCAGAATGGCTGAACAAGTTGTGATATATGAATGTAATAAAACACTATTATGCTATAAGAAATGATGAGCAGGTGGATTTCAGAAAAACCTGGAAAGACTTACATGAACTAACTGAAGTGAGCAGAACCAGGAGAACATTGTACACAGCAGCAGCAACATTGCCTGATGACCAACTTTGATAAGATTTAGCTCTTCTCAACAATACAAGGATCTAAGACAACTCCAAAAGACTCATGATGGAAAATGCTATTCATACCCAGAGAAAGAACTATGAAGTCTGAATGCAGAGTGAATCATACTATTTTCTCTCTTTCTCTCTCTCTGGTTTCATCTTTCTTGTGGTTTTTCTGTTGGTTCTATTTCTTCTTTACAACATGGCTAATGTGGAAATATGCTTAATATGCTTGTACATGTATAGCCTATATTAGATTGCATGCCATCTTGGGGAGGGGAGAATTTAAAACTCCGAAACCTTATAGAATTGAATGATTAAAACTAAAAAACAAATAAATGAAATAAAAGAGAATGTTCCAGTGTATTTGTACATGTTTATACCTTTCAGCTTAGGATGTTCTTCCAGATCTCTTTCTTGTCTTTGGAAATCTAACGTCACAGCTCAGATTAGGCCCGTGCTTCTTTCTGCTTCACCTCCCTCACATGCAGAGGTAGCAGTGTGGAGGCAGGATCCTGTGACATGAGGAGATTGATTTGGAGTCAGAAAACTGACATTTGACTTGAATTCAAATCCTGTCCCTCCACTTATTCTATGCATGACTTTTGGTAAGTTACCCTACCTCTCAGGGTATCAGTTTCTCATCTGTAAAAAAGAGGGAGTTGGACTGTGCCTGTGGACTGGTGTCCTGTCAACTTGCCAACTCTGAACTCTCATGATTCTGTGAGTGAGGATTGGGATGGACACTTAATACATGATTTTGGAAGGAAAGAAGGAAGAAAGAGAAGAAAGGAAGAAAAGAAGGGAGGGAGGAAAAATGGAAGGAAGGAATGAAAGAAAAAGGGGGAAAGGAAGGAAAGAAGAAAAATGGAAAGAGGGAAAGAGGAAGAAAGAAGGAAAGAAAAAAGGAAGGGCAAATTATGAAAGAAGGAAGAAAAATAGAAGGAAGGACAATTAAAGGCAGGAAGGAAGGAAAGAAGGAAGGAAGGAAGGAAGGTGGGCCTCAATGAGCTTCCTAATGGAGTTCCTGGGTTCTGGGTAGGAAGGGAAAATCATGAGACACATTAGCCTAGGGTAGGTGTAAGAGTATTGTTGTATTTGGGGTGTGTGTTATTGGTCACCATGAAAAAGCCTGGTCAACTTCATACAGTTTCTTAGGACCACAATTGTTCTAAGTGAAGCACAGGTGTGACTGTGTCAAGGAGCTCAAGAAACTCCAGTGGCTCCAGAAGCAAATGTAGCCTCTCCTCTGTTTGGCATTTCAAGCCCTTCACAGTTAGTTCCAATATCTCTTTACAGGCTTTTCACACATTTTGATCTTTGTATACTATTCTCCATGTATATACTCTCCCCTACCCTTCCCTCTTGCACTTAAGACTGCCTTATTTCTTTCAAAGCTAAACTCAAATGACATCTCCAACATCTTGACCCTCCTGGTTGCTAGTACCCCCCCCCCATTATCTTGTATTTAATTTGTGATTTGTGTTTATTTTCACTTTATATATTTATATATTATTTTATTCCAGTAGAACATAAGCTTCCTGAGGGCAGGAGATATCTTGTTTCTGTCTTTGCATCCCCAGAAATTAACATAGTGCTTGGCAGACAGGATGCATTTAATAAATGCTTGTTGAATCAAAAACTGAATGAATGAACAACTGGCTATTTGCGCCATCCCCCCTTTTAATAGGTTGGTGAGTGATCATATATTAGGTGGGAAAAGCACTCAAATGTATTTCAGATATTGATGGAAAAAAGACATTCTTCCACCTAAGGATATAAAAGAAATTGCAAGGTTCTGTACCTTTCTAATTTGCCAACTCAGAGGCTGGTAAAGAGAATAAGTTCTAAATTAGCCCAACAGAGGTGACCTCCCCCCCAGAGCTCCCAGCATCACTGAGGTGATGCATGGCATGCCACATTAGACATGTCAGGCACAGGGTTGGCATATTTAGAAAAGAAGATATTAACAGTATTGATCATTAACATGGACCAGGGAGAAACCAGGAAATAGTTTAGGGTTTGCTTCAATTTTTAGAATGCTTACGTTTTATTCTGAAGTAGACCCTGTATGGAAACTTCTGTCCATGCCAATGGGGTATCTGTTGGTGACTCACTTCTTTCTTTTCTTTTTTCTTTTTACTTTTTGGAAGGCAGGGGCAATTGTGGTTAAGTGACTTGCCCAAGGTCACATAGCTAGTAAGTGTTAAGTGTCTGAGACCGGATTTAAACTCAGATCCTCCTGACTGCAGGGCGGGTGCTCTATTCACTGTGCCACCTAGCTGCCCTTGGTGACTTATTTCTTAGGGAGCTGCCTAGGTGACCTGCAGGTTAAGTGACCTGCCCAGGACTACACAGCTATAATGTCTCAGAGACAGATCCTGAACCAAAGACTTCCTGATTCTACAAACACAATGCCATGCTTCCTCTTTGCAAATTGCATAGTATTATTTTTAAAATTGAGACTTGATTTACCTTACTAAAATGTGGTACAGTAGCACTCTACCTCATGAAACTAATAATTAACAATAACAGCTAACATTTATGTAACACTGATGATATGCCAGGCACTGTGCCAAGAAGTACTTTATAATTATTATCTTGTTGGATCCTCATGACAACCCTGGCAGGTAGGTACTAGTATTATCCCCATTTTACAGATGAAGAAAGTGAGGCAAACAAGGTTAAATGATTTGTCCAGGGACACAGAGCTAGTAAGTGTCTGAGTCTGGCTTACTTTGTATACACTTATTTTTTGTATTTGCTTATATGTGTGCATGTCATATCCCTGTAATAGTGTAAGTGTAAGTGCCTGGTACTGTTTCCTTGTTTGTGTTTGAGTCCCCAGTATCTTCCTTCCAGAGGCCTGAACCTCTCTATCTCTGGTTAAGACTCCATATGGGGTGCCCAGAGGCTTCTCCTTGTTGCCAAGGCATAGCTCTGGCTTTGGTATTGCATTGCTTATACCCTTAGCAGCTCTTGCACTTGGGATGTCACTGGTCACTGCTTACTACCCTGACTTTTTCCCATCATACCTTGTGGTTCCACCTAAAGCCTTTGTTTAGCACTGTTGTAACTGAAGGCATACAGTCACTCACATAATTATAGCCATGTCCTTCTCCAAGAGCCAAAGGTTTCTCTGAATCCATTCCTCTTTTACTGCTTATCCAAATCCGCCTAAAAGCATCAATGTTGCTGTCATTCTTATAGCCAATGGCCATTCTTTCCATTTCTCCTGAAATACTCTGGTTAAATGCCCTGGTGAAAATTGCTGCTCAATTATGTAGGTGAACAGCTTCATCTTCTGCCTAGCCTTCCTCTGCTCATCCCTGACGTGCTCCTGGGTTCTTGCAGTTACCATGCTAACACTTAGCATGTGACCAAGCTGTGTTAAGGAGCTGAGGTGTGAATACTAGTTTGGCACTCAGAAGACATGAGTTTTAGGATCTGATCTCTTCAGCCTCACTTTCCAAATCCATAAAATGAGAGAGTAATGGTAGAATTCAATGGCATTAAATGAAAAAAGAAATGGATCTCTGTGGTCAACATGCTGAATTAGAAAACCACAAATTAATATCATCCATGTTTTGTTTATTTAGTTAAACATTTCCCAATTATCTAAGGAACTTAACAGAAGTAGAAAAGATTAAGAAGAGGTGGCAAGAATACATAGAACTATACATGAAAGATTTTAACATCGATAACCACAACGGCATGGTTAGAGATCTAGAGCTCAGCATCCTGAAGAATGCGGTCTAGAGGGCTTTAGGAAGCATTACTAACTATACAATTAGCGGAGGTGACAGAATAACAACAGAACTATTTGAAATCCTAAAAGATGATATTGTTAAAGTACTACATTCACTATGCCAGCAAATTTGGAAAACTGAACAGTGACCACTGAGTTGTAAAAGATCAGTTTATGTCCCAATCCTAAAGAAAGGCAAAGCCAATGAATGTTCAAATTACTGTAAAACTGCACTCATTTTACATGCTAGTGAAACTATGTTTAAGTCTGCAAGTTAGACTTCAGAAATATGTGAACTGAGAATTACCAGAAGTGTAGACAGGTTTTTGAAGAGGCAGAGGAACTAGAGACCAAATTGCCAATGTTTGCTGGATTATGGAGAAAGCAAGGGAGTTTGAGAAAAAACGTCTACTTTATTGAGTACATTGAAGCTTTTGGCTGTGTGGATCACAACAAAATATGGTGTCTTCAAAGAGATGTGAGTATCATCTTACTTGTTTCCTGAGGAACTTGTAAGTAGGTAAAGAAGCAACAATTAGAACCCAATATGGTTGACTGAAGATTGGGAAAGGAGGACAACAAGGCTCTATACTGCCCCCTTATTTATGTAGCTTATATGCATGTTACATCATGTGAAGTACCAAGCTGGATGAATAAAAAGTCAGAATTAAGGTAGTCGGGAGAAAAACCAATAATCGCAGATATTCAGATAATAACTCTCTGATGGCAGAAAATGAAGGAGAGTTAAGAAAGCCTCTTGATGAAGGTGAAAGAGGAAAGGGCAAAAACTTGCTTGCAGTTTAACATGAAAAAAACTAAGCTCTTGGCACCTGGGTCCATCACTTCCTGGCAAATAGAGAGAGAAGAAATGGAAACATTGTCAGATTTTATTATTCTTGGACTCAAAGACCACTGCACATGGTTCCTGTAGCCATGAAATTAAAAGATGTTTTCTCCTTGGAAGGAAAGCTAAGGCAAATTTGGACAGCATGCTAAAAAGCAGAGATATCACCTTTCCCAAAAAAGGTCCATAAAGGTCCAAAACTATGGTTTTTCCAGTAGTAATATGTGGCTCTGAGAGTTAGATTATAAGGAAAGCTGAGTGTTGCAGAATTGAGGATTTTGAATTGCGTTGCTGGAGAAGACTTTCAAGAGTCTCTTGGACGGTAAGGAGATCAAATTAGTCAATACTTAAATTAATTCAGACTATTCATTGGAAAGATTGTCTTTACTGAAGGTGAAGTTTAAATACTTTAGTCACCTAATGAGCAGACAGGATTCATTGGAAAAGACCCTGACGTTAAGATTGAAGGCAAAAGCAGAAAGCAGAGGATGAGATGATGGAAGCAAAAAGCATGAGCTTGGACAGACTTTGGGAGATAGTGAAGGGGTCACAAAGAGCTGGACAGACTGCATGACTGAACAACAGTACACCTCTGTGGTTAAGGCTCCATCATGGGCCATCCAGAGACTTCTTTTTGTCAGAGGTACCTCTCCTGAGGTGAAGCACCTAGATATATTTTGTGGGTTTTTCTTGATTCTCTAATTTAATGCCCCCTACCCATATAATCTGGGATCTTTAGCAACTGATACCTCTTTCCCTGACCTGAAATACAGTCATCAAATCTTTTAATAATCACATGGGCTCACAAGGTTCAAAATATAAGCAAGTTTGTTTAGACTAGAGGTTGAGGGAAACAAAGAGAACTCATTTTTTAGTTCATCAAAATTAAGAACACTCACCAGTAAACAACTCTCCTTCCAGAGGGACCTAGGTGGGTAGATCACTGGATCAGGAGTCAGGAGGGACAAATGTTCTTTCATTCTTAAATTCTTGTGCATATAGAAACTCATAGAAGCATCTGGTAGAGCATGGACCTGGAGTCAGGAAGACCTGAGTTCAGATTCAGCCTCAGATATTTACTAGCTGTATAATCCTGCACAAGTTACCTAACTTCTGTCTACCTCAGTTTCCTCAACTATAAAATGGGTATAATATTAGCATCTATTCCCCAGGATTGTTGTGAGGAGCAAATGAGATCATATTTGTAAAGTGCTTAGCACAGTTCCAGGCACATAGTTGACACTTATTTTGCCCACCCTCCCTTCTTTCTTCCTCCCCTCCCTCCCTCCCTCCTTCCTTCCTTCCTTCCTTCCTTCCTTCCTTCCTTCCTTCCTTCCTTCCTTCCTTCCTTCCTTCCTTCCAGAGGCTTGTACCTCTGCATCTCTGTGGTTAAGGCTCCATCATGGGACACCCAGAGACTTCTCATTTTTGCTAAGGCATAGTTCTCTGACTTTGGCACAGCATTGTTTATACCTGTGGGAGCTCTTGCAGATGGAACGGCATTGGTCACTACTCCCTGCCCTGATTTTTTCCTACCATACCATGTGGCTCCACCTAAGGCCCTTGGCTTTCTGCAGTTCTCAGAATCAAAGATCTAGAGCTGAAAATGAACTCTGAAAGGGAAATCTCAGAGGAAATCTAGTTAACTACTTTATTTAATAAGCAAAGAAACTGAAGCCTAGTTCCCAACCAAGGGAATAGATTTTTGTTCTCAGTCCTTGTTCTTGGACTGTCCGGTTTGCAGTTCTCCTCAGTGCCCAGTAAATACCAGTCCTTACCTTTCCCTGGGGGAGCAGCATCTGTCTCCAGGCTCCCTGGCATGTCTGCACCATAGCTCACAATCAGTTTGAGAGTCTTCTTTTGTACTGTGATTGCCAGCCTCAGGCCTCACGTATGATGGGATTCCCATGGACTTAATGAAGCCTGTGCCCTTGAACCTCACAAGCACATCTTCCTTCCCATTTCTGCCCTAGGTCATGCCAAGTTACCACAGCTATAACTTCTCTCAGTGACTGAGTGGTGCGCTTCTTTCCACCTGTCTCAGAATCCTCAGTGGACCTGGAAACCCCCTCTCTTCCATTGTCTTTCAGTCCACTATGTTTCCCATTGTGAACAAGATTGGCTTACTGCTATAACTCAGTACAAATACCTGGAAGGAGGAGGGAGAAAAGGGAGGAGGGAAGAGTAAGGAAAGAGGGCAAGGAGAGAGGAAGAAGGAAGGAAGTGGGAGATGAGTATGTATTCTGCCTGGCTCTGTCTCAGGCCAGAGAGGGAAAGATTTGTGGTCCCTACTACATTCCTAATAATATCTTAACATCCACCCTCTTCTGCCTCTCTTCCCATTGTGCAGAACAAGATGCCAACCTGACTGCTACGGCCTCTATAGTTCTTCAACCACAATTTGAAGTCTATGAATATGTAGGTAAAAGGCGATTGTGGAACAAAAGTATGTGAAATATATTCATGGTTTGCACATGTTCATAATGCTTTTCATAGAACTTCCAAAAGAAATGTCAGTGAGGGGGAAAGTGAATACCTTCAAGGGGTTATGAATAACAGTGGGGGTAAAGGGTGTGTGTATGTGTGTGTGTGTGTGTGTGTGTGTGTGTTTGTGTGTGTGTGTATGTGTATGTGTGAAGAAAACCAGGGCTATAGGAAGAAATGAAACTGAAGGGATTTTAGAGACAGAAGTATAATCAAGGAATCTTTAAGAAAGATAAGACCAAGTAATTGTAGGAAGATGATGGTGAAGATTTTAGGGAGTCTAACCTCTGGATTCCAAGTCACTTTGAAGTTCTTGTTTCCTGCTTTCTGCCCCTAGTTCTGACCGCAGTTAGAACTCCCTCCTTGAACTGAGATTTGCAAATACAGGAGTCAATCATAAAGATACAAAAAGACACTGATATTTCTGGAGGAGCCATTGTGGTCAATCCAATTGAGAACCCTTATTAAAAAGAGAGCACCAAAGGAGGCTTTGGTAAGATGGATTGAAATGGATGTAAATCCAGGGATTTGTTAAAGTCTAATGTGTCAATAATCTGCCAGCTAAAGAGGAAAATGTTAGGACTGGGACTCAACAGATCCAGGCTCAATGCCATTATGATCTATTGTGTCAATAATACACATATTAAGGAACCCCTAAGCATGCATTTCCATTATGCTGTAGATTGTAATGGACCCCACCGACCTGTTAGGAGCTCTCATGTGATTTGAATATTAAGGATCCCTAGGTAGTTGCTGAGAGGTCAATGATTCCTTTTTCCCCTTGATTGATTTAATTTTTTCTGCATTGCTTTAAGTGGTTCAACTTAGAGTTCCCTGGCAATTTAGAGGCCCAGAATAAAAACCAGTATAGTTGTTGTGGGTTCAAGCTGAAAGTCGTAGAGGCGACATGATCTATGACCAGATGTGCAGAGTAGTAAATTTGGGGCAAATTCAGTTAACTTAAGGCTGGGGTGAAGTTAGGCAGATATACAGCACAGAGGACAGTCCAACAGGGGCATATGTGGCAGAACAGTGGACAGTCCAGCTACAGGTCTGGTTGCACCCTGAGTGGGCAGCCATCCCTCAGAGAATTCTGTTGCAGCCTATGCCTCTGGTTGCTAGGTCCCCAATACTGAAAGCCACTGTTAGCATAAAGGTACCTAAATTGGTTTTTAACAGACTGTTAAAGTGTCATCTGACTAATAGCTCACTTCTTAGCCCTTAGATTAGACTTGAGAAGAAGCTGTAAGCAAATGGTACTTTTGGTCCTTGTATTCTGGATATTTGATATTGAATTACAATGTCCAATGTGAATACTAAAAAAAGTAAATAAGCCTCAACTCTCATCACCAGACTAGCAGAACAGAAGGACCAAAAGTACCATTTTCTTCCTGTACTGCTCTGTGAGTATGAAATCATATCCCCTGACATGGATAGACACCAAGATAGTGTGATGTGATGGTCTATCTTTTGTCCAGAAGCACGTAATGCATTCTAGCAGAATCAGCCCACCATTTCTGATTGGTTCTAACAGTCTGGAGACAGAGTTAGTTTGTGAAGGGTGAGAATGAATTAGTGTGTCTGGTCTGTCCCTGAAGTGAAAATACTGAATCTATTGGGGGCGGGGGAAGCAGCTGGAGGCCATGGAGACGTGGTGAGGTGGCTGTATTTTGAATTATCTGTGCTGCTTTGGCTGAAGGGGGATCCCAGGGAAATCAAGACTGTAACATAACTTGACAGGCCTGGTTTAGGTCCTTTAAAATCCTTGGTTTTCCAAGACTGAAATTGCTAAAAGAAAAGTAGGGCTCCAGATGTCCATGTTTTGATGCTCTGTTGAGTATAGACCTTTGTTTCCACTATAGAAAGTTCAGCTTAGCTGTTTGGAGTCATATTGTCTCACTTGTTGACCCCAAAGCCCCAGGGAATCATTCAGTATTTCAAGGCTGGCATTTAGCTTAGTAAGCTATTTCCACATATCAGGATATCACAAGGGCCATCGAAAAGACATCATAAATACTGTGTATGGCTTAAAATAACTTGTAGTGCTCAATCTGCCCATATTTTTAGTCAACTTTAAAAGTCTCTGTGTCTTACATGTCGACACAAGATATATACTAAAGATCACCCTGACCTTGGAGGAAGTTTCCATTGCCAAAGATAGAAGCAGTGAAGGGTTATAGTCTGCTCAGTATACAGAAAGAATCATGGGTTATTCATGAAACCTTTCTTCAGGCGAGCATTGAAGACTGGATAAAAACCTCATGGAAATAAGTAACACTGAACCTCACTGAACAAATGGATGTGGAGCTCGGCAGAATTGTGAAGGTAATTGTTTCCTTAGTAATTATACTTTTCTTGAGGCTTGGTATGATTTCTATTGTCCAAGGGTTTGTATTCTCTATATGGGTCTATAGTTAGTTGACTCTGCAGGGTGTAAGTATGTGCCTTTCATTTTAATCATGCAAGGTCAGTGTCCTTTGGCCAGAAAACCTCAGTGCATCTGGAGCTGTCCAGCTGCTAAAATGTTGATGTGATGAATAAGCTATAAGGCAATAACACAGAATACCCTAATTAATCCATGCATATAATGCAGAGTTGTAGCTAATGGATAACATATCAATTCTTCCATGTTAAATAGTACGAAAACCACAACGTCACTGATGTGCACAGTCATTCTCATTGAGTATTGTTTCTTTTATGACTAGATCTAAATGGAATTTCTTTTTCATTCCTCCCTATGATTACTCTAATGGTCACGGAGAGGCCACATTTGTGAAATCTTCATCAGGTGTGTTATGGACATGAAGAAGGAAAGATTGTATAAAAACAGTATTATGTAGGCTCAAAGCATTTTCTTCAGCAGTTAGTTTGTGAATCTACTTTTCCCCCATGAAAAATGGCAGAGAATTTTCCTGCCAACTCAATTCATAGTTTATAGCTAGAATTTTGATCTCTGAGGATATATATTATTTTAAATAACTGTGTTTTAATGTGTGCTTGAAATACCTTTGATCTTCTCTTTTATTTTATTGTGAGTATGCTCTACATGAAAAATGAAGTCCCTTGGGAGGAAATCTGAACACTAGTCACTTGTACTAGCTTAAAATCACTACTTCAGTATTTTCTGAGTTCTTTAAGAGAAGTGATTATGAAGTCAACAAGGAATAGCAATTTCTGAATACCTGTGGGACATTTACTTATAATTTTGGTCCTTTTTTTTTTAAAGGAAGTATCTTCTTTCCTTTCCCTTCCCTTTCCTTCCCTTCTCTTCCTTTCTTTTCCTCCAATCTCCTCTCCCCTCTTCTCCTTTCTTTTCTTTTTCTTTCCTGCCTTGCCTTTCTTCCTCTCTTCCCTCTTTCCTTCCTTTCTTCATCCTACCTATCTACCTTCCTTCCTTTCTTCTATAACCCCTCCCTTCCTTCCCTTCCTTCTTTCTTCTTCCTTACTTCTTCCCCTCCTTCGTTCGTTCATTCGTTTGTTCCTTCATTCCTTCCTTTGTTCCTTCGTTCGTTCCTTCCTTCCCTCCTATCTTCCCTTTCTTTCCCTTCCCCCCTTCCCTACCATTGTTGGCAGTGTGTTTTTAGGAGAGAGAGCAATTGACTTGAAGTCCAAGGATGTGGATTTGAGTTCAGGTTCCACTGCATCCTGTTCATATAACTATGGGAAAGGGACTTACAATTTAATTTACAAAATAGGAATAATAAATTATTGTAATGGCTAAACCACAAGGTTATTAAGGAAAACATTTCATAAGCTTTATAGAGGTAAACCATTACTCTTATAGCAATACATTACTTCCTTTCATCTCTCAAACTTTAGGTTTATTTCTATAATTGATCATGTTTTAGAAAACCTGCTCTAACTTGTGTTTGCTTGTTAGCTTCCATTAGAAAGAAGATGGATTGATCCTCTAGGAATTCACATCATCCCTTATGAGGCTTTGTGCTTCTCTTCAGAAGCAATGCCATCTCATTAAATATGATGATCACTTCTTGGTTTTCTTAAATCCATTGTTTATCCCTAAATATTTAGGTAGTTCAGGCCACCTAATAAGATATATGTTGATAAGGCCCATTGAAGATAAGGACCTAATTGAGGTCAGCAGTTGGAAACTACAGTGGTTAAGATCATTTTAGTTTGGGTAAAAGTACAACAAATATTGGCCTACATCTAGAATATCTTCACTCATCCTGAGTTAATCATAAAAGCCACAGTTGTAAAAATGGCAAAGATTTTGAAGGGATTAACAGATGAATCTCTAAGCATACTTAGTTCTTTATTAAGAAATCATGGTGATAATGTTTTAGGCTTTGCAAAGTGCTTTACATATATGATCTCATTTTATCCCCTCATTAACCCTAGGAGGTAGGCACTCTTATTATTCTTATCATCCCCATTTTATAGTTGTGGAAACAAAGGCAGGGTTTAATGGCTTGCCCAACATCACAAAGCCAGGAAGCGGCAGGATTTGAACTCAGATTTTACTGACTCCAAGTGCAGTGCTTTATGCCCTTTGCCACCTGACTGCCTCAATCAAGACAGAATTTAACATCCATCCCTAATGATCCCAATTTTGAGGGAAAACTCTAGATTTGATGCTCTTAATGATTAATTAATTGGTATTATCTTGCTGATCTGAATTCTACCATTAATATGAATAATGATGATGGCAATGCTTTCTAAGATGAGGAGAGGAGAGGTGAAGCTCCATAAGGGTTCATATATTGCTTATATGTTCATATTTTCAGCATCCTTATCATCTTTCTTTACTCACACTATTTTTGCTGTGTATATCTGACATGGCACAGCTATCTAGGTGGCATAGTACCTAGAGTGCTGGGCCTGGAATTAAGAAGATCTGCATTCAAATCTAGCTTCAGACACTTATGAGCTGTGTGACCCTAGGCAAGTCACTTGACCTTTTTACCTCAGTTTCCTCCTCTGTAAAATGAGCTGAAGAAGGAAATGGCAAACCACTCCAGTATCTTTGCCAAGAAAACCCCAAACGAGGTCACGAAGAGTTGGATGCAACTGAAAAAATGACTGAACAGAAACAACAGCAACATCTGATGTGGGTAATCTGAGTCAATATAGATATAGTAAGCTAGGATAATAAAGATAATTCAGGAAATAACAACTCGAATGATGGTAGTTAGTAAAAACCCCAAAGTCTTGGACACTTAGCTCATATAAGTATATAAAATATGTAATGGTAAAACCTCCATGTTATGGCTTCTCTCATGCTTTATTGTAGTGTGGAGGTTACCCTTCATTTATGAAGACTATGCCAGTGGAGTATAAATCAATCTGACAGGTCCTACCAACTTTGAAAGGAAAGCACAGAAGTGGAAAATAGGCCAGATGTTGGTCAACTAGAGGTTAATCTTGCTAAATCTAAAGAAACTAGTCTCCAGAGGGGTAAAAGTACAACAAATATTGGCCTACATTTAGAATATCTTCACTTATCCTGAGTTAATCATAAAAGCCACAGTTGTAAAGATGGCAAAGATTTTGAAGAGATTAACAGATGAATCTCTAAGCATACTTAGAGATTAGTTCTTTATTAAGAAATCATGGTGATAATAATAATAACAGTTTTTGTGCTTATTAACTGATAATCATCTAACAAGATGTAGAGCACTTGGCATCTGGATTGGTGAGTGGAGTCTCCCACTGATGAAACCACACATTCATAGAGTGTTGAATATTCAGAAGCATGTATGAATGTATAGGTAGCCTCCTCATTATTTTGGATACCTGGATTTGACATTTGGAAATATCCAACAGAAATTCCTTCAAGTTCATACAAATTAGAAAACAGTTTGGCTCCTTTAGTCTTAAGTAGTTCAGAGGGGACTGCATTAAGAAATGAGTATCAACAGGTTATTTGATGATGAAGCTGACCTGACCTCAAATATGAAGATAATCAAAATCTTGAATCACAAACTATAGGCAAAATATGAGTAGAGGAAATTTTGCATGTTTTTTGGAAGGCTGTCTTAATGACAAACAGGGAAGTTCATATAAAAAAACCCAGAAAAATTTAGTTAATTCAAAATTCATAGGGTCTAAGCATTATATGCATATATATGCACCCATGTATATACACATATATTGTATATATATGTGTATATACACATATATACACATACATGTATATATCCGTTTGGAGTTTGGGCAAGTTCAAGTCTCACTTCTGACACAAAGTAGCTATGGCAGGTCACTTAATTTCTAAGTTCCCTTGGCAATTCTCTAATGTAATAAATTATAAGTGAGTATCCAATCTGCATTGGTGGATAGAGTTCCCATACCTGTTGTCCCTTATACTGTTGAAATGATAGATCCGTCCAAAGTATATGTTGGGGTATGGGTGTGTATGCAGACACACAGACATACACAGACACACACCAAAAAACAAAACTTCTTTGTGTGTTATCTAAGGACCAGACTACCTAAATTTGGAAGGGTTCATCAATAGTTGGGGTGAAGGGTGAATACATTTTTTTTTTTTTGCTCCACCAAAACTCTTAAAGACAAGCTACTAAGTTATAATAATTTTGGTCTTTATCACTGAAAGGAACACTCATGTTGACAAATTATAACCATAGAAATAGAAGATATATGCTATACTGTGCTATGCTATTCTATCTAACAATATAATATTATATAATATGATGTAATATGAGAGAATATAATAGTATAATATAACAAAATGGGCAACTAGATGGCACAGAGGATAGAGCACTGAACCTGGAATCAGGAAGACTCATCTCCATGAGTTCAAATCTGTCTTCAGATACTTACTAGCTGTGTGACCCTGGGCAAGTCACTTAACCCTGTTTGCCTCAGTTTACCCATCCGTAAAATGAACTGGAGACAGAAAATGGCAAACCACTTCAGTATCTCTGCCAAAAAAACTCCCAAATAGGGACACAGAGAGTCTGAAACTACTGAACGACAAAATATAACATAAATAATATATAATACAAAGGCACACACATACACATTTTCTTGCTTAATAGAACAAGTCTAAGTTTTTGGATTTTTCAGTAAACTAGAAGAGAGCAGAATCTCTAGCAAGCCTGTTTCTTTAGGTAAAGAACCATTGTACCTTTCAATAGAGGGCATGCATGGTTGGTGAGGGGAGCAAATTAAATTGTTATCTTGTCTACAGTTTAACTCTATTGAGAAATAAATGGGATAGTTCATAGATAATCTATGTGCTTCAAAAGAAATAAATTCCTTCACATTTATGAGCCCAAGATCAAGTACACATGCTTAGATTAAAAGGCATCTGTTTTATTTGTGACCTGCATGTCTTTAGGGCATGGCGGGTGTTGAGTCATTATTAAACAACATCTCTAATTTCCAAGTAGCTATGCTTTGGATTATCTGTATAAACAATATGATGTAGGAAAAATCCTTTCTAGTCAGATGGGGAAATGGCAGTGAATTCAAATTGGACACTATAATTAATCAATGTCAAATTGTAGTCAACTCCATTATCCTTAAGCAGATTATCTGTGTGACCCAGAGTCTCTTCCTGACACCATGAATCTGGGTTCTGTAGCCATCAATAGTGGGACTTTGGAAAAGTGTAGGGCCTGAGGATGGAGAGGCATGTAAGTGAATGAATGTGAGTGACAGTAAGTGGCTTTTTTATTATCTGCAATTTGTATTATCTCTCCTCAACATAAGTCCTGCTCTGATGCCTCATCATGGTATGGATGGGACACTGCATTCTCAAAAACTACACCAATGGAAAAATAAACTCTGATACTATCTACCCAGCTGGACAGGTTTTGCTTATAGGTGCATTGATAGGCTCTTTCTGTTGTCCAAGGACTGGAATAGCTAAGGCTTTTTATAACAAATCCCTTTATTAAGGAGATTCATTCTATGAAATTTGGATTTAGTCAAAGGGCCACTCTTTGGGTCCTAGAGGGCCACAAGTGGCCTCAGGGCCTCAGGTTCTTCACCCATGAGCTAACCTCTATTGTGTGAGCTTGGCTAGGTAAATTAACCACCCTGAGCCTCAGTTTCCTTATCTGTTAAATAAAACCCCTGGACTATATGATTTCTAAGACCCCCCCTCCCAGTCCAAGATTGGCTACAAGGTGGTAAATTACCAGACTATGACTATCCATGAAATGGATAAAAATACAAATTGCATTGTATCCTTTTTAGTCCCAGGATGCTAAGAATCACACAATTTTTAAACTATCTCAAACATTGATTTAATGAGACTTTTGTCCAGTGACTAGAAATAGACAACTGGATGAAAAAGCAAACAACTAGCTACACTTATAATGACATTTATACTATAAATGAAAAGGGAGACGCAGAGACATTGGAGGTAAGTGATGATAGCATTTCTTTTTTTTTTTTTTTTTTGATTTTCAAATTTCCTTTACTTCCCTCCCCCCTCCCCTCATGACAGCATATAGTACAGTATAGGGTCTGCAAATGCATTCATATTAAACATTATTCCAATTACAAAGGCATATTGGACTAGGTGGGATGAAAGATGGTAAGGAAGAAGTAAAACCAAACAATGAGAAGAACAAGATCATTTAGTTTGCTTCCATCAGGATTCAGGCTCAGTTCTTTCTAGTTATATCTCTGGATGGCGCATTTCTCACTTTCTTGAGTCATTCGGGGTTAACTTATATCACTGCATTGCTGAAAAGAGTCCAGTCTGTCATAGTTGGTCATCACAGATATGGTGTGTCTGTGATTGTATACAGATTTCTTCTGATTCTACTCTTCTCGCTCAGCATCAGTTTGTATAAGTCTCTCCAGGTAATTATGAAATCCGTCACCTCTTCATTTCTTATAGCACAATAATATTCCATTACATTCATATACCACAACTTGTTTAGCCATTCCCCAATTGGTGGGCACCCCTTTAGTTTCCAATTCTTTGCAACCACAAAAAGGGCTGCTAAAATATTTTTGTACATATGGGTCTTCCTCCCACTTCTATGATCTCTTTGGGATATAACCCTAGAAGTGGTATGGCTGGGTTAAAGGGTATGAAATTATTTATAATCCTTTGGGCATAATTCCAGATTGCTCTCCAGAATGGTTGGATAAGTTCACAACTCCACCAGCAATGTATTAGTGTTCCAATTTGTCCACATCCTCTCCAGCATTTGTCACTTTCTTGTTTGTCATCTTAGCCAATCTGACTGGAGAGATGTGGTATCTCAGAGTTGTTTTGATTTGCATTTCTCTAATTAATAGTGATTTAGAGCATTTCTTCATATGCTTATAGATATCTTTAATTTCTTTCTCTGAAAACTTCCTATTCATATCCTTTGACCATTTCTCAATTGGGGAATGATTTGTATTCATATAGATTTGGCTCAATTCTCTATAAATTTTAGAAATGAGTCCTTTATTAGAGACACAAGTTGTAAAAATTCTTTCCCAATTTCCCACCTCCCTCTTGATCTTGGTTACATTGGCTTTGTTTGTGGAGAAGCTTTTCAATTTAATGTAATCAAAATTATCCATTTTGCATTTTATAATGCTCTCTAATTCTTGTTTGGTCCTAAAATCTTCCCCTCTCCACAGATCTGTCAGGTAAACTATTCCTTGCTTTCCCAAATTGCTTACAGTATCATCCTTTACACCTATATCATGCACCCATTTAGACTTAATTTTGGTATATGGTGTTAGATAGTGATCTATGCCCAGTTTCTGCCATACTGTATTCCAGTTTTCCCAGCAGTTTTTGTCAAATAGTGCATTCTTATCCCAAAAACTGGGGTCTTTGGGTTTATCGAACAATAGATTGCTATATTCATTAACTGCTGGGTCTCCTGCACCTAATCTATTCCATTGATCCACTACTCTACACCTCTGCCAGTACCAAGCAGTTTTGATGACTGCTGCTGTATAATACAGATTAAGATCTGGCGTAGCTAGTCCACCTTCCCTAGCATTTCTTTTCATTAATTCCCTTGATATTCTAGACCGTTTGTTTTTCCAAATAAATGTTGTTATTATTTTGTCTAACTCTACAAAGTAGTTTTTTGGTAAATTGATTGGTATGGCACTAAATATATAGTTTAGTTTGGGTAAAATTGTCATTTTTATTATATTAGCTCGACCCAGCCACGAGCAATTGATATTTTTCCAACTATTTAGATCTGTTTTTATTTGTGTGAGAAGTGTTTTGTAGTTGTGATCATATAGATTCTGGGTTTGTTTTGGCAAGTAGATTCCCAAATATTTTATAATGTCTACAGTGACTTTAAATGGGATTTCTCTTTCTATCTCTTGCTGTTGAGTTTCATTAGAGATGTACAGGAATGCTGAGGATTTATGTGGGTTTATTTTATATCCTGCAACTTTGCTAAATTTATTTATTGTCTCAAGTAATTTTTTACTTGATTCTCTAGGATTCTCTAAGTATATCATCATATCATCTGCAAAGAGTGACAGCTTGGTCACTTCTTTGCCTAATTTGATTCCTTTGATTTCTTTTTCTTCTCTAATTGCTACTGCTAACGTTTCTAGTACCAGACTGAATAAGAGGGTGATAGTGGACACCCTTGTTTCACTCCTGATCTTATTGGAAAGGCTTCTAGTTTATCCCCATTGCATATAATACTTGCTGATGGTTTTAGATAGATGCTAGCAACTATTTAAAGGAAGGCTCCATTTATTCCTATACTTTATAGTGTTTTTAATAGGAATGGATGTTGTACTTTGTCAAAAGCCTTTTCTGCATCTATTGAGATGATCATGTGGTTTTTGCTAGTTTTGTTGTTGATATGCTCAATTATATTGATGGTTTTCCTAATATTAAACCATCCTTGCATTCCTGGAATGAATCCTACCTGATTAGGGTGTATTATTTTTGTGATAAGTTGTTGGAGTCTTTTGGCTAATATTTTATTTAGAATTTTTGTGTCTAAATTCATGAGGGAGATTGGTCTATAATTTTCTTTCTCTGTTTTATCTCTTCCTGATTTAGGAATCAGTACCATATTTGTGTCATTGAAAGAGTTTGGTAGGACTCCTTCTTCACTAATTTTCCCAAATAGTTTGTAGAGTATTGGAATCAATTGTTCTTTAAATGTTTGGTAGAATTCACTAGTGAACCCATCTGGCCCTGGAGATTTTTTCCTAGGGAGTTCATTGATGGCTTGTTTGATTTCTTTTTCTGAGATGGGGTTATTTAGGTAATTCACTTCCTCTTCAGTTAATCTGGGCAATTTGTGATTTTGTAAATATTCATCCATTTCACTAAGATTGTCATATTTATGTGCATACAATTGGGAAAAATAATTCCTCATTATTTTTTTGATTTCCTCTTCATTGGAGGTAGATTCACCCTTTTTATTTTTGATACTCATAATTTGGTTTTCTTCTTTCTTTTTTTTTATCATATTGACTAAGGGTCTATCAATTTTGTTGATTTTTTCATAAAACCAGCTCTTAGTTTTATTTATTAATTCAATGGTTTTCTTAATTTCAATTTTATTAATCTCACCTTTAGTTTTCAATATTTCTAATTTAGTACTAAATTGGGGATTTTCAGTTTGTTCTTTTTCTAGCTTTTTCAATTGCATGTCCAATTCATTGACTTCCCTTCTCTCTGCTTTAATTAAGTATGCACTCAGGGATATAAAACTTCCCCTGAGAACTGCCTTTAGTGCATCCCACAAATTTTGGTATGTTGTTTCATTATTATCATTCTCTTGAATGAAATTATTGATTGTTTCTATAATTTCTTGTTTGACCCACCAATTTTTTAGGATTAAATTGTTTAATTTCCAATTAGTTTTTAGTCTATCTTTCCATGGCCCTTTATTGCATATAATTTTATTGCATCATGATCTGAGAATGATGCACTTAATATTTCTGCCTTTCTGCACTGGATTGTGAGGTTTTTATGCCCTAGTACATGGTCTATTTTTGAGTATGTACCATGCACTGCTGAAAAGAAAGTAAATTCCTTTTTATCCCCATTCAGTTTTCTCCAGAGATCCATCATATCTAGTCTCTCTAAGATTCTATTCACCTCCTTAACTTCTTTCTTGTTTATTTTGAGGTTAGATTTATTGAGTTCAGAGAGGGGGAGATTAAGGTCCCCCACTAGTATAGTTTTGCTATCTATTTCTTCCTCTAATTCCTTTAACTTCTCCTCTAGGAATTTGGATGCTATACCACTTGGTGCATATATATTAAGTAGTGATATTGCTTCATTCTCGATGGTGCCTTTTAGTAGGATATAGTTTCCTTCCTTATCTCTTTTAATTAGATCTATTTTTGCTTTTGCTTTATCTGAGATAAGTATTGCTACCCCTGCTTTTTTTACTTTAGCTGAGGCATAATAAATTTTACTCCAACCTTTTACCTTTACCCTGTGGGTATCCCTTTGTTTCAAATGTGTTTCTTGAAGACAGCATATTGTAGGATTATGGTTTTTAATCCATTCTGCTATCCGCCTCTGTTTTATGGGAGAGTTCATCCCATTCACATTCACAGTAATGATGACTATCTGTCTCTTCCCTTCCATCCTATTCCCTCCCCTGTTTATATTTTTGTTTATTCCTTCTCCCTTCCCCTCCTTGAAGTTTTCCCTTTTGACCGCCCCCTCCCTCAGTGTTCCCACCCAGTGACCCCCTTCTTAACCTACCCTCTCCCCTTACTACTATTTCCCTCCCTTATAATCCCTCCCTTTAGTCTCCTCCTTTTCACCCCCCCCTTACCCTCCCACTATCTATAGGACACAACAAATTTTTATACTTATCAGAGTAAATTACTCCCCGTTTGATTCCAAACCAATGAGAGTAAATTTCAAACAGTGCTCCTCTCCCTCCCTCCAATTCCTCTATTTAATGAATTTATGTGTCTATTCACGTTAGATTCTTAAACTTCACTGATTAATTTGATCCTTCTTTGAACCAGAACCAGTGAGAATAGTGTTTAAATGATGTTCCTCTCCCTCTTACTTTCCCTTCTTCTATAGTGTGTTTTGATGCCTCTTCAGATGGCATATTTTACCTTTTCCTAGCTCATCCTTTCCTTTTTCCCATTACAGTACCATTGATCCCCTTAATAGTCTTTTTTTTTTTTTAGACTCCATGTTAGTGCATTCATACCCACACCCTCTAAGTATAACCCTTTTGCAGGTCATGATAATCATAGAGATTTCAAATATTGACAGTTATCAGCTCCACATATAGGGATGTGAACATTTTGCCCTTGTTGCATCCCAGGTAATGAGCTTGTGTTTGTGGGTGTGGGTGTGTGCACTTCTGCATGTGTGAGTCTATGTTACCCTTGTTTACCTTTTTATGTTCTTCTGGAGTCTTGTAATTGGAGATCAAATTTTCCATTGAGCTCTGGCTTTTTCATTAGGAAAGTCTGGAAGTCCCTTACTTCATTAAACGTCCATCTCCTTGCCTGAAAGATTATGCTCAGTTTTGCCGGGTAGTTAATCCTTGGTTGTAGTCCTAGCTCTCTTGCCCTACGAAATATCAAATTCCAGTCCCTCCGCTCTTTTAATGTAGAAGCTGCTAGGTCCTGTGTGATCCTAACTGTAGTTCCTCGATATTTGAATTGTTTCTTTTTGGCTGCTTGTAGAATTTTTTCTTTAATCTTATAATTCTGGAATTTGGCTACTATATTTCTTGGAGTTTTCAGTTTGGGATCTCTTTCAGGAGGAGTCCGGTGAATTCTATCAATAGCTATTTTATCTTCTGATTCCAGGACCTCAGGACAGTTTTCTTTGACAATCTCTTGGAGGATGTTGTCTAGACTGCTTTTCTCATCATGGCTTTCTGGTAGACCAATAATTCTTAGGTTGTCTCTCCTGGATCTGTTCTCTAGGTCAGTTATTTTTCCAGTGAGATATTTTACATTTTCTTGCAATTTTTCGATCATCTTGTTTTTTTCGATTGACTCCTGCTGCATCATAGAGTTCTGAGTTTCAGTTTGATTGTATCTAATTTTTAGTGAATTATGGTCTTCAGTTAGTTTTTGAAGTTCCTTTTTTAGGGAGGTATTTTCTTTTTCCAAGTTGGTCATTGCCTCCCTGATTTGGTCTTTAAAATTTTTCTTAAGCTCCTCCAGGAATGCTATTTGGGCTTGAGACCAGATCATGTTTCCTTCTGTGGTCTCTGGTGTGGGCAGAGAGTCTATATTGTCCTGTGTGTTTTGTTGTTCTTGCCCTGCATAGTATGCTTGAATAGACTTTCTTGCCTTCCCCTTCTCCTTTTCAGCTTCCTTCCTTCCCATTGTGACTTCCTGTTTCTTAGTGTCTCAGGCTATGAGTTTGGGGCCTGATCCTTGACTTTGAATACCTCTGGGTGGCTAGTTTATGGCTAAGTCAGGGAAGTCAGTGAGGAATGTAGATGTGTAGGTGGGGATGAGTCTGACCACTTCAGATTTCTGCCTCTATACCCCTGGGCTATAAGTAGGCTTTTGTTGGTGAGGTGAGGTGGGGCTTGTTGGGTCCCCTCCCTCTCTTCTCTTCAGATTCCTGGCTGACTCAGTTACACCCTTTCTTGGAGATTCTCAAGCCTGAGGCTATTTCCATTAACTTGGGATTTCAATCTGGGTGGGAGACTTATCTTTGGGTTTTCTGCTTCATGAAGGAGGGATGGGAGGATCAGAGCAGCTAGAATTTACTTTGCCATTCCAGCCCCTGTATTATACAGGCAGGCAGTTTCTAAACTTCCAGGCTGGGGGCTGAATGCAGCCTGAGAAGCCACTCTCTCCACTGGGGGCCCGACTCTCCTACCTGGCTCCAATGATCCGTTCCCTCTGCGAGATGACTGCGATTCGTCCTTGGTAAGTCTGCAGGCTGGGGCTTTTTCTCTCTCTGGTGTAGTCTGCTTGCCTGCTCTTAGGTCTGAGCTGTGCAGATCCCACGCGCTCTGCGCTCGACCTGTGCGGACACTCTGGGCAACCTCCTGGGCTGGATTCTGCCACACTCTGGCTTCCACTGGGCTCCGTCACTCCGGAATCCGCTCAGATTTACCCTTTTGGACTTAGTGACAGAGGAGCTCAGCGAGGTTACTGCTTCCTTTCCGCCATCTAGCATTTCTTTTTTTTGACAGAGTTATTACACTGGTAAAAAAAATGTCCTTTTAACAGTTGGCAAAGTAGGATTGGAAATCAAGATAGAGATTAAGGATGGATATATTTAATCAAAAAGGATTTATAAAGCTTCTGCTATGTGCCAGGCGCTGTGGAGACAATGAAAGGTAAAAGGTGGTCTTTCTCTAGATTCTCTCATTTGGTGACTTCATCATTTCCCATGGGTTTAATTATGCTGATCAGATTACATTCTGAACCCAATCTGGACCCAGATCAATATATTAGACTGTGAGCTCCTTGAAAGCAGGGATTGTTCTTTCGTGCTTATTGTACTATATTTATTTCACTGTATTACATATATGTGTATACATTGCATTCACCTGTGTCAGAAGAGTTTGAAGAGTTTTAACTTTATCATTGGGACAAAATGGCTACTGGTCAGAATTTTCGCTCAAAGGGTTACTCTAAAGAGAGAAGAGGGCCTTAGACACAGACTTGTGAGTGATGCACATAGTTAATGGACATCATATTGTGATGGTAATGTAAATGAGAAAATCTTTCCCATCCATTAATAGGCCCATGTGACCTGCTTAAGTCAAGTGGGAGCCTGAATCAAATGAGTCTGTAGTGGGAGGAGCTTGCAGAAAGGGTGGAGCAGGAAGGGTGGAATAGAATCCAGAGGAAGTTGGTCAGAGCAGTTAGATCTGAGGGAGATAGAGGAAGCAAGCAGCAAGTTGTGAGTGTTCATTTGTGAGAAGGCCTTAGCAGGGGGGAGGCTTGGGGATGGTAATGTCCTCTACACTGTTCTTGTGTACAGATTTCTTTGTTGCTATGATGGATTTGGCTTTCTGCTGTTGGGATTTGGCTTTCTGGTGTTTGAATAAAGTTTTGGTTCTATCTTCCATGTGGAGAGTCTGTTATATTTTGCAATTCAGAATTATGCTGGCATATTCATAGCTGCTGTAGGCACTGTGAATATTGTGTTGGTGTTACATGTATGGATGATGGTATGAAGCTAAGAAGGACAGTTAACATGTCTACTGACATGTGCCATCTTATACTTGGGTTCAGAATGTAAGCTTCAAAAATATAAAATAGAGAAGTAATAGCTAGTAGTTCCTGTAAAAAAAGATCCTGGGTGAGGAAGGATTGTTTAGTGAATTGCAACCTCAATATAAAGCAATATAACATGGTAGCCCAAAAAGCTAGGGCTATATTAGACTGCATTAAGAGAGGTATAATGTGAAAACAAGAGAAATCCCTACTTTTATGGTGCTCTGCTCTATTCAGGCTACATCTGAAGCATTGTGTTCAGTTCTGGGCACTCCATTTTAGTAGAGATGAATTTGGATAAGCCTAAGAAGGTCCAACAGAGAGATATTTGATAGTAAATATTGTGCCATATGATAATTATTTGAAGGAACTAGGAATAATTAGCCAAAAGAGGGAAGACATAAGAAGAATATGATAGAAGTTGGTCTGCCAGCTAACTAGCATTTGTTAAACATCCACTATGTGCCAAATACTGACCTAACCTATATAGAGGCCAAAAAAAAGTTCCTGCTCTGAAGGAGCTCACACCCCCATGGGGAAGGCAACATGGAAATAGCTATGCACAGACATAATGTATATGCATAATAAGTTGGGGGGCAGTCTCAAAGGAGACACTAAGATTAAGGAGTATTGGGAATGGCTTCTTGTCGAAAGTGAGACTTTGAGACAAGAAGGAAGCCAGGAGGAGGAAGAGAGTGAGTACTCAAGGCACGGGCCACCACCAGTGAAAACGCTCAGTTTGAATATGAAACGTCCTGTCCAAAGAACAGTAAAGGAGGCCAATGCCACTGGATTGTGTGGGACATGGAAAGGAATAAAGTAGAATACTGGAGAGGTAGGTGGGGGGCTAGTCTGTGAAGGCTCCTAAAACCAAATGACGAATTTTGATCTGAATTGCTGTCATATATAAAACAAATTTGACTTGTTTTACTTAGCTCCAGATAGCTGAATTAGGAACAAGGGTAGATGTCACAGAGAGAAAGATTTAGGCTTAACGTAAGGGGGGGAACACCTTCCTATGGCAGAACTGTTTAAAAGTGGGATGGATTGCCTTTGGAGACAATCAGTTCCACTTCATTGGAGGTCACAAACAGAGGTCAGATGAATGCTTATCAATGATACTGTTGAAGGGATTCTTGGGTCCTGAGGGCCCTTCAAACTCTTAATTTTTGCCCTAAAATAAGTATGTACAGATCTGTCACCATGTCACAGCTTGGATTAAAGTTCTTCAGTGGCCCCTACTGCCTACTGAATAAAGTCCAAACTTCTTAGTTTGGACTTTAAAATGGCATTTTAAATTTATTGAATTAAACAAACATTTCTATAGCATAGTATAATAAAAAGATGTTTGTACGTGAAACTACAAATCTATTATGCACAAGTTTCTATTTCTTTCAAATATACAACAAAATTATCATATAAATTTCTTTTTCCCCCCTTTTTTTCTTCCCCTTCCCCCTCCCCTAGAGATGGCTACCAGGGCATCTTTCAATTTTCCTGGCATCTCACATTTTGGGGGCAAGGTGTGACAGGGCAGAGCATGGACCTGTGATTTCATTAGTATAGGGAGCTCCCAGAGAGGAATTCCCTCTAATAATACAGAACAGAAACTTGTCTCTAAATCAAAGTCTTAGGGAGTCATGTGGGACACTGAGAGGTTAAGTGACATGTAGAGTCACTCAGTGAATATGCATTGGAATTAGAACTTGAGCCTAGGTCTTCCTGACTCTAAGGCCAGCTTTCTAGGCCATACTCCTTCTCTGCCTTATCTCACTCATAATAACAATAGCTGTGGTAAGTTTTCACTCTTGTTAAAATTGTATGGGACATGCCCCTGGAAGAAGTAACCAAACAGCTGTTGTCCTCCATGTGACTCTCTAAGATTGTAATTTTTAAAATAATATTTTATTTTTTCACAATTACATATAAAAACAATTTAACATTCATTTAAAGAAGTTTGAGTTCCAAATTTTCTCTCCCCTTTCCCTGAGATGGTAAGCAATTTGATATAGGTTATACATATGCAATCATGAAAAACATATTTCCACGTATACCAAAATAAAGTCCAAATGAGTATGTGATTTAGATATAAAGGCTGATACTATAAGCAAATTGGGAGAGAAAAGAATAGTTTTCCTGTCAAATTCATGGAGAACAGAATTTATGACCAAACAGGAGATAGAGAGCATTGTGAAATGCAAAATGGATAACTTTAATTACATTAAGTTGAAAAGTTTTTGCACATACAAAATCAAAATTAAAAGGGAAGCAGAAGAACTTGGAAAGAATTTATCAGTATCTCTGATAAAAGCCTCATTTCTAAAATATATAGAGAACTGAATCAAATTCAGATGAAGAAATTAAAGCTATCTCTAGTCATATGAAAAAAATGCTCTAAATCACTATTGATTAGAGAAATACAAATAAAAACAACTCTGAGGTACCACATCACACCTATCAGATTGATTAACATAAAAAAGTACGAAAATTATAAATGCTGGCAAAGATGCAGGAAAATTAGAACACTAATGCATTGTTGGTGGATTTGTGAATTGATCCAACCATTCTGGAGAGTAGTTTGGAACCATATATTTATATGTATTTATAGCCCAAAGGGCTATAAAAATGTTCATACCCTCTGACCCACCAATACCACTTCTAGGTCTGTATCCAAAGTGATCATACAAGAAGGGAAAAGGACCCATATTTACAAAAATATTTATAGCAGTTCTTCTTGTGGTGGCAAAGTATTGGAAATTGAGGGGATGCCCATCAGTAGGGGAATGAACAAGTTGTGGTATATGAATGTAATGGATTACTATTGTACTATAAGAAATGATGAACAGGTACACTTTGGAAAAACCTGGAAAGACTTGAATGAACTGATAGTGAGTGAAGTAAACAGAACCATAGTAACAGCTACAGTGTGTGATGATTAACTTTGATAGACTTATTTATGCTTAGCAATGCAGGGATCCAAGACAACTAAGGACTCATGACAGAAAATGCTGTCCACATCCAGAAAATAACTATGGGGTCTGAATATAGATCAAAGCATGTTATTTGCTCTCTCTTTCTTTTTTTCTTTGTTTTTTTTTCTTTCTCGTTTTTTCTCCCATTGGTTCTAACTCTTCTTTATAACGTGACTAATGTGAAAATAGGTTCAATATGATTGCATATGTAGAGCCTATATCAAATTACATGCCATCTTGGGGTGGGGAAAGGGGAGAACTGAGGAAAAAATTTGGGACTCAAAATATTCTGGGAGTGAATGTTGAAAACTAAAAATAAATAAATTTTTAAAATATAAATAAAAATAAAAAACATATTTTCATATTAGTCATGTGAAAGAAAACACAGGCCAAAAAACCCCTAGCAACAATAGCAAAACACCATGAAAAAAATAAAGTGAAAAATAATATGCTTTGATCTGCATTCAGACACTATCAGTTCTTTCTCTGGAAGTGGATAGCATTCTCATCATGAGTCTTTTGGAACTGACTTGGAACATTATATTGCTGAGAATAGCCAAGTCATTCACTGCCCAGCTTTTTAAAAAAGGGATTACTATCTTTTTTTTTCCTTGTATGGACAGAGCTACTTTAAATATTTTTTAAAATGTGTCACAAGATTTATCAAATTTCAAAGTCCTGAATTTAAAAGGAGGTCCCCACCTTCCCTTCAACTGGATGTAAAATGGTGCTTATGAGAAATGTATGTCAGTAGAAGATTGGACAGGATATAGGAAACAGCTTCACATCAGAAGGCAGACTGACAATAAAGGTCAGTGTTTGTATAGTACTTAAAGCTTATAGGATTCTCTATAGGCCTTACCTCATATGATCCTCACAACAACTCCATGAAGTAAAAGCTATAAGACATTATTATTTCCATTTTATAGATGAGGAGCTTCAGATGATCAGAGAGGTTAAGTGACTTTTCCAAGGTCACACAGCTAGCAAGTGTTAAAGTTCAGATGTGGATCCAGGTCTTCCTGACTCCAAGTTCAGCTGGCACTGAAAATGATCTTTGACAAGAGTTTATGATATATCTAGAAAACATTCATGACCAACATCTTGCTCACAAGCTACAACAGAGATTCTTCATCTGTGTTGTGTCACGGACCTTTTGGTAGTCTGGTCTAAGCCTATGAGCCCCTTCTCAGAATCATGTTTTTATATAATGGAAGGAAATGCTTTAATTTCAGATAGAGGTTAGTGAAAATAAAAATATATTTTTCCCATACAACTTCACAGTTTCCCTGAATCTGTTGCTGATTGGGGGCGGTCTGTGGACTACAACTTAAGAATCCATGAGTGAGGGGGTGAGTAAGGCCCAATTTCTAGAATCTTAGAAACAGTTCATTGATTCATTCCATGTGAAAGTGGTTTTATAGGGACTGTGCTGAAGATAGCATTTATTAGAATATATTTGGATATATTTTGCTTTCTTATTTTTAGATTTCTAAAAATGTCACCCAGGCATTTTTTTGTAGATATGCCCAAGCATGTATACAAAAGCTAAGACAAGAATGCATAAACATGCTATGTCTCAGAAGCCAAATCCGTAAATGGTTTGCAGCCAAGAGTATTTAGGCAGAGTAGATGAAAAGAACATTTTGCTCTTGTGATCTCGCTGTTGATTTTTTACCCTTATCTGACATTGAATCTCTTGAATAATTTCTACCTTTGTTCACTGTGTTGCATTACATCTGGCTTTGAGTGTCCCCAGAACTCAAGGTCCTTTCTTCTTTTATCCCTATATGCCATAGGGAATTTCATAAAGTTCCCTTCTAAGGATGTGAGCTGGTCTTCTTTCCTGGTTGATAGCCCTTTAGCAATACCAGTTCCTTGGCCAATTAAAGAGAAAGCAACTGGTGAATGTCATTCTAGGTCATAGTCTGGATGGATCATATAAAGCCAATATCATCAGGGAGAGAGGGTCAAGACTGGAAGTTTGTTGACTTCTACCAGGTTGGATAAGTTCTTGCAGATATCTGGGCATCCAAGGTCAGAGTAGGCAATGAGTTTTAAAGATAAAAACAGGCAAAAGTCCAGAGTTTAGCAATTCAGAGTGTATAGCAATGTGACAATGTTCAAGAGATACACTAGGATGGGGGCCTTTGAGTTTAGGGCAGGGTCTCCTTACCATCTGCAGTTATCCCTTCCACATCACAACTTTCCCCATTATAGTTTTAACATGACATAGGTAGGCATAAGAAATTAAATGAGATGCAGTGTGCTGGGAGCTGAGCCCAGCCCGGCTTGAGCTCTAGGTTTTAGCCCCAGGGTGGTCCCAGCCAGTGGCTAGAGTGGACTTTAGGAGAGTAGATCACCAGTAGCTGTGGCAGTTTCCAGAATTCTCAACCCATAAATGCCAAAGGCAAAGTAAATGGTCAATGTGGACTTTGGGAACAGGGGGACTGAGTGTGGTCTGGCCTCTGCCCCTAGGAACAAAAGCAACAGGAGGCGCTGTGGCTGTGCAGCCGCTGCCACATGGCTGCTTCAGAGCTCCTGGCCTGCAGATCATAGCAGGACCAAGAGATCGTTCTGAGGAGTAATTGCTCTTGCTTTAACCTGCTTGGATCTGGATAACTGTCTTGGGTGGAGGTCCTGGGGTGTGTGGCCAGGTGCCAGAGCTTGTGGAGGCTTCAGAGATGACACCCAGTTAATAGCTCTGGCAGCTGCAAAAACCCCAGCAATTTGGGACAAAGTTCTCCTCTATGGAAGCAGAGTTCTACTGTGGCAAAAAGCTCAAAAGTCAAGTAATTGAGTGGTAACATGAGCAAGCAAAGAAAGTAAAGCAAGCACAGCAGTCAAACATTAGATCCTGTTTTTGGGGACAAAAAGGATCAAAGCATGGAATGAGAGGAAGACAACAAAGTCAGAACTCCTGCACCAAAAGCCTACAAGAAAAAATATGAATTGGTTACAGGCCATAGAGGAGCTAAAGAAAGATTTTGAAAACCAAATAAGAGAAGTAGAGGAGAAATTGGGAAGAGAAATGAAAATGATGCAAGAAAACCATGAAAAGTGAGTCAATAACCTGACTGAAGAAAATAACACCTTAAAAAATAGACTAACTCAAATGACAAAAGAGGCCCAAAAAGGCAATGAGGAGAAGAATGCCTTAAAAAGCCAAATTGACCAGATGGAAGAGGAATTTCAAAAACTCACTGAAGAGAATAATTCTTTCAGATTTAGATTGCAATGGAAGCTAATGCCTTAATGAGAAATCAAGATACTATTAAACAGATCCAAACAAATGAAAAATTAGAAGGCATTGTGAAATATCTCATTGGAAAAACCATTGGCATGAAAAATAGATCTAGGAGAGATAATTTAAAATTATTCGGGGTGGCTAGGTGGCGCAGTGAGTAGAGCGCTGGCCCTGGAGTCAGAAGGACCTGAGTTCGGATCCAGCCTCAGACACTTAACACACACAAACAAAAAAACCTAGCCGTGTGACCTTGGGCAAGTTACTTAACCCCAATTGTCCTCCAAAAAAAACAAACAAACAAACAAACAAAAAATTATTGAAATTAATTAACCTGAAAGCCACGATCAAAAAAAGAACCTAGAAATCATCCTTCAAGAAATTCTCAAGGAAAATTGCCCTGATGTTTTAGAACCAGAGGGCAAAATAGAGGTTGAAAGATTCCACCAATCACCTCTTGAAAAAGATCCCCAAAAGAAAACTCCTAGGAATATTATAGCCAGGTCCTGGAGTTCCCAGATCAAGAAGAAAATATTACATGCAGCCAAGAAGAAACAATTGCAATATTGTGGAAACACAATCAGGATAACACACCATCTGGCAGCTTCTATACTGAGGGATCGAAGGGCTTGGAATATGATAATACAGAGGTCAAAGGAGCTGGTAGTAAAACCAAGAATCACCTACCCAGCAAAAAGGAGTATAATGTTTCAGGGGAAAATAGGTCATTCAATGGAATAGAGGACTTTCAAGCATTCTTGATGAAAAAATCATAGTTGAATAGAAAATTTGATATTCAGATACAAGAAGCAAGAGATGCCTGAGAAGATAAACAAGGAAAAGAAATCATAAAGAACTTATCAAAATTGAATTATTTACATTCCTACATGGAAAATGATAATTGTAACTTATGAAACTTCTCAGTATGACAATAGTTGAAGGGTATATAAATGTGTACATATATATATGTATACATACAAATATATGTTTATATAGGAGGGTATATGGGCATATGAATACATATGTAAGTGTATATATATGTACAGGTATATATAGACAGAGGGCACAGGATCAATTGAATAGGAAGGGATGATACTTAAAAGGTGAAATTGAGAGGTGGGAGAGGAATATAATGAGAAGAGATGGGGAGAGACAGAATGGGGTGGGGTAAATTATCTTTTATAGAAGAAGCAAGGGAAAACTGCTACAATGGAGGGGAAGAACAGGAAGGCAAAAGGGAATAGGTCAACCTTACTCTCATTGAATTTGGCTTAGGGAGGGAAAGATATACACTAAATAGGATATTTTGCTCTACAGGAGAGTGGGGGGAAGGGGATGAGAGGGGGGGATAATGGATGGGAGGGGAGGTTGGGGGGGGGAAGGGTAGTTTGACGCACACATCTTTTTTTTCTTTTTGTGTTTTTTTTTTCCATTTAAATAAACATGAGGAGGAAGGGAAAGAATCTGGAATTCAAAGTTTTAAAATCAAATGTTTAAAAATATATATTATTATTATTCTTTAACATGCAACTGGGAAATATGATCAGGCACTGGGGTATGGAGATCCATCTTGCCCTACTGGAAAGTCAGAGGGGGCACAGGGGAGGATATAGGAGAGAGCAGATTGGGGGAGAGGGTATACAGTGGGATCGCTGTTTTGGGGTGGTAGTAGGGGAAAGACGGGGAGAAAATTTGAAACTCAAAATCTTGTGGAAATGAATGCTGTAAACTAAAAATAAACATAAAATTTAATTAAAAAAAGAAATTAAATGAGAATCTGGGGGGAGTTTTGTGGAAGCCACAGATGACCTACAAAGGCCAACAGATGACATAGAAAACATTTAGAAACTCAGAAATGCGTAAAATAAATGCATAGTGTTGTATAGTATCAACATAAGTTTTATAATAAGGTACAGGTACTATAAACACCCCATAAAAGAAAAGGAAAAAAATCAGACTTTTTCTATGGTATGAAAGGAGGGCCAAAAAAATTTTACATAAATTTTCCAGAGCCTATACCCCTAGCCCCAGAGGTGTGGAAGGGATAACTGTAGTTAGCTTTTTTGTTTCTTTGTTTGTTTATACCTCTTTTCCTATGTGGAACGCCCTCTCCTTGTAGGTGAATAATTGATGATGGATGGTAAGTCAGAGGTCAGAAGGTATGCTTTGCTCATGATTGGAGCAAAGACAGAAGAGTTAAGATTACTAGGAAATTTTTGCATTGAGAGTTATGTTACTCCTTGCTCTGAATAACTGGAATCATGGATATATATCCCTAAAGCTCAGTATGGAGTTTTGAGGGGTTTCTTGGACATCCAGGGATTTGGGATATTAATGCAATCAGGAGCCTTTGCTCTTTGTAAGGTAAACTAATTCAGAGTTTGACTTTTGTGGGACAAATCTGGTTGCCAATTTCCATGAATAAAAGGTTGAAGAACATCTATCAGGTGCTTTTATGTGCAAAGTCCTGTGTTAAATACTCAAGATGCAAGTAGAAAATTAAGTTCCTACTCTCAAAGAACTTACATTCTAATGAGAAAGATGACACACATAGGAAGTGTAAGGGGCAAGTCAATGGAAAGGCCCAGGAGGCCTCTGGGTGCAGGAGCAAAGAAGATGGTGGTGCATTTTCCAAAAAACTAAATTGCATACATTGCATTGTTAGTGGATGCATAGTGTTGTGTTTCTGGAGGGCTGGGATTTTTCCCTCCAAGTTGTTTTCATCTAGATATTGGCCAGAATTAAAGGCTAAATACTCCAGGAGTCTTAGCCCAAGTGTTTCTAGGAAAATGTTAAAAGCCCTTTGATAAGTAGAATGTAGGAAATAGTTCAGAAGGAACCCTGGATTTGGCTTCTTCACCAAGGGAAGAGTCATATAATTTTGCTAGTGCATATGCTGGAGGTCAACAACTTGCAAGGTGGTGGCTTTAAAAAAATTGTTTCTAATTTACTTTTAAGAACGTAGTTTTATGTCCTAATAAGGCTGCCCCAAGCCCCAATATTCTAACTTCCTTATAGGCCCCACTGAACAGTAGAGCCATTGCCACTAGCTAACCACTGGCCTCAGATACGGTTCACATATTTGAACAGGTGTGTTTTTGTACTCAACCACAATCACCTCATCCATTTAGCCCAAGACAGGACCACAATAGCTAGCCAATTGGAGGAAGGCACGACCAGAATGTTTAACCACCAGACCATAGAAAGGACCCGTCCCCAATTAACTACCTAATCCCTTAACAAACCCCTCCTGCCTCTTTAATATTCATAATTTCTGTCATGTAAATACATCTTTACCCTATAAAAATCCATCTTGCTCTCTCTGAAGCTGCTGGTTCCTCTTGGAACTTAGCCTGCTCCATGAGAGGCATCAATCTCAATAAATGCCAATACTTCGATTAGAAGTGGTCTGATTTTGAATTCTTTGAGACAGTTCTACCACAACACACCATGAAACCCTGACAGTTTTTGGTGTCCCTGGGTGGGCGGAGCCTAAACCCCAAGATTTGGAAGAAGATCCTAAGATGTAAAATTTCTGGAAATATTGAAGTCCAAAGAGGGAGAAAAGCATCACACAATTCTTTCTTTAGCAGGGAGGATGATGAGAAATTGGGAGAAAATTGAAATATTCAATTTTAATATTTTTAGGATCTTTAAAAGGTCTAAAGTCAGTCAGCCAGTTAATAAGTCTACAGTATGCCAAGCACTATAAATACCAAGAAAGGTAACAACCAATCCTGCTTTTAAGGAGCTCAGTCTAATGGTGGAGATAAATTTTAAACAACTACATACAAATGAAAACTTATTTTATTAACTTAGGAACATATAAAAGTATCATGTATTACTTTTTTGCTCTTAAATGATAATATTTAGATATAGTAAAGCCTGGAAATTGGGAGGAGTTATACCTTTCTTTTTTTTCTTTTTTTCAGGAAGGAAATTCTAAGAAAAGACTTTCCTTCTCCCACCTTGCCCTCTCCAATCCCGTTTCTTACACTTTTCTCCTTTGCCTTCACGATATTAATGAGGACTTGTTTGAAGCATGAGTCCAAATTGTAGTCTTTTTAAAATTAGCCTACAAAGCTAAATGACCTGAAAGCAGGAAGTCTAGAGAACTATAAAAGTGTGTGTAAGCCCTCTGATGTTGGTAAGGATAATATCAATAATTAGTAGGTTACAATATATGAACTTTCATCTAGGGATCTCCCAGTACCTCCGAACTTTAGTTTTTTTCCCCTATCAGAATATGTATCTATGCCTTCTATTTTTTTTGCAGATAAGTTAAGATAGCAGAGTGCTTTCCACATTATAGAGCTTCCACCAGTCCTTGAGTAAATAAAGAAGAATCTCTTCCACAATAACCTGACATACAGAAGATATCTCTTAGTCAATGTTAGATCTGTACGTGAGCAGGACTGGCCATCATTTATGATTTGACCTCTCAGCATCATGATCTAAATGACAACTTCATTTGAAATGATCAGCTCATGATCACAATGTGACTTGTCAACCTGTTAAATGGATCAAGTATCCCAGCATTCCATAGTAATTCTCAATTACTCCCATTGTGTTTTAGAAATTGCTGAGTCTTTTCCTCTGTCTTCCTTCTCTCAGTCTAGGTGTCATGACGTTATCCTTCTTCAGTGCCTCTGGCCTGGTTCATGGCGCCCTGCTGCAAACCTTGGGGATTTTAGCAGCCTCTTGATTTACCTTGCATCTTCCTGAATTGGAAAACCACCTGTACAGGACCAGGTACCCAGGCTGCTAATCCCCTGTGCCGGTTTCTGTTCCAGGAAAGCTGCTCATTAGTCTTTCTTCAGTGCCTGACTTCCCCAAGGACTTGACTGGAGCACCTTGGCTATAACAATCAACCTTGCTCAGAGAGCCTAGGCTTAATGATTGAAATTACATGGAGCTGGGTGACAAGCTGTGAGTGGGAAGAAGTAGGAGCAGAGGGTGCCATCAGCACAAAAGTCAGATGGCTTTTTTCTAGAAGGGCCAGACATTGCAACACTCCTTCTCCTTAATTTCTATGATATGCAGCACAACAGCATGTTGTATTTGGAAATGGGCTTTGGGATAAAGCGGAGACTGAGCATCCTCTTGGTGACAGGCTGGGCTTGGGAGTTGATGGAGTATAATCAGTGCCAGACACAAAGTGTTCTCTATGGACTCTTTCGGTAGTAGTGTTGTGATTAGTACCACATGTCTTGCTTCCTGGCTGGAAAATGGCCTGCAAGGGGGAAACCCAAAAGGCAGACATTAGAAAAAGAAATTCCTAGGGAATGAACGGTGCAGATAATGATGTCTGTGTAAGAAGAAGAGTTTGAAATCTACCTTTTCTGAAAATCAGATTTTGTGGGAAAAGAAGGGAAAATCATATGACCTGAACCTTTTCTTTAGGCTGGACACTTAGATGGGACACTTGGAGGAAGAGAAAGAGCTGGGGAAGTTCATGGAATGATAGTTTTAGAACTATAAAAGACACTAGACCAACCTCCTCATTTTATATCAAGTATGAAATATAAGCTGCTCTGTTTGGCATTTAAAACTCTTCACAAAGGGCCTTTCCTTTCTTTTCCCTCTTCTTGCACATTAGTTGCCTTCACACACACTACAGTCTAGCCATACTGGCCTACCTTGCTGTTCTATGCATGATGTTCCCCTCTCCAGGCCTTTGCCCTGGTTCTCCCCTATATTTAGAATGTTCTCTCTCCTTACCTATGCCTTGGAATCCATGGTTTACATTAAGATTTGGCTCCAGTGCTATCTTCTGAAGGTGGTCTTAATTATTCCTTGTATCAGGGATACCCTGTCCTCTAAGGTTACTTTGCATATATCATACACAAACACATACATGTGTGTATGATGTACATATACATATAAATATATTCATATATAAATAAAATGTTTGCATGTATGTAATATATACATACAGGTCACTTAATTTTTCAATTTCCTCACCTATAAAATGAAGGGATTGGCTTAGATGACCTTCTAAAGTCCCTTAGCATTAAACCTAAGATTCTGTGTTTTGACTATAGCTTTAAATCTATAATATAGTGTGATGACTATGGGGGCAGATTATGGGTATGTGTGTGTGGGGGGGTGGGGATAGCGGTGAAATATGAGGACTATCATGTAATTTCTGTACACAAATTTTAATCATAGAATTTTCACTCCTGTGTTTAGCAAAATGGGGCAAATAGCAGTTCATGGAATGGAAGAAAGTATGAATGTATGGGCCAAAGTTTAATCTATAATGGTGTGAATGAAGTTTTCATTGAGTGGGATATTGAACATTATAAGAAAGGGCAGAATTTTAGAGGGGGAAGAATGATATAGTAGAAATCACAGTGACTCCAAAGTCAGAGGACCTGGTCTCAAAACTTGTCTCTAAAGCTTACTCCATGTGACCTCCCTTGTTCTCAGATGTCTAATCTATATGACATGGAGGATGGATTATATGGCCTCAAATATCTTGTGGTTTGCCTCAATATGAATAATGAATACATCATGCCTTGAACATTTTCTTTAACCCTGGTTGACCTGAGATAGAACATCAAGGATGCAAAGTGGAAAACCCAGTGGTTTGCTAGCTTTGAAATAAACCAATGGCTGCCATTTAGAAAGTGTATTTTTGTTATTCAAGAAGCAAATTAAAATAGTAAGAAAACAATACAATTATCAGTTTGCAAAAGTTGTTTGCTTTGATTAAAAGCTCTCATAAATGTGTCTTGGTTTCATAACTGCTTCATTTAGCACTTGACGTATAATAGATTTTTTTTTCACAGCGTAATATCTCCATTGAAATATAATTATTTTGCAGATTGCTCAACTGAATACTCTTATAAACATGCTGTTAGGGGAACTCACCCCTGGTGATCGTCAGGAGATCATGACAATGTGCACAATTGATGTACACGTTTGAGATGTGGGAGCTGAGCTTATGGCACAGAAGGTAATTTGTTGCAGAGCAATTACCCTAATGCATTTTTAAAAGCATAAAATAAAGAATCATTTCATTTACTGAAAAGATATTTTAGGTGCTTCTGTAAGGAAGTGACAGAATATTTTGATTGTCAGGCCTTTTTCCTCCTCTTTAAAGTTAGGTAATTACATTTACCAGTTAAAGAATTGCCATTAAAAAAATAATATTTTGTCTAAATGTTTAAAGATGTCTATTAAAAATGTATACCAAATGTGACAGCGGCCTTTTCATGTTGTAATTCCAGTCAGTGGTCTGAAAACAATTAGGATGAAAAATGTACATTTATTCAGTGATAGCTAGAGAATCAAAAATTCATGGAGCATAATATGTGCTGCATTATGATTTTTTATGTATTTTTATTTTTGTTAGTAATAACACCTCTTTGAAAAGTGCTGCCAGTGCTTAGGTCTTTATAGTAATAATTTTCATAGGTAGAAGGCACTAATGAATCAGTGTGGTCTGGCATACTAACCGTCCCATTCACAAGGCCCACAAGGTGATACACAATACTCTCATGGAAACTATTTTCAGGAGACTTTAGCTCAACAATATTAACAGAATGAGTTTAGATGTCACTCCCTATTTTGATCAATCTTTGCCATTTTCTCAATGGATTAGATGACTGGGAAGTAAAGCGGGATGGAATCTGAGAGGAAAAGATCCTAAATATCAATTTTCATAACCTTAGGAAGCATTGATGAAATGGATATACAAGGTCCTATGGAGGTGCTGACAAGAAATGAAGCTGCTTATCTCTCTCTCTCTCTCTCTCTCTCTCTCTCTCTCTCTCTCTCTCTCTCTCTGGCATGGCACTGTAATAGAAGGTTTACAAGTTTATATTTTGGTTTCCCTTTTCCATTGTGTCTGAGTCCTCAGCTGGGCCTGCAGAATTTAAACTCTCAATATTTGGGGGCATCTAGGTGGCGCAGTCAGTAGAGTGCTGGCCCTAGAGTCAGAAGGACCTGAGTTAGGATCCGGCCTCAGACACTTAATGCACACACAAACAAAAACCTAGCCATGTGACCTTGGGCAAGTTACTTAACCCCAACTGCCCTCCAAAAAGCAAAAAAAACCACACACATAAAAAACCTCTCAATATTTGCAGATTGTTCAGCAGAGTAGGAAAGCCAAGGTATATTGTTCTGCCATTAAAACTCTGTCTCTATGATAGATGGATAGATGCATGCATACATATATAGCATGTATATGTGCACAAAATATTTATTGAGCACTTACTAAGTGTTGGGCATTATACTAAACATTGGAGAAAGAAATAGAAGCAAGTTGATGGAGTATAGTTAGGCCCTGCCCTCAAAGAGCTTACATTCTAACAAGAGAGGACAGAACATGAAGATGAGTTAGAAATGGAGGGGTGGTGTCTACAATTCATAGCATGGAAATGGCCCAAGAGTGTAGGAGAGGCCTGAAACCAAGCAAGGTAAGGCCAAAAATGGACTATTGGAACCTGGGGTATTTCTAGGAGTGGAGACCAAGGTGATGGGGTAGTGGGGATGGGACAGTGGAGAAGATGGCGCAAGCGAATTTTATGGAAATGGCCAAATTTTAATAGAAAATTTTGGATCTGATATACAAACCATACAACCAAGCAGTCAGAATTTTCTGTATTGCCCTGTACAGATAAACACAGAAAATAATCCCATAGGATCATATACAAAAGGTGAAAGGGACCTAAAAGGCCATCTAATTCAATTCCCTCATTTCTCTCATGAGGCCCCAAAGAAGTGATTGACTTGCTCAAGGGCACAAAGATGACCTTGCAACAGAGTGGGGAGAAGTTCAGCCTTCTATCTACTGCAATGAGCTGAGTTAGAAACTCAGATCACGGTTAGATTTTGCAAATTTGGATCATACCATCAAGCACCTCTCTGCGCCTCAGCTTTCTCATATGAAGAATGTGGATAGCCATGCTGACCCATAATTCCCAGTAGTTATGAGAGTCAATAATTGCAGAGCACTTTGAAGCCATTAAGAGCTCTGTAACTAGTCAATAGTCAAGATGAGGGAGGATCCTAGTGAATTGTTGCATATATGTGGTGGTGAGCCAAGACACTCAACATTCTGTCTTTCTATTCTTCTGTCTTTCAGTGGAGGAACTGGTATTTCTTTATAATCTCCTCCACTGTTTAAAAAATTTATTTCAACACATGTTTTTAAGGATCTACCTGCTTTCTTTCCTTCTCTTTCACTCTCTCCTTCACTTCCTTCCTTTCTTCCTTCCTTCTCTCTCTTTCTCTCTCTCTCTCTTTCTCTCTCTCTCTCTCTGTCTCTCACTCTCTATCTCTCACTCTCCATCCCCTCCTCCCTTTTTCTCCTCTCTCTTTAGGAAGAAAGATAATCTCTATGGCTAAGGACTCTACCATGTTCTTCTTTGGGATAGATCCTCTAGAATTCTGTATTAAAGTTTGAGTTGGTTATTTCACCTAGGAAGTGACATGGGAAGGGTAGCAGTTTAGAGAATTTTTGGAGAAAGCCAAGTGGACCCCAACCCAAGGAGGAGAAGAAATGGCCATGGAGCTAGAAACTGTCCTGGGGCAGTGTCTTCTTCTTTTGGGTCTGGCAGACATTGAGTCATTTCCACCTAGAGCAGTGCCGATTCTTTGTAAAAGCTTTTACAACTCTTGGAGGTTTTGTGCATTCATTGAAATAGCAACTGCAGCATCCTGAGGATTCACAGGTTTAATGCAAGAGAAGACTTCCAGAGACTTCAATGCATATCTATGGGCAAGTAGATTTCACATCTTTTAGTGGTTTTTTCCATTGACCACTGTGCTGATTTAGCAGTGTGCAGGGAAGGAGGGGATAGAATTACAACGTTTAGTCTTTGGAAGTTAGGAAGTTTGTTTTTGAAAACTTGTCCAAGAGAGCTGTTTATTGTATTCTTGTTATTTGTTTTGTATTTCTATTTTAAATAAATGTCCTTTTGTATTAATATGCTATGTTTGTGTATCTCTGGTTGAGATTCAGCAGCTCATGAACAATAGTGTGTTGATCCAGATTATGTTCTACTTTTCTTAAAGGTAACATTCCAGGGTGCTGCACATATGGAGATCACTATGCTGGGAAATGATTCTGAATTACACTTATCCCTTCCACATTGTAAGGATTAGGGGTGTGCCACCCCCACAATCTGGAAAATCCACCCCGAATTTTTGGTCCTCCCTTCACACCAAAGAAGACATCTAATTTTTTTCTTTTTCTTTTATGGTCTGTTTATAGTACCTTATTATTAAATTTGGGCTGAGTATTTGGTCATAGGATCTGTGTAGTCTGTTGGCCTTCTTTTGTCATCTGCAGCTTCTGCAAAACTCCCCCCCAAATTCCCATTTAATTTCTTATGTCAATCTGCAGTATATATCAAAACTGATGGGAAAATCGTAGTGTGGAAGGGATAATGGTACTGCAGCTTTAGACTTAACGTAAGAAAAGCTATGGATGGAGCAACACTACCTTTGCTTAAGGAGAAAAAGTCCTATGACAGTTACCGAGTGATTCAGATGATGGCAAGCTCTTTATTTTGTCCGAATGGGAAAGAAAGCTGTCACTTATCCAAACAAGATGACTAGATGGAAAAGCTACTTGGATTCTCCTCCAAGATCTTTCTGCTTGTTGATTTGTTTTTAATTTTGGTTCACCAAAAACCAAAATGATAGAATACAGGACACATATTTATTCACCTTCTTTTGGATTATAACATATCACTCATTCTCTCTTCTTTATGGCTTCTAGTAGAGAAGCATTCACCTAGCTCCAACTCTCAGTTATGCTACATTCTTTTGCTGGACTGTGCAATTTGTTATGAGATTTTTCTTTTTTTATTGGTCCTTTGGAGGGGAAGTAGGAGGAAGGGCTTACAAAAATAATTTCTAAGAAATTCTGGAATTCTGTATACGGCATTTTTATTCTTAGCATAGAATCAATAAATAAATAGTGCTTGATGGCACATCTATGTGGTACTGTGGACAGAGTTCTCAGGAAGATCTGAATTCCAATATAGCTTCAGATGTTTACTGTGTGATCTTGGGAAAGTCACTAAAACACACACACACACACACACACACACACACCCCAAAAACCCAAACCTCTGATTACCTCAGTTTCCCCACCTGTAAAATGTGGGTAATAATAGAACCCACCTCCCAGGGCTATTGTGAAGACAAATGAGATAATAATTATAAAGCTCTTAGTATAGTGCCTGACACATAATATGTGCTATATAAATTTATTATTATTATTATTATTATTGCTTTTTGGAGGGGGGAAGGCAGGACGATTGGGGTTAAGTGACTTGCCCAAGGTCACACGACTAGTAAGTGTTAAGTGTCTGAGGCTGGATTTGAACTTAGGTCTTCCTGACTCCAGGGCTGGTGCTTTATTCACTACGCCACCTAGGCTGCCCCTAAGTTAGTTATTATTAACCAGTAAAAACAATGCCTAATAAAACATATAAAACATTACCTAAAGTGCTGTGAGTTCACCATTCTTTATATTTCAACTCTTCAAAATGTTGGATTCCTTCAGTTTTCTGAAACAAAAGAATGATCTAGACCTAAGTGTTCTAGGCCATCTATCGTTTACATTCTCCCTTGAGAAGGAAGACTATAACAGCATGGTCACCACTGGATTCTCAGCTGATAGTTTCCATATGACTGACTGGTCATCAAAGGCCCACGCAGAAAATAGTTCATTCACTACTTAGGGGCATACAACCCAGAACCTGGGGTCTAGTTTGAACTGAAACTAAGAGGGTGCTGCTTTTTATAGTCTAAGTTTCTCTGCTTGGTCACTGATAGAGATTCATTCTACCCGGGTACTGTTAAGCTATCTTAAAGCAGGGGAAACATAATTACAGCCAGCCCCAACAAGGAGCTGGGCTACCATTGAATGTCCATTTCTCTCCCCTCTCAGTCCTTCCTTGACCACCATCCTCTGCTGCCTCTAAATCATATAATTTTTCTCTCTTGCTCTCCTGGCCCCAAGCCCCTGCTGTTTCTCATAGCAGGGGGGAGGGGTTGCTGGAGAGTGAGGAAGTGTTACATTGATAAGTTCAAAGAATATGTTCCAACATCAAGCTGAGTGTTGCTATAGAAATGAAAGTCCATAGCCCAGTAGAAGACGCCATTGGCACATACAATCTGGCTTATAAAGCCCTCCTGTCATCAGCTGCTGTGCTGATGCAGTTAGAAGTTTGTTTCTCCTGGTGGATTTGACATTGAGTTGAAAATATAATCTTCACTTTATTGGGAAGTATAAATGAATGGATTTGGATTGCTGGGTCATAGATCTAAGCTGGCAGGGATCTAATAGGCCATTCAATCCAACCCTCTCATTTTTACAAAAGAGGAAACTGAGATCAAAAGAGTAATATGCTCAGGGCAAGACAGCTAATAATGAATGAATAAGACATTTATGAAGTGTTTACTATGTGAAAAGCACTGTGCTAAGCTCGGGGATACAAATAGAAAAGCAAGACAGCCTCTACTCCCATAAAACTCCCATTCTGATGGGAGAGAAGACACATATGGGAAGTTTCAGAAGTTAAATGGGAAGATCCCATGCTCCCTAGGGCAAAGCAGCAAAACAGGGTTATTGAAGACTCTTTAATGTCATTTTGATTGATAACATCGTATCAGTCTGATGTTAAACCATCTGACAGTGCCAAGAATTTTGGTGGCACCTGCAGGAGCAGTTGCCAGACTCTGTCTCCAAAGGGGTTGCTTTCGTGGATGATGGCTGTGGACACTAGACTGGAAGTATGCTTCTTCCCAAGACTCTTGGGTTCAGGACCTTGGCTGTCTTCATCTGGGTCTGAGGGGAGATGGTGGTCAGGATGGTAGTGGTGGTGGTTTGACTTGGCTGGCACTTGCTGCCTCCTGTTGGGCTGGCTTACTTGCCTTGTGCATGGCTATCTGTGAGGATGGCTAGTCATTTTCCCACAGAAGTTGCTTCCCCAGATGATGACTGGGTTAGAAGCAGTACTAGTGTCTGATGCAGGATTTGAATTCAGTTCTACCTTACTTGAAGACTAGAACTCTATCCATTTTTTCTCCTAGCTGCTTCCATATCTGCCAGGCAGTATTTTTCCTAAAGGGTTGATATTATTTTCATTTTAAGACTGAGATTTAAGATTCACTTGAAGATCTATATCCTTTTCAAAATGGGAAATCAATGTGAATGTTACTCAGTGATCTGGATATTTGGTTAAATAACCAGAAAACTGGTGGAGTAGACACACAGCTTTGCAAATAGTTTTTTAAAAAACTGCATAGCTGATATATGAGCATTTACATGTTAGCAAACTGAAACTTGAAAACTTGGATGTATATTATTTCCTGAAACTAGAATTAATCCCCTTGGCCCCATTCTTGTCTAAGTATCTTTTCTTTTCTCCTAAGAGTCTTCCTAGAGTATAAATCGACCTTGTCTTTTTTTTTTAACTCTTGAAACTTTCTCTTTTTTTTCTTCTAAAAGTAAATACTGTAATTACTTACCAGATGTATCAATTTCCTGCTGGTACCGCCTTATTTTATTATGTAGCACTGGTGAACAATTTCTTAGATTTTACAACATGTCTAATAAAGAATTAATTTAATATATCTTTTTGACTGGAGTAATTTATTTAGACCAAAATCTCTGAAGAAACACCCTTAAGTAATTTTTTATTTGTGCTTACAACAAAGTAATTATGGAGTGACAGTTGTTTTACTTAAAACAAGTTTTAAAAAAAATTTTTTTAAAAAGGTATCATTTGTTACGTTAGAGCTTATAGGAGAAGCTCTTTGTCCCGGACAATGGTCTTTTAGCCTTGTTAGTGGAGTATTCTGTATAAATGTGTCTAATTGTGACAGTTGCAAAACAGAATCCATCTTACTGAGTGTAATCATTTTGTTGTGAGTGATACATAATAGCCGTTGCATCCAGAATTTGCAGCAATTTTACATATTCTTTTTTGCAGAAATTGTTTTTTCACACTGCCAAAGGCTTTAAGGAAGTGCCCGATGTTTTTCATATTGTCAGTGGCAGCTGTCTCTGTATGCTGTGACTGTCTCCCCAATAACTAGGCAGATGGTAAATGGTAGCTGAGGTATGTCTGCTGTATACAGGACTAACTTTTCTGGCTGGTGGCAAGCACAGCTGCTGCACTGTTATGATGATGAAGATGAGGTTCCTTCTGTATTTCAGATACGGGAGGCCTTATATAGAGCCATGTGCTTTGAAGGGGTGATTAGGGTCTTCAGAGCATTGAATGAGCACTCACACATTCAGGCTGCTGGAGCTGTGTGAAAATATGGAATCCCTATTAATTAGAATTTTGGATTGGGATCAGGCAGGAGGTGTGCTGTAAGAACTAAGCAAAATTGCTGTGCCATAAGATGCTTGCATCTGTATGTTAATATATTCCAGCACAGAGAGCAAAGCCCACTTCTAAGTGCCTCCTTATAAATGTTCCCCGTTTTCTAAGAAATAAATTCTTCCTTCACTTCAACCTGGAGAGATATTTTATTGAGCCCAAATCCATTTTGAATGGAGATCTGATAAAGCATTCAGAACAAATATAAAGAAAAATACTCCTCTTATTTTGCTTTTAATATGTTTTAAGAAGAAGAAAAAAGAAATCTCTTGATATTAGGAACTGTGACTCGTCAATCTAAAGAGAAATCACTCTGACAAACTGGATAAAGCAAGGAGATATAGAAAATAGCAGTCTCTAGTTTGCCCTTTGAAAGATAGGCCCAACTGAGTAGCTCCAGGTATTTTCTCCACTTTTCTCATCCCCCTAGTGCCTTTCCTGTGGTTTTCTCAACTGGACTTCCAGATTCATTCCAGATATGCAAGGGGTGATTTTGCTTGAATATAAATTAATATAAATAGCCTAGAAACTTAACAATAACTACAAAAACAGATTGTAAAGGAAACTCTAGTCTTTCTAGCATTGAGCTATTGTGTTCCCTAGCTAACTAGTAAATGCAAACACTTTGAGGCTCATGAGTTATGGTTTTGAGTGGAAGCAGACCCATGGAATACTCTGAACCTGGGGTAGTTTTCTAGCAGACTAATACTGGGGAAAAGTTTTCTTTTCAGATGCCATAATAATAATTATAATTATAACTAATATTTTTATGAGATGAGAAGGGATAGGCAAGCTTTTACAGATGACTTCCAATAGTGAAACATCTTCCATTCCACAGCTACCTGAGAGATAAAGAGACTATGATAGTTTGCCTTATATATCTTGTTTATTATGAAAAGGGATTTGATTCAGTAAAGTAAAATGTAGGCATTTAAAAAACATCTCACAAAAGGCGTCTTCCATCTGTTGTTAAGATCATCCACGACTCCTCCATAGGTTCAGCCCCAGAGATAACTGTTCTAAGATCTTCTGATTATCAATGTCAAATGAGGCATAAACCAGGAAAATATATATCCACCAAAGGTTTTGCTACTGTCGTAAAGTCCACCAGGCATAGAGTCCTAAAGTAAGAGATTCCATCTCGTAAGGTCTTTTAAATGTTTAGGGGAAGACATTATGTTGATTATATCAAGCCCTAGAATACTAAGGACTTCCCCCCTGAGACTCACAACTACTCCAAAGAAAGTAACCTACCAGACCACCCAGCAAAAAGCAAAATTCAGGGAGAATGCATATTATCCACATTATGATGTGGCTGGAGTTTCAGCCCATTGAGTTAATACATCAACTAATAATAATAATAAATAATGATAATGGCTGACATTTATATACTAAGCAATTTTACATGTTATCTCACTTGGTCCTCAACTTGATACTCTTGGGAAAGTAGGTGCTATTGTGCCCTGTCCACTGTGCCACCAAGGACATATGTTTTGGGTAGGATGGACAATAAACAGGGCCTAGCATTTGCCAAGAAGAAAGATGGGTTAAACTGCATTTGGAAAATTTTGCAGTGTTTTTAATGACTTTCACTGATGCAAAAACCTTTCTTAATACCAGAATCCTTCAGGTGATGTTGTGTGACAATTACTGGTGGAACACAGCAATCTCTGAAGAATCAATACTATAGGTAACCCAAAGGCAAGGGGTTGATCATGGGAGACCAAAGCAAATTGCTATTGATGCTTTTCAGGAAAGAAGTAGCATAGAAGATTTCATTAATAAAAAGAAATGACTGGAGGAAAATTTGGACCATCTATATAGCAAAAGCAAGAGATAATATGGAAGGTTGGAATGTTATACTGGTATTCAGGAAAAGTTAAAAGTCCTAGAGGCAGGTCTCTATGTTATTGTTTTGATCTTTTTTTAAAGGAGATTTATGGGAGGTTGTGGATGCCAATAATAGCTAGTATTTATGTAATGCTTTGGTTTGTAAAATGCTTCACAAATATCATCTCATTTAGTTCTCCTAACAAGAGGGCTAGGTGGGAAGCACCTGGGAGGCAGGTGATATAATGATTCTCATTTTCTGGATGAGGAAACAGAGGCTAAGAGATTAAATGACTTGTCCAGGGCCACATAGTAAGTATCTGAGACTGGATTTAAACTCTGGCTCCCTGTCTCAGGCCCAGCAATCTATCCACTTAGCCACCTTGCTTCCTCTAAGATAAGAATAGTAGAGGATAAAAAAGTCATAGATAGGTTGTAGTCTGCACTGGTAGGAAGACTGCCTATATCAATGAATCATCAAAAATATCAAAGTGCTATCTTGGTGAATAGTAATTATCAGGTTACTTGAGTGTAATTTTCAAATCAATACTGTACTAATAATGGAAATGCATTAATTAAATATATGTGATAAGCAAAATCAGGATTTAGAATATTTAAGAAGAGATTCTATGTAGGGAGATGCGAATATTACCCAGTTAAATCACTAGTTTTAAAGTAGTTTAATAGTACAGTTGATTAGAATGCTCCAAGTCCAAGGTCATGAATTCTTCATCATCAAGAAGAAGCATGAATCAAATGCTTGCCTTGTGCAAGGGTTTCAAGGGATTTGCAGTCTATTTGGAAAGCCAGGAAACAAACATGGGAATGTAGCAATAATGGGTTCACATTTATTTATCACTTCAAGATTTTCAAAGCATTTTTCACCTGTTATCTCATATGATTTTCACAACAAAACTTGTAGTTTATGTTGTTCAGTCCTGTTCCAGTTGTGTCTGACTCTCCATGACCCCATTTGGGGTTTTCTTGACAGAGATACTGGAGTGGTTTGCCATTTCCTTCTCCAACTCATTTTACAGATGAAGAAACTGAGGAAAACAAAGTTAAATGACTTGGCTAGGGTCACACAGCAACAGGTGTCTGTGGTCAGATTTGAACTCACAAAGATGAGTCTTCCTGACTTCAGGTCTGAAGTCCATCCACTGTGCCACCTAGCTGCCCTCCATAGGTGCTATTATTATTTACGTTTTACAGCAGAGAAAACTGAGTCTGAGAGGTTTCCCAGGGTCATCCAGGTAGCATGTGTCTGAAGTGGGTCTTGAACTCTGGTCTTCTTAAGGCCTCATCCATGATCTATGTTAAGTATCACAGTTTGGGTGTAGTTCTCATCGTGTTGGGCCTGGAGTCAGGAAGAGTTAGGGTCATATACTATCTCTGAGACTCATTAGCTATGTGATTCTGACTGAAGGCAAGTTGCCTGACCTTCCTAAGACCCAGGGAACACTAAGATTATGTTATAAATGTATTATGATTTGTCAAACAATAAAATCATAGATTGCTGCAGTATTGTCATACACACTAAGTGACAAATTAGCATCTGCTAAGTCTTCGAGCTAATAATAATAGTTAGCATTCATAGTGCATATTTTCCATTTACTACTTCATTTTTACAATATTTTCATGAAGTGGGAAGGGTAGAGAGGCTGAAACTAATGAGGGCAATAGACTTGTCCAAGGCCACAGTTCCGGCAAAACTGGAACTGGAGTTCAGTTTTCTCAACATCTAGCCTTCAATCCTGTCCACTAGATAATAGTGCCTCTTTTATTCCTGAATGGGGCATTTAATTTTGCTCCCTCCATGACCCTGGCTACATCAGCCAATCTTGCAAATATATGCCAAAGGTCACTGAGGAGTTCAGGCAAAAGAATGTGGATGGATCAATTCAGTCTAATCATTACCACTGGTGAAAATAATTTCAGGTTAGAGAGCAGCTTCTGCCTTAGCTAAGGATGGTGGTTCAAATGTCCATACTAGCTTTGTGACCTATTAGCTAATCACTTAACCCTATTTGCCTCAGTTTCCTCAACTGTAAAATGAGCTGGAGAAGAAAATGGCAAATCACTTCTGTATCTCTGCCAAGAAAACCTCAAATGGGGTCACAGAGAGTTGGACACGATTGAAAAACAACTGAGCAGCAATGAAAGGGAAAGGTCTGTCTTTGTCAGAAAAAGGCTTTCTGGATAAAAATGTAGGAGATGGGAGCAGAGATCTAAGAGATGAACTTGAAGAGCTATAGCCCAGAAGGTGGTTTTTGTTGTTGTTGAGTCATTTTTTAGTCGTGCCTGACTCTTTGTGGCCCCATTTGGGATTTTCTTGGCAGAGGTACCAGAGTGGTTTGCCATTTGCTTCTCTAGCTAAATGGAGAGATGAGGAAGCTGAGGCAAACAGGGTTAAGTGACTTGCCCAGGGTCACACAGCTAGTAAGTGTCTTAGGCCATATTTGAACTCAGGAAAATGAGTTTTTCTGGCTCCAGTCCCAGCCCTCTATCCACTGCGCTACTTAGCTACCAGAAGGTGGTAGTGTAGAGCAACCAGGTGACCATAGACGCTTAGCAGAAAACACCGCCTGCCAGTCTGACAGCAGAGATCCCATGGGCAAAAAAGGCAAGTGGAAGACACCGGGGAAAAGACCTTTAGCACTTTTGATAGCTCCTAGATTTATTGGGGACCCAGATGAGAAGAAATAGATGCACTAGGATCTATCTGTACTGGTGAAGGACAATCGATAAGATTGCAGAGCCACTAAATTATCAGGTAAATTATTAACAATATCAATAATGGTGTTATACAGATTACACTTACATTGGCCTTGATAGTTAGAAAGAACTTTTATATATGTGACCCCTTTTAATCTGCACAATAGCTCCATGAACTAAGCAGTGCAAGGATTATTCAGATTTCTTTTTAAAGAAGAAGAAATTGAGGGATTGGGAGTTAAAGTTACTCAACCAAGGTAATACAATTTGAAGTATCAAATCTAGGATTCTAGTTCAGGTCTTCTGAATCTTGGTCTTTCCACTATTCTATGATTTCAGTATTCTTTCCACCATACAGCTTTCGATTGGAAGTATATTTTATAGACTAGATAATATATAGAGATAGTGATATATAGATATACACATATATATATAATATGCATGTATATGTGTGTAAAACATTGACATTTCTCTCTCATATATACATATGCATACATATACACATTTACAACATAGATATACATACATACACATATGTACACATACACATATGCATATACATATACAACACACACATACATGAATAAAACACTTGGGACACAGTTACACATGGGTCTCAACAAAAGTTATCCTGATTCAAAACATGCTTTGGATCAAAATCATAGCTCATGAGCCCCCATTGATATATTTACTTTTATTAGACAGCACAGGGACATAGTAATTTAAAACAAAATGCATTTAGTCAAATATTGCAGCAAATAAAATTACAAGGAAAGATGCCTTCATATATTTACAGGTTACCCTGTCATCAGTGGGGGAGAGCTCATATTAAAGTATCAAATGTGGCAAGACTATATTTGTGAAGAGTTACATGCCTGGAGCTCATGAGGCCAGCACACATGTGTGGAAGGCAATGGGACTGGTTTATAGGGTATAAATCATGACCAAGGCAACTCATATATCTAATACTAAAGGACTATTAATGTCATCCCTCTACTCTCCGGTACCTTGTGTGAGCATTGCCCCCTCGGTCTCCACTTGTCTTTGTTGTGCCTCAGGCCTATGCTCTCAGGTGGGCATCACGTGCTTTCTGCTGAGCATCTGTGGCCACCCAGCTGTTCTATGTGACTCCGTTTTGAGCTAAGGCTCTACAAGGCCATCTCTTGGATCTCTGCTCCCTTGTCCTAAAGGCCTTTGTCCAGAAAGCCATTCTCTAACAAAGACAGGCTCAACCCTTTTATTTCATAGCTAAAAGACATTTGAACCACCACCCTTTTCCAAGGGTGTCCAACAAAAGCCAGTAAGAATAGTGCCCCACCCCCAGACTACTATGTGGTTTATACCTTGACTGTCTGTGTCTCGTGCTGATTTGAAGACTGTAGTCTCAGACAATTATCTGACTGAGTTAGAAAGTTCACAATCTATCTTTATAGACCGATTTCACATTCGTTTTCCTCATACACTATGTTCTAGCTAAACTGACCTATTTACTGTTCTCTGTATATGCTGCTCCATTTCTTTCCTTTGTGTCTTTGCATAGGCTATCTCCCCTCTCCTCCTCCCCTCCAATTCTCTTCCTCCTCATCTTTCCCTCTTAGAATCCCTAGTTCCACTCAAAATTTTGCTTAAGTGGCATTTCCTACACAAGACATTGCCAGTTTCCCCCAGTTGATAATGGTCTCTCTACCCCATTACTTTATATTTATGCGTATTTTATAGTTACCTATCTTGGTACCTATTGCCCCCCTTACCCCCACTAGTAGAATATGAGGTCCTTAAGGGTAGGGACTATTTAGCACCATATCTGGCATATTGTCAATGTACATTTACTTAGAACCTGATTATGTGCAGTGCATTGTTCTGGGGGAAATATGAAGTTTAGTTAAGAAATGATCCCTGACCTCAGTATGTAGATCTCTCTGTCTATCTGTCTGTCTCTGTTTGTCTGTCTGTCTTTTCCTATCAATCTATCTATCCGCATATATACTGTATCTGTTGGGGCAGCTAGGAGGTGTAGTAGCTTGAGCACTGGGCTTCTTGGTAAGTTCCAATCTGACATAAGACATTTACTAGCTGTGTGGCCCTGACTAAATCACTTAGCCCTGTTTTGCCTCAGTTGCTTATCTGTAAAATAAACTGGAGAAGGAAATGGCAAACCCCTCCAGTACCTTTTGCCAAAAAAAAAAAAAAAACCCCAAACAAACCCAAACAAACAAACAAACAAACAAACCAAAAACCCTACAAAACACAAAATGGGGTCATGAAGAGTTGGACACAGCTGAAATGACTCAATAGCAGCAACAACAGCTGTATCTATTTATGTATATATAACTGTAGAAGGAGGTAGGGTCAGTTTTGTTTTTTTTTAAAGCAATTGGGGTTAAGTAACTTGCTCAAGGTTACACGGCTAGTCATTATTTATGCGTGGGTGCTCATTTTCTGAGGTCGGATCTGATCTCGGGTCATCCCAACTCCGAGGCCAGTGCTCTTACTCACTGCGCCACCTAGCCACCCCTTTAGGGCAATTGGGGTTAAGTAACTTGCCCAAGGTTACACGGCTAGGTTTTTGTTTGTGTGGATTAAATGTCGGAGGCCGGCTCCGAACTCAGGTCCTTCTGACTCCAGGGCCGGCGCTCTATTCACTGCACCACCTAGCCGCCCCTGCTAGGGTCAGTTTTATAGTCAGATCAAGAAGCAGCAGGATGGATGATCCAAATGGCATATTTGTACCTTTGAGATATTTAATTTTTTTTTCAATTATCAGGCATTTATTTTTTTCTTCCTCTCACATCCTTCCACACCCCCTGGGGGAAAAAATGAAAGAAAAAGAAAAAAAAGCAGTATAGAACTCTTTTATCATATAAGCATAGACTCACAAAAACAAATTCCCACAATGACTGCCTCTAGAAATGTGCTTCTCAGTCTGTGTGTTGGTCCATCGTCTCTTTGTCATGAGGTGTGTACATAGTTATTAACTATGTTCTTTTAGTGTTTCTACCACAATGCATAGAACCTAGATTAATGAATTAATAGGAAAACATAGACAAGAGTTACACAAGATACAAAGATGGGGAAGAATTGTGGCCTGTGTAAGTGGATGGAATGCCTGTAGTAGACGAAATCCTTGGTCTTAAATGTTCAAAGTAACTTATTTTATGGAACTGGGGATGTTTGAAGTGGAAATGCCTAAAAGGAATTGAAAGATCACTTTAACAAAAGAACCCAGAAGATCTCAGATTTGATTTTTCTTCTTCTTCTTCTGCCTCTAATCCAACTCTTCTCATTTTTGCAATTTTAACATTAAATAAAAATTATTTGTTCCAAAGAATTTCATGATATCCCTTGCAGATCATTAAAGACACTCAGAAATAGAGCAGGATCATAGAATTATACCTTTAGAGCCAGAATTAACCTAAGGCCATCAGTTTTTGTTTTGTTTTGCTTTGCTTTTTGAAGGGCAATTGGGGTTAAGTCACTTGCCCAAAGTCATATGGCTAGTAAGTGTGTCAAGTGTCTGAGGCTGAATTTGAACTCAGGTCCCCCTGACTTCAGGGCCAGTGCTCTATTCACTGTGCCACCTAGTCACCCCAGCCATCAGTTTTACAGATGAAAAAATTGAGGCCCCAGAAGGTTATTGAGTTGCCTATGATCACACAGGTAATGAACAGGTCAAATATGAAATTTGAGTGTAGGTCCACTGATTCCAGAGTGGTTTCTACTATACCACCCTAAGTTTGCAAATTTGAGAGTCTTGCTATCAGCTATTGAACATTCCTATTTGCCAAGGTTTATGGGATCTTGTCAAAGATTATTGGAAATGATTGGGTTATATTAGTGATGGATAGGGAAGAAAAGTTGTTGAAAAATGTGAAAAAAGTCAAAGAATCTATATTGTAGAGATATTGGGCTTGTTGAGTTGCCTGTATGCAGGAGGAGCATTATTACAATCAAGAAGAAGTGGGTAGAATGATAACAAATCAATCAACAAGCTTTTATTAAGCATCTACTATATGCCAGGAACTGTGCTAAATGCTAGTGATTGTTGTTGTTGAATTGTTTCAGTTTTGTCTGACTCTTTGTGACTCCATTTGGAATTTTCTTTTTTTTTTTTAATTAATTTATTAGTTTAGTTTCAGTTAACAAGATTCAATTCCATAGTTCCTTGATTTTCAAATTTCCTTTACTTCCCTCCCCCCTCCCCTCATGACAGCATATAGTACAGTATAGGGTCTGCAAATGCATTCATATTAAACATTATTCCAATTACAAAGGCATATTGTACTAGGTGGGATGAAAGATGGTAAGGAAGAAGTAAAACCAAATAATGAGAAGAACAAGATCATTTAGTTTGCTTCCATCAGGATTCAGGCTCAGTTCTTTCTAGTTATATCTCTGGATGGCGCATTTCTCACTTTCTTGAGTCATTCGGGATTAACTTATATCACTGCATTGCTGAAAAGAGTCCAGTCTGTCATAGTTGGTCGTCACAGATATGGTATGTCTGTGATTGTATACAAATTTCTTCTGATTCTACTCTTCTCGCTCAGCATCAGTTTGTATAAGTCTCTCCAGGTAATTATGAAATCCGTCACCTCCTCGTTTCTTATAGCACAATAAAATTCCATTACATTCATATACCACAACTTGTTTAGCCATTCCCCAATTGATGGGCACCCCTTTAGTTTCCAATTCTTTGCAACCACAAAAAGGGCTGCTAAAAATATTTTTGTACATATGGTTCTTCCTCCCACTACTATGATCTCTTTGGGATATAACCCTAGAAGTGGTATGGCTGGGTCAAAGGGTATGAAATTATTTATAATCCTTTGGGCATAATTCCAGATTGCTCTCCAGAATGGTTGGATAAGTTCACAACTCCACCAGCAATGTATTAGCGTTCCAATTTGTCCACATCCTCTCCAGCATTTGTCACTTTCTTGTTTTGTCATCTTAGCCAATCTGACTGGAGAGATGTGGTATTTCAGAGTTGTTTTGATTTGCATTTCTCTAATTAATAGTGATTTAGAGCATTTCTTCATATGCTTATAGATATCTTTAATTTCTTTCTCTGAAAACTTCCTATTCATATCCTTTGACCATTTCTCAATTGGGGAATGACTTGTATTCATATAGATTTGGCTCAATTCTCTATAAATTTTAGAAATGAGTCCTTTATCAGAGACACAAGTTGTAAAAATTCTTTCCCAATTTCCCACCTCCCTCTTGATCTTGGTTACATTGGCTTTGTTTGTGCAGAAGCTTTTCAATTTAATGTAATCAAAATTATCCATTTTGCATTTTATAATGCTCTCTAATTCTTGTTTGGTCCTAAAGTCTTCCCCTCTCCACAGATCTGTCAGGTAAACTATTCTTTGCTTTCCCAAATTGCTTACAGTATCATCCTTTACACCTAGATCATGCACCCATTTAGACTTAATTTTGGTATATGGTGTTAGATAGTGATCTATGCCCACTTTCTGCCATACTGTATTCCAGTTTTCCCAGCAGTTTTTGTCAAATAGTGCATTCTTATCCCAAAAACTGGGGTCTTTGGGTTTATCAAACAATAGATTGCTATATTCATTAACTGCTGGGTCTCCTGCACCTAATCTATTCCATTGATCCACTACTCTACACCTCTGCCAGTACCAAGCAGTTTTGATGACTGCTGCTGTATAATACAGATTAAGATCTGGCGTAGCTAGTCCACCTTCCCTAGCATTTCTTTTCATTAATTCCCTTGATATTCTAGACCGTTTGTTTTTCCAAATAAATGTTGTTATTATTTTGTCTAACTCTACAAAGTAGTTTTTTGGTAAATTGATTGGAATGGCACTAAATATATAATTTAGTTTGGGTAAAATTGTCATTTTTATTATATTAGCTCGACCCAGCCACGAGCAATTGATATTTTTCCAACTATTTAGATCTGTTTTTATTTGTGTGAGAAGTGTTTTGTAGTTGTGATCATATAGATTCTGGGTTTGTTTTGGCAAGTAGATTCCCAAATATTTTATAATGTCTACAGTGACTTTAAATGGGATTTCTCTTTCTATCTCTTGCTGTTGAGTTTTATTAGAGATGTACAGGAATGCTGAGGATTTATGTGGGTTTATTTTATATCCTGCAACTTTGCCAAATTTATTTATTGTCTCAAGTAATTTTTTACTTGATTCTCTAGGATTCTCTAAGTATATCATCATATCATCTGCAAAGAGTGACAGCTTGGTCACTTCTTTGCCTAATTTGATTCCTTTGATTTCTTTTTCTTCTCTAATTGCTACTGCTAGTGTTTCTAGTACCAGATTGAATAAGAGGGGTGATAGTGGACACCCTTGTTTCACTCCTGATCTTATTGGAAAGGCTTCTAGTTTATCCCCATTGCATATAATACTTGCTGATGGTTTTAGATAGATGCTAGCAACTATTTTAAGGAAGGCTCCATTTATTCCTATACTTTCTAGTGTTTTTAATAGGAATGGATGTTGTACTTTGTCAAAAGCCTTTTCTGCATCTATTGAGATGATCATGTGGTTTTTGCTAGTTTTGTTGTTGATATGCTCAATTATATTGATGGTTTTCCTAATCTTAAACCATCCTTGCATTCCTGGAATGAATCCTACCTGATTAGGGTGTATTATTTTTGTGATAAGTTGTTGGAGTCTTTTGGCTAATATTTTATTTAGAATTTTTGTGTCTAAATTCATGAGGGAGATTGGTCTATAATTTTCTTTCTCTGTTTTATCTCTTCCTGATTTAGGAATCAGTACCATATTTGTGTCATAGAAAGAGTTTGGTAGGACTCCTTCTTCACTAATTTTCCCAAATAGTTTGTAGAGTATTGGAATCAATTGTTCTTTAAATGTTTGATAGAATTCACTAGTAAACCCATCTGGCCCTGGAGATTTTTTCCTAGGGAGTTCATTGATGGCTTGTTTGATTTCTTTTTCTGAGATGGGGTTATTTAGGTAATTCACTTCTTTCAGTTAATCTGGGCAATTTGTGATTTTGTAAATATTCATCCATTTCACTAAGATTGTCATATTTATGTGCATACAATTGGGAAAAATAATTCCTCATTATTTTTTTGATTTCCTCTTCATTGGAGGTAGATTCACCCTTTTTATTTTTGATACTCATAATTTGGTTTTCTTCTTTCTTTTTTTTATCATATTGACTAAGGGTCTATCAATTTTGTTGATTTTTTCATAAAACCAGCTCTTAGTTTTATTTATTAATTCAATGGTTTTCTTAATTTCAATTTTATTAATCTCACCTTTGGTTTTCAATATTTCTAATTTAGTACTAAATTGGGGATTTTCAGTTTGTTCTTTTTCTAGCTTTTTCAATTGCATGTCCAACTCATTGACCTCCCTTCTCTCTGCTTTAATTAAGTATGCACTCAGGGATATAAAACTTCCCCTGAGAACTGCCTTTAGTGCATCCCACAAATTTTGGTATGTTGTTTCATTATTATCATTCTCTTGAATGAAATTATTGATTGTTTCTGTAATTTCTTCTTTGACCCACCAATTTTTTAGGACATTTGGAATTTTCTTGGCAGAGATACTGAAGTGTTTTGCCATTTCCTTCTCCAGCTAATTGGAGAGATGAGGAAGCTGAGGCAAACAGGGTTAAGTGACTTGCCCAGGGTCACACAGCTAGTAAGTGTCTTAGGCCAGATTTGAAAGTATGAAGATGAGTCGTCCTTTTTCCAAGCCCAGTCACCACTGTGTCACCAGACTTCCCTAAATACTGGAGCAAAGATGAAACACAAGCTCAAAGACAAGGACAAAAAAAAATACAGACAAAAACCAAAAACAATCTCAACCAAGGAGTTTTTTCATTCTCTCAGAGGGAACAAGATATACCCCATAAGTAAACAGAAAAAATATATATAAAATCAGCATTCCGTTGGCAATAATGTGACAATGCAGATGGAGAGATGTAATGTCATCAGATGAATTACAGGGAAAATCTAATTGTCTTCAAGAGGCTGACCTTGAAATACACTGTGTAAATCCTGGAGGCCAGTATCCATGGTTCTAGGTCAGTCCATTTCCTGTTGGCTGAAAGGTTTTATCATTTGTACTTAGTGGTCACTGCTAAACCCAGGGCTCATGTTATCTCTGTAATGTTTCCAGTTTGAAATTATTCCTAAACAAGGGTAAAACAAAAATGGCTTTTGTCTCTTCATTGGTGGAATGCTCACTCTACACCAATGTTAGCAAAGAAAAATAAAAAAACAAATCAGTGGGGAAAAAAAGAATGGGTTTTCTGATGTGAAGTGAAAGTTAGACCAATACTGATTATTAAGAAATGAATGAGAAACAGTGGGAAAAATTAGGGAAAATTCACCATTCCAAAAGTGATATATACAAACCCAGGACTTTGTGGAAAGAAGGAGGCCTTGAACTCAGTACCAGTGTACTACACTTTAAGAAAAGCTGATGAATGGGGCAATTAGGTGGTGCAGTGAATAGAGCACTGGCTCTAGAGTTAGGAGGACCTGAGTTCAAATCCAACCTCAGATAGTTGACACGCTTATTAGCTGTATGACCTTGGGAAAGTCACTTAATCCCAATTGTCTTCCCTTCCCTCCCCCTCCAAAGAAAGAAAAGCTGATGTTGTATAGCAAAATATGCATTCTTATAAAATATATTGTCAGGGATTGTGATTTGCTTCACAAAAAGATACTTTATTCCTAATGGACTTTCTCTAAATATCAAATCCTCCTGGGCCATCTAATATATATATATATATATTTTTTTCCCCTACAAGAATTCAATTTGCACAAAATGTTTTAGGAATACTCTATGTTTATCCTATAAAGTGATATGGTACTTTTAAAAAGCAGACACAAGTAGAGAGAGGAAAGTCCTTCTATCTAATTAGAAGTACAGAAAATTCTTTTCTGTTTTTGACATTTAAACGAAGAATAGAAGCAATGGAGAACATAGAATCTTGGGATTACAGAATGCCTTGTGTGAAGTAGATAAGGAATATAGCAAATATGAAATATGCTAACCTTGGCTATTTACAGGTGCTTGTTGAGATTCATGCTTTATCATATGCATTGATTTTATCTGTAATGCACGATATGTAATTTTTAAAGTTATAAGCATTTTGGAAGTACAAATGACATTACAGGACTATAAAGCTGAGAAGGCCTTCAGAGCAGTGCCCTTCATGCATTGCTCTACCGTGAGTGATGTATATAAAGATTGTTATCTGGCAATGTTCTGTATCCCTGGCACATATCACGTATGCAATGGTACAGAAAGTTTGCTGGATAAATTCCATAGGGACGCATGTATTCTCAGTTTTGGATGCATGCCCACTGTTCATACTCATACTGATTTTTAGTATAAAAACTACTTGATTGTTAAGATTGCAACATAGCACTTTGAGATTCAAATTGTGGGTCCCTAAAAGAAACTTTGCTCTTCAAATGAATCAGAACTGCATATTTAATGAAAAGTGTAAATTTTTCCCCCTCTATTTATGAGGAAATGGACTCTGCCTTTCTCATGACCACATGCTTTCTCTGAAAAGGACTGGCTGTTTTTTTTTGGCTCCAGTTGTCCCAGACCATTTCCTTCCCAGAGTTTTCATGTTTCCTGTTAGATGGAATTGGTTTGTGTTTTGTGTGAAAGATAATCTTCTTTCTACCTGGGATGATGGTCTTTGAGCTGTTTTTAAGGAATCCGCTGCCCATTTTACCATTGTCTGGGTTTTATTGCTACTATTTTCCCATCATTTTGGGGGCCTGTTGATGGTTGGTTTGATTTTCTTGTTATGTAACATAGGTAACATGGGTAGGCCACAGAAGAATATTTTTGACTTCTTGAGGAAAATCCTCTAAGTATATTGTGGGATTTTCCTTATTTTGTTGTTTTGATGATATGCCCCAACTCAATAAATTATAGTCTCTTAGAAATAAAGAACTTTTAAAATGACAATAAAGATAGCCAACAAAATATTAGTAATTCATTTAGCAAATGCCTATTAATTGATTTAGTAAATACTACTTATTTGCAATGTACTAAGGGGTATAAAAATGAGTATCACAATACTATGTATTGCAATGTACTATGTGGGGTATATAGTTTCCTATAGTCCCAGAGAGCTCATTCTCTGACATTACAAGTTACTTTTTGGTGGGAAGTAAGGGATTAGACTGGAGGAGGTCTTTCCTGATACTTATGGTTGCTAGTACCTGCCCCTCTAATGTTACTTTATATCTTCTCTGAATATATCTTATATGTAAGTTTTTATATCCATGATGTTTTCCTCATTAGAATATAAGTTCTTCAAAGGCAGAGACTATTGCCCTTTTCTTTGAATCTCTAACATTTTGCACAGTGTCTGATAAAGAGTAATCACTTAATACTTATTGATCGATCAATTGGTATTTGAGTCATTGATTTTATACTGTGCAGTCTATATATTCACTTGTTGGCATTGTATCATCCCTTTATAAGAGTAATATTAGGAAAGTGGACCAGTCACATTATAGGGAAGTTTATTCTGTGTAACTACACTTTAGAGCACAGGATTTGTCACACAGTGCCATCTCTGAGATCATTCTAGTAGGTTAGGACAGGCAGCTCTTGACTTAAAAACAAGTTGCCTTTCAGAGGTTCATTTGTAAGTCAGTTGTTTGGAATCAGGGTGTGGTTAGGTTCTCAGGCTAGCCAGCAAAAAAGTCTTTCTGACTTTCTAAAGTATAACATCCTCAAAATAACGTTCATCACCAGAGGGTGGGTGATAAGTTCTTTTAGCCATAGCGACTCATGAAACCATCTTAAGGTGTAGAAAGATTGTAATCCACATCATTGGGAGGCAATACTAAGTATCAATATAGGGGAACAGAGGGAGTATTTGGGAGAAGGGACTGTGGTAGGTTCTTCTGGACATCATTTACTGTGGGTTTTTGCCTAAAAGAAGACTCTTCTTTAGCTCCATCTCTACCCAGATTCTTAGTTGCACCAGTGCAGGGGAGGGCAGTGTCAAAACATCAATACTCAGATTCCCCAGACATCTATTGGTATGTATGAGTCATTCATGAGTCAACTGCTCATAAGTCAAGTCTTTATTGTTATTATGATTTCCAGATTTTTTTAGACTAAGAGACTTAGTCCTTTCCACACCTAAAAAAATAGCCCCAATTTTCTATGTCCACCTGTATTTTTGCTTCATTCTCTCATCTCATTTTGCTCTTCTATGGCTTACTATTACACTGCTTCTTTAGAAGCCAGAACCACACTGGGACAATTAGGGACATTGTCCTTCACTCTTCAGGTTGTGAAGAACATGTTAAAAGGCAGCCTGAAGGCTGCCATACCATCTGTTGTTGCTCTGGCATTTCCAGAACATTTTATTCATTCATTCCACAAAAACATTTTATTAAATGCCTATTGTGCATGAAACACTGTGCTAGATATTGGTGATGCAAAAACAATACAACTCACCTTAAGAGAGTAACATGCCTGACCTCAAGGATTCTGACTTTTACAGGAGGAATTCTTAACTTGAAGTCCATGAATTATTAAAATATTTTTGACAATTGTATCTTAGTATAATTGATTTCCTTTGTAATTCTATGCATTTTGTGCATTTAAAAATACAGCCATATTAGCTGTATGACCCTGGGCAAGTCACTTAATCTGCTTGACTCAATCATGTCTTCTGTAAAATGGGGATGATAGAATTATACTAACTACACCCCACTGTTGTTGTGAGGATCAAATGAGATAATTGTAAAGTACTTAATGCCATGCCTGGCACATAGTAATAGCTGTATAAATGTTAACTCTTATTATTATCAATATTATAAATATTATTAAAAACATTACTCTGACAATGGACCCATAAGCTTTGATTAGATTTCCAAAGGGGACCATGGCACAATAAAATTAAGAACTCCTGTTCTTTACCTCTTCCTCAGAGTGATCTCTGGAATGTTTTTCTTATGTGGAGTCAATTAAGATCTAACTATATCAGTCCCACACTGAACAAGCTCCTTTGGTTTCCTATTGCCCTTAGAATAGTCTCAGGGATAAGCTTCTCAGTCTGGTAATTACAGCCTTTAACAATCTGGGTGCAATCTACCTTTCTAGCCCTATGCTCTATTATTTTCTTTCCTTCATTCCGTAGTCTAACTGACCTTCCCCAAAGTCCGCATGCTTTATACTCTATATCCATTTATGTGCCTTTACGGTGACTATCCCGCATACCTGGGATACATTGCCCGCTCATTTCCAACTCTTCACATCCCTTGTTTTCTTCAAAAGAGCTCATTTGACTCCTTCTTGATGAAACCTTTCCTGATTCCCTAGCTTCTAGGGCCCCTCCCCCCTAACTAGGGTGCATTTATATCTACTATCAAGTATAATAAACACCATCTTCCTTTTCTGTTTCTGGAATGACCTTTCCTTGACCCCTCAGGCTACCATCTTCTCTATCTTCTCTCCATTTCCCTGGAAAACTTCTAGAAAGAGTAATCTATATCCTGCCTGCCTTTACTTTCTTTCTTTTTTTAATGTTTTAAACAAATGCTTTATTAACTTCTGCTTTACATCATTCATTTCCACCAGATTTTAAGTTAAAATTATTCCCCTCCCCCTGTTTTTCCCCTACCCACCCTCCCAGAATAGCAGTCCCGAAAGATATCGCCTCCTCCAATCTGCTCTCTCCCATATCATCTCCCATACCCCCTTCGACTTTTCCATTAGAGGAAGGTGAATCTTTGTGTCCCAATGCCTGCACATCTTATCTTCCAATTGCAAACAAAAGAGTATTAATAATAGTATTTATATATATTTGCAACATTTAATCTTAAGACGTCGAATTTCAGATCCATTTCCTTCCTCCCTTCTCACCAATTCCCTCTGGGGAGATAAGTAATTCAGTTTATGTTGTACATGTCTAGCTATGCAAAACATTATCATAGTAGATATATTGTACAAGGCTGCTTATAATTCCCTCCCACTCATCCCACCCCACACCTGGTCCATTCCCTACTTGATCCTGTCCCTCTTCTATAGTGGGTACTTCCAACCTCCCCTCCCCGCAAGGATGCCCTCCCATCCATCATCCCCCCTCTTATCCCCCTTCTCCCTATTCTGCTGCAGGTTGAGATATCCCATTTAGTATGTATGGCATTCTCTCCCAAGAACCAAATTCAATGAGAATGTGGTTTTGCCTTTTTGCCTTCCTATTCTTCCCCTCCCTTGCAACCACTTCCCCTTGCTTCTTCTACATGAGATAGTTTACCCTACCCTGTCTCTCTCCATCTCCTCTTGCCACTTTCCTCTCCCACCTCATAATTTCACAACAAATTCAACCTATGCCCTCTATCCATATATAACTGTAAACATATACACACACATTCACATATGTATTCATATGACCATACTCCCTTCTTCGATTATTTTCATAGTGAGAAAGATTTCATCAATCATAGTTATTGTTTTTCCATATAGGAATGTAAATAGGTCAACTTTGATAAGTTCCTTTTGATTTCTTTTCCCTGATTATCTTCTCAGGCATCTCTTGCTTCTTGCATCTGGATGTCAAATTTTCTATTCAACTCTGGTTTTTTCCTCAAGAATGCTTGAAAGTCCTCTATTCCACTGAATGACCATATTTTCCCCTGAAACAAAATACTCAGTTTTGCTGGGTAGGTGGCCCTGGGGTTCATTCCCAGCTCTTTTGCCCTCTGGAATATCGTATTCCATGTCCTTAGATCCCTCAGTGTAGAAGCTGCCAGGTCCTGTGCTATTCTGATTGTGTTTCCACAATATTGAAATTGTTTCTTCCTGGCTGCTTGTAGTATTTTCTCCTTGATCTGGGGATTCTGGAACCTGGCTATAATATTCCTGGGAGTTTTCTTTTTGGGATCTTTTTCAGGAGGTGATCTGTGGATTCTTTCAACCTCTATTTTGCCCTCTGGATCTAAAACATCAGGGCAATTTTCCTTGAGAATTTCTTGAAGGGTGATTTCTAGGTTCTTTCTTTGATCATGGCTTTCATGTAGTCCAATAATTTTTAAATTGTCTCTCCTGGATCTATTTTCCAGGTCAGTGGTTTTTCCCATGAGGTAATTCACATTGCCTTCTAATCTTTCATTTGTTTGGATCTGCTTAACAGCATCTTGATTTCTCATAAAGTCATTAGCTTCCATTTGTTCCAGTCTAACTCTGAAGGAATGAATCTCCTCAGTGAGCTTTTGAGATTCTTTTTCCATCTGGGAAATTCAACTTTTTAAGGTATTCTTCTCCTCATTGCCCTTTTGGGCCTCCTTTGCCATTTGAGTTAGTCTGTTTTTTAAGTTGTTGTTTTCCTCAGTCAGGCTGTTGACCCTCATTTCATACTTTTCCTGCATCCTTCTCATTTCTCTTTCCAATTTTTCCTCCACTTCTCTTATTTGATTTTTAAAGTCCTTCTTAAGGTCCTCTATGGCCTGCAACCCGCTCATGTTTTCCCCTGGGGCTTTTGGAGCAGGACTTCTGACCTCACAGTCCTCATCCCACTCTATGCTTCAGTTCTCTTTGCCCCCAAAGTATGAGTCTAAGGTTGCATTTTTCTGTTTAATTTGTTTCCTTTGCCTTGGCATGTTGCCACTTAATTACTTGACTTTTGGGCTTATTGCCACAGTATTGCTCTGGTGCCACACAGGAACTTTCGTCCCGAACATGTGGGGGGGATAACTTCCGTTTCTGGCAAGCTGGAAACCCACCCATGACCTCCACCCCAGATCACAATCCAGATCCAGGGACGTTAAAGCAGGAGTGATTACCCCCCAAGACTGATCGCTGGATCTCCCTACAGTTCGCAGGCCAGGAGCTGGAGCTGCCACTGAAAACTACAAAATGGCGTGTCTCCTCATCGGCTTCTAGCCCCCAGGGGAGGAAGCCAGTGCATTCCCCAAATACTGGTCCCAAAGTCCATAGGGCACTAACCTCTCACTTAGTCCTAGGCATGTCTATGTTGATAATTCTGGAATTGCCACAGCTGCTGGTGTTCTGGGGTCCCTCCAGCCAGCTGCTGGCCCTGCCGCCCTGGGGCTAAAACCGCGACTCAGGCGGACCTGTGCTCAGTCCCCAGCACACTGCTCTGGTCCTTCCTGCAGGGCTGCTGGGCTGTCCTCAGCAGGAGGTTAGCTTCTCTGTGTCGTTCTGTGGGTGCTGGGGCTCCAGAAGTTGTTCAGAGACCCCTTTTACATAGTTTGGAGGTATTCTGGGGGGAGAATGGCTTGGATGCACTGCTTCTACTCCACCATCTTGGCTCCGCCCCCTCCTGCCTTTACTTTCTTCCCATTCCTTCACTGCTCAATCTCGTATATACTTATACATGTAAATGCTGCATCCTCTGATAGAGTATAAGGTCCTTTGAGGTCAGAGTGCTTCATTTTTGTCTTTGTGTACCTGGCACCTGGCACAGTGCATGGCATGTTGGTGCTTAATAAATGTTCATTTTACTCAGTCAACTGATTGAGGAGTAAGAAGACAACAGGTCTGGTCTTTCTATATCCTTTGGTCATAGAAAATTGTTCAATGTTAGACACATTAGGATTGTATCATAATCATTAAAAATGAATGCTGGCTGCTTTGCTGATTGACAGATCAGGTAGCCAGTGTTACTGGAAAACTAGGTAGATGAATGGAAAAGAGAAATCAAATGCATTGTCACCTCCTTTACATTCTGTTTAATAATAGCTAGCATTTATAGTTCTTTAAGGTTTACAAAGCATTTTGTTGTTGTTGTGTTTTAGTTGTGACTGGCCTTTTGTGACACCATTTGGGATTTTCTTGGTAAAGATACTGGAGTCATTTGCCATTTCCTTTTCCAGCTCATTTTACAGATAAGGAAACCAAGGAAAACAGGGTTAAATGACATGCCCCAGGACACACAACTTGTAAGTGTCTGAGGCCAGATTGAAATTCAAGAGGATGAGTCTTCCTGACTTCAGGCCTAGCATTCTATCCTCTGCACCACCTACCTGCCTATAAAGCACTTTTTAATTTTGTCCTTACAATAACTCTGTGAGATTGGTGCTATTATTACACCCATTTTGCAGATGAGGAAGCTGAGACACAGAGGTTAAGTGACTAGACATAGGACAGCTAATAATTATTTGGACCATAAGTATTTTCAGTTACCAATTAGTACCAAATTCCTGTGTATTATCCCATTTTCCATCCTTCCTATATCTTCATGTATGCAAAACTCTCTAAGGTTAAATCCTGATATCTGCCAGGAGTTATGGCCTGAGAATATTGTCACTGTAAAGGCAGAACAATAAAGAAGTAAAATGACTTATTCAGGGTCAGTGGCACAGCTGGAGTCAGAATCTAGAGCCCTCAATTGAATACTCAGTGTGATATATTCTTTCTTAGAAATGGAGTATTATTATTTTTTTTACTTAGGCTAAGAAAAAAATCCAAATAAATGATAATGCATCTACTTCTATACTAGATTTCAGAGAAATTGGTTTCATGGTTTAATAATTCTAAGAAAGGTCAACTGGGAGACTATATGGTACCTGTCTCTTAATGATGGTCCCCCATTGGGCAAGGAATACATTCCCTACTGAACACACTTGGTGTTTTTGCTCATTTAGACTGACAACCCTAGCATCTGTAGCCCTCTCTTCATTCTCCGAGCAGATATGATAGGTACTGCTGTGCCAACACAACCTTCCCCACTGCATTGACCTGAATCAACCACCTAAAGTGGCAAGAAGGGAGGGGAACCCATTCATTATGCCTTCATTGCTTCCGCTGAACCAGCCACCTGTGGCTTTGGTTCATATGACTCCACTGGTTTGTAAAATGGGAAAAAAATTATTCGATAGAAATTCCATAATCTCCTGTCCTGATGAAACTCAGTCACTGAAATAACCATAGAGTATAATTGGTGACTTAGAAGCACTTTGATAATGTACCAGTAAATGGTTTGCCATCAAAATATCAGGCAGAGGCAACAGGGATGAAGGGTAGCGGCTGTCACTAGTTTTTGATTTTTCCATTAGAAGTGTCAGTGGGCTCAGGGCTCATGACCTATGTCTGAATCTCTCCATGGTCTATTACGAGGTGCATACACCACCCATCTTTGTTCCAAGAATAATCTTACCTTAACCCCTTAAGTTATCACCTTCTCTTTCTTCCTTCCTTTTCCCTGTTATAGGAAGGGTAATCTACACCTGTTGCCTACTTCTTCGCCACCCTGCTTTGTCTCATCTTCAGTTTGCCTTCTCTGATCTCCTTGATCTCTCATCTCATGACATCATGGTGCTTATGTCTGGAATGGACCTCCTCTGTATTCCCCATCCTATCTGTTGAGATTCTTCTCTTCCCCCTCGCACCAGTCCATGGTCCTTTTTTCTTTCTTTTCTCTTCTACCTTTCCTTCCCTCCTCTATCCTTTCCCCCAATGGACGAAAGTGACTTCTTTTTTTCTGAGATATTTATTATTAGCACAAGCCCAGAAACTCCCCTTTGTAATGATCATATTCTTTTTTGCTTATTTGTTTGTTTCTTTTAGGAGGGGGGAAGGCAGGCCACTTGGGGTTAAGTGACTTGCCCAAGGTCACATGGCTAGTAAGAGTTAAAGCATCTGAGGCTGGATTTGAACTCAGGTCCTCCTGACTCCAGGGTCGCTGCTCTATTCACTATGCCACCTAGCTGCCCCAGTGATCATATTCTTGATCATATAAGCAGCATAATGGATAGTGCTAGCATAGGAGCAGGTCCTGTTTCTCTGCCATACACTGGGAGTGTGACCATGGGCAAGTCACTTAATATTTAGTGCAGTGTCTGACACATAGTAGGTACTTAACAAATGCTAGTTGACTGACTTTCCATCTGTGAGCCTTAGTTTCCTCATCTGTAAAATAAACAGATTGGTCTCAATGGCTCTAAGCTCCTTTAGCTCTAAATTTATCCATGTTAATGACATCACAAGTCTGGTCCCCATTCCTATCTTAGTTACTGGTGTATGTGTCTATCCCTTTGCATCCACCACACACTATTAGATATTAAGCTCTGTGAGAGTAGGGTCTATTTTGTGTCTTTCTATTTCTTTTTTAAATTTTTGTTTATTTTATTCTGAATTTAAGAAATAAAACAAACATTTCCATAACACAATAGAATATTTTAAAAGTAGATGATTGCACAGGAAACTGCAAATTTATTAAGTACAACTTGATATTCCTTTTAAATAAATGGTGAAATGATCATACAACTTTTTTTCTTCCTTTCTCCCCATTCCTACCCTAGAGATGGTGGAACCGAGCTGATCCAACCATTTTGAAGAGTAATCTGGAATTATGTCTAAAATGTTATTAAACTGCCTATACCCTTTGACCCAGCAATACCACTACTAGGTCTGTTTCTAAAGATGATTAGGGGAAAAGGAAAAGAACCTATATGTTCAAAAGTATTTCTATTTCTAGCACTTAGCACATAGTAGGTAACTAACAAGTATTTGTTGAGTTGAACTGGCAATTTCCCCCCCCCCCCTCCATAGACATTTGTGAAAGCAGAAAAACAATTTAAAATGAGATGTTTTCTAATGTATATCATGTTGACTTAAACTTAATAATAGCCCACCTTTATGTGGTGCTTATCTTAAGATAATCTTCAAGGTAGGCTGCATACATATCATTATCCTGTTTTAGAGATGGGACCATAGGCTCTGAGTGGTGAAATGACTTGACCTTGGATTGTGCTCACACTAAGAAATCTCTGAGGCCAGATTTGCTCTCCAATTCCAGCATGTCATCCATCCCTCCCCAATGCAATGATTCCGTTTCTCCCTGTTACTAACTTCCCATCCCTCCTCGCTCCTTCCAGTGTGTAATTCCAGGATGATCTGTGTAGTTAGCTAACTTCTGATATTAGTGCATCTCAAGAATCAAGTCCATTTCCCCAACATTCATAAAAATTAGTTTTGCAAAGAGCAACATGTCCTTTTGCTCAGGGTAGGTGATCCCTTACCCTGAGGGTAAGGGTGGGGGAGGAGGGAGTCCCAGATTCCTCAGGACTCTTGGCTGGAGAGGAGTTAAGTGTAGCAGCTGGGAAAGAGCTTTGCTGACCACACCTCTCCTAATACCATCTTCCCTCCTCTCCTTTCTTTCCGAACATTTTTAGGCATCCATCTAGCTCCAAAAACAAACAAGAAACAGAAACAAAACAAAACCCCTGGCCCTTGAGGAGCAAGATAATAAATTGTTTTATCTCTCTATAAACTGGGGATAATTGTAGACGTTATCACCCTTGAGACAGAGTATTAGGTGAATAAAAAAATGAGTGACTTTTCCTTGCAACTACCAAGACACAATCATTGCTTCCAGACACATGTCTTTACTTTTCAGGTGAATTGATGAAGATCAGCCATCCAAACACCACAGATCCTAAAGCAAGGTGCAGAAGGATATTCAGCCTTTGCTGAATCACACATGACAATAAAAAGCAGATTGACAATCTGTTGGACGATCAGTTTTCTTTGGCGCATGTCTAAAAACTGTCATGTTTGTGGCTTCACTTTCCTCCAGATGCTCCCTGACCCTGACGCTTTCTCTTCATCTAACCATGAGTGGTGTGTGATCAGGACCTGCTGGACTAGGAAAGACAGAAACCACCAGGGATTTGCTGTGATACTTTCAACCCTTCTGCACAAAGGGAATAGAAAGTAATTAGGAATCACAAAAGGAACCCAGCCCAGTAGCCCGTATGATTGGCAGGGCCCTCCCTGACCTTAGTAGATGTTTTTCCTTGCCTAAAGACTGTAGACCCAAGCAAGCTGCAGAAATCATTGGGCAGTAATGCCTCCCCAAACCAGCTGGTACTACTGCAGCCTCCATGAATGCAAATTATTAATGCTTTATGGAGGATAAAATACAAAAGGATCCTTGTTAGACTTGTGCTTTGCTTTGCAGTAAACTTCTTCTCTGTAGTCTGATAGGGCTAACGCTAAAATAATTTAGCATTAATCATTTATAAAGTGGCCTTCTTAAAAAATAATGTGGGAAACTATGTATCATATTAAACCAAAAAGTTTCCACTACTCTGGGCTGAGTGCCCAAAGGTTATTACATGCATACACCCTGGAGCACTCATACACACAAACCCACAAGTAGGCAAAAACAGTTGTTGGCAAGAATAAGAAATTGTACTTGCCCATAGCTTGATGCAATGTAGGTTAGATTAGGACTAAGTGTTCAGCAGGGATTTCCATAAAGAAAATAATATCAGGAAAAGGAAGAACATAATCTAATAAATGTTTCTGCCATTTTCAGAATATCATAGTATGATTATGGGAAATCTATGAAAGGACGTGACTATATTAAATTGTATCTTTGCAGAATATTTTATGGGTTTGGGAATGGCAAGTTTCTTTATTTTTCCACAAAGAAAACAACTTTCCAGAAAGTCAGACGGATAAGGAGACAAATTAGCTTTTTTTTTTTAATAAAAAAGAAAGAAAAGTAGCCAGGTTTATGGCTAGTTACCCAATTCTTTAGAATACCAGCTTTTTTATTCAATGAGGGAAAACTGACACTTTTTGTGGTATGCATGTTAGACACCCATTCTATTATGTGTGTAGGCAGGACAGAGACTTTGTTACTGGGAGGGAAATGGGACAAAGGTCACTAGTTCCACCCAGTCCCTTTCAGTCTTGCTCCCACGGTGAGATCTACATGGACCATGACGGGCATGATAGGAACTGAAAGGAATTTTTTAACCCCCAAGTGAGACTAGGGTCAGTGAATGGCAGGCAGAATAGAAACAGATCACATTTCAAAATAGACTTAACTACTTAATGACTTTTCTAGCTAGTTGGCTAGGTGAAGCTGGCTGGGGTCTCTGACATAAAAGAACTGAAATAGCCCCTAGAAATATGAGCTAAAAGAGTTGCTACACTGCTCCACCTATAGGGGAAAGAGAGAAAGGGGTCATATGGCAACTGAAGACCGGCAGAGCCCAGTAGTAGTCTGGCAGAGTGAAGACACCCAGTAGTGGGCAGCAGAGAGCAACTTAGTGGAGATGTCCAGCAGAGCAGCCTCTGCAATGGCCAGAAGATACTGACTTTACTCCTAGCTAGCAGTACCATTGAAAGAATGACGAGCCTTGGCTATGTGTGGTTCATACATATGCCCTCTTTCTCACTAGAAAGATGTGTGGTAATGTGGGAGAGTATATATTAATGTGTGTGTGCGGGGGGTGGGGGTGGGTAGGAATCTGTCTGGTATTTCATTTTATTCTGTTGTTCAATTAAATGCCTTTTGTGTCTTCTGGTTGATTGGTAAAAGAAACATATTGCTGGGTGACGAAGGGGGGTTTTGAGTGGATGTCAGTCTACAATGTGCCTCATACTTGGGGCAGCTTTAAGGGTCCTATGTGTATGGGGGATCTGAGTGCTACTTTTGAGTTTCTTTAAGATGTTACACTGTCACTTAAAAGTTTAAATGCTGAAGTAACCAGGCCTGATACATCCCTTGTATCTATGGGAAACAACATGTATCAATATAAAGAGCAAAAAGGGGCTGACTTGGGAGGGAAAAGACCTAGATTCCAACTCTGCCTCGGATGCCTGCTCTCTGTGACCTTGGGAAAATCACCTTACCTCTCTGGGATTGAGTGTCTCATCTGTAAAATTAGGGGGTTGGATCTTTGAGGTGCCTTCAAGGAGAGGATCTCTGCAAGATGTTTTGGAACTGGCAAGTTTCTTTATTTTTTCCACAAACAAAACAATTTTCCAGAAAGATAGAAGAATAAGGAGACAAATTAGTTTTTTTGTTTGTTTGTTTTTAAAGAAAAGTAGAATACCAGATTTTTTTTTATTTAATGACAGAGCACTGACACTTTAGAGCTAGGATCTTATGCAATCGTGTATAATAATAATAACAATAATAATAATAATAATGCTAGCTAGCATTTATATAACACATGATAGGTACCTGGAACTGTATTGATGCTTTACAACTATTATCTCATTTGCTTCTCACAACAATCCTGGGAAGTAGATGCTGCTATTATCCTCATTTAATAGTTGAGGAAACTGAGGCAGAGGTTAAGTGACTTGCCCAAGGTCACACAGCTAGTATGGGTTTGAGGCTAGATTTGAACTCAGGTCTTCCTGACCCCAGACCCCAGAGCTCTCTCCACTACTCCACCTAGTTGCCTCAGTGTGTTCGATGATCTCACTCCAACTGCTCAAAATATGTGAATGTGTATATATGTATACATGTACATATGTATGTATGTACTTAACACTGGAAGGTCATTATTTTTAACTATGATACAAGCCTCTTATACTGAATGTTCATGCTTGATATTCCAGTATTCTATAGTGTTGAGTAACCAACAGTGAAAGGTTCACAAATACTTGTTTGTAAAATACTCTTTATACAGAAACAGAGAGTGTTCAGATAGATGATAGATGGATAGATAGATCCTAGGTAGATGATAGATAAATGGATAGATAGATAATAGATTATTGTTGTTCTCAAAATGGACCATGACATCAGGGAGGTGATGCCATGATTTACAAGTGAACTGGATTTAAGTGAGGGAGGGTTCTCTCCTCACTCTCTCCTCCAGAGCCCTCTGGGTTCAGTCACAAGATATAGATCAGGTCGACTGGAGATGGCCCCCAGATATTAGATGGATAATAGATAGATGGACAGATACATGATAGAGAATAGATAGATGGTAGATAGAGAAATAGATAGATGATAGATACAATATTTATTAAGCACTTAAAAAGGGCCAGATACTATGCAAAGTGCTAGGAATACAAATACAAGAAAGCAGCAATGACAGCAATATCTCTTTCTTCAAGGAGTTTACATTTTAATGGGAAAGACAGTACATAAAAAGGAGCTAGAAATCAGGAGCAGTATGGAGTATGGAATTAGGGAGGTACCTGTGTGGGATGGGTGAGTCAGGAGTGGAGGAGTGAGCATGAATGGCCTGATGGTCCAGGGAAAGATTTCACCAATCACTGTCTTAGAAATGAATTTTTAAAATAGTTTCTTTATCTACTATAACCTTTCTTTTGAATCTGTTAGAAGTTACATTTCCTAAGTATCATGTGGGATATTCTCCTCTCATATGTGGGGCTCTTAGAGATAGCTACCTCAGGTTCAAGATGTTATATGGGTTTATATTTACTCAATATTAGAGTTTTCAACCAACGTGTTAACTTTTTTTCTAGACAGAGGACATAAATAGTTCAAAGTAAAGACATTTAATGACACAACATACTAAGAGAAGTAGTAACAGAATACCCCTTACCACCTCCATAAACTTGATTCCTGCTTTCTCACAAATAAACCTACTATCAGTGTTGGATTGGGCACATAGATAGGAAGTGTGTGGCTAGGGCACACATCTGGAGAGGCACCTCAGAATGAGAAGGTTGTATTATCTTATCTAACCTCGTTCTAGTGCTCTTTATGAGTTTGTATCCTGCTGGCATAACTCTCTGCAGAACCTGCACATGAGCAACAAGTCTCTGCTGTTCTCTGCTCAGTATCATGTCTTTGCTGCTCCCCAATTGGGTGTTGACCCTATTGCTATCTGATAGCCATCTCAGTTCCAGTCTGCTAGTATAAGATGACTAGAACATTCTCCTGCATGTGACAGACTTTTAGTCCTAGTTACACCACAATAAATCATATCTAGTTCATAAAAAAGCCAGGTAGAGTGGCTCCCTGGCTAAGATTAAGTCTTTTCTTCTTGACTCTTATATTTGGGGCAGAAACCAGAGTCCTCTGTTCCAGGCAATTGTCTGACTTGCTGATAGAAATTTCCAAGATCCTCTGTGTTTTAGCATACAAATGAATTTGAGCCAGAACAAAGGTAAACGAAAGGGGCTAAGGGATTATTATTTTCTACTCTCAATCCTCTTATGTATATGGATCAGAAGCAAAACTCTCTAGGCAATACTTTATAATATGTAAATAATAAATATAATATGTATTTTAGGAAATGAAAAGCCTGTTCCTTTACATAAGTAAGCACTACACTTTACTGATTGCCACCAACTAGCTAAATGACCTTTACCTCTTAGTGTCTTCATCTGCCAAAATGTTAATAATGATAATAAACATTTATTAAGTGCATACTATGCACTAATCAAAGTGCTAAGTGCTGTTATTGTTCATCCTTCATTTTCAAAGAGGACCAATGACATCATAGATGATGTCTTGATTCCTGGGTTAATTGGATATAGGTAAGGCAAAGTTGCCCAAAGTCATCAACCCCATTCTCTCTTTCAGAGTCATTGAAGTCCAGTGGCAAGACAGAAGTCCAGATAACTTGTAATGGCCCAGGATGCAGTAGATGATCATGATAGCTTCTATGTCCAGACCAAGACCTAAGCAGTTTACCATGCTTGCTTCAACTATAGCCCTTTGGACAATCTGTTCTCATCTGTTCATTCCACCATGAGAAGTCTTCACATGCTTGGAGTAGACATCCCTCTAACTCATTGGTGAAGGTCTGTTAGTTACCCTTAATATCTTTTAGCCAGTCTGCTTAGATAGTTTTACTGGAGTGTGGCCACAGGGCCTGCTACAACTTCTGTAAAGTGAGAGTTTGGAGACAACTGAATAGCAAAGGTGTATGAGAAGCCCTGAAAATGGCTCTGAAAACTCTCACACCAGAGATGCTGGTCCTCCTTGGACCCCCTAAACCATAACTAAGTGCTGTAGACACAAAGAAAGGCAAAAGAGAGTACCTACCCTCAAGGAGCTCACAGCGTGATAGGGGAGAAAACACATAAAAAGAAACCAACAAGAGCAGCTCAGGGGAATAGAGCACCCATCAGCAATGGAGTCTGTGCTCTATCCATACAGAGGATTGAGAATATTATTGAGAATTGAGATATATGAATTATTGAATTATTATTGAGAACAATCCAGGGATGTTTTGTTCCATTTTTATTAGGTGAAGTCCTCTAGGCAAGTGGAAAATGTCTGCCCTGGCTCCCCCTCCTTCAATGGAGGATCTTGGAAGAGCTCTCTGACCCTCTCCCTTTACCCTCTGCAATCAGAGGGAGGAAAGACCCTGGGTCAGAGGTACTGAGGAGGGGTAAACTTCACAGTTGGTGTCATCTTTACAAGATGATGAGTTTCTGGAGATCATGAAGGCCAAAAGAGCAGCCAAGTGGGAAATGAGGTGGTTGGACCAGGTAAGCTCTTCTGAATCTATGAGTTTTAAAGAATAGACAAGAACTTGAGAAATATTCCCTAATGCATAAAATATTCCCTAATGCATTATCTAAACATAATCACTTATTTGTTTATTTATTAAGTACTTCCTTTATGAATGACCTTAAATATATCAACTGCTCATTCTAAAACTATTATTTTCTTCTTGGCTTGTTTTGCCTTAAAAATTTCTGACTGTCAAACAGGAGTTTAGCGATGTTACCTCCTAGGGTATAGGCATTCTGTTCACTGGAAGGTTTGATATACAGTTGGTTACCTTTGGCATTCCTATTGATATGGAGTCATCAAATTTCAGACTTGACAGAAGAGACTTTCTAGATCATTTAGTCTGACCTCCTCATTTTACAGACCAAAAAACCGAAGTCCAGAAACCAGAACTAAAATCCAGGCATCATGATTCTTGTCTCCTTCATTAGAAAGGAGGATCCTTGAGGCTGGGGACTGGTTTTGTTTTTGTTTTGGGGGAAAAGTGCTTTCTTTGTACCTCTAGCACTTAGCAGAGAGCCTGTACATCTATTTTACGCAATGGAGTCTCTGCTCTATCCATACAGAGGATTGAGAATATTATTGAGAATTGAGATATATGAATTATTGAATTATTATTGAGAACAATCCAGGGATGTTTTGTTCCATTTTTATTATGAGGTACAGATTTCCTTCAGAAGAGTGAATAGGATGATAATTAGATAACAATTCCAGCTAGCCAAATTAGGGTACAGAAGAACACCTACATAGGAATATTCTTCAAGTCCATACAATTTTTCTGTTCCTGTAGATTGAATATATTTAGAGAAGCAGCATGCTATGTTTGGAGTCAGGATAACCTGGGTTCAGTTCTTGCCATTGCTGCACGTTAGTTGGGTGACCACTAGCAAATCATTTACTCTTTCAGTGCCCCAGATAACTCTCTAAGACTTTAAACCATAAATGAATTCTAGGTCTGTGTTAGTAGAGAGTTTCTATATTGGGAATCCCTCATACTGATTGCAAGTCCAAAGCCCCACCCAAGAAAAGTTAAATTTTCCTTTCTACTTTCAGCCTTCATCTCTCTGATCTGTTTTCCTCTAAAATAGCTTTTCCCCTAAAACTGCTGGGGCTGGGTAATACTGCTTTTCTTCCTGAAAGGACTGAGTTGTGGCTGCATTCTTGCTGACATGTTTGCACTGGCTGAGGTACAAGCAGCAAAGATATCTTCCTGCGTGACTTTGTTTCTTCATGGATCCACTTATCCTTTTCTTCCTCTCCTTTTCAATACTTTCCCTTCTTCAAACCAGAGTCTGCCTGAAAAGACGTCAAGAAAAAGAAAACAATGAAAGAAAAAGCAAGTCCTTAAAAATAAGAGTGGGCTTTCTCCTTGCTTACATTTTATGAATATTTGTTTTTTTTTACAAAAGGAGACAAAAAATCCTAACTAGCCCTAAAGGAGAAAGCGCTTTACCTGCCCATCTAGTGTCTCTGCCTTGCAGACATAGACACTCGCATAGACTGTTAGCACAGGAAGAGACTTTAAGGCAGGAGCAGATGCACTGAGATTCTCTTCTTCCTCTCCTCTCCGTTTATAGTTTTATAAATTAGGAAATGGGAGTCCCCGAGAAGTGAGGCCATCACCCATGGCCGCAAAGTCAGTGCAGGACCCTTACCTAAAGGTCCTGATTCCCAAGACATGACATTTCCCATTTGAGCACTCTGCCCCCTTGTTTCCTTTTACATAGCTTTCTGGACCCCATGGCATTAATATATTCATTCATCCATCCATTCATATAGCCACACACAAATGTACATACATACCACATGTATGATAGACGTGTGCAAATATATACAATATACACATGTGTATGTATTATTTGTATATGTTGTGTGTATATATTTAGATAAAGAGACAGAGAGACAGACAGAGACACACAAAGACACACACAGACATTCAGAAGGCAGAGAGAGACAGAGAGAGACAGGGAGAGAGACAGAGAGAGAGAGAGAGAAGAAGAAGAAGAAGAAGAAGAAGAAGAAGAAGAAGAAGAAGGAGAAGGAGAAGGAGAAGGAGAAGGAGAAGGAGAAGGAGAAGGAGAAGGAGAGGGAGAGGGAGAGGGAGAGGGAGAGGGAGAGGGAGGGAGAGGGAGAGGGAGAGGGAGGAGAAGAAGAAGAAGAAGAAGAAGAAGGAAGAAGGAGAAGGAGAAGAAGGAAGAAGAAAGAAGAAAGAAGAAGAAGAAGAAGAAGAAGAAGAAGAAGAAGAAGAAGAAGAAGGAGAAGGAGAAGGAGAAGGAGAAGGAGAAGGAGAAGGAGAAGGAGAGGGAGAGGGAGAGGGAGAGGGAGAGGGAGGGAGAGGGAGAGGGAGAGGGAGAAGAAGAAGAAGGAAGAGGAAGAAGGAGAAGAAGAAGAAGGAAGAAGAAGAAGGAGGAGAAGAAGGAGAAGAAGAAGAAGAAGAAGAAGAAGAAGAAGAAGAAGAAGAAGAAGAAGAAGAAGAAGAAGAAGAAGAAGAAGAAGAAGAAGAAAGAAGAAGAGGAAGAGGAGGAGGATGATATATGGCTAGAATTAAAATGTCGATGGGCTGCAGAATTGTATAGTCATACCATACAACTTATGTTGGGGAGCAAAGTCTGACTCAATGGTATATTGGGCTACTCTAATTCTTCATGAACTCATTGACTATTGTTAAATGGATCCTTGAAAATTAAAGCCTGAGGTTTTCTGGGTAGGTAACAACCCTCTGCTCACCCCCTTCCCCCCACCTCCAATCACCATCTTTAGATGTAGAAACAAGACCAAATGACTTTGCGGTGGATTATTTCATCAGATTCAAAACCGGGTGGCTACAAAGCAGGAATACTGCAAAGATGGATTTGAAAGTTGCCCTGATCACTGAGACCATCTGGAGAAGATTCAGGCCTGTGATTTACTACATAACCAGATCAAAATTAATGGAGAGGATTGTTCAGAGATGGGGGAAGTATGTTGTTGGATGTAGTCCTGTCCTTGCTTGCTGATTTTCCTCACATAATTAATTAATTCAGGAACCGGCTGATTGACTAATTGTATACCCTTAATTTTATACCTGGCATTGCTGATGAGATGATATATGTGGAATTACTGTAAGCAAGAAGTTACATTGCTTTTGATTCTGATTCATTCTAATGATACATGTTCTTGTTTTAGTGGGTTTGAGCTAAATCATTACATTAGTGGAACTGCCATGATAGATTGCTATAAACATTTCCCTTTCACTAATTGCCTTGATTTAGTCCAATTCTTTAAAAAAATAAAGAAATAAAAGAAGAACAAAATGACCTTCTTGTTAGGTTTTTTTTCTGAGGATTTGAAAAAAATATGTGTACAGAATATACAAATGTACCCACCAGCCCCCCAATAGACCTAGTGCTCAAACCCACACAAATGGAATTTAAAAGTGAAACCACAGCAGTGGTTTCATAGGATACATAGTTGATTTTTAAAATGCGATTATCTTGGATTATGGTCATATGAAGTTGTTTTCACTATGGAAATATAGCAGAAGACTTTAATGAGACCCAAAGGTCATGTTCAGATTTGGGGGGTGGGGCACACATGTACTTTAGAATGTTTTCACCAGTTAAGATGGCAGCTTTGTGATGGATGTTCATGATTATTATAAGGAAGAGGGCACCTGCCTTGTCTGTAAAATGAGGGGGTTGGTTTAGGTGATTTCTAAGGGCCATTTTCAGCATGAACATTCTATAATTATATGATTGTACTTTTGTCTGTAAAGCATCCCTTAGATTAGCAGAATGTGAGCCTTGATTATCTGTTAAAATTTCCAGGAAGGCTGTGCCTGGGTGCTGCAAAGTTCTTGAAGGTCTAGAGAAGTGATGATAGAAGTCAGTGAAGGTGTCTATTCTCTATGTATGTGACCAAAAAGTGCATGATCTTATCAAGTAACTGTATTAAAGAGAAGACCTTGGATAACAAAGAGGAGGGAAGAAGCAGCATTTTGTGGTCCTTGGAAAATCTCTTAGAAAAGAAGCCAGAACACTGGCCCTTCTTTGTTTCAGCTTTTGTACTCCAATCTGCTCACTGACTACTGTAATTATAAGGATGATTTTCCCCCATAGGGCCAAAGAATGATGATGATCAGATATTTTCTAGAAGTTGTGCCACTCTAAAAAATTCAGTCTTGCAATCAATGCCCCAAATTTAACAATTTGCTAAGATTTTGTTTCCCAAGCATTGCATCCCCAAAAGGTTTGCAAATAATAAAATTAATAGAACTCTTTAGGCATCTACTAAGTTTTAGGCCTTTTGACTTTTGACTCAGCATGTGGAAATATGATAAATGATGTCTGCTTACAAATAATCTCTCCTCACTACCACCATTTCCAAATAAAGATAGAATAATGAAAGGATCGAAACTCATTTTCTTTTTTTGAGGTGGAAGGGTTGGGAATAGTTTGCGGAGTGTGTGATTTCTGTGCTTTTGGAAGCTTTTGTTCTTTTTCCTTACTCTTGGACAAGGGCTTGTGAGCCCTACTTCTTTTTTCCTCTTCCTTCTCACATTAAAAAAAAATCTTAGTGGTTTTTTTGTCCTGCTATTTTTTTCCCTCCCAGGGTTGATCTGGGACAAAATTATAAAGAAAACAAAGTTTGTGTTCAGTGCTTCTGGTCTCTTCCTTTGTTCAGTACTTTCTTATACTTAGGAAAGAGGAAATCAGTAACTTACATCTTAGTTCTAATTAAGTGTATATATATAAGGTTTTAGAACTGCAAAGAACTTAGAAATCACTTTTTAATTTAACTATCTCAGTTTCAGTGTCTTCCTTGACTTCCCACTCATCCTCCACATGTCAAATCTGTTGTCTTGTTATCTGTTTCACAAATAGTATCTGTTGTCTTATTATTTCTGCCTTCACAACATCTCTTATGTGGGTGTCTTCTCCACTCACTCTACCATAATCCTCCCATGGGTCCTTATCACCTCACTCTCAGACTGCTGCAATAGCCTGCTGGTTGGTCTCCTTGCCTCAAGTTTCTCCCTACTCCAGGCCATCCTCCACTCAACTGCCAGAGTGATGTCCCTAAATCACAAGTCTAACAAAGTAAGTCTTCCCTCTAGTTAGTTAACTTCAATGGGTTCCTATTGCCTCCAGGATCACATATAAAATCCTCTGCTTGGCTTTTAAAGCCTTTTACAACCTGATCCCTTCCTACCTTTCTCACATTAAATCCTTCATAATCTATTGAGAGAAATGATTATTATTTACCAATGGTTTGGGGATATAGAGTTCCCCCTTTTTCTAAAGTCCTTGTTTAAAAAACTCAGTCTCTGAAGGTTGAACTAACTTTCTCCTTTATCAGACTCCACCCAACCTTACCAGGAACTTCTAATATAAGGTGAATTCCACTCTGTCAAGCTTGGGTGGAGGTGGATCCTGTGTCTAGATTTCCCAAGGTTAGGGGTGGTCTGGGTATAGGGATGGTCTTTCTGTCCAACAGTGACAAGATGTCACTCTCAGCCGTAATATACATTCTTTCGTAATATACATTCTTTCATTAACTGTTCACCAACCAGACTTAATTGCCATCCTCAGGAATAATCCCTTTCCAAGAGCATATAAAGCCATGAGCTTGCTGCCATGATGGTCTTTGGCATTCAAGAGTGCCACTGACTTTTTATTAAAATACTAATATTAATAATAAAGTAGCTAATTACCCAGAAATTATGTCTCTCAAAATTTTTAAATGACATTCACACTTTAAATACATTCACACATACACTTTTAAATACATTCACACTTGGTCTTCTTGCTATTCCTTGAACATGACACTCAATCTCTCAAGTGTATTCATTTATACTGGCTCTTCTCCAACCTGGAACTCTCTCCCTCCTCACTTCAGTCTCCTGGCTTCACTGGCTTCCTTTAGGACTTAGTTCAAGCCCTCCCTTCTTCAAAAGGCTTTTCATGGTATGATCCTTCTCCTCCTTCCTTCACTAGTGCCTTCCCTTTGGTGTTACCTCCCATTTATAATGAGAGAAACTAATATTATATTGTTTTGTTAATAACTAATTATTAATTTGTGATCCATCCTTTTCCTTCTATTTCTGTTAAGACCCAACTCCTGAAAGGTCAGTCAGTCTCTGAAGGGCATGACTGAGTGATATGATTATTCCTAGTCCCCGACACACATGCTTGCTAAATAGACTGGTGGGGCCCTCACCCAACTGGGAAACCTAATTTCTGTTTAGAATATAAACAGAATCCAGTCTGGGGGAGCCCTTACTCTGGCAGGAGGAACCCTTGTCCTTGATCCCCTCCATGAGTTTAGGGCAACCCAGATAATGGAAGAGAAAACTAGCCAGAGAGATCCAGATGGAAATAGCTTCCCTTGCCCAGATGCCTTGAAGCTGCTGAGTCTCATGATCAAGCCATGTTCTTTACAGGAGGAGCTGAAGACCTTTAGCCCATTTCCTCATTGAAAGTCCACCAATCAAGGCTGAGTTTCACTTGTTAGGTAACCTCCCTGCCAGAAGGTACTCATCTGATTTAAGGCATTTCAGAACCTCTCTTGGCATATTTGGTTACCAAAACTACTGATCATCATTTTATTGATTATTAGCTACCCTAATTAATCAATTGATCAAAAATTACCTGGAAACTGGGTTTTATTTACAACAGCTGTATATATTTTGTATGTACATAGTTGTTTGCAAGTTGTCTCCATTATTCAAATGTGGGCTCCTGAAAGACACAGACTGTGTTTGCCCTTGTATCCTCAGTGTCTAGCACTTAGTGCCCAGAAGGTGGTAAGTGCTTTAAAAAGGTTTGTTAACTGACTGATTTTACTAACAAGACATCTGAGCTCCAGAGAGTTGGAATGAGAGCCCAGGAATCCTGATTCCTAGTTTTATTCTTTTTCTTCATACTTTGGTCCATGTTTATGTCTTTCAGACTCTTTGAATTTAAATTTTTTTCTTAAATTGTGGAATTATAGCCATTATCTTTTGTAAAGAATTTAAGATACCAGGGAACAGGTAGAGGAGGTTGTTGTTTGAAGAAGTAGAGGACCGGGATGAAGCAAAGATGGAGGCTTAGAAGCAGGAGAAATCTGTGAGCTCCCCCCATAACCACCTCAAATACCTACAAAATATGACTCTAAAGAAACTTTAAAGATGTAGAACCCACAAAGTGACTGAGAGAAACAAATTTCCCACTGAAGGCAGTCCAGCAAGCAGATAGAAAGGGTCCATCTCAGCATGCTGGGAGCCAAGCCCAGCCCCACATCAGCCCCTGGTTTTAGCCTCAGGGCAGCCCTGACCAGCAGCAGCTGAAGCAGACTTCAGTAGAGAGAATCACCAGCAGCTGTGGTGGTTTCCAGAATTAACAACCCACAAATTCCAAAGACAAAGTAAAAGGTCACTGTGGAACTCTGTTGGAACTGGGGGGGACTCAGGAGTGTGGTCTGGCTTCTGCTCCCTGGGGCAAGAAATGGTGGAGGCACAGCAATCCTGCAGCCACCACCACATGGCTGCTTCAGAGCTCCTGGCCTGCAGATCATAGTGGGACCAAGCAGCCATTCAGAGGGTAATTGCTCTTGCTTTAACCTGCTTGGATCTTGATCACTGTCTTGGGTGGAGGTCCTGGAGTGTGTGACCAGGTACCAGAACTTGTGGGGGCTGCAGAGATGGCGCCCTCCTAATAGCTCCAACAGCTGCAAAAACCCCAGAAATTTGAGACAAAACTCTCCTCTCTAGAAGCAGAGTTCTACTGTGGCAAAAAGCTCAAAAGTCAAGTAATTGAGTGGTAACATGAGCAAGCAAAGGAAGCAAAGCAAGCTCAGTAATCCAAATATGGATTCCTTTTTGGGGGGACAAAAAGGATCAAAGCATGGAATAAGAGGAAGACAAAAAGTCAGAATTCCTGCACCAAAAGCTTCCAAGAAATATGAATTGGTTACAAGCCATGGAGGAGCTCAAGAAGGATTTTGAAAATCAAGTAAGAGAAGTGGAGGAAAAATTGGGAAAAGAAATGAGAATGAAGCAAGAAAATCATGAAAAGTGAGTCAACAGCCTGACTGAAGAAAATAACACCTTGAAAATAGACTAACTCAAACAGCAAAAGAAGCCCAAAAAACCAATGAGGAGAAGAATGACTTAAAAAGCCAAATTTGCCAGATGAAAAAGAATCTCAAAAGCTCACTGAAGAGAATCATTCCTTCAGAGTTAGACTGGAGCAAATGGAAGCTTAGTGACTTCATGAGAAATCAAGATACTATTAAACAGATCCAAACAAATGAAAGAATAGAAGGCAATGTGAAATATCTCATGGGAAAAACCAGTGACCTGGAAAACAGATCCAGGAGAGATAATTTTAAAATTATTGGACTACCTGAAAGCCATGATCAAAGAAAGAACCTAGAAATCACCCTTCAAGAAATTCTCAAGGAAAATTGCCCTAATGTTTTAGACCCAGAGGGTCAAAAGTTTAAGAAAATTATTATTATTATTTTTTTACATGCAACTGGGAAATAAGATATACAGGCACTGGGGCATAGAGATCCATCTTGCTCTACTGGAAAGTCAAAGGGGGGATGGAGGAGGATATAGGAGAGAGCGGATTGGGGAGGGGTATACAATGGGATTATTTTTGGGGGGTTGTGGGTAGGGGAAAGATGGGAAGAAAAATAAACATAAAATAATGATAAAAAAAAGAAGTAGAGGACCCCTTCTGTTAGGTTTTGAAATCATGCATTAGTATTGTGTTGTGGCTGTTGTTCATGAGTCATGTCTGACTCTTCATGGCCCCCCCCATGGACCCTAGCGGCCAATGGGTTTTCTTGGCAAGGATGCTGGAGTGGTTTGCCATTTCCTTTTCCAGTAGATTAAGGCAAATAGAGGTTATGTGACATGCCCAGGGTCACACAGTTAGTGACTAGGGCCAGATTTGAACTCAGGTCTCCCTGACTCCAGGCTCAGTGCTCTATCTACTGACTCACCTATCTGCCTTCTATAAGTAGTATACTCAGACCTATTCTTCCCATTCTTTTTTCCTCCTGGAAATAGTAAGGCATCTGGGTGGTGAAATGGATAGAGTGTTTGACTTGGAATCATGAGGACTTGAGTTCAAATCCTGCCACAGACACTAGTGGGCAAGTCCCTTAATCTCTCTTTGTCTCACTTTCTTCATATGTAAACTAAGAATAATAATAGCACCTACCTCACAGTTGCTGTGAGTGTCAAATGAGATATTATTTTGAAAAAAAAAACTTTGTAAACCACAACACTCTATATAAATGCTAGCTGTGATTCTAATAATGTACTATTAAGTGGAAAGTGCCAGAGGGGCATGATCAGTTTTGGCTTTCTTATTTTTTTCCATTTCAGTCCTAATTCTAAAATGAGAGGCTTATTTTGTAATTGTCTTTTCCATCTGCTCATTCTGGGCAGAGGGGAAATCAACCAATAGGAAACATTGGTGGATTTGTTTTAACATATGCTGAATATAATTGAGGATTGGTTGAAAATCCCCTTTACTGCCACACTGTAGTGGATATAGTTAGTGACTCCCATGGTCACCTGACAAACATAATTTAGACAAGTGGATTAGTCAACTTAGGAACAGGCATCTTCACTTGTGACTCTGGGTGTAGGTTGCCAAGCTACCCTTCGAGAACATCTTATGTGACTGTTGAAGCGAGTGTGCCAAATTAGAAAAATGCAAATGGATGCCTGAAATGCTGACAGTGGAGGGATGGGCAGTTGCCAGTCAGCAGCGCATTCTCGAAAGCCCCAAATTACTCTTGCTGTTAAGTAAATTCTGGGGAGGGGGTGGGGAGAAGAAGAGGCTTATGGGAAAGGTTCTATCATTCCAGCTGATGACAGCCTCACCTTTTTGAAACAGATAAAAGTTCTGGATAAATGAAAAAAATAAAATGATCAAATGTGTGTTGTAGAACCAGTACTGAGCATTCTGTGCAAAACTTATCTAGTAGTTACAAAGCCTTGTTAGGCTTTCAGAAGTAGAATTGGCCTTATTCTGTTTCTTATCATCCCTACTTCCTTCTATCGTATTCATCACATTTGGATTTCGGAGAAACCTACCTTTTAATCTGAAGTAACAGGATTCAAATTCTCCAACCCGGATTCCTCATCTTCATGCCTACACAAAATAAAGTAGTGGGAAGGTGATCCCACCTCTTAGAAGAAAGGTACTAGACTAGAGGTACAGAAGGAAGGCATTCAGTGTCAGTTATAGCCAAAATGTTGATTTGTTAGTTACTTAGATGTACTTTGTTCCAACATTGTGCAGTAACAGGAAAGTTTTTTTGCTTTGTTACTTTTTCTATATGTAGTACCAACTTCTAGGACAGGTGCTTGCATGCTATATATGCTTAATAAGCATTTATAGAATTGAATCAGATTTCCTTAAAACCTGTTGCTTTCTAATTTTCCCACCTTTCTTTCTTTGAAAAATTATTTTATTTTAATATCATTTTAAAAATTTGCATTCAAAATTCTCTCCCTCCCTCCAGGCCTTCCCCTACCCATCAATAAAGCTAGTAATATTATATCAATTATATATAAGAAATCATACAAGGGTGCAGCCAAGATGGTGGAGTAGAAACAGCACTTCCATGGTGCTCCAGCCCACACTACTTCAAAATTATGTAAAAGGGAACTCTGAACAACCTCTGGAGCTCCAGAACCCACAGAACAACACAAAGAAGATGACCTCCTGCTGAGGATAGTCCAGCAGCCCGGCAGGGAGCAGCCAGTGCAGTGCTCTGGGAGCCAAACCCAGGACCACATAAGTTGGAGGTTTTAGCCCCAGGGTGGCCAGACCAGCAGCCAGCTGGAGGGACCCCAGAATACCAGCAGCTGTGGCGCTTCCAGAATTAACAACACATAGATGCCTAGGACAAAGTGAGAGGTTAGAGCCCTATGGACTTTGGGACCAGTATTTGGGAATGTGTTAGCTTCTTCCCCTGGGGGTGAGAAGCCACTGAGGAGCAGCAGCACAGCTGCCATTTTACAGCTTCAGTTGTAGCTTCAGCTCCTGGCCTGTGAACTGTAGGGAGATCCAGTGATTCAGTCTGGGGGGTAATTGCTCTTGCTTTAACCTTCTTGGATCTGGATTGTGGTCTGAGGTGGAGGTCTTGGGGTGTGTGTCCAGCTTGCCAGAGTGTGTGGGGACTTCAGGGAGGGCACCCAACTAATACCTCTGGAAGTTGAGAAGACCCCAATGTTTGGTAGGGAAGCTCCCCTGTCTGGTGGCAGAGTCCTACTGTGGCAACAAGTCCAAAAGTCAAGTAATTAAGTGGCAACATGCCTAGGCAAAGGAAACAAAATAAACAGAAAAATGCAACATTCGACTCCTATTTTGGGGGCAAAGAGGATCAAAGCATGGAACAGGAGGAGGACTGTGAGGTCAGAAATCCTGCACCAAAAGCCCCAAATGAAAATATGAGCAGGTTACAGGCCATAGAGGACCTTAAAAAGGATTTTGAAAACCAAATAAGAGAAGTGGAGGAAAAATTGGGAAGAGAAATGAGAAGGATGCAGGAAAAGTATGAAATGAGAGTCAACAGCCTGACTGAGGAAAATAACACCTTAAAAAACAGACTAACTCAAATGGCAAAAGAGGCTCAAAAAGGCAATGAGGAGAAGAATGCCTTAAAAAGTCGAATTTGCCAGATGGAAAAAGAATCTCAAAAGCTCACTGAGGAGATTCATTCCTTCAGAATTAGACTGAAGCAAATGGAAGCTAGTGATTTTATGAGAAATCAAGATGCTGTTAAACAGATCCAAGCAATTGAAAGAATAGAAGGCAATGTGAAATATCTTGTGGGAAAAACCACTGACCTGGAAAATAGATCCAGGAGAGATAATTTAAAAATTATTGGACTACCTGAAAGCCATGATCAAAGAAAAAACCTAGAAATCATCCTTCAAGAAATTCTCAAGGAAAATTGCCCTGATGTTTTAGACCCAGAGGGCAAAATAGAGGTTGAAAGAATCCACAGATCACCTCCTGAAAAAGATCCCAAAAAGGAAACTCCCAGGAATATTATAGCCAGGTTCCAGAATTCCCAGATCAAGGAGAAAATACTACAAGTAGCCAGGAAGAAACAATTTCAATATTGTGGAAACACAATCAGAATAGCCCAGGACCTGGCAGCTTCTACACTGAGGGATTGAAGGGCATGGAATATGATATTCCACAGGGCAAAGGACCTGGGATTAAAATCAAGAATCACATACCCAGCAAAACTGAGTATCTTTTTTCAGGGGAAAATATGGTCATTCAGTGGAATAGAGGACTTTCAGGCATTCTTGAGGAAAAAACCATAGTTGAATAGAAAATCTGACATTCAGACACAAGAAGCAAGAGATTCTTGAGAAGGTAAACAGGGAAAAGAAATCAAAAGGAACTTATCAAAGTTGAACTATTTACATTCCTACATGGAAAAAGAATAACTGTGACTGATGAAACCTTTCTCAGTATGAAGACAATTGAAGAAGGGTATATGGGCATATGAATACATATGTGAATGTGTGTATATATGTTTACAGTTATACATGGATAGAGGGCTCAGGTCGAATTTGGTGGGAAGGGATGATACTTAAGGGGTGAAGTTAAGAGGTGAGAGAGGAATGTGGCAAGAATAATGGGGAGAGAGGGGGGGTGGAGGGTAAACTATCTCATGTAGAAGAAGCAAGGGGAAGTAGTTGCAGGGGAGGGGAAGAACAGGGAGGCAAAAAGGCAAAACCATATTCTCATCGAATTTGGCTCAGGGAAAGAAACATACATACTAAATGGGATATCTCACCCTGCAGGAGAGTAGGGGGGAAGGGAATGAGAGGGGGGATGATGGAGGGGAGGGCATGGGGGGGGAGGGGAGGTTGGAGGCACCCACTTTTGAAGAGGGACAGGATCAAAGTAGGGAATGGTCCTGGTGGGGGTTGGGATGGGTGGGAGCGAAATATAGCCAGTCTTTTACAATATATCTACTATGGTAATGTTTTGTGTAGCTAGACATGTACAGCATATACTGAATTGCTTATCTTCCCAGAGGGAGTGGGTGACAAGGGAGGAAGGGAATGGGTCTGGAATTTGAAGTTTTAAAATTAAATGTTTCAAATATATATAAATACTATTAAAAGTCATACAAAATACATTTCCATATTAGCCAAGTTGCAAAAAACCACAAGAAAAATAAAGTGAAAAAATTATATTTCAATCTGCATTTGGAGTTCATTAGTTCTCTCTCTGGAGGTGGATAGTGTTTTTCATCATTCATCTTTTGGAATTGCCAGGATGTTTTTAAAAAGGGCATTGATAAAACTTTATTTTAAAGGATTGGAAGGTGAGGTGGAATGCATTGCATTTCTTTTAGGCCTCCTGCCTGCTTTTCTTTCCTTCTCCTGCCAGCTCTTATTTCTTCACTGAAAGAGGATCCCTAGCGACCCGGCTGCAAGACTTTTCTTAGTTTCAGCAAGCTAACCAACATGTAGACTTGCACTTAAATTAGGGCCTTTTGCAAAGACTGCTTCAATTACCTTGTAAGCAACTTATTGAATAGATTCTCTACGAGGGATCTTTAAAAATTTGGTGGTATTTTCAGTTAGTTATTTTGAGGATTTCATTTTCAGTTTTATGTGCCCTAGATCTCAGCAGTTGGCTTCTCCTTCTCCTCTCCCCATCAGTCATTTGGAAATAGCTACAAAGGTTTATGCCAGACGTGAGTATGGGGGTGTTATGATGAATTCAACTGCACTTTGGTTGAGACACTTTCTGGGGTGGCTATTCAAGTTAAAATCATTCAGGATGCTCTGTACCATAAGGAGAAAGAAAGTGGTAGGAAGAAATGAAGGCGACTAAAGCAAGGCCATCACATTAGAAATGCTAGAATTATAGAATCACAGGAATTTGGAGTTGAAAGGGACATTGGTAATCTAATTCCACCCACACCTGAAAAGGAATTCTACAATACCTCACAAGTGGTCATCCAATTTTCACTGCTGCCTCTAGAGGCAGCCCCTTTCACTTTTGCATGGCACTAATTGTTAGGATTTTCCTAATGCCAAGCCTAAAGTCATGAACTCTCCTTTGCTCCTGACTGTTCTCTGGGGTCAAATAAGACAAGTCTAATCTTTTTTCCATGTGGTTACCCTTGAAAATTCTGGTGTGCATGATATGCCATGACAAAATTTCCTCCCCTTCTTTATCACGAACCTTCATAGGAAGTAGTTTCTTTTCCTCAAGGTTCCCATCATTTCCACTCCAGCAACCATTCCTTATCTGTTAGTAAAAATCAGATATAGTACAGAATTTCTACTCATTTGATTCCTCCATCTTTTGAAGGAGAAAAGTAACATTAAGGCAAGTCAAGAAGTTATCAGGTGCTCTGTTTGGGGCAGAAAGAAGATTCTAGCAGATTTCTATGTAACCTTTATAAAGACTGGAGTTGATATCTTAGCACCCTCTCACACTGATAAGTTGGGTAGAAGGCTTATGGCTGGCTATATTTTCCTCAGCAAAATTCTAGAGGTATTCCTTAGGGCAGGCCTGCACAACCTGGTCAACTACAATGTCACTTGCACCATGCCAAAGGGTTTCCTCTACATACAAAGGATGTTTTCCTCTACATTTTTCACAGGCCAATCCTTTGACTTGCCAGCAAGTGGTCCATGGGCCACAGGTTGTATAGGCCTGCCTTGTGGTATGAGCATGAGCTAGAATTCTGGTGTCTGCTTCTAAATATCAATGGTTAAAGTCAATTAATCTCAATATCATTCATACCATATTAGCATCTAAATATCAATTTAAGCAACCAATACTATGAGAAATGATTATTTCTTTCTTGTATTAATAGCTAATTTTTCAATCAGAACCCAGGTTTTTCCCCTTTACTTACTTTCTCATTCAGAGAAATGTATGCTTTGTGGATTTTTTTATATAGGCCTCTGAGACCTTGGGTTTTATGGCTGCCTTCTTTGCTGGATTTTGTCTCCTATGATCTTCTGGGTGTCTCTCTTTTTTCTATATGGTAACTACTCCCTAACTAGCTAGACATACTACTGGGCGGTGGTATAGCTAGGTATCGACACAGACAGGCAGCTAGGTGGTGCAGTAACTATAGCACTGGGCTTGGAATCAGGGAGACTCTTCTTCCTGAGTTCAAATCTGACCTCAGATATTTATTAGCTGTATGGCCCTAGGCAAGTCACTTAACCCTGTTTGTCCCAGTTCCTCATCTGTAAAAATGAGCTGGAGAAGGAAATGTTAAACTATTCCAGTATTTTTTGTGATGCAAACCCCAAATGAAGTCATGAAGAGTCAAACAGGACTAAACAATCATTAACAACATAGTTTTTCACCCTCTCCCTTTCTTTTCAATGTAAACCATTTTGGATGAAATTTATAAATGCTACAGGCAACTATGTTCTTAATCATCCCTTGTTAGGCACATTCTATTCTTGGCCAAAAGTTTGCCATTGTTATATTTGAAGCAACGGCCCAGAGATACAAACCTTATTCTCAGATACTGTTTTTAGCTACTTGCACTCTTCCCAGATCTGCCCTTGCTTACGGAATCCCTTGCTTTTGATGATTTGCTTGCCTTTGATGGGTAATGGTGAAGAAAACATCGCTTTTCTCTTAAGGTTTTCAGTTCTATGCCCAAGGACCTCATTTAATCTTTACTGTATCTCTGTGAGGTAGGTACTGCAGGTATTATCTCCCTTTTAGAAAAGAAATTTAGGCTCAGAGCAGTTAAGTGACCCATACGTGGTCATGCCACTATTAAGTGTCTGAAGTGGGATTCAGGCTCCAATTTCATCTAGATTTCAGCAATACCTTTGAAGAGTCTCTTACGTTTATGGATGAGATAGAAAGAAGTGAGGCAGATGATTGTAGAGCTCAAATTCAGAACTAGTTGAATGAACGAAATCCAAGAATAGTCTTTGATGAATTAATATCATCTGGTCTATCTTGGAATGTCCTAGCAATTTGTCCTTAGTCTCTACTGCTCAGCACTTTAATCAATGACTCAGGAGAAGGGACAGATAGCATACTCATCAAATTTGCAGATGGGAGGAAACTAAGAGGGAGAGCTAATACACAGAGAGATAGGAGATCTGAGAAGACTGTTATGCTAGAACAACAGACCAAATCCACTTAAATGAAATATATAGGAGATAAATATAAAATCACACACTTGGATTAAAATAACTCCCAACTTCATCAGTATTTTATGGGGTGTTATGGCTAGGCAATTGTTAAAAAAATTCAAGAGTTTTGGTAAATAGAAGGTTAATATGAGCCAATGTTGTAAAATGACAGACAAAAAAAATCAATGTAATCTTAGGTCATATTAAGGAAATTATGGTGACAATAGTCCCACTGTACTCTGCCGCAGGCAGACTCATCTGAAGTATTATGTTCAGTTCTAGGTGCTACATTTTAAACTGGTGACAAAGTTAGAGACTACACATAGGAGGGAGAATAGGATGATAAAGTATCTTGAGACCATACTCTATGGGAACTGATTAAAGGAGTTTAGGGATATTTATCTTATAAAAGAGATTATCTAGAGACATAATAATTGTATTAAAATGCTTGAAATCTCTTTCAGAAAAGAAATTGAACTTATACTGCTTGACTCTGGGGAGAGGAAGGGTGGTAAATTAGGAGAAATGAATAGAAGTTGCCCCCAGAAAGAATGAGGACTGAAATGAGGAAATACTTTTCTATTTGAACTAGCTAAAAGTAGAATAGAGAGTAGTGGGTTCTCCTTTACTAGATATATTCCAGAAAAGGTTGGATGGCCACTTGTTGAGGGATATTATAGTGAGGATTTTTTTTTCTTTTTGGAGTGGAGAGGGCAGGGCAATTGGCGTTAAGTGACTTGCCCAAGGTCACACGGCTAGTAAGTGTTAAATGCATGAGGCCGGATTTGAACATAAGTCCTTCTGACTCCAGGGTGGGTGCTCAATTCACTAGCTGCTCCCATAGTGAGGATTTTTATAGTGAAAATAATTGAACTAGATAGTTTCTGAGATCCATTCACCTTTTGTGATACTCTTCCTACTTCTTTCATTTATATGTTCTCCCATAAACCTTCTAGAAATTTAAACCAATGCCCTGGAGCTCTTTCTTCCAGTCTTTTAACATTACAGGGGCATCAGTGCTGCACTCAAGGTGTCTAATTGTTATTACCTCTCTGGGGACCAGACTAATGCTATAATCTGGAAATTTAGATTTTTTTTCCCACTTAGTTTCGCCTCTCTGGATTGCCAGGCTGATTTCTTTCTGTTTATCATGGATCTCATTTAACAGAGTCTGTTGTGTTAATGGGGTTAGATGCAACTGACATAATATAATTTTCAAACAAGGGCATCTGGGTACTTCACAATCTAAAGATAATTATTGTTCTATCCAGGGGGTGGGGAACCTGTGGCCTTCTAGGTCCTTGGGTGCAGTCTTTTGACTGAGTCCAAGTTTTACAGAACAAATCCTTTCATTAAAGGGATTTGTTCTGTGAAGTTTGGATTCAGTCAAAGGGCCGCACTTGAGGACCCAGAGGGCCATATGTGTTCTCAAGGCTGCAGGTTCCCCATCCCTGATAGACCTTTGACAAAACATTTTCCACAGCAGTGGTGAAGACTGTTGGCAAGAATCTGCTTGCTTGTTTTATGCCTCACTTTTCATCATGACCAGTGATTATAAATGTAGTCACGTTTGTTAAGAAATTTCATACGATTTTAACACACACATAAGAAAGTTCTCATTGGAGAACCTTTAACACAAGGGTTCTTAACCTGAGGTCCTTGAACTTGTTTTAAAAAATATTTTGCTAACCACATTTCAGTATAATTGGTTTCTATTGTAATGCTTTGTATTTTAATGTGTGCATTTAAAACCATTACTCTGAGAAAGGAGTTACAGGCTTCACCAGACTGTGAACCAGGGTTCACAACACAGAAGTCGTTAAGAAACCCTCCTTTGGAACTATGTTTTGCTTTACCAAATCAATTTCTTTCAGGGTATGGGGTGGGGGAAGGCAATCATTGATAATCCTGATAGAATCTTGAATTCTAAACACTTTTCAGTCAATCATACGACCATAAAAATCTGGTCCTTTATAGAAGACTATGAAAGACTGTTTTCTTCTTATATTTCCATCAAAATATTATTATGTCCCCAAAACTAATGCCAGGCCTCTAAACCCAAGCATGCAAAGTCAGTGATGTGTATTAGTGAGAAAATAAAGGTATTGGATAAACTTCATACAGGAATATCTGCAGCTACTGTTGGTCAAAGTTTGGTGTTAACAAATTGGCCATTCCTAGTATCTGCAAAAAGGAGGAAAGTATTTATAGTACTGTAGATTTCATGTGTTAAGAAAAGTAGACATTGTGTGAAATCAGTGGTGGTGTTTTTTATTGGAATGTTAACACAAAAGGTCACAGAAGTCTGGGGAATGACTAGTGAGAAAAAATGTTTTGTATGTTACCAATTTTATTTTTTTGTATTGCATTTTATGGCTTTTTTATTTCATGGTTACTGTGTTAGGAGAAATGCATGTTAGCTACTTGCACTCTTCCCAGGTCTGCCCTTATTTACGAAATCCCTTGCTTTTGATGACTCCCTTGCCTTTGATGGGTAATAATGAAAACATCACTTTTCTCAAGCTTAAGGTTTTCAGTTCCATGCACAGGGACCTCATTTAATCCTTACTGTAAGAATTAATGTTTTGTTACAAAGAATTGTATGCAGAAAAAGTATATTTTCTGCAATCTCTAGCAAAAGATTACAGTTTTTGGTGGTCATGGGAATCTAACCCCCATTTCCCATAGGTTCAATGTATTAACATTCACATTTTCCACTTTTGTGCCAAGAAAACAATACAGAAAAAAGGTAAGATAATTGTTTAGGTGCAGGAAGTCAAAAGGGAGAGGGAGTTTTAGGTCTCTTCATAATAAGGGATTTCCACACCCAAAGATGCACATGATAATTATAAATGCTCAGGAGAAGAAAAGTCATATAATAACAAAGGGATAGCTCATGGAAAAGAATGGAGGAGTACTTACATATTATGGATTATTCCTGACTCCAGGCCTGTACCCTATTCACTGTGCTACCTAGCCGCCCCAGTATTATAGATTATTCAAAGAGTTAAATGAACAAATTAATTAATAATGTGAAACATGCAATATAATTTAGATGAATGAAAAAGCATTTATTAAGTGCTTGTTACATGCAAAGTGAAGGCCTAACTACTAGGGATACAAATATAAAAGTGGACCCAGTTGCAGGTCTTGAGAAACACACTTTCTAATGAGGGAGACAACGCAAATGGTTTCAGCTGCAACTCAGAAAGATTCCATGGTTATTAGGGTATTGCAGCAAAGCAGTTGGTAATGCACCTTCTTTAATGTAATTTCCTTTAGGAACAATTAAGCTCCTATCTATTTCTGGTGTTGAATTATTTGACCATGGCCAAAGACTTTTTTTTTACATTTTCAGTAATTGTTGTTGAAGAGGTGCTGACTTCAGCAGCTAAATAGATTGGGTTCCAGGATGATGGCTATGGGGGCTGGGCTAGAATCTAAATTGGTGGTTTGGAGCGACGGTGTCCAACACTGAGCCCACCAATGCTGGCCACAACACTGCCAAGTGCAGCTTAATCAGACTAAAATGAGATTGGAAAATATTTAACAAAACAAGTGAAAATATATCTGACATGCCTTGAGGGTTGCTCTTGGGATAACTGGCCACATCTTCCCTGAATCATGACTGTGGGAGCTGAACTAGAAGCAGGGCCTCTCTCCTGGAAGGCAATGCCATAGTAAAGATAACAAGTATTTACATTGTATTTTGAAGCTTGCAGAGCACTTTGTATACATGATTTCATTCCTGGAACTCTCAGACTTCCCTGATCATTTTTGGAAGTTGGTCATCAGTTGGTGTTGGTGGTGGCTAGGAAGGTGGCCCTTCTCCACAGGAATTGCTCACTTTAGTGATGGCTGTAGGGTCCATGCTGGAAGCAGGATGGGTGGTCTAGGGTTGATGGGGCACTGCTATTCTCAGGGTTCTTGGCTATTACAGCCCTTGAATTTAACAGTAAGTATAAATGTCGTTGGATAGCATCTCCAGGTTAAAAAGCTTCAGGGCTCTCGCTGCCCTTTAAAGCTTTGGGTAGAACACTATTTTGTTATTAGAAAGTGGAATTTATGTCAAGAGATAAGGGGAGCCATTATTATAGTCAGGCTTCCAGCTTGTATCATGGATAACCAATCAGCCAGATCCAGCTGCGTCCAGATTGACCAGACCAGATTTACTGTTGACAGTGTTTTGCTATGGCAACACAGTTCAACTTGTTAAGTTATTCAGGTCACACAGTCTAAGCAGAAAAGACATGGTTGTTTACCTCTGACCTCCAAGGCAGTGCAGGTTTCTCTGGGAGCCAGCTGTCAGCAATAATTAAGACAAAGAGCTACATAGGCTACATCTATCTATCTATCTATCTATCTATCTATCTATCTATCTATCTATCTATCTATCTATCTGTTTATGTGTGTATATATATATACATACATATATACACATGTGTGTATATATACATATATATGTACCTGAAAGATTTATAAATAATGCAATGCAGCTGTGTCTTGGGGGGGGAGGTTTATTTTGGGGGGGTAGAGACATTCTAATATGCATTTATTTCTACATTTAAAGGAAAAGCCAATTGTGTCTTCAAGGTAGACTTATCAATAGTGCCTTCCAAGCTGTAGTGCCAATGCAATATTTACATCACTATAAACATGCCTGCATAGTGCTCAATGGCAAAATATAACAGACTCTCCATATATAAGACAGAAGCAAAAACATACTTTCCATATAGAAGACAGAAGCAAAACATTTATTCAGACACCAGAAAACTGAATCCCCAAACCAGTAAGCCAATTCCATCATAGTAGCAAAGAAGTTAATAAGCCAAAACAGCACAGAGAAATACAGCATCAAGAAAAGGTAAGATAATTGTGTAGATGCAGAAAGCCAAAAGGGAGAGGGAGTTTTAGGTCTCTTCATCATAAGGGATTTCCACACCCAAAGATGCACATTATAATTATAAATGCTCAGGATTAAGCTCAGGATTAAGTGTTTCCAGAAATCAATATTTACTCACAAGCCTAACTATCTCCCTGGGAAGCTCCTCTCCTCCCAACCATCTAGCTGCTCTGACTCCCAGCTTCCTGTGGGCTCTGCTTCCCTTCAGCAAACTCCTCCCATCACAGGCTCCATGTGATCACATTCAGCCTATTAGGGGGCAGAGTTTATCTTCAAAGAAGGGAAGGTCTTCAAATTTCTTTAGGCTTATTAAGGGGAAGGGAAGACCTTCAAATTCCCATTCCCATTACACAAACTTACCAGCTCACTTTGGACACTTAAAGTCAGTTAAAGCTCATTATACACTGCAATATGTTTTCTCATGCCTCAATGTACAGTCTGATTTTTATTTTGTAGGATCATTCAGACTTGGGATTTCTAGCCCAATCATAATAGCTGCAGCTAGATCACTAAAGAAAGGACAGAAAAAGATCTAAAGAGAAAGTTGTTATCAGTATTATTATTTGGAATGCACATACTTAAAGGATGCTTATGGAGATCTTTGAACAAACATGGTACCCTCTTACCCCAAATAAAATAGGAGAACTTTGTACATCTTCTAAATTCCTGTGGTAGATAGCTGATTTCTCAGCTTCCCTTCTCAGAATCCATAAGGTTCACATTTCACCTTGCTCTGATTCTAGTCTCTTTTTTGCCTCCAGTGCAGATTCTATTCCTAAGGGTGGCCACAGGTGCAGGAACTGGGGACCCAAGCAGGGGAATTGGCCATTTGTGGGCTGGTTTGACCACAGGTGGATGCAATTAGTCACCTTGCTCCTTGCAAGGAGGAATCCCATGACTGCTGGTTTCTGCAAATAGTCACCTACCAGCTGCAATGAGTTGAAAATGCAGTTGTTGTCACCTCTGACTAATTGCAAAAATTTTTTTGGGAAAAGGGCAGCTGGTTAAATATATGACCTTCAGGTTCTGAACATGTACACAAAGAGTTAATTCCATCAGACAGATGTGTATTAGGTACCTTTTATATGAAGTACCCTGGGCTTGGTCTGGGGATATGAAGAGGGAATGAAACAGTCCCAGCCCTCTAGATGTGGTCCTCCCAGTGTCCAGAATAAGAAAAACAGACAAATAAAAATAGTCCAAGTTATAAGCAGGGCAAAGGAGAGGTCCAAACTGAGGAAAGGGAAAGGTAATATATCTCAGAAAGATCAGGGAAAGTTTCAGAGATGGAGTGGAATCTGGGCTGGGATTTGAAGTAAAGATTTCAACATTTGGAAATAAGAAGGAAAACCATTCTAAGCCTGAAGGATTACTGTACATATCTTGTACTGAAGTTATTTATACATTGTTTCCTCCATTAGAGGGTAAGCCGCTTGAGGGCAGGGACTATTTTGCCATTTGTTCCCTTCCCAGGGCTTACTTAACGCAATGCCTGGCCCATGATCATCGATACTTGTTGATTAACTCACAAAGGCACATAGGCTGGAAAGATGAAAAAATAGCTTAGAGACAGAATATAACAGAATTCATTTTAGCTGGACGACAGTTCATGAAAGTGAATAGAACCATCTCCCCAATCTGGGCACATTTACCGGCCTTCGCCTTTGCTTGGATTTCTCTTCTTCAGAGCTGCCTCTGCCTCCTGGTTTCCCTGGATCCCTTTAGGTCTCAGCCAGTCTCATGTTCTACAAATTTTCCATTCCTACTTAATTTTAGTGCTCTCCTTCTGTTGATTTCTAATTTATCCTGTGTATATCTTGTTTTTATATAGTCATTTGCATGCCATCTCCCCTAGGAGACTATGAACTCTGAGAGCAGGGACTATCTTTTGCCTTTCTTTGTAACTGAAGGGTTTAGCGTGGTGTCTGATACATAGTAAGCACTTAATAAATGCTTGTTGACTTGACTTGATAGAGTTGGAAAGGCTGCTCCAACAGGCACACTGGGGCCCCTTTGGAAATTTAAAATTGGTTCTGGAAAGTGTTCTCATTTCCAAATCTCTGCTCTTCTATTTTGCAGCGCCCTTGCTTAGCCTTCAAACAACTACAGTTACGCCTTCCACATCACAATTTTCCCCATTGTGGTTTTAATATATCATGGGTCAGCATAAGAAATTAAATGGGAATTTGGGGGGAGTTTTGCAGAAACTGCAGATAACATGTGAAGGCCAGTATTTGACAGAAAAAGTTTAGAAACTCAGAAATGCATTAAATACATGTATAGTATTGTATGATATCAACATATTTTATCTTTTAATGCCATAATTGTGCCCAAATTTTACAATAAGGTGCTGTAAACACCCCCATAAAAGAAAAAGAAAAAATTCAGACTTCTCTGGCATGAAGGGAGAGTCAAAAAATTTTACAAGGATTTTTCAGATCACAAGGGTGCCACACCCCTAACACCAAATGTGGAAGAGACAGCTGTATTGCTTGGGTAGATCTATCCCAACCCTTCTTCTAGAGCTGGTGGATTAGGTACAAAAGACTAACCAGTTCTTTGTCTTCCATAATTAGAGAAGTTGCCCTTGGGAGCATAGGACTTCTTTCTTCCTGAGTAAGAACAAGCTACCTGTGGCCTTTATCTGCCTCTTCTCTTTGGGAGCTTGTGTGAGGGGCTGGTAAACAGGACCTTTTGTAACTTGTTAGGATTGAGCTGCTGAGGGATTAAAAGGTGGGAATTTTCACCTTTTTGGTATAAGGGGTATTCTGAGCTCAAATTCTGAGCTCAAATAGAAATTTTGTACGTAGAATTTCTTAGCTGCCAACTAGATAGTTTAGGATGCATTAGATCAGGGGTGGGGAATCTGGCCTCGAGGTCATATGTGGCTCTCTAGGTCCTCAAGTGTGGCTCTTTGATTGAATCCAAACTTCATAGAACAAATCCTAAAGTTTGGAATCAATCAAAGGGCTGCGCTTGAAGGCCTAGAGGGCCAGGAGGCCGAAGGTTCGCCACCCCTGTATTAGAGTGTGTGCAGGATGTGGAAAGGTAGGAAAGCAATACATCAATGTAGCACCAATACCAGAGTAAAGAAATTCCAAAGTCTTGACTGGCAGGCATGCCTTTTAACTAACCTGGGGGGAATTTAAGCGGATACCAAGGCATGGAAACACTGCTTTTTGCATATCATTTTCTCATTCACAAAATTAAGTAATTACATCCTGGGGGAAAAAAGCTTCAGCATTGAATCTACAGCCTGCAGTCGATGTCACTACAGGTAGCAGATTGAGTTTAACAAGCCATATGGATTGTAATTGTCTAAGTATGATTAATTCATAATGTTTGTTCATTTTATGCCTTATATTATGGTTTGTTATTATTTCACTTAATTACAGCATCCGTCCCCCTTTTTTTAGGTTCTTATGAGAGCCCTCTGGGATTTTTCATCTTCCCCAGATAGTACCAAATGACATCCCAATATTTCTGGACTAGGTCCCTGACTTGTTTGCACTGAAGGAAGTTCCAGGAGAAGGGGACCTGAAGTTGGAACAGATGGTGTGTCAGGCCATTGCAGAACTCAGCTCCAAGCCTGAGGAAAACTTTATGTTAAAGGTGGAAATAATGGCTTTCTGCTTAGTTTGTTGTAAATTATAATGGGGTGATTGAAGGCCATAATGATCACTGTTGTTGGATGCCTCTGGCTCTCAACATCTGGCTAATGCCCTAACTAGCTAAAAGCATTTAGCCTTGGCAATATGAGTGTTCTGCCTAGCTCTTTTGTTTCAAGTAGATTGTGTTTCATGCTAGAGACTGGTGTCTCTTAAAAAAAAAACCAACAAAAAAATCTTATTAGAAGAATTTAACAACTTTATGTTCAGGCTTAACACCACCCTGGGTATTTAGTGAAAACAGAGTCCTTTCCCTATTTTTATGGAACAATGCCTTTTGGCTCTAGCTTTCAGGGTTAAAACCCTAGGATTTTTATTGCATCTTAGTTCAAGATTTGAAATTAATTTTTCTAAGCCCTGTTTAGCCTCTCTGACACAAATCCAAATCACTAACAAATACAAGTTAAATTTAGTAAAATGGGCTTCTGTCCAAACAGAGGGTTCAAGCCTGACTTAATAAGAGGGATACAATGGGAAAGTGACTTGTTTGCATTTGGGGACATAGCAGATGGAGGGGCTCACAAGAGAAAGGGTATTTTTAAATGGTGGCAAAGGAGCAGAATGCAGTCCTAGGCTCAAGAGGCCAATTACTTAACAAAATGCCCACAAATGACTAATTCTGGATAATCAGAGCTTCCCCAAGTGATAGTTATTGGAAGGATGAAAAGGAGAATTAATAGAGCTTCTGAGATATGAATTTTTCAAACCTAATTTTATATTTCCAAAGACTAACCGTTCATAGGTAAACTGGAAGGAACAATGCCAGACCTAGCTGTAGCAGCCTGGAAAGACGTAGTTGATCACCATGGGTTCCTAGGAGGGCTCTCCATTATCATAGTCTTAACAATACCTGTTCCCCATCCCCTCCTTGCCTTCATTCCCTCCTCCAGGATGTTCTGGAAGGCACAACGTAGTCTTGATTTATTCTGGACTAATGCCCCACCTCTTAATGGGGAGGAAGCAAGAGATTGCAAAGAAGCACCCGATTCTGCAGCAGAGACCCATAATACTTCACTCCAGTAGGACCTAGGCCTGGTGGAGGTGCAGACTGAAGCATTTTGAGGCACGGATGTGACCTTCTGAGGGGAACTGGCCTGGCTGTGGTTTCAACTGGGCTCTCTCATGGCGTAATATGGCTGTTAGGTAAGTGCCAGAGAACTGTGGCACCGACGTTCTTATCTAAAACTAAGGCCCGAGTGTGATAGAAATGCTAGTAAAAATAATCATTTAGTGCTCTAAGGCTTTTAAACTATTTTATATTTTACATTAAACCGTTTAATTCTCTTGATGACACTGAAAGGTAAACTCAAACAAGTTAGTGACTTATGCATGGTCAAAAGTTAATGAGCTCATGAGGCAGGGTTGAAACCTGTGTCCATTTGTCTCCATGTCCAATACCAGCCACAAAAACCATGTTGCCTTTCTCTAGTCATTAGATTCAGAGTTTTAAAGCCTGATTTTGAATCCTGACTCTGTAACCTTGGGCAAATCACTTTATGCTTGACCTCAGGTTCTCCATCTATGTGCATTGAGGGTGATTAGGGGAGATTTTTGATTCATTAGATTGGAGTACCTCCCATGATGCTCCAAGCTCCATGGCAGCTCCATGTTGGCTCCATGCCCATGGCAAAAGAACATGTGCTCATCTGGGTAACCCTGACTGCTTCCTTTCTTTTCTTCCTTTCTTTCTTCTCTGAGCAAAGTCAAGGACCAGAAATACCCAGCATTGGGTGGTTGCTCACCTTGGTAGATACCATGTGGGTTGAGAGCTCCTAACTTTGAGACTGAGACATCAGATAACCAGAACAATGATTGCCTTTTGTAGCAGAGGGCAGAGATGACCAGGATTATCCCATAGGAGACTGAAGTCAAAGCCATACCCTGGCTAGTAAGGCAATCTGGATCCTGTAAGTGCCTCGAGAGGTCCATCAGGGTGACATTTTTCCTCCAAGGGAGTGTAATGAGATATTTGAGATGTTCTGCATTTTTCTACCTATGTTAATGTGTATCTGTGAGATCTGAGATGAAAGCATTTTCTGTGGTGGAGGAAACGAACAGTTATTCTCTTCCTTATGTTTGCATTGTAATTAGGCAATGAAGTGGCATAGTAGAAAGAATGCTGGACTTGGCAGTCAGGAAGATCTGATTTCTAATCTTGCCTCATGCATACTAGCTGTGTGACACTGGGTAAGTCACTTCACCTCTATTTGCCTCATCTTCTTCATCTGTAAAGAAGGGTAATAAGAGTGCCTACGTCCCAGGGTTATGATGAGGATCAAATGATTTAACATTTATAAATCACTTTGCAAACCTTAAATTGCTATGTAAATGCTAGCCATTACTTTTTTTGGAGGGGGGGGGGAAGGCAAGGCAATTGGAGTTAAGGACACACAGCTAGTAAGTGTGTTAAGTATCTGAGGTCGGATTTGAACTCAGGTCCTCCTGACTCTAGGGTCAGTGCTCTATTCACTGTGCCACTAGCTGCCCCTTAGCTGTTATTATTGTAAATAGAGTATTTTTTTCTTGAAGGGACCTTGTTACACTTTAGGAAGACTTTAGACACAAATCATATTTCTGCTTTATTTCCCCCAGAACTGCAAGTTTGTTGAGGGCAAGAATTGTTTCTGTCCTTTTAGCTGGTCATAGTTAATATGTAAAATTACTGAGCTGAACTAGATAAGTGGTTTCTAATTTTTTTGTTCTACAAACTCCTTTAGAAAAATATGTCTAGAAACCCCAGGATAATTTAATATATTGTTCATTATTTTCAGCAATTAATTATTACTTGAGGTACCTTTAAATAAATTTTTTTCTGTGAATCTCTTGGATCAGGGGTGGGGACGTTTTACGGAATCCAAATGCCATTTGTTCTGTGAAGTCTGGTTTCAGTTAAGGGCCACACTTGAGGACCTAGAGGGCCCCATGTGGCCTTGAGGCTGCAAGTTCTCCAACCCTGCTTAGACCATCTTCAACCCTCCAAGGGTTTGAGAACTATTAAATAAGAATCACTTGGCCAGATGATGTCTGAAGTTCTTTCCAGTTCCAAATCTGCTCTTCCTTTTCATGAATCTCTGGCCCAGGAATTCTATACTGAACCTGCTGTAGCCTTTGTCATTTCCTCAGCAGCTGGGCAGATAGTTTGGTGGTCTACTCCTTCTGACAGTTGGCAGCCTAATGCTTACTTAGTAAATCTCCAGAATAGCTGAGAGAAAGATGATCAGCTAGCACATGAATTGGCCAGCAGCAGGCTCACAGGCAGATGGTAGAGGGCCCACAGAGAGGAAGAGATTAAAAATGGCTGAGAGAATGATTGATGCAGAAGAGTTCTAGAGGAGGCAGGAAGAGAGGGGAGGAAAAGTAGAGGCAGAGGTTAGCTTTGGCAAGAATACCTAAGGCAAGAGGGAAGGAGGAGGGTAGGGGGTGAAACTACCAAGAAGTTTGGAGGCCTGGTAAAGGGACATTGAAGGAACTCATACTGTGAGCCCCTGAACTTCCCAGTGAATAAGAGACCATGTCAGCTTCTGTTTGAGTATGTGGGGTCAGACTGTGTGATTTGGGACTTAGAGAGAGAGGGAGGAAAAGATTTAAAATAATTGCTGAGGGAAGTGATATGAGAAATCAGTGATGGTTGAATAAAAGTGTTGTCAGGTCATAGTATAAGTTTAACTGAGTGATTGTTTCTTCCTCCTCTCCTCTTCCTCCTCCTCTTTCTTCTTCCTCCTCCTCCTCCTCCTCTTCCTCTTCTTCATTGTGATTATAACTGTGTAGGGAGCTCCAGTTAATAAATATTTATTAAGCCTGCCAAGGACTGTGCTAAGCTCTGGGGATATAAATATGAAAAAGAAAGACAGTCCCTGACCTCGAGGGGCTTACAATTTAATGGAGGAATGTAACACATAAAGGAAAATGAAAGGGGTGGGAGAAAGATAGGGAAGGTATTCTGAGCTGGGGTATGATGGAGAAGTCCAAAAGAGAGCAGCAGGGTGGGAAATTAAGAGATGGGTAGCCTGGGAGCCCTCCTTAAAGGCAAGGAAATTCTCTCCCCAAAGTAAATAGGCATCCAACAGCAGCTTTATAGTTTAGAGTTGCCTGGGGCGGGGGGGCACAAGGACACTGAGGTATTAAGTGACTTACCCAGGGTGGCAAAGCCAGTCAGAGGTAGGATTTGAATCCTGGATTATCCTCTATGTACTCCTCCACTCTTAGTTCATCATAATTTTGTTATGGTTAAGACCATCATAATTTCATGGCTTTCTCAAGCAGTACTTAACTGCATAGCAGCTGGGGCCAGGGAATCAGATGGTGTGAGTGGCCCATGGTTGAAGATTCAGGGATAGAATGATAGGTAATCAAGTACCTGAGGTCTTTGGGGGCTAGTGAATCATTTTCAATTCTGCAAGCATCTATTAAATACTCTCTGTGTGCTGGCTTATCTCGGGGTCAAGCCACATGGAAACTAAAGTGACCACGGAGGCAACAGACCAGGAAAACAGGGAAGTGAAAAATGGGTTTGGTGAGAAAGATCTAGTGATGTGAGAATTAGTTCATGGTAGGAAGGTGGAATTGTAGGACTTATGATCTTGGAGATGGTACAGTTCTGTGAAGTGAACGAGGCTAAGGTGGGACCATGCCAGTTTGTGATGGAAATGGAGTGAAAACAGGTCTCCAGAACTGCCGAGGAGCTGAGGCCAGGGAATTCCAAGGGTATTGCTCTGTCTTTTTTTTTTTTTAAAGCAATTGGGGTTAAGTAACTTGCTCAAGGTTACATGGCTAGTCATTATTTATGCGTGGGTGCTCATTTTCTGAGGCTGGATCTGATCTTGGGTCATCCCAACTCCGAGGCCAGCGCTCTTACTCACTGCGCCACCCACCTAGCCGCCCCTTTAGGGCAACTGGGGTTAAGTAACTTGCCCAAGGTTACATGGCTAGGTTTTTGTTTGTATGGATTAAGTGTCGGAGGCTGGCTCCGAACTCAGGTCCTTCTGATTCCAGGGCCGGTGCTCCATTCACTGCGCCACCTAGCCGCCCCTATTGCTCTGTCTTAACTATGTGGCAGCATTTTTGCAAAATAAAAATAATTTAAATAAAATGATGTAAGTAAAATGATTTTAAAATAGAAAGTATTTATCTATTTTGTGTGATGCATCCTTGGTTCCTGCCTCTATCTTAATCCACCACAGATTGGTTTCCAAGTCCTGTTCATGTGTTGGCTATAAAATCTTTCCTCTTTATGCCTTCCTTTACTTTCACACAACTGCTCTCATTATCTCTAGTCTGGACAGTTTTACTAGCATTCCAGTCTCCATTTCCCCCCTCTCCAAATCATTCTTCACATAGCTGCCAAAAGTATCCTTCCTGGGGCATAGGTTTGGACATATCCTCCCTTGATCAAAAAATTTAATGGCCCCCCAAAGCTTGGAGTAGGACCTAATTACTAATTTTGTCCCAGCTTTTTGCATCCTGCTGCAAGCATCAGAATGTACCATTGCATTTGTGACTGCTTAGTCTGTTCCTGAGGTAGTGTCCCAAGATTCTTAGGTGGCCTCAGTCTACCAAGTGGATAGAACCCTGGACTTGGAGGCCAAAAGACTCTAGCTCAAATCCTGCATCTGATACTTTTACTAGCTTTGTGACCCAGGACAAGTAACTTAACCTCTCACAGTCTCAGCTTCTCATAATATTAGCCCCCACCTCACAAATGAGATAATCTATGAAAAGCACCTTGCAAACCTTAAAGTAATGTATGTGTTAGCTTTAATTATATTAATCAATTTAAATATAATTATATTAATTATTAATAACTACTAGAGTATTGTTATTATATTTGTTAATATATAATTATAATTATATTATTTGTTATATTCATAATTATTTCAACATAACCCAAGGAGCTTGTGAAACTTGTTTTTGTGAGTTATTGACCCCATTGGCAGCTTGATTAAGCCTATTGATTCCTACCCAGAAAGTTTTTAAAGTCATAAAATAAAATAGTTGAGATGAAAAGATAACCATTCATATTGAAATTATTTTCAAAAGTTTTTTTTTTTTTTAATGTTCTTGGACCCAAGATTAAGAGCCTCTGCCTTAGGCTGAGCTACAAAGGAAGCTCCTTTAAGTATCTCTGAGGTGTGACTGTACTGGTAGAATGGCAGCCATACCCTGCCCACACAGATGAACATTCTTGCATAATCTTCCTGAGCTGTGTGTGTATTCTTGTATGTGAACTCATTTGAAAAACCTCTTAGGTAGCAATTAGCAAGCATGGCAAGATAAATCACTTGAAACAAGTAAGAGGCAAATAACCTCACCTGTAAAATCTCCCCTTTTTTTTGCCTAAGGCCAGGGATTTGGAAAGTATAGGGTGGGGTAGAAACCAGTCAGCACTGTAGTCCAAGTTGCGATTCTGCTTTCTGCCATGCTTTCTGACTGGGCCTGGAGCCTCTATGGCGCCTCCTGCTGCTATCTGCTTCTGCCAGTTTCTCCTTTTTCCTCCAGCTGTTTGGGATCCAGAGCCTGGCACAGGGAGGGAAGTTTGCCTTGGTATGTATTAGTCTGTGTGTGTGCTCAAGGGTGGGGCTGAGGCACAGTGAAATGGGGGAGGGGGAAGGGGAGAATGAAAGAGTGAGGATCAAAGGACACCTACAATCTAATTTCTTAGTGGGTTGAAATTCTTTTCTTCCTTCAAAGTCCAGCCCAGGTAACACTTTTTTTATTTAGAGGGGGGGATTTGGAGGAAGGAGTAGGGCAACTGGGGTTAAGTGACTTGCCCAAGGTCACACAACTAGTAAGTGTTAAGTGTCTGAGGTGGGATTTGACCTCAGGTCCTCCTGACTCCAGGGCCAGTGCTCTATTCACTGACCACCTAGCTGCTCCTAGGGGCCCCTTCTTAAAGCAATGTATGGCATAGTACTAGAGTACCAGACTTGGAATCTGGAAGACGTGGGTTTGAATCCTGCATCAGGTACTTACTAGCTGTTTGACCCTGGACCCATTTCTTTGGTCTTCAGTTTCCTCCTCTATAAAATGAGGGAGTAGGACTCAATGACCTCTAAAATCCTTTCTGTCTGTAAATATGTGATCCTTCTGATTTTGGTTGAAAGTGGTCATTCTCTCCTCTATGTCTTATAGCTCTCTGTGTAACCAAAGACAGAACTTCATTGTCAGTACTGAGTACCAACCCAATAGTGCTGATGAAAGTTATTTTCATTGTTCTAGCCCTGCTTGTCAACCAGTGTTGGGGGATGCTCTGGTGGGAAAGAGACACCAAGTCTATGGCTTTCCGTATCTCTGGCTCTTTGTTGTACCACTACCTACAAATGGTCACATTCTTGGTCCCTTGCCGAAGACCTGAGATACAAGGGAGGTGGACCTATCTGAATTGTCTTATTAAAGTTACCCCCAAAAGCTGTCTTTGCCTTGAAGCCATTGTTGAGCTTCAGTGATTAGTCCATCTACATGTGGCTACCTTGACCACTCATAATAAAATCTTTTAAATTTGCTTTGTCCTGAAATCTGTCTGGTTAATCAGGGTGAAACCCAAATGAAGAATTTTCCTTTCAACAGTATTTACAAGATGAATTAGGGGATATTCTCAGTGGGATTAAAGAGGGCTGAGAAAGCCTTTTTGCAGGTGTTAAGATGTTAGCCAAAACTTGAAGGAAGCCAGGGAAGCCAAGAGGTGGAGATGAGGAGGGAGGATGTTTACTGGGAGACAGCCAGTGATGATGCCTGGAGTTGAGACCATGTGGGAAAAGAAGCAAGGAGGCCACTCACTGAATCACAGAGTACATGATGGGGCAGGGTGGGGGGGAGTAAGGTGGGAGAAGATTGGAAAGGTAGGAAGGAGTCAGGTTATAAAGGGCTCTGAAAACCAAATAGGAGATTTTATATTTGATCTGGAGGTAACAGGGAGTCCCTGGAACCTCTCTTCTCAGCATCTTTGGCTTTACAGAAGTGGGGAATGCATCAGGGATGAGACTGTAGATAGCCTGTTACTAATTCAGTTGAAAACATGGCCAGTGGGCTAGGCTTCAAGGTGGTACCTGTTTCTCTGTCTGTAGCTGGAATCTTCCTGTTCCCTACAGTTTTCCTTTCTTTGTGATGTCTTTTCATGTGGGGACAACAGGGATTGAGACAATGGACACTCTTGACAGCATTTCATGGAACACCATGAAGGATCTGGGAATTAGGGGAGTTGCTGAGTTAGAACAGGTTAAAACCAAATATCTCAGCATGGGGTACAGCAGGACAATGCCTCAGTGCTTTAGGGGAGAACAGAGAAGCCCCAGGCTTATGTGTGCTCAAGGGAGGGGCTTAAGGGGTGCTCAGTGTGGCAGAACAGCTAGGCTCCTGCTGCTGCTGCTGCTTTTGGCAGCCTCCCAACACTGATGAAAGACATCTTTGCAGCAGGAGCTTTTAAGATGGCGGTACCACCAGGGGCAGCTTCACCAGAAGGCACTCTTTCCCACTGCTCCTTCTATTCCTGAAGAATTTGTGGGTTCAATCCAATTTAACAAACATTTGCAAAATTCCTACTATGTGCAAGACCTCCAACTGGAAAGAAATCACCTCAGGAACCATGATGACATCTCTGAGGTGTTTTGTTTGTCTTGGCATCTCTTGCTTTTTTTTTCTATTTATCGACTTTTCAACATTTTCTTTTTTTTCCTTTCATGTCCTCCCCCCACTCACTTTAAAAGTTGTTTTTCTTCCTATCTTGTTTCAAGAAATAGAAACAAAAGCCTGACCCAAGTGCCTCTAAGAGGCTATTTTTGAGTTCTAAATCTCATGTTAGGCAAAAGAGCAAATCTTAATAATTATAATGGAACCAGACTCCATCAATTATTTATGTGTATTGCCCTAGGATGTTCTGGGTGCTGTGTGTACTTGGAAAAGAAGGGAAGAGGAGGCTAAAATTAATTATAATCACTCAGGTTTGTATAGTGATTTTGAAGGTTGCAAGGTCTTTCCTCACTACAACCCTGTCAGATAGATCCTAAACCCTGACCTAGACCCTGAAAAATAGGTAGGATTTAGAATAATAATTATAAAAGCAGACACATATATTTATATATATATATGTATTTATATATGTTTATATATATACAGTACTTTATGTACATTATCTCATTTGAATGTCATAAAAATCTTATGATGAAGGTTCTATAAATATTAGTAATCTCATTTTACAAATATGTCAACTATGGTCTCACAGCTAGTTAAAATATCACAGTCAGGATTTAAATCCAACTCTTTCTGATTTTACATCCGTCACACCACACTGACCCTGTAGAAAGCAAGAGAAGAGAAGTCATCCCAAGACAGAGGGCAGCAAGAGCAACAGGGAGTAGATCATCTGACTAGATTGGAAAAGACTATATTGGTGGATACAGGTAGGTGGAATTGAAAAGCATTTATTGGGGCGGCTAGGTGGCCCAGTGAATAGTGCACTGACCCTGGAGTCAGGAGGACCTGAATTTAAAATTCGGCCTCAGACACTTGACATGTAACTAACTGTATGACCTTGGGCAAGTCATTTAACCCCAATTGCCCTGCTCTCCCCCCTGCAAAAACAAACAAATTTTAAAAAGCATTTATTTATGAGATAGATGGTAATAGATCAAATGATTATGGAAATTTCTGTTCACAAAACTTCCAATACTATCTATGTATCTGATCAAGCAAAGAAGTTGGAATCCTGGTACTTTAGCCATTCCTTCTGAGTGATCCAGATAATTTTTGAAGCTCTCTTTAATTTTTCAGTTCTCCAGATCATACAGTACATAAAACACTGGTTTATTACTTTAAGTTCTATAATCTGTCATGGTTGAGAAATGGAGTGTTTGGTGAATTAAGTATTTTGACTAATAGTGATAATAAGTGGTTTCATGGATTACATTTCAAAGAATAAAAATCCAAGGAAAAATAATTCACAAGACTATATCAGAGATAATTTTTTTGTTGATGGTTTAGAAGCCACTTCAGAATCTTGCATTTCCCAGGGTCATCATGATGAACATCAGTTATCATTGTAGCATTGACAGAAGTACTAATTAATGGTATTATTTAGTCAAATGTCCCCCAATATTTTCCTGTGATAGCCCACTCTCCTGAAAGAGCTAATGAAAAATTTTTTCTAGCTTACATCACAGAATAGTTTACAGTATGAGAAAATGATACTCCAAACTCACCCACTCCTGCTATGAATAAACCCATGACTTGAGTTACATGTTTCTGCCAGGGATATTTTTATTTCCAAGTCATTCAGAAATGATGGAGTAGTCTTTCTGTACTTCCTTTCTCTTTTGCCTCCATCTAATCTTTCACTAAGTTCTGCTGATTCTTCCTTCAGAATGTTACAAAACTATTCCTTCCTTTTCATTCCCACAGCCAATGAGTATGGCTTCTTCCTGTGTCTCTCCAATCTACTTTGCAGCCTTCTTCCAGATGAATTTTCCTAAAATACAACTTTGATCATGTTATTCTCCTTCTCAGAGAGCATCAGTGCTTCCTCGTTATGAATGAATGAATTTAAAACCATTTATTAAGCATACTTTGTGTAAAACATTCTGTGTTAAACTCTTGAGATACAAATAAAAAATACAATTGTTGGGTTCAGGGTCTGTGCTGTCTCCATTGCAGTGTGAGGGGAAGTGATGGTTGAGGTGGTTCCTATGTTTTGAGTCACCTCCCACATATAGCCTTCTGTCTCTTCCTCATGGTGTCTTGCTGCTTCAGCTATGCTGGTTTGCCTGCCCCATAGGTGAGGATGGTGGGGATGACTGCTTCCCTTTATGATGGCTGTGGAGGCAGGAACAATGGTCTGGGAGCGCTGCCATTGCCTTTAAGATAAAGTTCAAACTTCTTGGTCTGTTATTAAAGGCCTTCCATGGTTTGCCCCCAACCTACCCTCCCAGTCTTACTTCTTACGGGGACCTTCTCTAGACTGAGTGCTCTATGATGCATATTCATGGCATCCCACCCCCCTTTCCCTTTACTCACTCCATTTCTTCCCCTTGGAATGTCCTTCCCAGTACTATCTACAGTTCAAATCCCAGCTTTCCTTTCAGATTCAGCTTGAGTCCCATCCTCTCCATCAAATCTTCCTTGAATACTTCAACCCACAGTATTCTAAATGTCTAGTCCAAATATTTGGTCCATAGTCCCATAATTTTTTAAACATCTCTTGAGGTAGTATATGGTTGTTCTTATATTTACATTCACTTTTTGTGAATGTTATGTAGTGTGTCTTTCTAAATAGTTTGTAAGCTTCTTGAGGGCAGGTACTATATCTTATTTTTCTTTTCATTTCCATGGTATTTAATATAGCACCTTGTATAAAGGAACTATTTAATAAATATTTGTTGAAAGAATGGATTACATTATGTATTCTCAGGACAGTCCCATGAGGAAATACTATATCTGTTCTATACAAAAGAAGGCACAAAAAAGTGATTTGCCTAAAGTCATAATATATAGCATTGATATTATACTTTAAGGTTTGCAGAGTGTTTTACATGTGTTATCTCATTTAATCCTTATAATGACCCTGGGAGATAAGTGCTATTATTATCCTCATTTTATGCTCAGAAAACTGAGAATGAAAGGTTAAATGACCTGCCCAGGGTCACATAGCTAGTAAGTGTTTGAGGCAAGACTCAAACTCAGTTCTGCCTGACTCCAAGTCCAGCACTGTAGCCATTAGAATACCTAGCTACCTCTTAGTTGTCTAAACTTAGAATTCTAATTTCAACTCCATCCTCATCTTCAGATCTTTGGCATAATGATTTTTCTATCAATGAATTTCCTACTATTCAGGGATCTCTGGAATGTCACTTTTGGAATGAGATATCAGTGTTGCTCCTTGTACCCATAGGATTTCTAATATGGGAGAGTCTCCTAAATGCATGAAAATAAAGGAGTAACAGGGGTAGGTAGGTGATGCAGTGGACAGAGTCAGAAGGACCTGAATTTGAATCTGCTCCCAGACACTTACTAGCTGTCTGACCCTGGGCAAGTCACTTAACTCTGTTTGCCTCAGTTCCTCATCTGAAAAATAAGCTGGAAGAGGATGGCAAACCATTCCACTAAGAAAACCCCAAATGGGGTCATAAAGAGATGGATGTGACTGAAACAATTCAGTAACAAAAAGGAGTAACACTGGCCCACAAAAGCAAAAATTGTACACCCACTTCACTGTACAAGAACAGTTATAACTAAATTGTTTTGACATCAGTTGATCAACCAATCAATCAACAAGCCTAAATCTAAATTTGCCACATATATTTAATGCATGTGTCATATGTGTGTACATATGTTATACATGTATACATACATGATACATACATATATGTACGTATATATACTTATATATACATACATACCTACATATATATGAATGTGTGTGTATAAAACCTAATATATACCAGGCACTATGCTAGGTGTTGGGAATACAAAGACATAATAAGGGGCAGCTAGGTCCACAGTGAATAGGGCACCAGCCCTGGAGTCAGGAGGACCTAAGTTCAAATTCGTCCTCAGACACTTAACACTTACTAGCTGTGTGATCTTGCACAAGTCACTTAACCCCAATTGCCCTAGCCTCTTACCTCCAAAAAGAGCAAAAAAACCCCACCCCAAAACAAAAACAAAGACATAATGAAACAGTACCTAACCTAAAGGTGATTCTAGTCTATTGACATCTATGCTTTCACCAAAGGAAGGGTGCCCAGCTGGCAGAAAGAAATTTTTTTTTTTAAAGCAGTTGGGGTTAAGTAACTTGCTCAAGGTTACACGGCTAGTCATTATTTATGTGTGGGTGCTCATTTTCTGAGGCCGGATCTGATCTCGGGTCATCCCAACTCCGAGCCCAGAGCTCTTACTCACTGTGCCACCTAGCTGCCCCTTTAGGGCAATTGGGGTTAAGTAACTTGCCCAAGGTCACACGGCTAGGTTTTTGTTTGTGTGGATTAAGTGTCGGAGGCCGGCTCCAAACTCACTCAGGTCCTTCTGATTCCAGGGCCGGCGCTCTATTCACTGCGCCACCTAGCCGCCCCAGAAAGAAATTTTCTATCGTAGCACAGGAAGATAGAACTGTGACAAGTCACTCTTCTTTGAAAAGAAAAAGTGTCATGATTTCTAGGATTTTCATTAGGAAATCTAATTTTGAGGGATACCATAGGGAAAGAACTCCATTGAGAAGGAGCCTGAGAAGTTTGTCAGCTCCAGGAAGAATCCGTGGAAGACCTCAGAGTTCCTTCATGTGGGATCTCTTGCCACCATTTTCAGAGAAATAGGAAGCATCAGTGGAGGGAATGTCACACTGAGCCTTCCTGATCCATGATCTGATACTTGGAAATCTTCAGGCAGAATCATAAGGTTACATTGATTCAGGGGTTAGATGTATCATCAATCCCAGAAAAAGAATTGTGAATGTTTACATTCAATGTTAGAGGATACAAATATTGTTGCTTCCCTTCCATTATTTATGCAACATTGTGATAGGTGTTTTTCAAGCTGTCATTTCCACTTACTTTGATCCATAATTTTCTTAAAAGTATAAGGAATGTGTTTGTTGGGTATAGTGTTTCCATAAGGATTCCCAATTTGAGAATGATCTCTAATGGGCTCTGTTGTCAGCCTTGCTTGGATTGGTTGTATAATGGACACGGTATCAGATGGAGGACTAGATATAGAGAATTTTGAAGGTGAAGGGAGCAGACAGAGAGAAATGATAACTTAGATCTACAGCTTGTATTGTTCCCTCTGCTGTTATTAGCATTTAGATTTCTCACATTCAAGTAAGTGTTCCATTAACCTCTGGTGCACGTGAGTTCTTTTCAGGGTTGGATGTGTGTGATTCCCAGCTATATGAATTATATTCTGGAGCAGAGTTTCCAAGATCTATAGTCCTTGTCTATGCAGCTGGGGCCCGAGAACCACCAAAACCTTCTCATGCGTTATCTAATCCCAATGTGGAAATCGGTTGTGAATTAATTGCTAATGCCTGGTTCCCAGTTTTGGGGGGAGATGGGAGGTCTTTTATCATACAACGCACTTTTTGGTTGGTTTTCTCTTGCTCCTGTTGCTACAGTTTGGAGACTGAAGAAGAAAAAACAAACAAACTCTAACCCAAGAGGGGAATTCTATCTCGGAAGTTTGGAACTGGGAAATGCTTGGAATGTGTTTTATGAAACAAGTTGCTAATGCTACCTGGATTTTACTGTGCTTTACTAATCTAATTAAACTGCTGTTTAATTATGGCCATTGGCGTCACTGAATCTGGAAGGAATGGAAGGGATTGGTAGGTGGTGGTAGAGACTTGAGTGACAGACACATCATAATTGACAGATACGTGTAGGCACAGAATCTGGAGTAAGGGGTGTGTAGGGTGGATACTTCTTCTGGTAGGGCCTCACACAGCTCACCTGGCTATGTGGACACTTACTCTCTGGGTTGTCTCACTCACTCTAACTTTCCCTCAAATTGATTTGTCTTCATTGAAAACCACTACTACATAATGACGCTCAAACTCTCATGGTCTTAGGAGTAGCCCCAGTGAGGGTACATATACTCTGTTTACTGGTTTAGATCTTGAATCCCTACTGAACTGTTTGCAAATCATCCAGAAAACAATGGCATTTTATAACTTAAACGTATCCATTTACTTAACAATATCACAGATATTCGTGTTAAAGCAAATTCATGAGTAACACATACATCACAGTCTACAAATAAACCTAGGTTCTACTCTGTCACCAATGTGTTAAGAATTTGTGGGACGTCCAGAGTAGGAACTATAGAGTCTGAATGCAGATCAAAGCATACTATTTTAATTTTTTTTCATAATTTCCCTCTTTTGTTCTGTTTCTTCTTTTACAATACAACTAGTACGGAAATATGTTTAACATGATTGTGCATGTATAACCTATATCAAATTATCTTGGGGAGGGGAGGGAAGGAGGTAGAAAAATCTAGAACTCAAAATTTTATAAAAATTGATTGTTTACATGTTTACATGTAATTGGAAAATAGAATACTATTTATAATTTTAAAAATCGTGGGGGAGAGTACAGACTTGTAGAAAGCTGGACAAAAGGCACTTAAGTGAGGAAACTTAGGTGCTTAGGGTTACTCACAATTCTGGAATCTTAGTGTCCTCTTCCTTTCTCAGGGACTGTCTATAACATTTCTTTGATGAATGTTGGTTCTGTGCTGTGCAGGTGTTTCCTCTGCTAAGTTGAGTTGATCTATGCTTTACTTGACAAACATTTCATTGAGAATGACATCTCAGCCAAATAAATTCACTGAGTGACTTCTCTGATTCTCTACTTCCAATATGTTCCTCTGCTCAGCTAGACATACTCCTCAAAAACAACTGAAAAATCCATTTCCAGCTTCAAGTTTAGTCCATATAGTTCTAAGATTTTTTCTTTCATCTCTCTTATATTTCTAGGTTTAGACTATAATTAGATAGTTTATATTTTCTTATAATCACATAACATTTTTTGGAGCTTGTTGTATCTTATACAGCTTGTCACATTTAAAATCAGCAACTAGTTGGCTCAGAACTCTTAGTCAAATCAAATTCCTGTATCTCAGAGTTAGTTTTTTAAAAAATATACCTTTGAGCAAAGACTTAAATTAATGATAAAACCAGAAGACTTAATCCTAGCTTTGTCACTAACTCACTGTGATCTTGGAAAAATCACTTTGTCTGCTTTGTTTTCTTATCTATAAAATGGAGACCACAATCCTTGACCCAGTAAGTCCTATCTCACAGAGTTTTTAAGAGGATTTAATGAATTAATTTATGTGAAAGTTCATTGAAAATTATGAAAATTTTAATGGATGTGTCATTCTTTTTTGTATTGTTATTGTTGTTACATAACAACCCACCTAGCTGGTGACCCAATTTCTAGCTATTAGAGCCATTTAGAAAACAGCTGAGGATGGGGAAATAAGCAAAAAACATTATAAAACTCTAAGCAGTAAAGAAGATAGTCATCACAAAAATTAACTCATAATATTATATGTAAAATTAAGATTTAATATGCATGATTACGTGATTTTCCTCACAGTATTTAGTTCACTCCTAAGTTAGAGGGACACTGAATTACAAGAAGAGAGGAGTGTAGACAGTTAATGCTAGAAGCTGATCCACTGAGAAGTGATATATGACCCAGTACAATTAAGCAAACAAGCAAGTACTTATTAAGCACCTACTATGCACCAGGAACTATTTTAGGGGCAGAAGGTACAAAGACAGAAGGGAAATAGTCCCTGCCCCAAAGAAGCAGGGAGAAAACATGCACATGTATTAGTATACACATGCAAAATAGCTATAGTCAGTGCTACATTCAGCTCAGTGGTTCCTTAGGGTTTTGTCACTTTATTACAAGACAACATAATAACTGACGTTCATAATGATGATCCTGAACCAAGAAAAGTTGTATATGCCTAGTATGCTCTGTTTAAGAAGGCAGAGATTTCCTTTGAAATAATTACAATAAAAGTTTCAGTACATAAAATTAAACCAAAACACAAGCCAGTTATCTGATCATTTTACTCATCCAAAATACTCCATTCTGTGACATTGTCAGCTAAATGAGTTATTACTGTATGTAATACAGTATGTACTTTAGGAGATGAGAACCTCTCTCCCTGCTTAAATTCTCTTCTCTAATCTGTCCTCTATGAAACTGTCAAATGAAGATTCCTGAAACACAAGTCTAACCACTTCAGCTTATTTCTTATTGTCTTTGTTAGATATTCATCCATCTTATGCCTCCTACCTATAGATGACCCTCAAGGTTGTGTCCTGGGTCCTCTTCTCCTTTGTCTTGATATTCTCACTTGGTGGCTTCATTAACTCTAATGGGTTTCATTGTCATGTCTATATAGATGACACCTAGATCTATATGCCCAGTCCTAGTTTCTCTCCTGGGCTCCTACTAGATATTCTATAAATGTCTCAAAACATTTCCAAAGCAGAACTTCTTCCAAACCTCCCTATTTCTACCAACAGCACCACCATTTCTCAGGTTACCTGGTTTGTAATGTTGGTGTCATCCCAGACTTCTCAGTATCGCTCACCCTACCCATCTAGTTTGTTGATAAATCTTGTCTCGTTCTGCAACATCTCTTGCAACCACCACCCTATTTCAAGTCCTTATTAACTGAACTACTGGACTGTTGCAACAGCCATCTAATTGTTCTCCCATCTCTAGTTTCTCTCCTTTCTGATCCATCCTCCAGATAGTTGCCAAAGTAATTTCCCCAATATTCAGATCTTATTATTTGGCTTCTTTTCTCAATAAATTCTGGGGACTTTTAGTTCTTCTAGGATCAAATATGTATTTCTTTGACATTCAAAGCTTTTCAAAACCTGTACTCACCTTACCTTTCTTGGCATATTTCACATTATTCCTTCTATAAAAGAAGTAGTATGTGATAGTATTATCCATCCTCAAAGCAGGAATGCCTGGATTCAAGGATTGCCTCTGCCATGTGTAATGGTAATGGTACTTTGAGGATCTTCCCTGCCCCTTAATAGGCTGAATGTAATCATATGGATCCTATGGTGGGAAGAGTTCGATGAACAATTGGAGCAGGAAAGGGGGAGCAGGAAATGAATCAGAGCAGTTAGAGCAGAGGGAGAGAGAGGATGCAGGCAAGCAAACAGCTAAGATTGTGTGTTTGTTTGTGGAAAGGCCCAAGCAGGGGGAAGGATTTGGGATGATGTTGCTCCCTGTAGTGATCACATGTATTAACTTCTTTGTTGCTATGATGGATTCCGTTTTCTGGTACTGGGATTTGGCTTTCTGGTGTCCAAATAAATGTTTTGCCTCTGTCTTCTTGAGTCTGTTATATTTTGCAGTTCAGAACTATGCCAGCAGATTCATAGTCACTGTCAGTGATGTGAATATTGTTTTGGCAATACATCCTGTTATTGGCAGGTAACTTAACCTCTCAGTACTCTGGGTAATCTTAATGAGGGATTATCCAGACAAATGAAATCACAGGTCCATTCCCCATCATTGTCCCAGCCTCTTCCACAAACCTACGGTCAGATCAAACTGTCCTTGCTGATTCTCACATAGAAAACTCCATTCCTTTCTCTCTATGCCTTTGCATTTATTATACCCCATCTCTGGAATTCCCTCTCTCTCCACCTTTGGGAATCCCTGATTTCCTTCAAGACTCAGTTCAAGCACCAGCTTCTATATGAGTCCTTTCCAAGATTCCGTCTACCTACTCAGCAACTCTTACTGTCTTACCCCACAAGAGGTAACCTTATGTATTTTTTATATACAGAAATAATGTACATTCCGTGTGTGTGTGTGTGTGTGTGTGTGTGTGTGTGTGTGCGTGCACGCCTCTGTCTCCCCTATTGCAACGTAACATCCTTAAGAGTTGGAACTATTCAATTTTGTGTTTGTTTCCTTAGTATTGAGGGCAGTTTCTGGTAAATAATAAGTGCTTAATAAATGTTTTATGTTGCTCTATTCAGGGTCTCCCTTCCTCTTGCCTTTGGGATAAAATACAAATGTTAAACTTGGCATTTAAAGTCTTCTATAGTCTACTGTCCATCTCCCTTCCCAGATTCATTTCATGTTATTTCCCTTCTTGCACTCAACCTTCCAGCCAATTCTCTATTTCCTAAACCCCATGTTCTGTCTCTTGTCTCTGTGTCTGTTCCTTCTGTTTAGAATGTACTTTCTCCTCATTTCTACCTCCTAGACTCCTCAGCCTCCTTAAGACTAAGTCAGGTACTACCTCCTTCAAGTTCTAGAATTAATTTGGCCATACTTATCCACGTCCATGTTGTGTCCCTCTCTAGTTCATGAATGGAAGGAATATTTCCTTTGGATTTTGCATGCCCATTGCATAATATGGTACCTTGTACATACTTGCTTAAGGAGTATTTATAGAATTGAATTGACAATAAGAAGTACAAAATGCCATTAGAGTCAGGTTTCCCATGCATTAAATGTCAAGGTTAGGGCAAATGTTTTCATAATATCATATCATATTATGCATCATCCTAGCCCCATACCACCTCATGTAACTGACCTGTCTGAAAAGTGGCTCCATTGCAGGCCTGGATAACCTGCATCAGCAGGACACTTACTGCCTCTTGCTACATACCAAAGGATTTCCTTTAAATTCAGAGTGTTTTCCTCCACATTTTTCTTGGGTCACCTGAAATCCTTTGGTGTAGAGCAAGTAGCCCAAGGGTGTTAAGTGGCCCACAGGCTTCAGGTTGTGCAGGCCTGCTCAACTGGTTCCAGTATTTGGCTTGGCTTTGGGGGTTAATAACAAAGTATTTAACGTTCATTTATGTGAACTTTTGAATTCAATCAAGGCCTGTTCAGACAAAGAAATGTGAGAAGAACTGTATGGGGAAGAGAATCAAATCACAGGGCTTTTGGAAAGGACTTTAAAGATCATATAGTCTCTCTCAGCAGTCAATAGAGCCCTGGACCTGGAGTCAGGAAGATGTGAATTCCAATTTTGTCTCAGATACTTCCTAGCTATGTGCAAGTCACTTAGCCTGTGTCTGCCTCAGTTTCCTTAACTATAAAATGGGTGTCACCTACCTCACAGGAGTGTTGCAAGAATGAGATGAGATTATATTTGTAAAATGCTTGGCCTGGTGCCTAGAACATAATAGGTGCTATGTAAATGCCTATTCCTTCTTTCTTCTGGGTTCCGTTGTTTCAGTGTTGCCCTGCTCTTTATGACCCATTTGGAGTTTTTTGGGCCAAGATAAATGGTTTGCCATTTCCTTCTCCAGTTCATTTTATATATGAGGAAACTGAGGCAAATGGGGTTATGTGACTTGCCCAGGGTCATGCAGTGAAGTGTCTGAGGCTGGATTTACACTCAGGTCTCCCTGACTCCAGGCCTGGTTCTCTATGCATTGTGCCACCTAGTTGCCCCAAGCTTCTTTTTACAGATCAGGAGGCTGAGGCCCAGAGAGTGAAGCAAGCTGATCAAGGTCACATGGCTGCAATGGTAAGACATCATAAGACATCATAACCAACAGCCTTTCACCTCCATGAGTCTCTGTGATATCGATTTCTCTCAGACACTGGGAACAGCTAAAATGCTATTGCCACTCAGTTGCAAAATATATCGATTATGTCACTCTTCATCATTTGTGATCAGTGGTTTGTTCACTTTTTCCTTAGGCCATGTAGCTGTGTTGTTCTTTCTGGCTAAAAATAAAGGGAGAGAGAAGAGGCAGGGAAAACTTTCACTGGTTTGGAGGGGATGATGTCAGCAGCTGTATTTCAAAATGGTTTTCTCTTGAATTAGAACAATGGGTCTAGGCAGTGAGGGGGTCACCGGAGCAAGAACATTTTCTACCTGGGGAAAGGATTGCATTTATTAGAGGGGCAGGATGTCAGCAACCACTGTCTATCTGTGTGCAAGAGAATTTGCAGGGTGGGGTAACCACTAAACAAGTAATTTTGGACTAAAAAAAGAGCCAACCAAGAATGAATGATCAATCTGTCAGTCAAGAAGAATGGAATTCAAAATTTGAGTATCAGGAGTGAATGTGGTTAGTTTATGTTGGTATCCTGGATTTGATCTCCAGTAATTCTGTGTATATATACAGTCTTTTAATAAAATGTATTCTTAACACACACAAACAAAAACCTAGCTGTGCAACCTTGAGCAAGTTACTTAACCCCAGTTGCCCTCCAAAAAGGAAAAAAAAATAAAATGTATTCACAGTGTGAACACTAAGACATTTATAGATAAAATAAAAATGTGAACTTTTCTGTAGAAACAATGTGGTATAGTAGCAAAAATGTTGGATCTGAAGTAGTAAGACATATTTTCTAATCCCAGCTCTCAATGTAACCTGGGGCAAATAACTTTATTGATCTTGGCCTCAGTTACTTAATTTTTTTTTGGAGGGGGGAAGGTAAGGCAATTGGGGTTAGGTGACTTGCCCAAGGTCACATGGCTAGTTTTGTGTTAAGTGTCTGAGGCTGGATTTGAACTCAGGTCCTCCTGACTCCAGGGACGGCGCTCTATTCGCTGTACCACCTAGCTGCCCCAAGTTGCTTAATTTTTAGCATGGGGGAGTTGGAATAGATCAAAGATTCTTAACCTTATTTTGTGTCACCCTTTGCATTCAGGTGAAGTCTGTAAATCCCTTCTTAGAATAATTTAGAAATGCATAAAATATAATGAGGTAGCTAAGTAACACAGTAAAGAGGGCAGTGGACCTAGAGTTAGGAAGACCTGAATTCAAATCCTACTTCAGACAATGGCTAGCTATGTGACCCTGGACAAGTCTCTTAACCTCTGCCCTCTGCCTGCCTCAATTTCTTCATCTATAAAATGGAGATAATAACAGCTTCTATCCATTAAGATTGTGGGGAGAAAAAATGAGACTATATGTATATATATATATATATATATATAATCATTGCAAATCTTCAAATCCTATGTAAATTATATTTATTACTATCACCAATAATAATATGATAAATATGGGACTATGAAACAAAACAATTATACTGTAATAGATATCAAAAATATTTTTTTAAGTTCTAATTTAGAACTATACCCAAAGGGCTATAAAACTGTATATGCCCTTTGAACCTGCAATAATGCTGTTAGGTCTATAATCCAGGGAGATGAAAACAAAACAAACAAACAAACAAAAAATAGAAAAAGGAAAGGACATATGTACAAAACATTTAGGTTTTTTTTTTTTTCTGATGGCAAAGAATGAATGCAATTAGATAAGTGGATTTAATAGACATTGTGAAGAATTGGGAGTCAGAGGATCTGGGTTAGAATTGTGGTTTTGCTTCTTACCACCTGTGTGACCCTGAGTAAATCCTTTAACCTCTCTCTTTAACCTCTCTGAGACTCAATCTCCTCATCTGACAGGAAGGGATTGAACCAGATGATGTTTAGAATCACTCCATCTTTAAACCAGCGATCCTATATTTAGCAGATAGTGGCAAGAGTGGGGTAAAGTCATTGATTTTATGGATCTGATTTTTTTTCTCAGATTGAGAAAACTGCATGGAGCTAAGACTTTAACTATAATATTAATAATAGGAATAAGTTGAAGCTAAATGAATGAGTGAGGCTTTTTAAGGGATAGAAAAAAACCCGAGAGTTCATTTCTAGGGTCTCCAGACTTTTGAGTTTCTCCATCTGAGGAATAAGAGTGGGTGTTAGAACAGGTGATCCTTATGATCTCTTAAGCTGTAGAACTCTGAAAATCTATAAATACCAGAACTAGGGTCAGTTTAGTGAGTCAGACAAAAAGCTGTAAACTTGATTTTTCACGATAACAGGAATTTCCCTTAAATTTCTTTCATTGAATAGTTTTCACCACCCTGTGTCTCATTACATTCATGAGGTGCAGCTCACTCTGTTATCTATAGCAGCCAAAGTATATCTAGAACTGTGACCTAATGATAATTCAATGTTAGTTTAATTTTTGTCCTATTCAGATGCTTCGATCTTATTTGCTGGGGGTTGATTACACTTCCAACTGGCTAAATGAGTTTGAACATGCATTTTTCCTCTCTGCAGGCTGATGAAAAATGGTTTTCAGGATCTGTCATGAAATTAATGATAATGCTTCATTAGCAACATCAGATACTTTTGACTTTGAAATTTTACTTCTGAGTGTGGGAAGGCAAACAGAGCAAAGGGTTTACCACAATTAGAGGCAGAGGCCTATCCATATTAAAAAAAAAAAACAACAACAACACTTTGCAACTTCAGAACAATGAATGCCATGCAGGGTAAAAATGTTTTCTTTGGGTGGTTCAACAACTGCCTTAAAAATATTCAAATTTCTATTGTAGGGGCAGCTAGGTGGCACAGTACATAGAGTGCCAGGCCTGGAGTCAGGAATACTCATCTTCCTGAGTACAAATCTAGCCTCGGACACTTACTAGCTGTGTGACCCTGGGCAAGTCACTTAACCCTGTCTGCCTCAGTTTCCTCAATTGTAAAATGAGCTGGAGAAGGAAATGGCAAACCACTCCAGTGTTGAACAGGTTTCTTTGTTATGATCCCATTTAGGGTTTCCTTGGCAAAGATACTGAGGTTTCTTTGTTGTTGTTATTGTTCAGTCATTTCAGTTGTCTCCAACTCTTTGTGACCCCAATAGACCATAGCACACCAGGTCTTTCCACCCTCCATTATTTCTTGAAGTCTGTCCAATCTCATGTTTTTGCTTCTATGACACTATCCATCTCATCCTTGCCTGTCCCCTTTTCCTTTTGCCTTTAATCTTTTCCAGTGCAAGGGTCTTTTCCAAAGGATCTCACCTGCCAAATCTGAATGTCAGTGAAAGTGCATCCCCCCACTCCTTTCCCTAAACTCCAATACCAAATAAACAAAGGTACCTTTTTAAGCTAGTCACTAAGAATTGTTAGGATCCACAATCTTGGCTGAAGATGAGTGGAGAAAGGGAAATTCATTATGTTCCACATTCTAAAACCCTAGAAAATAACTAATATCGGCTGATAAATATAATTTTTATGAGACTGGTAAGGAAGACTCTTAAAATCATCATCATCATCATCATCATGGCAGGCATTTATATAGTGCTTTAATGTTTATAAAATGATTTACATGTTTTATCACATTTAATTCTTACAACAACTTTATGTGGTAGGGGCTATTATTATCCCCATTTTACAGATTAGAAAACTGAGGCAGACAGAAGTTACTTGTCCACACCTGATAAGAGACTGAGTCAGGATTATGAACTCCAGGTTTCCAGTCCAACATTCTACACTCTACACTCTCGGGATTTCCTCCACAAACAGAAAATTGCAATGAAATGAATATAAAGCAGCAAAAATAAAGGTGGTAAAGCAGTTGTCCTTCTAGGACATCTTGAGAGGGCCTCAGAGAAGGCTCCAGGGGCTGAGATTTGACCTATGAAGCATAAACACCTCTAGGCTGACCTCACTGAATCAACAGACAGTGGGACCTGCAGGGAAAGCAGACTAGGCCTCAAAAAATGTCACCTCACAAACTTTCATCTAAAGAACAGTATAAACTGAGTGAGGGGAAGACTGGATGACCCTCTGCTATTTCTGGAAGTCAGGCCTAGCAAAGCAGACCAGACGTGATCCCTGGCTGTGGCTGTGGGTGAGGAGGAGTAGACACACAGTGAGTGTGGTACTACAGGGAGCAAGAACATTTTGGGAGAGTGTGGCTGGGGCTTAGGAGAGAAAGGAAGGAGTGCTTGAGGGTGAGCCCCAGACAGAATTCAGAAAACAACAAACAGAATGACCTGAGATCTAGAGCAACACTACCCACAATTTGGTATTAAAACTTGATGATAATAATAATAGTAAGCTGCTAAAAAATAAAATAAGAAAAATTAAAAATGAATAAGCAAAGGAAAAAGAACCCAGTCATTGATAGCTACTTTCCTGTAAAAGAAGAAGAAAAAGATAGGTAAAAAAAGCCACTCCTTCCACAAAGAGTAATGTCAAAGGGTCACAAGTGCAAAAAGAAACCTTGGAAGAAATTAAAAAGGAATTAAAAAATCAAATAATAGAGAATGAGGAAAAACTAGGAAAAAATTAAAGCAACTCAAGAGAATTATGAAAAGAAAGATAATCAATTACAATACAAAATCCTAACAAAGAAAATTAGGAGTTATTTTCTTTGTTAAGTCACACAACTATTAAGCGTCGGAGGCCAAATTTGAACTCAGGCCTTCCTGAATCCAGTCTTTGGTGCTTTATCTACTGAGTCACATTGCTGCCCACTAGGGTTAGGTTAAAGCTACTTTTTTTCCTGGAAATATTGCACAGACAACCTTAGTGAGGGTCTTGCATATTTTCTCTCAAAATGCAGATTCTGAGGGGTGGCTAGGTGGCACAGGGAGTAGAGCACTGGCCCTGGAGTCAGGAGCATCTGAGTTCAAATCTGGCCTCAGACACTTGACACTTACTAGTTATGTGACCTTGGGCAAGTCACTTAACCCCAATTTCCCTGCCCTGCCCCCTCCAAAAATAAAAAAATGCAGATTCTGGTCCCAACTCTGTTGTCAGATAACCATGTGAACCTGGATAATTCTTAGCCTATTCTTTCAACTCTAAAATGGGAATGATGAAGTCATTTTACCTTAAGGGGAACTCTATATATTGGAGACACATTAAAAAGGAAAACAAGACTACACTGGGGTGAGGGATATTAAATGTTCTCAGTATTTCTCAGCTTTGGAATCCTTCAGTATCTCACCATAGCATGAAGGCAGCCTTGGGTTCTCAAAGACTATACAAATGGAACCCTAGCTCTCACTGGGCTTTGGTGAGGGTCTCTTTAGCTTTCATCCAAGAAGAAGCCCAATTAAATTCTGAGAGATCCAGGGATTAGATTGGCCAATGGGTGTTAAATTTAAAGCTAGTCAAAGTATCTGAGGCCAGATTTGAAAGGTGGGTTTTCCTGATTCCAGGTCCAGCACTCTTTCCATCACACCACCTAGCTGGTCTTCCTGATATGTGGTGATTGCCAGTTTCCAAGGTGTGAATGCTCACCCTGAAATTTAACAATCAACTCCCAAGAACAAGTACCAGCTGACGCAGTATGCCCCTGGTTGTATCTCACCTCAGGGAAACTGCGGATACTTTAAATATTCTTATTATCAATGTTATAGTTATCAAGGAGATGTATACTTGAGGATACTGAGTGGAGAGCAAATTAAAAGGTCACTTGATTTTGTGTGAAAGGAGTTATTTAGAATCACAAAATTTGGGTCATGCAGGGATATTGTTGAGGCTGTTGTAGTAGTAGTGGATGAGGGATGATGATAGGACCAGAGATTTAGAGTTAAGAGAGACTTCAGATATCAGCTAGTCCAACCCTTCATTTTTCAAATAGGGAAACTGAGGGTTGTCCACCATGAGAAAATAAGACATACACATTCACACGCATGTTATTGTCAGAGCCAGCTAAGTGGCTTGGTAGATAGAGTCCTGGGTCTGGATTTAAGAAGACCTGAATTCAAATTTGACCTCAGACAATTCTTAGCTGCATGACCCTGGGCCAGTCATTTATTTTCTCTCCCTATTAGTTTCTTCACCTATAAAATGGGGATAATACTAGCACCTACCTCCCAGGGTGGTGGCAAGGATCAAATGAGATAATATTTGGAAAGTGCTTAGCACAATGCCTGGCACACAGTAGGAACTCAATAAAAGTTTCTTCTTCCCTTCGTTCCTTTGATGAAACTGCTTTTAATCTTCCAGCACACTTCTCTATTTACTTCTGCAAATGAGCTTATATTTGAAATTCATGCTAAGATGGCAATAGCTCTCCACTCAGCAGAGGATTAAGGATTTACAGGCAGCCAGGGCAGCTTTGAGACTTTTTGTTTTTCATTGTCCATGTATTTGCTGTGCCCCCTCAGTAGAATAAAAGCTTCTTGAGGACAGGGATGATTTGGCATTTGCCTTTTATTTTGAGGGCCAGCACAGTGCCTTGGACATCATAGATATTTAATAAACACTTATTGAATTGATTTATATCATAGGGTAGGTTTTAGAATATGATTGATTCATCGCCTTAGAGCTCAATGATTCTTCTCTCCCTCCTCTTTCAAGTGAACCATGTGAAAATTTTTAATCTCCATTGAGTCAGCAGCTGTAGTTCCTTGTTCTAAGCAGAGCAGTCTGGAGAAAGTCCATCAGACTAGAGTTAGGAAACTTTGATTTTTATGATAAACTCTGATAGAACCAGGCTTACTTTAGGCTATCCATTTTAATCTCTTTGGGGCTTTAGTCTCCCAATCTTTACCATGGGGATAAAAGGGTCTCTGCCTATCTAACTTCACTGGGATCATTTGAAGATAAATGTGATAAAAGGTAGGAAGTGAGTTCTACAGAAAAGATGTACTAGAGAAATCTATTATTTAAAACCATAGGCCTAATGTTAAAAAAATAGAAACTTTACTTTTATGTTAAAGAAGGTCATGGAATTTTATGTATGAAAGGAACCTTAGATATTATTCAATCAAATCTCCAGATTTTGTTCAGAAGGATACAGTTCTAGTGAGTTTAAATGACTTTGAAAGCTATTAAATTCATTAGTTGCTTTAGCTAGGGCTGGGACTGACCAAATCTCCTGAGTCTCTATTCTAGTTTTCTTTCCTGTGGCTCAATTTATTGCTACTTCACTGACTATGTATATACACACATAAATATATATATATATCTGTATAATGTATATATAACATATGTATGTATGTATACATATGTAAATATATGTTTATATATCTCACATACGTACACACACACATATATATATAATACACACACATATATATATAATACACACACGCGCACACACACACACACACACACACACACACACACACACACACATACATATAAATTATAAACCAGAACAGATGATTTCAAATCTTTGGGAATCCTTTCTTCTTGAGCCCCTCAAATTTACTTCATGCTCAGCTTTGTAGTTACAAACAACATTATTTATCAAAGCCTACTATGTGCCAAGAGGCAGTTAGGTGGCACAGTGCATAGAATGCTGGACCAGGAGTCAGGAAAACCTGAGTTTAAATCCAGCCTTAGACATTTACTACCTATGTGTTCCTGGGCAAGTCACTTAAGCTCTGTTTGCCTTAATCCATCAGAGAAGGAAATGACAAACCACTGCAGTGTCTTTGCCAAGAAGACCCCATGGTCCGTGGGATCATGAGGTGTTGGAAATGACTGAACACCAACAACCATGTGCCAGGCACTGGGCTAAGTACAGGGGAGTAAATAAAAAAAAAATCCTCCCTGTCTTTAAGGAACTCACAGTCAAATAGGGAAAACAATATGATAACAGTGATGTACACACAGGTCATAAATAGAGTATATTGGAGGTAATCAACAGAAGGAAGGTGAGAAAGAGAGACAGAGACAAAGATAGAGAGAGAGACAGAGAGAGAGGGAGGGAGAGAAGAAGGGAAAGAGTGAGAGAGAGACAGAGAGAGAGAGACAGAGAGACAGAGAGAGAACTGGAAAGGACCTTAGACACCATGTAATTCAACTCCTTTATTTATAGATTAAGAAACTGAGGCCCAGGGAAGTTAAGGGTTTAGCCTAAGATTACCCAGGTAGTAAATGTTAGAGGTAAGAATTAAAAGTCATATCCTCCTAATTGTGACAAGAGTTCTTAACCTGGTGTCCATGAACTGGTTTTTTTAAAAGTGTTTTTGTAACAATTTCAAAATAATTGATTTCCTCTGCAATCTTATGCATTTTATTTTACGTGTTCAAAATCATTATTTTGAGAAGAGGTCAACTGTCTTTACCAGACTGCCAAAGAGGTCCATGGCACACAGAAAAAGGTAAGGACCCCCTGCTCTGCAGTCTTTATCCTTTCCATTCTGCTGTGATCCTGGTGTTCTTGTCTCTTATACCTGCCAGGAGATGTCCTGGTAAATCTCTCTTCATGTGGTTTCCCTTCTTACTGAGTGTGTGTTGCCTGTCACTTCATGTGAGTGCTTTGGATCCAAGTGTGGTCTCCAGCGCACTCTTCTGTGTCTCAGGAAGGATGGCTGTGTTTGTTTTACTTTGATTTTCTCCAGGGAAGTGTGTGTACATTCCCTTTCTATACACTGTGTGTTCAGTTCTGTGTATGACTGTGTTATAGACAAAGAATTGTGTCTCCAACAAAACTGTCTAGAATTTAGAACATTATAATCTGCTAAATTTAACTATTGGCATAGACAGCACATATATATGCCTGTGGAGATACATAAAAATTTACATAGAAAATATATGATATGTGTCTTGTGTTATAGTTTCTTACCTATCTATAGGAGGCGTCTTGTCATTTCAGTCATGTCTGACTTTGTGACCCATTTGGGGTTTTCTTGGCAAAGATACTGGAGTGATTTTACCATTTCCTTAACTTGCTATGGAAGTATAAAGACAGAATTTAAGTTCTGCAGGAGACTTTAAAAACCTTATGTGAGGGTCAGCTAGGTGGCGCAGTGAATAGAGCGCCGGCCCTGGAGTCAGAAGGACCTGAGTTCAGAGCCGGCCTCCGACACTTAATCCGCACAAACAAAAACCTAGCCGTGTAACCTTGGGCAAGTTACTTAACCCCAATTGCCCTAAAGGGGTGGCTAGGTGGCGCAGTGAGTAAGAGCGCCGGCCTCGGAGTTGGGATGACCCGAGATCAGATCCGGCCTCAGAAAATGAGCACCCACACATAAATAATGACTAGCCGTGTAACCTTGAGCAAGTTACTTAACCCCAATTGCTTTAAAAAAAAACAAACAAACCCTTATGTGAGTCCTTTCTGATCCCTCTGGTTATCAGTGTCTCTCTCTGAAACCAACTTGTATTTATTTTGATTATATTTTGTCTGTCTATCTATCTATCTATCTATCTGTCTGTCTGTCTGTCTGTCTATCTATCTATCTATTTATTGATATATGTGTATTGTTGTTTGTCCTTCATTCTCAAAGAGGACCTTGACATCAGGAAGGAGATGTCATCACTTGGAAGTGAATTGGATTTAAGTGAGGGAGGGCTGTGCAAAGTCACCAGCCTCAGTTTCTCCTCCAGAACTATCTGGGTCCAGTGGCAAGATATAGATCAGGAGGACTGGAGATGGCCCCTCATCTACATAGATCTGCATGTGTACCTGTGTGTAATTATTATATATACCAATGTTATAAATACAAAATTTGATTACTATATGTGATAATTACATATAGATGTATAAATACACACATGTAATTATTATCTCAATAAATAGAAAATAATATCCCTGAGGGAAGAGACTTCTTTATTTTTGTCTTTTTTATTCCTCCTACCAGCATAGTGCCTATAGCATAATTTGAGCTGAATAAATGCTTATTGATTTTGATTGATTGATTGATCTGATCTACTGTAGAGATGAAGACATTGAGGCCTAAAGTGGTAAGTCACCTCCTCATTCCAGCTTTTCTGACATCAGGTCACTTGAACAACTACCCCATATTGCTATTATGACATGTACTATTTAATTTAATTCACAGCTTCCAGATTATTCAAGAGAGCCTTAATCATGGCACAGCCAGAAAATTCAGTGTATAAAAGAAATCAGATAGAGAGAAGAAAAAAATCATATCTAAAGCAAATTTAATAAGCTCCAATTCTCCTTTCAATGATTTTTTTCTTTTAGATTTTTATGGGAGTTCTTATTTATGGGGTTACTGACAGTATATGTGCTGCAGACAAATCCTTGCATTCAGTTAGTCTTGTGATATTGGGAAAAGTAATTATTTCCATGTTAGATTCACCCAAAAACTGCTCAAGGTACTCTAAAGACAACCTTAAACATGTCACAGCTAACTTAAAAAAAATGGAAAGAGAAGAGAATGAAGAAGAGGAAAAAATTTATTGTAATGGTTTTTTTTAAAAAGCAAATAACAGTGAAATTATCCATCAGACTGACAGTATGCAAGGCATTGGTGCCAGCAGATATAGTAATGCATTTTGTTGAGAGTTTTTATCCTTGTGTCATGTAACTTTCCAATAGGTCACTCTACTGGTGAGCAATGATATCCTATTATCCTGAGGAAGGAAGGAGGTAAAAGAAGTCATAATTTCCCCCTACTATGGTCAGTCAGTCAGTCAATAATCATTTAGGAAGAATCTCTTATGGGTCAGTCAGTGTGCAAAGTACTTGGGATATAGACACAACAAAAAGAAACGCTCCTGTCCTTGAGGAGTTTCCAATCTAATGGGAGAAGCCTACATACAAAAGGCTGGAAAGGTGGGAGGAGGCTAGGTGATGAAGGGCTGTGAATGCCAAAGAGAGTATTTTCTATTTTCTCCTGGAGGTGGTAGGGAACCACTGGATCATAGCTCCTTGAAATTCTCTCTGTGAAGCTATATAATTTGGGTCCCCCTGTTGTCTTTCTGACCTCCCCTTCTTAGTCTCATCTGACGATTGCTTTGCCTGCTCCTCCCACCCTCTAACAGTGCCTATCAAAACAAAAGCCTCATTTTCTTGGGCTTCTGTTTTTTCTCACTGTAACTCTCTAGCCTAGATAGATCCGTGACCCATTCCTTACCTAAATGCCAGAAACTTGTATATGTCCTGTTTGTGAATAGGCTGAACTGCATGAATGGGGACCCAGCTAGTTGAGTAACTCAGCTCATCTCGCCCTTTCCCTTTCCCTCTCCTTCTCTCTAAAGGAAGGCAAATTTTGATGGTCAGAAGCTGCCCACTTAACTTGGGTTTAACTGGCTAGTAAACTCTTTCTTTCCTTCTTTCTTTCTTTCTTTCTTTCTTTCTTTCTTTCTTTCTTTCTTTCTTTCTTTCTTTCTCTTCCTTCCTTCCTTCCTTCCTTCCTTCCTTCCTTCCTTCCTTCCTTCCTTCCTTCCTTCCTTCCTTCCTTCCTTCCTTCCTTCCTTTCTTTCTTTCTTTCTTTCTTTCTTTCTTTCTTTCTTTCTTTTTTCCTTCCTTCCTTCCTTCCTTCCTTTCTTTTTCCTTTAAACAAATGCTTTATTAACTTCTGGTTTACATCATTCATTTCTGCCAGATTTTGAGTTACATTTTCCCCCCATTTTTACTCTACCCACCACCCTAGAATAGCAGTCCCACAAGATATCCCCTCATCCAATCTGCTCTCTCCCATATCTTCTCCCATACCCTCTTTGACTTTTCCATTAGAGCAAGGTGAGTCTCTGTGCCCCAATGCCTGCACATCTTATCTTCCAATTACATGCAAAATAGTATTAATAATAGTATTTATATATATTTGAAACATTTAATTTTAAAACCTTGAATTTCAGATCCATTCCCTTCCTCACTTGTTACCCATTCCATCTGGGAAGATAAGTAATTCAGTATGTGTTGTATATGTATAGCTATGCAAAACATTATCACAGTAGATATATTGTAAAAGGCTGCTTATAATTCCCCCCCACCCATCCCACTCCCCACCTAATCCATACCCTACTTTGATACTGTCTCTCTTCAAAAGCGGGTGCCTCCAACCTCCCCCCCCCCTACTCTGCTGCAGGTTGGGATATCCCATTTAGTATGTATGTGATTCTCTCCTTGAACCAAATTCAATGAGAATATGGTTTTGCCTTTTTGCCTTCCTGTTCTACCCCTCCCCTGCAGCCACTTTGCCTTGCATCTTCTACATGAGATAGTTTACCCTACCCTGTCTCTCCCCATCTCCTCTTGCCTCCTTTGCTCTCTCACCTCATAATTACACCCCTTAAGTATCATCCCTTCCCAACAAATTCAACCTATGCCCTCTATCCATGTATAACTGTAAACATATGTACACATATTCACATATGTATTCATATGTCCATATACCCTTCTTCCATTATTTTCATACTGAGAAAGGTTTCATCAGTCACAGTTATTGTTTTTCCATATAGGAATGTAAATAGGTCAACTTTGATAAGTTCCTTTTGATTTCTTTTCCCTGATTACCTTCTCAGGCATCTCTTGCTTCTTGTGTCTGGATGTCAGATTTTCTATTCAACTCTGGTTTTTTTCTTCAAGAATGCTTGAAAGTCCTCTATTCCACTGAATGACCATATTTTCCCCTGAAACAAAATACTCAGTTTTGCTGAGTAGGTGACCCTTGGCTTCAATCCCAGCTCTTTTGCCCTCTGGAATATCATATTCCATGCCCTTAGATCCCTCAGTGTAGGAGCTGCCAGGTCCTGCACTCTTCTGATTGTTTCCACAATATTGAAATTGTTTCTTCCTGGCTGCTTGGAGTATTTTCTCCTTGATTTGGGAATTCTGGAACCTGGCTATAATATTCCTGGGGGTTTTCTTTTTGGGATCTTTTTCAGGAGGTGATCTGTGGATTCTTTCCACCTCTATTTCCCCCTCTGGGTCTAAAACATCAGGGCAATTTTCCTTGAGAATTTCTTGAAGGATGATTTCTAGGTTCTTTTTTTCATCATGGCTTTCAGGTAGTCCAATAATTTTTAGATTATCTCTCCTGGATCTACTTTCCAGGTCAGTGGTTTTTCCCATGAGATATTTCACACCACCTTCTATTCTTTTATTTGTTTGTATCTGTTTAACAGCATCTTGATTTCTCATAAAGTCATTAGCTTCCATTTGTTCCAGTCTAATTCTGAAGGAATGAATCTCCTCAGTGAACTTTTGAGATTCTTTTTCCATCTGGCAAATTCGACTTTTTAAGGCATTCTTATCCTCATTGCCCTTTTGGGCCTCCTTTGCCAGTCTATTTTTTAAGGTGTTATTTTCCTCAGTCAGGCTGTTGACCCTCATTTGATACTTTTCCTGCATCCTTCTCATTTCTCTTCCCAATTTTTCCTCCACTTCTCTTATTTGATTTTTAAAGTCTTTCTCAAGGTCCTTTATGGCCTGTAACCCACTCATATTTTCCTTTGGGGCTTTTAGAGCAGGATTTCTGACCTCACAGTCCTCCTTCTGTTCCATGTTTCCATCCTCTTTGCCCCCAAAATAGGAGTCTGATGTTGCATTTTTCTGTTTATTTTGTTTCCTTTGCTTAGACATGTTGGCACTTAATTACTTGACTTTTGGGCTTGTTGCCACAGTAGGACTCTGCTACCAGACAGGGGAGCTTCCGTCCCGAATGTTGGGGTCTTCACAACTTCTGGTTCTGGCAAGTTGGATGCCCACCCCAGATCTCCCCCCCCAGATCATAATCTAGATCCAAGCAGGTTAAAGCAAGAGCGATTAACCCCCAGACTGATTGCTGGATCTCTCTACAGTTCACAGACCAGGAGCTGGAGCTGCCACTGATGCTGCAAAATGGCCTCTGTGCCGCGTTTCCTCAGCTGCTTTTCACCCGCAAGGGAGGAAGCCGATGCGTTCCCCAAATACTGGTCCCAAAATCCATAGGGCACTAACCTCTCACTTTTTCCTAGGCATGTCTGTGTTGATAATTCTGGAATCTCCACAGCTGCTGATGTTCTGGGGTCCCTCCAGCCAGCTGCTGGCCCGGCCACCCTGGGGCTAAAACTGCAGCTCACCCAGGCCTGGGCTCGGCTCCCAGAGCACTGTGCTGGCCACTCCCTGCAGGGCTGCTGGGCTGTCTTCAGTGGGAGGTTAGCTTCTCTGTGTCATTTTGTGGGTGCTGGGGCTTGAGAAGTTGTTCAGAGTCCCATTTTACATGGTTTGGAGGTGATCTGGGGGGAGAGCACCTTGGAGTTGCTGTTTCTACTCCTCTTTCTTTCTTCCTTTCTTTCTTCCTTCCTTCCTTCCTTCCTTCCTTCCTTCCTTCCTTCCTTCCTTCCTTCCTTCCTTCCTTCCTTCCTTTCTTTCTTTCTTTCTTTCTTTCTTTCTTTCTTTCTTTCTTTCTTTCTTTCTTTCTTTCTTTCTCCTTCCTTCCTTCCTTTCTTTTTCCCTCTCTTTCTCTCTTTCTTCCTTTCTTCCTTTCCTTCCTTCCTTCCTTCTCCCTTCCTCCCTTTCTTTCTCCTCTTCCTTTTCCTTTTTCCTTTCTTCCCTTCTTTCTTCCCTTCTTTCTTTCCTTCTTTCTTTCTTTCTTTCTTTCTTTCTTTCTTTCTTTCTTTCTTTCTTTCTTTCTTTCTTTTTCTTTCTTTCTCTTTCTTTCTTCCTTTCCTTCTTTCCTTCCTTCTTCCTTCCTTCCTTCCTTCCTTCCTTCCTTCCTTCCTTCCTTCCTTCCTTCCTTCCTTCCTTCCTTCCTTCCTTCCTTCCTCTTTCTTTCTTCTACAAAACCTTAAAACCAGTTCACTTTGAAGCTCATTGATTGAACCACAATAGGTTCCTCCCCAAGCTCCACTTAATGACTGTATTTTGGACCCTCCTGACTTAGAATGAATGTCAACAGTAACTGTTTCTCTCTGAAATAGCAACCCTGAAGATCTTTCCTTGGAACTTGATTTTTTCTTTTTTTTCTAATTAAAGGGGCCATCCCTTTAATTAGGGACTCACTTCATAAAGAGGCCTATTCACTGAATGGGCATTGCCTTACTCTGAGGGAATACTTGAAAACTCCTTAGCTTACAAGGGCCAGGGTCTCCCATTGCATCGTGGGTTGTGTCCAGTCCTTCTGATGCCTATCTGACCACTGGATCCAGATGGCTCTGGAGGAGAAAGTGAGGCTGGTGACCTCGCATAGCTCCCACTCACTTAAATCGAATTCAACTGCAAGTCATGTCATCATTTCCCTGATGCCCTGGTCCTCTTCAAAAATGAAAGGCAAACATAACAACATACAAAGGGAAGCTGAAAGTGATAGGGAGTAGAGAAAAGAAGGTATGTAGGGGTATGATGGAGAAATCCGAGAAATCCAAGCTAGATATAGAATGAAGAGATAGTTGTCCTGAGTACCTTCCTTAAATGGAGGATTTGGGAGGAGTTCTTCATTCCTCCCTCTAATCAGAGGGACAGAGGGCATTCAGAGTACTGATGAGGTTTCTGTCAGTGTCAAGGCTGATACACCGTTCAATATCAGGGACTGATATGATTTCATCAATGGAAATGACATGAAAGAAGAGCCATTACTCTCTGCTTTGCCATTATACCCAGGGACCTTTCCATCTGATTTACTGAAACCTTCCATATGAACTGTCTTTTCCATTCAAATGTGAGCTCCTTGAAAAAAGGGATTGCCTTGCATTTTTGTGTTCCTTAGTACTTAACACATTTTCTCATTCATTCATTCATTCATTCACCAAGTGATATGGTATAGACAGACAAGATAGGAGGATCCTGGAAAGAACCTTGGAGATACCCACAGTTAGCAGAAATGACCCGGATTAAGATCCAGAAAAGGAGATTGAGTTAGTTAGACAGGTGGGTAGAAAACCAGAAGACAGTAATGTCACAGAAACCTAAAGAGAAGAGAGTGGTCAATAGTGTTAAAGACTGCAGGTCAGGAAGGATGAAGATTGAGAAAAAGATGTTAGAAGGGTATTTCAGTTGAATGATGAAGTCCAAGGGCAAATGATAGAAAGTTAAGAAGATTATGAGTGGGGGCTGAGCCAAGATGGCACAGTAGAAACAGCACTTCCATAGCACTCCAGCCCACTCCACTTCAAAATTATGTAGAAGGGGACTCTGAACAACCTCTGGAACTCCAGCACCCACAGAACAACATAGAGAAGCTAACCTCCCACTGAGGACAGCCCAGCAGCCCTGCAGGGAGCGGCCATAGCAGTGCTCTGGGAGCCAAGCCCAGGACTACATGAGAGGTTTTAGCCCCAGGGTGGCCAGACAAGCAGTTGGCTGGAGGGACCCCAGAACACCAGCAGCTGTGGCGCTTCCAGAATTACCAACACATAGATGCCTAGGACAAAGTGAGAGGTTAGTGCCCTATGGACTTTGGAACCAGTATTTGGGAACTTGTCGGCTTCTTCCCCTGGGGGCGAGAAGCCACTGAGGAGCAGCAGCACAGCCGCCATTTTGCAGCTTCAGCTCCTGGCCTGAGAACTGTAAGGGGATCTGGAGATCGGTCTGGGGGGAATCACTCTTGCTTTAACCTCCCTGGATCTGGATTGCGGTCTGGGGTGGAGGTCTTGAGGTGTGTGACCAGCTTGCTAGAGCATGTGGGGGCTTCAGGGAGAGCACCGAACTAATACCTCCGGCAGTTGAGAAGACCCCAATGTTTAGAGTGGAAGCTCCCCTTTCTGGTGGCAGAGTCCTACTGTGGCAACAAGTCCAAAAGTCAAGTAATTAAGTGTCAACATGCCTAGGCAAAGGAAACAAAATAAACAGAAAAATTCAACATTAGACTCCTATTTTGGGGGCAAAGAGGATGGAAGCATGGAACAGGAGGAGGACTTTGAAGTCAGAAATCCTGCACCAAAAGCCCCAAATGAAAATATGAGCTGATTACAGGCCATAGAGGACCTTAAGAAAGACTTTAAAAATCAAATAAGAGAAGTGGAGGAAAAATTGGGAAGAGAAATGAGAAGGATGCAGGAAAAGTTGTAGAGTTAAATTGGTCCATTGTGGGAAGAGAAGAGAATGTAGCCAGTGCGTAAGTGATTACCTTGGAAAGAACTGAGGGGTAAAGGGACTGAGTATTAAGATGAGGAAAAAGAACACGTTTAGGGGTTGCAAAGCAGAGAGGTGAAATGACAACAGATCATGGCAAAATAAAGGAGTATGGGGGTCTATGAACATGGAGGTGGACCATTTGTGAATGATGGCAAGATCAAAGGCATGACCATCCCTATGTGTAGTTGAAGTGGGGTGGAGAAGTAAGTTGTGTAAAATGAGTAAGCTAAGGAAGTGGGACATTAATGTGTCAGAGGGAGTGTTAATATACATGCTGAAGTGTTCTGGTATGAGTACAGATGTTGGGAGGAGAGAACGTTGTGAGTCAGGAACTGAAGTTGAGGAGAGTAGTAACTGAGTGAGTGAGAGAAGGCAGGAGAAGTATGAGAGAGTGTTCTGGAAGCTGGTAGACAACTACCAGAATCATGACTGGTTCATAAGTGGGTTGAATGAATGCTAAAGGAGGAGAGGCTATTAAGTGATGGTATTCTTAAGTCTTTAAAAATTATTGATTTTTACATCAGTAATTTTATAATATATATTGTCCTATTGGTACTTTTCACTTTTTCTTTTTGGTTGTTTTTCAGTCATGTCCAACTTTTTGTGACACCATTTAGGATTTTCTTGGCAAAGATACTGGCATTTCCTTCTCTAGCTCATTTGAAGAATATGCGAGGGGGCGGCTAGGTGGCCAAGTGAATAGAGTACCAGCCCTGGAATCAGGAGTAACTGCATTCAAATCCAGCCTCAGACACCTAACACAAAACTAGCTGTGTGTTAACCCCAATTTCCCTCCAAAAGCAAAAATGAAAAAACAAATATGAGGCAAACAGTGTTCAGTGACTTGTCCAAGGTCACACAGTAAGGGTCTGAGACTGGATTTGAACTCAGGAAGATGAATCTTCCTGACTCTAGTCTCTGTGTTCTATCCACTATGCTACCTAGCTTCCCATTCTTTTTACTTTACTGAGCATTAGCTTATAAAAACCTTTCCAGGTTTCTTTGAAACCAACTTTTTCTTAATTTTTTAATCACCCAAATAGTACTCCATGATATTCAAATGCTATAATTTGTTTAGCCACTGCCCCAACTGATGGGTACCCCTTTAGGTTCTAAATCTTTTGACACTACAAAAACTAGCTGCTATGAATGTTTTTGCACATATAGGATCTTTGTTTCTTTCTTTGATGTCTTTGGTACATAGATGTAGTAGTGGTGTCTATGGACAGGATAGATAGTAGATAGATAGATAGATAGATAGATAGATAGATAGATAGATAGATATGTATAGTCTAATGAGATTTTGGAAATTGTTCCACATTGCTTTCCAGAAGGCTGTACTAATTAATAGCTCTATCAACAGTGCATCAGTGTGCCTAGTTTTCCACAGCCCATCCAACATGTCATTTTACAAGAGGTATGAAGTAAAACCACACAATTTAAAATTTTGCATTTTTATATCTACCAGTAATTTGGAGCATTTTCACATAATTATAGAAAACTTAGTTTTCTTCTTATAAGAATTGCCTGTTTAGGGGTGGCTAGGTGGCACAGTGAGTAGAGTGTTGGCCCTGGAGTCAGAAGGACCTGAGTTGGGATCCGGCCTCAGACACTTAATGCACACACAAACAAAAACCTAGCTGTGTGACCTTGGGCAAGTTACTTAACCGCAATTGCCCTCCAAAAAAAAGGCAAAAAAAATAAGAATTGCCTGTTTATTCATATCTCTTAACCATTTCTTCATTTTGAATTTGGGAATGACTCTTATTCTTATGAATTTGAATCAGTTTCTTATATATTTTGGAAATCTTTATCAGAGAAACTACAAAGATTTGTTTCCAGTTAACTGTTTCCCTTCTAATCTTAGCTGTATTAGATTTGTTTATTTAAATTTTTTTGAAAAATATGTATTTCTTTCCATTTTATTCTCTTATGCTTTTCTTTGTCTTTATTCTCTCCCCTTTGTTTATGTAGAAAAATAAGGACATGGAACAGAGAAAAAATTCAGTATCAATGAACTCTATACTTGATATAAAGAGCTTCCCTTTTTTTCTGTTCTTCTCTTACCCTTACACAGACCCCAATCAAGGGTTCTTAGGGTTTTTTTCCTTTCCTTTTAAATCCTTATTCATGATCTTCTACCGTTACTTTTAATCCTCTCTTTCCCCTCTACCTGTTTCCTCCTATTTTTCTATTGAGTTGAATGTATTTCAATACCACATTATGTGAGATTCAAATGACCATTTATCAAGTGAAAAGCTCTTATTCTAATAAATTTAAATCAATTCCTTATATTTCTTGGAAATATCAGAAAATACTTCTTCCCCTTGCCCCAATTTCCTTTTTAATCTTAGTTGCATTGGATTTGTTTATGCATAAATTTTTAAATTTTATTTAACTAAAATTGTCCACCTTATTTTCAAAAATCCTCTGTATCATTTATTTCCTTATCCATATATTTGAAAGATATTTCTTCCTTGTTTCTCAAATGGACTTATGATATTTACTTTTATATCTAGGTCATGTATCCATTGCAATTTTCCTTAATATCTGGTGAAGTGTTGGTCTAAACCAAATTTCTGTCAGTATGAAGTTCAGCTTTATAAGAATTTTTTGTAAAACAGTGAGTCCTTATCCAAGTGGCTAGCGTCTTTGAGTTTATCAAACAATGGACTACTACATACCTTTCTTTTTCATTATTTCTCTTGAGATTTTTGAGCTTTTGTTCCTTCAACTGAATTTCATTATAGTTTTCCCCCCTATTTTCCCCTATATTACTTTATAAAATAAAGTAATCCTTTGGTATTTCCATTGGTATGGCATCGAATAAGGAGTAAATTAATTTAGGTAATGTCCTTTTTACTATATTGGTTTCATCTACCCTTGAGTAGTTAATATTCTCCAATTATTTAGGCCTGACTTTATTTGTGTAAAGAGTGTGTTGTAGTTGTATTCATATAGCTCCTGTGTAGACTGCCATGTGTTTTATACATTCGTTGTTATTTTGAGAAATGGAGTTTCTTTTTTTTTATCTGTTCCTATTGAGTTTTATTGTTTACAATAAAGATGGGTGATTCATATGTTTTTATCTTGCACAGTTGCTGAAGTTATTGCTTCAATTAATTTTAGTTGATTCTCTAGAGTCCTCTAAGTAAGTCATTATATCATCTACAGAAAATGATCATTTTATTATTATTATTTTTTTGCTATTGGTATCATCTCTTGCTTTATATTAAATAGCAATTCTGGCTGTTTGTTTTAGATATGTATTTCATTACCATGTTAAGTAGAAGTTCATTTATTCTTGTGTTTTCTATTTATTATTTTAATTTTCTAAAAACAGAAATAGGCATTATATTTTCTCAAAAGCTTTTATATGTCTATTGATATAATCATATTATTTTTGTTCTTGTTATTGATATGGTCAATAATGCTTATAGTTTTTCTAATACTAAACCAGCTCTGCATTTCTGGTATAAATTCAGCCAAGTTATACCATAAAATATTTGTCATATGTTGCTATAGCCTTTTCTGTAATATTTTATTTAAAATTTTTACATTAATTTCATTAAGGATATTGGCCTACAGTTTTATTTCTCTGTTTTAACTCTCCCTGGTTTATTGATAGAGAGTATATTTATCATGGAAGGATTTTTTAAATTTGAGGATGCCTTCTTTTCCTACTTTTTCAAATGGTTTGTATAATATTGGATTTAATTGTTCCTTGAATGACAGAATTTGCTTGTAAATCTGTTTGGATATGTTTTTTTTTTGGCGGGGGGGGGAAGGATAAATTTGTGGTTTAATTTCTTTTCCTGAGATAAGATTATTTCAAATTTCTTTCTCTTGTTTTGTTGATCTGGGCATTTTATACTTTTGTAAATATTCTTATCCATTTGATTTAAGTTGTTCTCATTGGCATGTGGTTGGGCAATACAATTTCAATTAATGTTTTTCATTCTTCATTTATTTTGATTTTACCTTTTCATTTCATCAGTTTTCCCTTTTGTTTTTAATAAAATAAAATTGTCTATTTCACTCTCCCCCCCAAAAGCAAACAACTAGTGCCTAGTATTATTCATCAATTCAGTGAGGTTTTTTTCTTTTTTCTTCCAGTTTCTTCAAATTTTACAATTTCCATTTTGGTGTTTAGTAGGGGATTTAAAATTTTTGTTGATTTCCTAGATTTCTTTGAACTGCATGCCCAATTCTTGGTATGTTCTGTTTATCTTTTTTAAATAGTATTTTATTTCCCCCATTATATATGGAGACAATTTTTAGCATTCATTTTTACAAGATTTTGAGTTCCAAGTTTTTCTCCTCCTTCCCTCCCCTCCCCTCTTCCTAAAATGGTGGGCAATTTGATGTAGATTATACATGTGCTATCATGTAAAATATATTTCCATATTAGTCACATTTGTGAAAGAATAAACAGATTAAAAGAAAAAAACCAACAAAGTAAGTGAAAAATTATGCTCCATTCTACATTCAGAGTCTATCAGTTCTTTGCATATGTATAGCATTTTCCTTCATGATTCCTTTGCACTTATTTTGGATCATTGTGTTGCTGAGAAGAGTTGAGTCATTCATAGCTGATCATCACACAATGTTGCTGATACTGTGTACAGTGTTTTCCTGGTTCTGCTCATTTCACTTTATATCAGTTTGTACAAGTCTTTCTAGATTTCTCTGAAATCTACCTGTTCTTCATTTCTTATTGAACAATAGTGTTCCATTACATTTGTCTGCCACAGCTTTTTCAGCCATTTCCCAAATGGTGGGTATCTCCTCAGTTTCCAATATTTTTCTAGCACAAGAGTTGCTATAAATATTTTTGTATATGTGGGTCTTTTCCCCCTTTTTAATGATCTCTTTGGGATATAGACCTAGTAGTTGTATTGCTGGATGAAAGGGTATGCACAGTTTGGTTACCCTTTGGACATAATTCCAATTTGCTCTTCAGAATGGTTAGATCAGTTCACAACTCCAGAAACAGAGCATTAGCACCCCAATTTCCCCACCTCCTCTCCAACATTTATCATTTTCCCTTTTTGTCATGTCAGTCAATCTGATAGGTGTGAGACAGTACCTCAGACTTATTTTAATTTGCAATTCTCTATTCAAAAATGATTTAGAACACTTCTTCATATGCCCATAGATAGCTTTAATTTCCTCATCTTAAAGCTGCCTGTTCATATCCTTTGACCAATTATCAATTGGAAACGACTTGTACTCTTATAAACTTGACTCAGTTCTCTATATATTTGAGAAATGAGGTTTTTATCAGAGACACTTACCGTAAAGATTGTTTCCCATCTTTCTGATTTCCTTATATTCTTGGTTGCATTGCTTTTGTTTGTATAAAAGTCTTTTAATTTAATAAAATCAAAATGATCTATTTTACATTTCATAATGTTCTCTATTTCTTGTTAGGTCATGAATTCTTCCCTTCTCCATAGATCTAATAGGTAGACTATTTCTTGCTCTTCTAATTTGCTTGTGGTATCACCCTTCATGTCTAAATAATGTACCCATTTTGACCTCATCTTGGTATACAGTGTGAGATGTTGGTCTATACTTAGTTTTTCCCTATTGTTTTCTAGTTTTCTTAGCAGTTTTTGTCAAATAGTGAGTTCTTATCCCAAAGGTTGGGGTCTTTGGGTTTATCAAACATGGTTATTGTCATTTAGTACTGTGTCTTATATACCTAATCTATTCCACACTTTTTTTTTTGCTTTGTGGAGGGCAATTGGGGTTAAGTGACTTGCCTAAGGTCACACAGCTAGTTTTTTTTTGTGTGTGTGTGTTAAATGTCTGAGGCCGGATCCGAACCCAGGTCCTCCTGACTCCAGGGCCGGTGCTCTATTCACTGTGCCACCTAGCCGCCCCTATTCCACACTTCTTTTAAAATTTGGATGCTATGCTACTTGTTGCATATATGTTTAGTGTCAATATTACTTCATTGTCTATTGTACCTTTTTGTAAAATGTACTTTTCTTCCTTATCTTTCTAAATTAGGTCTGTTTTTGCTTTTGTTTTGTCTGAGATCAAGATTGTTACCCCATGCTTTTTTTTCTTTTTTTACTTCCCTTCAAGTGTAATAGATTCTGCTCCAACCCTTTACCTTTACTTTCTGTGTTTCTCTCTGCTTCAAGTTGTGTTTCTTGTGAACAACATATTGTAGGATTCTGGTTTTTGATCCACTCTACTATCTGCTTCTGTTTTATGGGAGAGTCCATTCCATTCACATTCACAGTTATGATTACTAACTGTATTTACCTCCATCTTATTTTTCCTCCTGTTTATCCTCTCTCTCCTTTCACCCTTTCCCTCCTCAACAGTTTTTTGCTTCTGTCTACCTATCTCTCTTCTGTCATACTCTTCCCCCGTTACTTAATCTTTTCCCCTCCAACTTTACTGTCAGGTAAGACAGATTTCTATATTCAGCTGATAGTGTATATTATTCCCTCTTTGAGTCAATACTGATGAGAGTAAGGTTCAACTGATGCCCATCATTCACCCTCCCATCTTTCTCTCCACTGTAAATAAGTTTTTTTGTGCCTCTCCATGTGAAATAATTTACCCCATTCTACTTCTCCCTTCCTTCTGCACCCAGCATATACCTCCTCATCACTTAATTATTTTTATGTCATTCCCTCAAATTCACCCTATACCCATATCCTCTGTCTATGTATTTTCTTTCTAGCTATACTATCAGTGGTACAATTTTTAAGAATTTCAAGTATCATCTTCCTGTGTAGGGGTGTAAATATATCAGCTCCATTGAATCCCTTATGTTTTCTTTTCCCTTTTTCCATTTTTAGGCTTCTCTTGAGTCTTGACATTGGAGAACAAAATTTTTGGGGTCCAATTCCATTCTTCCTACAAAAGCTTGAAATTCTCCTATTTCTTCTCTCCTTTTAAATTCCCTTGTGTGGTATCCTCTGTGCCCAGAAGCTGAGCCTTAGATCTCCTCTTTTGGGGAAAGGTTTTCTTCACCAGAGGCCTGAGTCAGAGATCTCAATTCCCTCTCTGGGGTCAGAGTAATAGTGCTGCATTCATATTCTGCTCCCAGGGATGCGCTGAGTGGTACTGGCCCACCTCCAATCACTACACTATAGGTTGAATTTGTGGTATTGACTGTACTGGAAAGATGACCCTCTGGCATCTCCTTAGATTTTTTATTAGTGCTCATTCCAGTGTTCATTTGACATCTTTGACAGCATAATTGTCAGAAAAGAGGCTATACTGCTTCCTCCAATTCTGCTATCTTGACTGGTTCAAGTCATTTAAACTGAGCTGTTACCTCTGTATTCAGTCTGCCATGTACAATTTTGCTATGTAATGCTATGTTTTATACACTTGCACATACCTACTGTGTTTGCCATACTATATGCAATTCTAATTTGTGAATTAGGTCCTATTTGTCTTTGTGTGGCATATATGCCAAGGGTAATGTGCAGGCAATTCTTCTTGATTTAAGTAAGTGGATGCCCTAATAGGACCCCACAAATTGTATACATGTGATTGGTATGGTGTGAAAGGATTGCACATTTTTAATTAGGAGAGACTAAAAGGGGCCCAGAGGAGGCTGTCAGCTTTTTCCTAACTCCTCATTGTTTCTGGTGTTTTGGAAAAGTTATCAATATGTCAGGCCCATTTTCATGGTCATTCCCTGGTTGAGGAATGATAGGTTTTAAAAGGACAAATGAATATGACCATAGGGGATGGCTATCAGGACCTTGAGGCAGGGAAGAGGCAAAAGACATTAAATTGTCTGAATCCATTTGGGAGGAAAGTCTGAGCACCTCCCATAGAGAGGAATGAGCCAATAAGTCTCCTGGCAAACTGAACAGCAAACCCTTTTATGGCCAGCTAAGAGGAGACAGTGGGGCTGTTTCCTAATAGAAGAAGGTGTGAATAGCCTGAGGACACTTCCAGAGGTGGGAGAAGTAGCAACAATGTTCACAAGAGGAACAATGCAGAGGCAAACAACCTTTGGCAAGGCAGAGAAGGCTGGAGAAAATAAGAGGGAAAAGAGCATCAGCAAATGTCTGCTGCCATTGTGGAGATGAGCCGCATAGCAAGGAGGCAGCAGATGCCAGCTTCAGAGGCAGAGGGCACACACAGCAGCTTCAGTAAGGGATGGAGAGCTGAGGCAGAAAGAAGTTAAGTCATTTGCCTAGTCACACAGCTAAGAAGTACCTGAGGCCAGATTTGAACTTAGGTCTTCCCAAACTGAGGCTCAGTGCTCCATTGTGCCCCCTTAGCTGCCTCCCACATACCTAGGAATATGAATTTTCTGGAAATTTGTTCCCTGGCGGCAGAGTGGATAGAACTCTGGGCAAGAAAGTCAAAGTAAAATATGGCCTCAGACACTGGTTAGCTGTGTCACTCTGGGAGAATTACTTAACTTCATTCTGCCTCAATTTCCTCAATGCAAAATAGGTATAATAATGTTACCTACCTTGCAGGATTCTTATGAGAAATATATGTATAAAAATTTTAGGATAGCTCCTGGAATATAGTAGATGCTGTATAAATGCTGATCCCCTTCTTCCCTTTTCTTTGATAGGCACATGAATCTGAAGTCAGCATTTGCACCTATTTTGTGTATGATGGCAGAGAATGATTCTACTATGCTGCAATGAAAAGAGTGAGGAAATTGGAATCCCAAGTTGGATTCTTTATTAATTTAATCCCAGCTCTGATTCTTTATTCCATGTATCACCTTGGGCAGGTTCCTTCATCTCTCTTGATCGCAGTTTTCTTATCTGTAAAATTAGAAGATGACTCAATTATGTCTATCTTTCCCCTTTTAAATATATATTTTAAGCATGATTTGTTGTTATTTAGTCATTTCAGTCATGTCCAATTCTTTGTGACCCCATTTGGGATTTTCTTGGCAAAGATACTGGAGTGGTTTGCATTTCCTTCTCCAGCTCATTTTACAGATGTGGAAACTGAGGCAAAGAGGGTTCATTGACTTGCCAGGGTCACACAGCTACTAAGTGTCTGAGGCCATATTTGAACTCAGGTCTTCCTGACCCCAGGCCTGGCACTTTATGGTGCCAGGTGGTACCTGGTACCACCCACCTACCCATATGCATAATTATCCCTGCTTATTTATCTAAATTGCTGTAGAGGCAGTGTGGTAGAACTAATAAAGTGATAAACTTGTAATCAAAGAAAACCTCAGTTCAAATCCTGCTTCTAATCATCATGTGACCCTGGGCAACTTACTTAACATCCAGGTGCCTCAGGAAACTCTCTAGAACCTATCAGCTAAATCTTCTGTTGTTCAGTTATTTCGGTCCTTTCTGACCTTTCATGACCTCACATAGAGTTCTCTTGGCAAAAATACTAGAGTGGTTTGCTATTTCCTTCTCATTTTACAGAAGAAGAAACTGAAACAAACAGGGTTAAGTGACTTGCCCAGAGTCACACAGTAAATCTGAGGCCTGACTTGAACTCACGAAGATGTCTTCCTGACTTCAGGTGAGCATTCTATCCACTGCACCACCTAGCTGCCTTAGGTGCCTAACTAAGTCTTTGAAGCATTGTAATCTGTATTAGTGGAGGAATTTCACCCCTGATGAAATCACAGACCATTTACTTATTTTCATATTTACCTTGTTCTGTCTCAGTTAAATACTTTACTATATGATTTATGCTTTCTCCCTGGTGGGTTGGTAGAGTTTGCACTGAATGAGGGCATGAACTAATTATTAGCCTATCTCATTGAGCCCAAGTAAGCAGGAATTCCAAATAATCTTTTTTTTTCTTTAGAGAAAGGAATATAGATTTGTAAGCCACAGACATCTGCCCTGAAACTTTCTACTTGTGTCATGTAGTCAAAAGAAAGATTTGGCATCTTCTCATTGTGGCTGATATATTACACAGTAAGTCAGCTTCAAAGAACAATATACCATAAGTCAGGAGATCTGGTTCTATCAGTAAATGGATTCCTTATACATAAATTGGGTTACAGGATCTCTAAGATCCCTTCCAGCCCTTTCATTCTACACATTTTACTTCTAGGGTTTTTTTTTTTAATTGTGTCCAGGAGTCATGTTTTTCAGGCTCTGAGTGTGGGACTCAAAACATTTTAGAGGGTGCCATCAGGGAGTTTTTGGTATTGAAAGTGTTCCAGGATAACCTTCGGCTTTTTTTACATCTTAGACTAGCTCCTCTATTAAGTTTCCTTTCCTATGATTGATCGAACCTGACACTGGGGTCACTCACTGTCAGGAACTGTTTGGAGTTCAGTTGTCTATACTCGACTGAAAGGTTTGAAGGTGGCCGGTGTAATTAGTTGTGAAATTAGTGGGTCTAAATGCTTTTAGGAAGACCCAACATTTATTCTGCAAAGTGGAAGACTGACATTACAGACACGAGGAATTCACTTACACAGTGAGTCCCCATAGCCAAGAACTGGTCTTGAAATCCATGCTAATTTTGAGTTAACTTTCCACTCAGAGCCAAGGGTAGAAAATTGTCTTCTTCAGGAGCTCTTCTCTAACCTGATTGTCTACCATTTTCTGAAAGAAGGTTACAAATACTATCCACACCCCAATAAAAGATTGGCTCATGTGTGGGAGAGGGAGGTCGTGGCTGTCACTTTATTTTATTTTCACAATTACATGTAAACTTTTAAAAATAATTTGTTGGTTTTTTTATTTAGAGTTCAAAATTCTCTTCTTTCCTTCTTTCCTCCTTCATTGAAAACAATTTGCTATAGGTTATACATGTGCAGTCATGCAAAACACATTTTCATAATAATTATGTTGTGAAAGAAAACAGACCAAAAAAGCCCTCAAGAAAAATAAAGAAAGTTGTAAAAAGTATGCTTTGATCTGCATTCAGATTCTCTCAGTTTTTTCTCTGGAGGTGGTTAGCATTTTTCATCATGATTCCTTCAGAATTGTCTTAGATCATGGTATCACTGAGAATAGCTAAAGTCATCCAAAATTGGTCATCATGTTCTCCTGGTTCTGCTTACTTCACTCAGCATCAGTTCATGCAAGTCTTTCTAGGTTTTTCTGAAGTCTGCTTGCCCATCATTTCCTATAGCACAACAGCATACCATCACAATCATATACCAGAACTTATTCAACCATTCTCCAATTTATGGGCATCCCCTCAATTTCTAATTCTTTGCCATCCTGGTATTTAAAAAGCACCTTGTCTAAGCATGACAAAAAGTCCTTTTGGATATTATCTTCTGTCCCCAAGTGTAGGGTTAGGATTAATAATAGCTAGCACTTAAATAGTGTTTTAAGGTTGGAAAAGCACTTTACTAATATTATTTTATCTTATCCTCACAACAGCCCTGGGAGGGTAATGATATTGCTCAGGATCACAGTTAGTAAATATCTGAGGCTGGATTTGAACTTGGCTTTTCTTGAGCCAGCACTCTATCAATTTCACTAACCATCCTTGTTTTCATAAGCTGATTCACAAAAATCAGTTCCCCAAAACATTCTTTTTTTTCAGGGGGGCAAGGCAGTTGGGGTTAGGTGACTTGCCCAAAGTCACACAGCTAGAAAGTGACTGGGTTTGAACTCAGGTCTTCCTGACTCCAGGGCTGGTGGTCTATTCACTGTGCGACCTCACTGCCCTCAAAAATGTTCTTGCTCATTGGTTGGAGTTAAGGGCTTTCTAGATAGTGACCTGAACCCTAGCATTCAGAGCCAGAATTAGGGTGGAGGTGACCAGACCTTGAGATAGAGTGCTGAAATTTAAAGGGCAAAAAAATGTGAAAAAAAAGGGTATGCAATGTTAAAATCTTCTGTATTTGCATTTTGATAGCAATTTTACTCCTTCAATAGGGGAGAAATAAGTCAACAAGGATTTTTAGTTAAATATGAAGGCTACTAGATGCCACATTTCTTCCCTCTCATTCTTTTTGTGATTACATACAGTTTTGTAGTATGCCAAGACTTTTCTCTATGGTGGAGAGTCTCCAGAGACCTCTATCTCCCCCTCATGGCGTGATGTCACATGGTCTCTCTCTCTCTCCACAGGTGATCTGAGGATATACTCACTGATGTTTGCCTCCAGGGAGTCAAATGACCAGTTACAGCTCTGCTGGAATGACTTTCCCAGAACTGGAATGTGGATATTGCTTCACTTTGTGCCCCTTAGAAATAAAGCCAGAAAATCAAACAAAAAAACAGAACTGCCTTTGCCTTTTCTACCATCAGTTTTTGCCCATCTCTTCCCTAGGTGATCTATTTGTTTTTCCTCTCTTACACGTAGCTAAGAGAATCAAAATAGAAATACTACAAGTAAGGGTTTTTCTAAAAAAGGTCCCACAAAAGAACTTCCTATCTCTTGGTGAACAATTTCTTCTATAGCCCCTTAGGGCAGATAGCAGTTTGCTTTCATTCTGTGTGCTAGGGTCTAAGGAAATGGAAATACTTAGCCTGTGTTTAAAATTTTTAAACTAAAAACTTGTAGTTCAAATAACTTCAGTAATGAGGTAATTAGTGAAGCCATTATTTTAAGTATTTCTGATTGGCAAAACCCCTTCCAGAAAAAAGCCTTGCTTTTAATCTTGTAAATCCAGTCACCTCAACATTGGGGTACTTTATTTGAAAAAAAAAAACCCAAGTAAATTCACAGAGAAACAAGGTAACAAACTTTTCTATAGTTCTTTTGATAACTTTTGGCAACTGTGGTAATGTTAAAGGAAGCCAGCAAAAAGGATTTGCCATGTTATGACTCCAGAGATTTTAAATAAGAACTCTTAAGTAATTTTCATAAGCCTTCTCTGAGAAAGGACTTTACCTTCATTATTATTATTATTTCTAATGCTTCTTTTGTTTACTTGGTAAATGGCAACCTGCAAACAATTACTACATTTTGGTAAACTTGCCAAAATTTACACGTCTTTCTATTTATTTCATAATTTGACCTGGAGGTTAAAATGAATCAGGAAGTAAGAGAAATTTGTTTCTGAACAAGGTCACACATGAAAAAATATTTACTTGACCTTGTTACAGCACACTTCCTTCCCTTACCATCAGTTCCTTTCATTAAAAGCAAGTGCAATTAGAAATTGAATTGGTAGAAACAGCTCATCCAAGCCACTCTGCCACCAGATTCCCCCCAAACTATGTAAAAGGGGACTCTGAATAACTTCTGGAGCCCTAGCACCCACAGAACGACACAGAGAAGCTAACCTCCCACTGAGGAGAGCCCAACAGCCCTGCAGGAAGGACCAGCACAGCACTCTGGGAGCCTGCAGCATGCAGTGCGCAGAGCATGGGGAGCCGAGCTGAGCGGAGCCCAGGTCCCTGTGAGCCAAGGTTTTAGCCCCAGGGAGGCAGGGCCAGCAGCCTGCTGGAGAGACCCCAGAACACCAGCAGCTGTGGCGACTCCAGAATTATCAACATAGACATGCCTAGGACAAAGTAAGAGGTTAGTGCCCTATGGACTTTGGGACCAGCATTTGGGGAATGTGTCGGCTTCCTCCCCTGGGGGCTAGAAGCCGCTGAGGAAACACGCCATTTTGCAGTTATCAGAGGCAGCTCCAGCTCCTGGCCTGCGAACTGAGGGAAATCCAACGATCAGTCTTGGAGGGTAATTGCTCTTGCTTTAACCTCCCTGGATCTTGATTGTGATCTAGGGTGGAAGTTGTGGGTGGGTTAACAGCTTGCCAGAAACGGAAGTTGCCCCCCACACGTTCGAGATGAAAATTCCCCTATCTGTCGTAAAGACATACTGTGGCAACAAGCCCAAAAGTCAAGTAATTAAGTGTCAACATGCCAAGGAAAAGGAAACAGAAAAATGCAACCCTAGACTCCTATTTTGGGGGCATAGAGCGGGAAAAGGACTGTGAAGTCAGAAGTCCTGCTCCAAAAGCCCCAGGGGAAAACATGAGCGGGTTGCAGGCCATAGAGGACCTTAAGAAGGACTTTAAAAATCAAATAAGAGAAGTGGAGGAAAAATTGGGAAGAGAAATGAGAAGGATGCAGGAAAAGTATGAAATGAGGGTCAACAGCCTGACTGAGGAAAACAACACCTTAGAAAATAGACTAACTCAAATGGCAAAGGAGGCCCAAAAGGGCAATGAGGAGAAGAATGCCTTAAAAAGTCGAATTTGCCAGATGGAAAAAGAATCTCAAAAGTTCACTGAGGAGATTCATTCCTTCAGAGTTAGACTGGAGCAAATGGAAGCTAATGACTTTATGAGAAATCAAGATGCTGTTAAGCAGATCCAAACAAATGAAAGATTAGAAGGCAATGTGAAATATCTCATGGGAAAAACCACTGACCTGGAAAATAGATCCAGGAGAGACAATTTAGAAATTATTGGACTACCTGAAAGCCATGATCAAAGAAAGAACCTAGAAATCACCCTTCAAGAAATTCTCAAGGAAAATTGCCCTGATGTTTTAGATCCAGAGGGCAAAATAGAGGTTGAAAGAATCCAGAGATCTCCTCCTGAAAAAGATTCCAAAAAGAAAACCCCCAGGAATATTATAGCCAGGTTCCAGAATCCCCAGATCAAGGAGAAAATACTACAAGCAGCAAGGAAGAAACAATTTCAATATTGTGGAAACAGAATCAGAATAGCCTAGGACCTGGCAGCTTCTACACTGAGGGATCGAAGGGCATAGAATATGATATTTCAGAGGGCAAAAGAACTGGGAATGAACCCAAGGGTCACCTACCCAGCAAAACTGAGTATTTTGTTTCAGGGGAAAATATGGTCATTCAGTGGAATAGAGGACTTTCAAGCATTCTTGAGAAAAAACCAGAATTGAATAGAAAATTTGACATCCAGACACAAGAAGCAAGAGATGCCTGAGAAGGTAATCAGGGAAAAGAAATCAAAAGGAACTTATCAAAGTTAAACTATTTACATTCCTATATGGAAAAGCAATAACTGTGACTGATGATATCTCTCTCACTATGAAAATAATGGAAGAAGGGTATGTGGTCACATGAATACATATGTGAATGTGTGTGTATATGGTTACAGTTATATATGGATAGAGGGCATAGGTTGAATTTGTTGGGAAGGGAGAATACTCAAGGGATGAAATTATGAGGTGAGAGAGGAAAGTGGCAAGAGGAGATGGGGAGAGACAGGGTAGGGTAAACTATCTCATGTAGAAGAAGCAAGGGGAAGTGGTTGCAAGGGAGGGGGAGAATAGGAAGGCAAAAAGGCAAAACCACATCCTCATTGAATTTGGTTCAGGGAGAGAATGACATACATACTTAATGGGATATCTCAACCTACAGCAGAATAGGGGGAAGGGGGATGAGAGGAGGGATGATGGATGGGAGGGCATCCTTGGGGGGAGGGGAGGTTGGAAGTACCCACTATAGAAGAGGGACAGGATCATGTAGGGAATGGACCAGGTAGGGGGTGGGATGAGTGGGAGGGAATTATAAGCAGCCTTGTACAATATACCTACTATGATAATGTTTTGCATAGTGTGTTTTGTTTTATCTCCCCAGAGGGAATGGGTGACAAGGGAGGAAGGAAATGGATCTGAAATTCGAGGTCTTAACATTAAATGTTTCAAATATATATAAATACTGTTATTAATACTCTTTTGCTTGTAATGGGGAGATAAGATGTGCAGGCATTGGGACACAAAGACTCACCTTCCTCTAATGGAAAAGTCGAAGGGGGTATGGGAGAAGGTATGGGAGAGAGCAGATTGGAGGAAGCGATATCTTGTGGGACTGTTATTCTGGGAGGGTGGGTAGGTAGCGGGGGAAAATGATTGTAACTCAAAATCTGGTGGAAATGAATGATATAAAACAGAAGTTAATAAAGCATTTGTTTAAAAAAAGAAATTGAATTAAATTCAGGGATATCACAAAGTATTCCTTTTTACTTAAAGTTTACTTCAGTGTCATGGAGTATTGCTGATTATCAGTAGCCATCAAATAAGACCTTTGGCTACTGATACTTTTGTCTTCCTTGGGTCATTGGGTAATTTAAAAAAATGTTTTTGGTCTGGACCTGAAGTTTCATTAATGTAGGGAACTCTTTTTACTAGTGCAGGCCAGCAATTTGTATATAATTTATGGTCTTAGACAGTTGCCTTGGGGTACAGAGAGTTTAAGTGACTTACATGCCCTTGGTCACCAAGGCAATATATGTTGGAGACAATACTTGACTCCCAAACCATCATTATGTCATGTTGCCCCTCCATTTACAGTTATCCCTTCCACATCTCGACTTTTCCCATTGTGGTTTTGACATATCATGTGTTGACAGAAAAATTAAATGAGAATATTTTAGGAGTTTTGTGGAAGCCAGCAGATGACACAAAAAAGTTTAGAAACAGAAGTGCATAAAACACATGTATAGTATTGCATAATATCAACACATTTTATCTTTTAGTACCATATCAATTCAGACTTTTTCTCTGCTATGAAGGGAAGGATAAAAAAAGTTCTACCTGGATTTTCTAGATTTTGGGTGTGCTGTGCACCTAGTTCCTGTGATGTGGGAGAGATAACTGTACACTATTTCAAAAGTCCTGAAAGTATCTGCTGGGTTTTTTTTTTCTTTTTTCTTTTCCCCCAATTGAAGTAATGTAGAACATTTTTATTTTATTTGGTTACTCAGTGCCTCTTCTTCCTTTCTCTTCACTTAATTCTAAATCTCCTGAATCTGGCTTTCAACCTCATCATTCAACTGAAAGCACTCTCTCCAAAGTTACTAATGATCTCTTATTTGTCGAATGTAATGGCCTTTTCTCAGTTCTTAGCCTTTCTGACCTCTTTGTAGACTTTGACATATTAATCGCTCTCTTTTCCTGAATACTTTCTCCTCCTAGGTTTTCCTGATACTGCTCTCTTCTGGGATTTCTTTCTACCTGCCTGACCTCTCATCAGTTTCCTTTGCTGGATCTTCATCTAGGTCATACCTACCAACCAACAGCATCTCCTAAATCTCTGTCTTTGGCACTCTTTTCTTTCTATACTCTTTCAGTAATCTCATCAACTCCCACGGGTTCATTATCTTCTCTATGCAGATAATTCTTAAACTTATACATCCAGTCTGAATATGTCTCCTGAACTATAATCTCATATCACCAAATATCTCTTGGACATCTTAAACTAGATATCTCATAGACCTCTCAAACCCAGCATGTCCAAAACAGTTTATTCTTACATATTTGGAATCCTCTTTTATGTTCTGCTATGCACATGACATGCTTTTTTTCTTTCTAACTTTGTACTTAAGTTCCAATATTTAAATTTATTTTATGTTTTTTTTCTTTTCTTTATTCTCTATTTGTGTTCTGGTGTTTGAGTCTAAAATAAAAATAAAAAAAATATCAAAAACACTGATGGAATTAGTTGAAAACAGGATGTTAGTATCTTCTATTCATTCTGGTCAAATTTTGTTGATTTCGGTAATTGATGACTTAATTATGTTGACTGCCAGCAAATACATAGGTCAAGACAGCTAGGGGACACATATTAAAATGCTGGACTTTGAGTCAGGAAGACCTGAATTCAAATTCAGTCTTAGATACTTACTAGTCATGGGACCCTAGGCAAGTCACTTAACTTTTGTCTGCCTCAGTTCCCTCAACTGTAAAATGGGCATAATAAGTACTACTTACCTCCCAGGGTTGTTGAAAGGATAAAATGAGAAAATGTATATATATAGCATTTTGCAAATCTTCAAGTGCTACATCAAGGTGTTTGTTATTATAGGTCAGGCAAAGTCTTTGATCACAAATTCAGCAATTATTTAGTAAGCATTTGTTGTGTTCCAGGCTCTGTACTTGGTTCTGGGAGAGGTATACAATTTAGCTAGGACACATTCCTATATTCATGGGATTTATCATCTAGTAGTGACACAAAACAGCTAATAATCATATTATCTTGCAAGATGAATAACTATGAGAGATGAAAACTACACTGGAATAGGAGCCCTCTTGGATGGGGTGAGAGGAATGGAGAGATTATTACCAATCATGGGGATCATGGGAGGCTTTGTGGAACAGGTGGTGTTTGAGTTGAACTTCAAAGGATGATGGGTAGGGAATGGAAGGATAGACTAGATTTGAGCAACAGCTTAAACAAAGTATAACACAAAGAGTTCCTATACCTACCTGCCAAAAAATAGAGGGAAGCATTAGAAATTCCATGCCATTGGAAAAGGAGGCTCAGGAGAGTTTAAAGGAAACTTATGTAAACCATACTATCTCTGCAGCTCACCTCAGTATACTTGACTGATCTGTAGCTTCACATAGTATAACCACATTTTGGGCCAACATCTCTCATGTCCTGTGGCTGTGGTGCCCCTCTCCCTGTGCCAATGCTGGGGGAATAGACTGTTCCCTCTCCCAATGTGACTGTACTCATGGTGTGACTGTCCTTTGTGGTAATTCATTTATCATAATTAATTAGATTAATATTAATTATATAAGATTAATGCACATTCATTAGAGAGAAGAAAAATTAATATTCTTATTTGTAGCTTAAGATGAGAGAAAGTCATTTTCACTTGAGATATTTACCAAAATGATCTATGGTAGGTAAATCTATTTTCACATTGATTTTTTTAAAGAATAAATTAAGAACTAAAAAAATAGAGGAAAAAAAAGACATGGGTTATTCTACTTATCTTGCTCTCCACACCTGTTTTTATTTAACGTTTATGCATGGGATGACATAGATTTAGCAGGGAAGTGGCATATAGGGCAAGATCTGGATGTAGGCAGAGAATGCTTACCAATCAGGAGTGGAGGGTCCTGGAGAAAGGACAGTCCACATGCCTGGTGGTTATCTATGCAATGCCAAGAGAATGTAAGAAAGGCCATCAGTGCATTGTGTCGTCTTCCTGGGGAGAATATAAGGGAGAACCTGGATGAAATGGATGGTTCCTAAGTGGCATAACAGACAGAACACTGAACCTGGAGTCAGAAAGACCTGAGTTCGAATCTAACCTCAGACACTTATCAACTAACTAATTGTGTTACCCTGGGCAAATTTAACTTGTCTGCCTCAGTTTTCTTAATCATAAATGGGGATAATCATAGCCCTTATCTCACAAGGTTGTTGTAAGGATAAAATGAGATAATATTTGTGAAGTGCTTTGCAAATCTTAGAACTCTATATAAATACTTGCTTATAATAATAATTTATATCATTATTAGGAGAGTCATACAGAAGGTGAAGATGTGAATGGAATGATATCTGCATAACCAGAACAAATATTGACATCAATGAATTCATAAATTCATGGGTGTCAACTTGTCAGGATTTATCTTGTGGGTATGTAAGAGCCAATACTCTTTGGCCGGTATGTGCCACATTCATTCACTGATACAGACCTGCTGTCACTCAGCACAATGACAGTGAAGATTCACCAAATGTCAGAACTGATCATCTCCGTTCACCCTACCAGATCATCAGTTTATCCTCCTAACTTTCATTCTTCCTATTAGATAGACACTGGTGGACCTGTGGGACATGGTCTACAGGTTAGATAGTTCATCTGTTACTTGTACTTCTTACGTGGCCTGTTCAGTGTCTTCTCCCATGATGTACTATGTTCTGCATCTGGGCTAGCCTGACCTTCTGCAGGGTTCTTTATCAATCATATGGCCATGCAGGACAGTTCTACATATTTTTCTTTTCTAGGGGATCTCAAAGCTCCCACTGTAGGCTTTTCACTTTTCATTGTGGACCAATGTTCTGATGAGAGTATTATTGTGACTATATAGCACTGTGGAGTTAAACATTCGCACCCTGATCTTCATGGTTCTTATTGATGGGACAAAATCTGGTTTACTTTGAGACCTCTGCTCCAATTCTTGAAGACAATATGATTCAGGCAACAATAATAGAAGTGATGAATCCTTTGGATTTCACTATTTTACAAGGTAACATTTATAGAGAGGGCAGCCATGTGGCATAGTGGATAGAGTGCCACATCTGGAGTCAGGAAGACTTCCTGCTGAGTTCAAATCTGGCCTCAGACACTTACTAGATATATGACCCTGGACAAGTCATTTAACCCTTTTTGTCTCATGTTCCTCATCTGAAATGGAGAAGGAAATGTCAAACCACTCCAGTATCTTTGCCAAGAAAACCCCATTTTGGCTCACAAAGAGTCACACATAACTGAAATTATTGAACAACAAAAATTTATAGAGGAGAATATTTACTACTCACTGATGGAAATAAAGTTGGCATGTGGTTTCATTTCCCATAAGTTAAAAAAAAATCTCATCTATAACTACTTTTTCTGAGATCCTTAAATGATTTAAGGACTTCAGAAAATATGGTTAAAAATAGCAAAGAACTTTAGTGCATAACACAAAGAACTTGATAATTCAGAGAATTTTTTTAAACAATAGATTTTTTCCTAGAATCACTTTCCATCAGTGTGACAGAAAACACTCAAGTTTGTGTGTCTATCTGCTAATTAAAACAACACTAGTCTGTATAGGTGGTATAGAAAAGTGAAATTATTTGTCCAGTCTTTATATAATTCAGTCTTTCAATTATGTAAGTTATATATGATATATATTATAATTTATATATGTTATATAATTATATATGGATTTATATAAATTATACAACTCAATCTTTCTGTGGTTTAATTGATGTGAGCACTCCAACAATGCAAACTACACCTATCCTTGATTTCTCATCCTTTTTAATTCTTTCCCACATTGCTCTAGAGAACCATTCACCATATTAGAGGTTTTTCAAAATTTCATGGAATTTCAAGCAATCCTATGGCATCCATTGAGCTGTCATTTTGTTATCCTTCTTACTCAAAGGATCACCTATCTTCCTTTCCAATTATATGTTCCCTGGTTGATATTTTTTATTTCATTTTTTATACTATTTAATTTTTTCCAATTACATGTAAAGACAAATTTTAACATTTATTTTTAAAAAATTGAGTCCCTAATTTCTCTCCCTCCTTTACCTTCTCCCTCCTGAAGGCAGTAAACAATTTGATATAGCTAATATATGTGCAACCATGTAAAACATATTTCCATATCAGTCATGCTGTGAAAGAAGAAACAGACCACCAAAAGAAAATAAAACACAGAAAATAAATTTAAAATAGAATGCTTCTGTCTGCATTCAGACTCCATCAGTTCTTTCTCTAGAGGTAATTAGCATTTTTCATTATGAGTCCTTTGGAATTGTTTTGGATCATTGTACAGTTATCCCTTCATGACTTTCCCCATCATGGTTTAGATATATCATGGGTCAGCATAAGCAATTGAATGGAAATTCAGGGGGAGTTTTGTGGAAGCCACAGATGACATATGAAGGCCAGCAGATGACAAAAAAAGTTTAAAAACTCAAATTCATAAAATATATGATTAGTATTGTAAAATATCAACATGTCTTATCTTTTGATACCATAATAATTCAGATTACTTCTCTGTTATGAAAGGAGGGTAAAAAATTTTACAAAGATTTTCCAGATCGCAGGGGCATTGCCCTAACACCTGTAATGTAGAAGTCATAACTGTACTGCTGCAAATAGCTAAGATATTCAAAGCTGATCATTGTATAATGTTGTCATAACTGTGTGCAATATTCTCCTGGTTCTGCTTCCTTCACTTTCTGGTTGATATCTTTTATGACACTTATTTTATGTAAGTTGTTATTGATAAATTGTTGTTGCCTACTTATGAGCCTAGTGTATCTCTCCTTGACCTTTTGGGTCACCCACAATTATGAGTCTTCAAATACTGAGGTATGCCATGATTCACAGGCATTCAACATCACAGGACCTATGATTTCACTGTGATGAGAAACTCCTTGTACAGATATTTTCTCTACCAGTGCAGATTGCCTGTAATTTATAGTTTTAGAAAGATTTCTCTGCTAATTTTATATAGTTTTAGAAAGTTGCCTGTGAACACCAAGAGGTCAGATGACTTGCACATTGCCACCGAGCTGGTAACTGGATTGCTACCCAGCTCTTCTTGATTCCAAAGCTGACCTTCTTTCCACTATGCCATGTTGCCTCTAATGGGAAGAATACTGATGACTAAAAAGAGATGAATTATTTTGTCAGGAAGCAACCTGGGATTATTGAAAGCATTGTTATTTCCTAAGTGCAATCCAGCCTCCTCTTCTCCTGTTCATTTAAACTTATTTTCTACCTATAGTCTGTCCACTATATATGTTAATGCAGTAACTCATTGGACTGTCCATAAAACTGCATATCCTACATTCCCCCATAGATACCTCTCCAGAGCATCTCTTCCAGAAGCATTTTTTGTCCATTTGATTTTTTTAATCTTGTGTGGATTGTCAGGTCTATTTTGAATTGCTATGTGTCTTACTGAGGAGGTCTCACATTGTTTTGGCATTGACACTCAAATATAGGCAGAGTCAAGATGGCGGAGTAGGAACAGGACTTCCACAGGGCTCTGGCTTCCACTTCCCCCAATTCATGTAAAAGGGCACTGTAAACAAACTTTGGAGCTATAGAACCCACAAAGTGACACAGAGAAGCTAACACTGAGGACAGTCTGGCAGGAATTGGCCAGTGCAGCACTCTGGGAGCAGAGCCCAGTGTCCCCCCACCCAGACTGAGGTTTTAGCCCCAGGACGGGCCTGACCAGCAGCCAGCTGAAGGGACTGCAGGTCATCAGCAGCTGTGGTGGTTTCCAGAATTATCAACACATAGATGCCAAGGACAAAGTGAGATGTCAGTGCAGTGTGGACTTTGGGATCTGGTAGTTTGGGAGTTCATCGGCTTTTGCCCCCAGGGCGAGAAGCCACTGAGGGCTGTGGTACAGCCACTGCTGCATGGCAGCTTCAGCTCCTGGTCTGCAGACTGTAGGGGGACCAAGTGACCAGTCTGTGGGGTAATCGCTCTTGCTTTAACCTTCCTGGATCTGGATTGTGGTCTAGGACTATGGAGGACCTGGGATGGGTGACCAGCTTGCTAGAGTGTGTGGAGGCTTCAGAGAGGGCACCCAACTTATACCTCTGGCATCTGAGAAAACCCCAGCGTTTGGGATGGAAACTTCCCTCTCTGGTAGCAGAGTCCTATTGTGGCAAAAGCCCAAAAGTCAAGTAATTGAGTGGCAACATGACCAGGCAAAGGAAGCAAAGCAAACAGAAGAATCCAATATTAGACCCCTATTTTGGGGACAAAAAGGATCAAATCATGGAACAGGAGGAAGACAGTGAAGTCAGAACCTCTGCACCAAAAGCTTCAAAGGAAAATACGATCTGGTTACAGGCCATAGAGGACCTTAAAATGCAGATAAGAGAAGTGGAGGAAAAATTGGGAAGAGAAATGAGAAGGATGCAAGAAAATTATGAAAGAAGAGTCAACAGCCTGCTTGAGGAAAATAATACCTTAAAAAATAGACTAACTCGAATGGCAAAAGAGGCTCAAAAAGGCAATGAGGAGAAGAATGCCTTAAAAAGCTGAATCTACCAGATGGAAAAAGAATCTCAAAAGCTCACTGAGGAGAATCATTCCTTCATAATTATACTGGAGCAAATGGAAGCTAATGACTTTATGAGAAATCAAGATGCTGTTAAACAGATCCAAACAAATTAAAAAATAGAAGGCAATGTGAAATATCTCATGGGAAAACCCACTGACCTGGAAAATAGATCCAGAAAGGATAATTTAAAAATTATTAGACTACCTGAAAGCCATGATCAAAGAAAGAACCTAGAAATCATCCTCCAAGAAATTCTCAAGCAAAACTGCCCTGATGTTTTAGAACCAGAGAGCAAAATAGAGGTTGAAAGAATCTACCTATCACCTCCTAAAAAAGATCCCAAAAAGAAAACTCCTAGGAGTATTATAGCCAGGTTCTGAAATTCCCAGATCAAGGAGAGAATATTATATGCAGCCAGGAAGAAACAATTTGAATATTGTGGAAACATAATCAGGATAACACAGGATCTGGAAGCGTCTACACTGAAGGATTGAAGGGCCTGGAATATGATATTCTGGAGGTCAAAGGAGCTGGGATTAAAACCAAGAATCACCTACCCAACAAAATTGAGCATCATGCTTCAGGGGGAAATATGGTCATTCAGTGGAATAGAGGACTTTCAAGTAATCTTGATGAAAAAACCAGAGTTGAATAGAAAATTTTTACATCTACATATAAGAAGCAATAGAAGCATGAGAAGGTAAACAGGGAAAAGAAATCACAAGGAACTTATCAAAGTTGAACTATTTACATTCTTATGTGGAAAAAAATAATTTTAACTGATGAAACTTTTATCAGTATAAAAATAGTTGAAGGGAATAGAAATACATACATACATATGTACATATATAAATGTATGTAAATATATAAATGTATATATATAGTCTATATCGGAGGGTATATGGGCATATGAATACATATGTGAATGTGTGTATATATGTTTATAGGTATAGATAGATAGAGGGCACAGGACCAATTTAATAGGAAGGGATGATACTTAAAAAGTGAAATTAAGAGGTGAGAGAGGACACTCAAATACATCTTCTGAAAACAAGAGCATGTGGAAGAACTCATCTAATGGAAATCTTGCTTCCATTTGGACTTTTCATAGGACATCCTCCATGTCAGAGGCAACCCCCAGTGGTAAGCATACTTCTTCCTTTTTTTTTAAATGTCCCTTAATTTTTATAGTTAGAAGATTCTTGAATATATTATTTCTATGGTTCTGTGGAATTTTGTATGATCTTATACATATGCACCAGGAATACCTGCTTAAGGAGAGCCCTTATAGCTGCACTTTGCCCTATGGTTTCCATAGCTTTTTTATAACCAACAAGCAATAAGCACAATAAGGTTTTGTATTCGCTGCATTTTCCAATTAATTGTTTGGCTGTAAATATGTGATCCACTGTAGATAATCTTCTGTAAATTCTTATCTTTTCCCTTCTCATATTTTCTTCAGGGATCCCATCAGTATGTATATAGAGTCCATTCTTATACAGATTTTACAGGCAAAGGGACATTTATTAAGCACTTACTACTTGTGAAGCACTAGAGATATAAAGACAAGCAAAAAAAGAAAGACAGTTCCTACCCTCAAAGCACTTCCATTCTAATAGGGGAAGACAACACACAAAAGAGAGCTTCAAAACTTCAAAAAAGGTGATGATGGCAGTGGTGGTAGTGGAAACAAGATTGGAAACATGATATCGAAAAAAAGAAAGTCAGAAACAGTGCCAGGAAGGGGGTAAAGGCATTATTTGTCTGTAGCCAATCAGAATACAGCAAGGAGAAAGTGCACAGATAGCTAAATACCATCCTTTGATCACTTTGGGTGGGGGGAATTATTATTTTTAATCATTCAATGTCTTCTCTTCTTTCAGGAATCTTGAAAACTAATCCCTTAATTCTTTCAAGAATAGGTTGACTCTAGCACATACATCTTCACGATAAAGTTGTATCTAATTTACTTCAATGCTGGGGTACATTGTGGTGTTTCCATTGTCATCAGCAATGAGAATAGATCGTTATAAAAACGCTTGCATAACTATTCCATTTGTTTCTGTTCCTTGTCTTTCCAGCTTCAAATACTCAAACAGTATCCTACAAATACTTTTCAAATGATTTGATTTAGTTGTGTCAAGCTGAACTTTCTGCACACTTGTACACTAACTCTGCTGTTTCGTGAGCTGACATCATAGTCTTCTGCCATGCTGTTCTGTGCAGTTTTGCCAATAAGTTTGAGTTTTAAACCACTATTTCTCTTGGCTACTATGACTCTCCATGTGGCAAAGAGATCAAGTGGGTCCTGTCTAACATGTTTTCTGGACACTTTCTTATCTTCACTTTGTGGAAAAATCTCTGCATTCATTATACTAGTATAGGAAACAGTGATAACCAGAATCAATGCCTTTTCCCTTCTTCACTTGTCAGCATTCAACATCAGTAGTTTGTTTGATTAAGTCAAATTAGAGTTATAGTAATTTCCCATGTAGTATATTCTCATATTTAAAAAAAAAATTTTGTTGATTTTATTCTTTGTTATAATTATTCCATGTTTGAATTGCCCATAGGGAGAATTCAGAAATGATAGTCAGTTTTATTTTTTGTGATGTTATTCAGTGCTAATCATAACCAGAGCCTTCTGAATGTCTTCTAGGAAAAAAAGCATTCATAAAATATAGATGTATAGGCAGGCTACTTCTGTGTAGCCACTTGGGCCACTTCCATTTCTTAATCCTGAACCATGTTTTTAATGTATTTTGTTGTAGTCTTATGGTTGAATTGAAGGTAGTGAGTATCAATGTTCATTCTGAATTATTTAGGAGGATCTTGTCTAATTCTTGATTGGATTGTTCTGCCAGTGCTTCCTCCTCAAGAGATATAGGGTACAGCTATCATCATGGTGGTCATTACTAGTACCACAGGATGCCTCAAATGCCCCATGAAATTATATTTTTTGTGTGCCTACAGGTATACACTGAAACCAAACCCTTTCTTTTCCTCTCTAAGAAAATATTCTGAGCTATCTTTCTATTTATGACTTCTTGATTCATTTTGTTTCATTTATAGCAAGAATAGCAATATTGATATGTTTGAATCCTCAGTAGTTGTATCAAATCATGCAATAATTTTTGCATTGAGTATGCACAGTAGGATTAATGTTTATAGATGGTCTAAAAGTTATGTGACTTTTTGGAACCTTCTGTGATTCCCATCACAAGGATCTTTTGACATAAGTATTACAGAAACAGAACGGGGTCACTCAGGAAAAAGCCATTTTGTATTTTTGCTGAGGTCCAAGAATTTATCATCTGTGGTGATAAGCCTCTCTATGTTTAACTTGCCTGTTCCTTGGATGGTAAACCCAGTTTGTCACTGGGACCATACTCAATGCTTTTCCAGCCCAGAATAGGATTTACCACTCTTGTATAATCTCCACACCATGAAGAGGTAGTGATGTAAGATCCTGGTAGAAGATACAACCTACAAGTCATTAAAAAAAAGGATAGCTAAGAAGTGACGAATTATTCTAGGTTCATCCATCATTAGGTTTGTCCATTTTGCCATCATTGCCAAGGTCAGAAACTGATTTATGTCTAAGTTTTCAGATAAATTCTTAGCATAGCCTTCCTGTTTTCCTGGTTGTCTGAAGACTAGAAAGGTGAAGGAGGGAGGAGGAATTTAGGGAGAGATTCCGGCTGGTACCCACTTCTCATAGTCATCCTATATTTTATAGTTTGGCTACAATGCAAATATAATCAACTCTATTATTCAGAGAATAATATATAATATAATGATAATAAATAGTGGCAGTCTGGATGCCAGATTACTTAAAACAGCACCTTAAAAAAATTCTACCTGCCTTTGGAATTCATGCTGGGTTTATTTTTAAAAATAATATTGCCTTCTGTTCTTCCTTCAAATTTGCCTCTTGAATGATGCCTCCCAAAAGTTGTTTTACTGAGTTATTTGCTTTCTTCCTGATTTCTTTATTTGTTTATCCTAAAGCATTTCTAGTTATTTCATTCTTGCTATAGCAATAGGGTGTCAGTTACTTTAAAAAGGGAGGGCAGCTAGATGGCTCAGTGGATAGAGTGTTGGGTCTGGAGCCACTGAAGTTCAAAAATTTAGGTCTGAAGACCTGAATTCAGGTCTAGCCTCAGACATTCACTAGCTGTGTTACTCTGGTAAAGTCTCTATTTGCCTTAATCCACTGGAGAATGAAATGTCAAATCACTCCAGTACCTGTGCAAAGAAAGCTAGAAGTGGCATGTTATGGTCCATGGGGTCACAAAGAGTCAGACACAACTGAACAATCCCCAGCTTAAAACAGAAGTAATGGAGGAGTACTGTAGGATTCAAATCCAAGCAAATGAATAAATGTAGCGAGTACCTTTTCTCTGTAGAAAAGAAAACAGCTATTCCCTCATCCCAAATTGGCTGCAGATCTAGTATTTTCCAGAGAAGAAAGACAAGTTCTCCCAATTACCTCATCACATTGTCAGTTCAAGTTGAGTAGGAAGTAATAAGTATTTTGTAACCAATCCTCAGAAGGTTTTTTCTCCTTGTGTTCTTGCTTAGATGATCACAAAAGACCCTCTTGAGTGTTCAGTGAGCTCTAATGGAGCAAGAAGTAAATGAAAAACAAACCCCAGGACAGAAAAACTGGAAAGTTGTACCCAAGCACATAACTTGGCATGTTGTTGTGGAGCTCACATTATTTCTACTCCTGATGAGGTGGGGGTGGGGTGGGGAAAAGGCATATTGACTCTGGAGAGCTTAATGTTTGGATGTTGGTTCAATACCAACATATACTACCTTCCTCTTTGGATGTGTCAATTAACAACTTCTCTGCCAGTTAATTCCCCTTAGAGATTTTTGGTGTGCCTAAATGGCTAAAATGTTTCTAAGTCATAATGTAAGCATTAATCATAAAATAATAAGAAGTGCAAAAAGTTAAATTTTTGAGCCAGTCTGCTGGGTTTTAGCTTATGATTAATTTACATTTTCATTTGGAAGTTCTAGAGTCATGTTTAGGGCTCTATTTGGTTTGTGAAGGCTTTTGTGGGGTGGGAGTGTGTAACAGCAAGCACCCTAGTATCCCCAAGATAGCTGCCAACACAGGTTCTTAGATCTGCTTTTCTAAAGGAAAGCAACTCAAAATGGGTTAACAATCTTGCTTTAATCAGACATGTCATTTACCTAGTTCAGGGGAAAAAGGTCAACACCCTGAACTTCAGAGAATACAGAGGTTACAAGCAGAATATCAGCAGACAGGCCTCCAACTGTCTGACCATTACATCCATACCTAGTCAGTTACCAGAGAGGGAAGCATCAACATCTGGGTTTTCAAAGTGGGGGCAGGGGGTGCTTGACAGCTGCCCAGAGTCTTGTTTGGTCAAACCACACACTTCTCAAAGTAAGCCCCAAAACAAAGCCTCATGTCAGGGTTTATGTAGCCTTTTCCTGGCTCAGAGAATGTAACAACCCTCTTGATCCACTGTCCAATCAAAAAACATTCTCCAAAACCAAGCCTCTCAAGATAGGTTGCAGTTAAGCCTATCAAAGGGCCTAGGGGCAGGGAAGATCTTAAATTTCCATTCCCATAACAGAGTGGGTAGAGGGATTAGAGATTTCAGGAAAAAGTATCCTTTCTAACCCCAAATGCTGGATACTTGACAGCACTTCTATAGGAGCTCAAAATTTAGCAGGTGCATACCTATTTGTTCAGAATCTACAGACCCATGTTCTATGCAGTCACTCTTGTCCTATCTGGACATGGACAGAAGAAATGGAGAGGGCATACTGATGAGCCCAGAGCTGGACACCTTATCTGTACAAATGTTATTGTCATATACCTATTTGGTTGTGATCTATTTTCTCTCCTTGCCGTTGTATTCTAGGTGTAAGGGAATGAAATGTCTCAGAAATATTCTCAGATATTTACTAGTCAGTATAGCTTAATGCCAGATATAATTTTGAACAATGCCTATAGTAATCATCACTGCTCAGTTCATTCCACAAGCCAGTGGAATCCTTCCAGAACACATCCAGACAAAACTAACCTATAATTTGAAACTGGACTTCAAGTCAAGAAAACCTGGATTCAAATTCTGCCTCACACATTTACTAGCTCTATGACCCTGGGCAAGTAACAACCTCTTGCTGCCTCATCTAAAATAAGGGTATTAAACTCAATGATCTCTAAGGATACTTTTAGCTCTAAAAATATGATCCTGTGAATCACAGGAGAAGATTTCTCAAGGGAGCCACATAGACTTACACAAGAAATAAAGATGATCCAAGAACCTGATGCCATCATAGACACAGAAGCTTGTTTCATCCTCAACTTATTGTCTCTGAAATGGACATTTTAAATATCTTACCATGTTCTGATTGTCCTAGAACAAGGTGGTCAGTGTAAATAATAGCAGTACCAGTGAGTCTAATGGCATCATATATTTTCTTCCTTTAATCATTACCCCATGGCCACAAGCAAATGCAGATAGAATTTGATAATGTTTGCAAAGCACTTACCCTAGTGCCCAGCACATAGTAGGTGCTATATAATTGCTTATTCCTTTCCTTCACCCTAATTGTATACTGTGTACTATCACTTCCTACATTAACAGTAACTGTAATATCATGACAGGAACAGAGATGCCATGACCACTTCTACCTCCACGAGTCTCATTTTGCTGAAATTCTTGACATCAGAAGCTCAAAATTATGAAAATAGGTATTATGAAATTATGAAAATTATGACATTATGAAAAAAATGATGACATTATGAAAACATAGCACAAAACATAGCACAAGATTTGTGTATATAGTGATTTTTTAATGATACTACTAAGGCTCAAGTTGTGATTGGTTAAGTGCAATAGCCAAGCCATTTTATTACTCTTTTGATTATCTGAAGTTTGGGTTTTTCTCTTACTGTTGTATTTCATGATTCATATACCACCAATGGGAAAATATTGACATTAAAAATATGAGTATTTGTGGTAGGGAGCAGGATAGGATCTTAGACAGCTTTTCAATAGGGTCTAGCCAAATATCCCCTTTTTATTTAAGGAGTGCGTCTGGTTCACTGTCCATCTGCATAAATGTCCAAAATATATGGACTGAAGTCAATGGGCAGTGTTAACTTAATTATGTGTCATTATCTGTTCAGTATGAGTTAACTTTAATCCATTTTTTCCATTAAAGACAACTTGGCCAAAATCTTTGGAATTAATAAAGACCCCATTCATTATGTTCTATATCACTCTAGGACTTAAGGAAATGAGTAAAATGACATCTGCAAACACGAGCATCTGGAGAACCTCATCATTGTTAAGGAATCTCTTTCATATTTGAACTATGCCTAGTTTATTCTTTGTGACATTAGCAAACACTTTAAGTTAGTCTATATCTCCCTCTTTAAACTCTCATTTGATTTTGATACTCAATGGACCATCAAACATATGTATCTGGGTGGCTATAGAAGCTGTATTATCCTAACAAAGGTATGAGGACACCATGTTTGAGGAGAACATTTAGGGTAGCATTCTGATCTAGGCAGAGGGGATCTTGTCATCATAACCCCTCATTAGTTGTATGACTCTATAGATATAATATGCTGCAGAAAATTGACTATGAAACTCTTCTCATGGTTTCATCAAGTATTCCCTTAATGCTTACATAATCCATTCTCATAAATATTTTATAAGATGAGAAAGTGGAAATTTGGAACAGTAATTAATGTGTCTTTTCTGTAGCAAATTTTTGTAATCTGCCCATCTTCATTATATTTTCTTCATCTGGCCATCCATTATATTTTCTACCATCTTTCCTCTTTTTGAGATATCTTGAAAATCGATGCTAATACTTTAAAATAGTTTCATTGGTTTCTTTTGTATGTGATTCATTTCAGTACAACTGTTCTTTTTGACTTCATCTTCATAATTGCTAATTCTACTTCTTCACATAGTACATTGGGTACTGAAAGGACAAAGTGCAAACAGAGAGATTCCATTACTACTGCTGATGAGACTAGATGACTAAAGAAATGCCAGCAGAGCTATTCCATTTCAAATTTATTTATTTGCTTTCTTTTTTTATTTCACCTACAAATGCTATTAGAAGGATTTGACTTATTTTTGGGTAGACATTTTCCCTTCAGCTACTTTTTGCTGTTTTGTGAAACAGTATTACTAATAATGAATAATTACTAATAATCTTTGTCCACAATATTTTTGCTAATGCTTATATTTTAAACCAGTGTGACTCTTCACTGCAACATCCCTTTACTTGGTGAAGAGATCATATTTTTCATCTGAGGAAAATACTGAGCTCTTTTGGTCTCCTCATTGTGGCAATTGTATTGGTTAAATTTTTCTAAGAAATGGTGATAGAAAAAGTCATTATCTTTATTTTTGTTTGCTTTCCATTTGTCAGAGTTAACAAAACACGTAAGTAGTTTTGGTATAATCATACATGAGTTTTCTTCTCATCTTTAAGTTTCCTTATAATTTTGTATTGATTTTGACTTTTTTAGTTGGTTGGTGGTCTTTCTATGCACAGAACTGACTTTGACATGATCCTGACATGAGTAACTCTTTGTTTCCTGTCTTTATATATGGCCAATTTAATTTTTTAGATGATGTTACTTAATGCTTTCCACATTAAGCTTTCTCATTCCCATTTCTTATGAAAAATATTCATGATGTACATAATGATAAAGGCTTCTGAACAATTTACAAACCATTGGTCTTTCAGTTCTTCATCCTGAATCATATTTTCCAATATATTTTCCACTGTTCTCTCTAATATTCACTTTGATACTGAAGTTACTGGGTATTAAAAGTTCATCAAGCTCTTCATAGAATTTCTCTGTTTCTTCATTCTCTGTCATATATATTGGTACCTAAACTGCATCTAGCTTCATGGTGATGTCTTTCTTTATGTGGACCATAGATACTTCAAGGTAAATTAACTTCATGTCCCATGATGTAAAATGTGTTGTTATCTCTGAGTGCGCCAGGAACCTAACTCTATTAGATCCCTTATTTACCATTCCAAGAAGAATTCATGAGCCATCCTTCCATTTAGATCCAGTTTTTTGTTTCTTGGTTCCACATGTAAATAATTCTGTCAATATGGATATGGTTCAAATCTAACAGTACTGAATCAACTCATTGTTTGAAAAAAATTATAATATACATAATTCATCTTTTTTGGATTGGATTGATACATTAAGTATCAATAGTTAAATTAAGATTTGTAAGTGGTCTAAGAATTGTATGATTATTGAAGCCTATATCCTCTTATCTGTCTACTCTAACATTATTATTGCAGAAGCAGAAAAGATTTACATGGGACTGTGGGCTGTTTTCCATTTTTATTTCTTTCATAGTTTGCCATAGGGGAAAAAAACCATAACCAGGTGGCCAAATTTCCAATGAACCTTTTAATACTCAGTTAGGAGGATCTTTGGGCAGAAGACCCAGTCTGCTACTGGCCCCATCCTAGGAGCTTTTCCTTCTTTGGAAATGATTCCAGGAATCATCTAAAGCTTGTACACCATGGGTAATGGTTTCTGGAAGATGAGGTCATTTTCATGCCACAATAAGGCATTAGAATCAACTATAGATTAGAGTTGATAGGGACCTGAGAGGCCATTGATTATATCTCCTTATTTTTAACTCAGTTAAGTAACTTGTCCATGGTCACATAGAAAATAAGTGGTAGAATTGAGATGTGAACCCAGGTCTTCCTATTGTAGATCCCATACATCTTCTACTGTACCACACTGCCTCCAATAACTGGTCCCTCTACTTTTGTAGGGCAGCTAGGTGATGCAGTAGATAGAGTGCCAGGAAGACTCATCTTTGTGAATTCAAATCTGGCCTCAGACACTTACTAACTATGTGACCCTGGGTAAGTCATTTAATCTTGTTTACCTCAGTTTCCTTATCTGTAAAATGATCTGGAGAAGGAAATGGCAAACCCCTCCAGTATCTTTGCCAAGAAAACCCTAAATGGGGCCATGAAGAGTCAGACATGAATAAAAATGACTGAACAACAGTAACCATAACACAGGTGTACCCCTCCTCTCTCTTTGGGAGAATGGGGATTTAAACTTGTGCCAGCCGCAGCTTCACCTTGCATATGGATTGGAGACACAGGACCAGTTCTGCTCTCCTTAACTTAAAGGTCACCTGATAATTCAGTGAACTGAGCAAAATAATTTTCCAAGGCTTTGGCACTGGGCTCCAATATCCTGCCTTGATCCTCATGTCCTAATGTTCACTTAATTGTTTCACTCTCAACCTTGAATTTGCATGGTTCTCCCTGTCCACCTTTGTTTAGTGGGGTTGTGACCTGTGACTGAAGTGCATGATTAGCTGCTTCTGGCCACTTGTTTTGTCTAGCTGATTCAGCATGACTTTAGAACAAACCTCTTGGCCTCTCCTTGAATACCTTTCACTCCCCAGATCACTGATCTAGCACATGCTATGTACAGCAATGATTTCTTCTTGTCCTGGTTCTACTGATGTCTCAGCTACTGAACCACTCTGGAACATATATCTCTATTGCCTTCTCATCCTGGAACATCCTTTCTCCCTACCAGTCCACTTCTCCCATTGGTGGGTTCCTCTCAGGGATTCCATCTCTGGAGAGGAACAGGAGAAGGGGATCTTTGTTTTGTCTGGTTGTAGAAAGGAATAGTTAACCTTCATTCCCTTCCTGGTTCTGTTTCTAACTTTCTGAATTTCAACACTATCTCCAACCTTCTCTTCCTCCTTCCACATTTTGTTCCCTTTTTGTGTATTGTCTTTTCCCATGATAATTTTCTGCTTTATTTTTATTCCTAGCACTTAGCATAGTGCCTGACACATATTAAGCATTTAATAAATGCTTGTTGTCTTACCTATACTTCAGGGGCTAAGGGGATGCATTACTAACTTGTAGCCTGAACATTGAGTCTTGTCTTTTGCCACCCCAGACCAAGCTTCCTACCAGGAAGGACACTCAGCTGTGAGATGTAGAAAAAGTTTGAGAATAATAGTTTCTGGGCAATTAATCATTTTATTAATTACAGTAGTGAGTAATTAGTAAAAGGATTGGTGATTTGACCATCTCTCATGAACCAAACTCACATACACCATGAACCCATTGTGGTGGCTTCTTGATGCTTATATGCCCTTGGAAGACTGGGTGTTCCTGACAGTGATCAAATTTGATTGACTAACAATTAATGAGAGAATGAATATTATAATGAGAGGTAGATTTATTCTAATGCGGGACCAGGGCCCTTGACATTGATCTCTCTTTCTCCCAGGCCACTCCTAGCCTTGGGCAATCTAGACAAAGGATCTGCTCCTCTCCTCCAAACCTCAGTAGAATACAGAGGGCTTCCCCACCTGGGTGGGGTCTGAACAAGATTGAGGAGAAAATTAACCCAATCTCAATATCAGCAATGTCCTTCAGATGCTGGCTTGACCTAGTAGAGAATGAGGAAATAGGAAGGGAAAAAACTCTAGATCTCCCCATTGGTTATTTAATAATCACTTTTCTTAGTTGTCCTTCACTGTGGGCCTCATATCCAGAGGTCGTAGGATAAAACTGAAGTTCATATAACTTCCTTGGGCCTCAGTTTTCTCATCTATAAAATGAATGGGTTAGACTTAGATGAGTTCTAAGTTTCCAGTTTTAAGATTCTATGAAGAGTTGAAACAACCTGCCCATGGTAATGTAGCATGTTTGTGGCAGATGTGGGATGACGAGACCTAACTCCTAAATTTTGTACCCTTTCTAAGAATTGTTCATTTAGAGGTAGAAAAGCCTACAGAGGCCATATAACCCAACCAAGGGAACTGAAATCCTGAAAGTTTAAGTGGTTTCACCCAAGGTCACACAGGGGAGTAAGAATTCTCTCCACTAGATAGATAGATAGATAGATAGATAAATAGATAGATAAATAGATAACCCTGCTGCCTCCTAAAGACAATAGCTGACAGTTATTTTGTGCTTTAGGGTTAGCAAAAATTTTTCTAGCTGTCCCAAATTTTAAGTAGACTTTGAGTTAGGAGTTATGGCTTTGAATGACAGACTTTTATATTATTTCCTATGTGTGACCTGGGACAAGTCACAACCTTAATTTATTCATTGCCTTATCTGTAAAATGAGAATCATAACATTTGTACTACTTACTCCCCCAGTTTTGTTGGGGATATGCTTGATGAAAAGTACATCCCCCACACAAAAGTGCTCTATAAATGAGAGTTTTCATTGTTGGTTTTGTTGCTATTCCCTCCAAAGTGCTCAATTTCATTTTTTTGACAATGCTTTTGTCATCTTGATTTTCTTCCTTCTGAAAATTTTCAGTGAGTTCCTCAAATGTTAACATTTTGTTCAACTCTTTATCTGACATCTTCAACAATACAAGTCCGATTTGAATGGCGACATTTGAGGATTGAAGAGAAACAGGGACATTGCAAAATGCTCTGGGCACACACCAAAATGATTGCATCAAGGCAGCCACGTTGGGAGTTAGGAAAACTTATCTCCCTGGCCTTTATTATTTTTTTCCTGGCTTCATCTCAGCAGGATCTAGAGCCAAGGAAATTTCTAGGAGTTTTGAAAACTGTGATAGAGAGCAAATGGGGATGGGGTTGTACGGTTCCACATTCAACTTTTCCTTGTTGGCCCATAAATCGGCAGCTGGAATGAAGGAGGGGAAAGGGGAAATCAGATTGAACAACCCTGCTTGGACTTTGGTTGCCTGAGATCAACCGAGATTTTGATTTTCAATATATTAAAGCAATAGAATTCTGAGATTTTAACCAAGAATTTGAATTCAATATGCGAATAAGTAAAAAACTAAATGAAAGCAAGGGCTGCTTCTGTATTCTGAGAATTTTTTCCCCACACTTTCCATTTTGATACTTGAAAATGTAAAAGTTCAAGGAAAAGCTTTTCAAAGGCCTTTGTGTCTCATTGTTTTCCAGGTACTTAGAACAAGGACCACTCAGATTCCTCCATATTGCTCAGCCCACCTTAACCGTGGATGATGTGGTACAGCAAACAAAACCCTGACTAGCTGGGCCACGGGCAGGATTTCATTCGACAGCCAATCTGCAGAATGTAGTCTTGTTCCATTGTTTTTGTTTTCTTTCTTAATGGAGATTTCAGATTGGACTGAAATAGTTCAGAGAGTATCATTAACAAGTACACATGTCAGAATCTTTGTTTTCTAATCAAACCCTATTGTTCTGCAGATCCCAGTTATCCTATTGTTTGAACCAACAGTGGAGAGCTCTTTAATGAAACCATGGAGGGAAAGTGGTTTGTGCATGCACACTCGGGTACACACTCATATTTCTAAGTCTGTCACATCACTATTGAGCAGTCTGGTTCACATTGTGCCTTCTTTTCCCTCAGTAGCAATTTGGCCCTCATGTTGAGCAATGACCCTTTTCTTGTTCTGGATGGTCTCGAAGAAAGAAAAAAAAATACAGATTATTGAGTTCTTATTGAACTAAAAAAAAAATCTGCTGGAGCTGTAAGAGCCTGGCTGGTACAGTTCAGAAGCAGAGAAACCCACAGTTGGTCACTTCTACCCTGACCTGTGGGATTCGTGGCAAACAATAGGAATTACTATGGAAGACTTCAGGGACACATAGATAATTAGGCCAGAAAATAGATCATTTTACAAAATTACTTCATAGACATTTTATATGAAAGCAGAGGCACAGGAAAGTTTAATGAGCAGAGAGGCTTTCATAGCAAGGACTATACCAGAGTAGTTTTGAAAGATTTTTTTCCCCTAGTATGGTGTGTGTGTGTGTATGTGTTTTAATTTTGTGGGCCAAATAAGATAGCTGTTACAAATGAAAAAAAAATATATATATATATATATAAACCATAAGGGAAAATCTTCACATATTTTACTTATATGTATATTTTAAAAAGATAACCATATTCTTAGTTTCATGCTCTAGTACGCACATGCTCATGTAGTGCCCCAGAAGCATCATTTAGTCCACTTTAGATGTGGCCCTAAGGCTTCACATACTTTGTCTACAATTACTGCCAATGTGACTACTGTCTTCCTCAAGTAGGATCTGCTCCCTCTTTGATCTGTAGCCCTCTGTGTTAACAATACTGCCAAAGAAGGGATTTAGAGTCCGGAATACCTCCTGTCTACAATACTGCCTTGATCATTCCTTCCAGGCTAGTAACTGGGAGGACCTCTGAATAGTGCTATAGGCTTACATTCCTTATATTTGGTCTTTGAGCTAGCTCATTGTGCACGTTAAGGGTATGTCCAAAGGATACATACTGCTCTGTTAGCTTTTGGGGCCATCCATCCATCTACATGTGAGCCTCTGGACAGTAGGCATTTTTGTCCCTATAGTTTTTCCTCTGAGAAGTGTTCAACCAAGCTCTTTTGATCAATTATCAATTTTAGTTAGAATGCTGCTCAGCTTTCTAGGGTTTGATGTTATTAGCATAGTGTCATTTGTTAGTTGGAGAACCTGAAGGACTTCATCATCTACAGGGAATCCATCTTCCATTTGGGGTCTGTGCCCAATGTTGTCTGTAGCTGCTACAAACTGCTTTAGAATCAAATAGATCCTTATTTTATGCCTTTTTTGATAATAATAAAAAAAAAGAATCACCATGCAAAGTTCTTCATTGGGGTATCTAGCAAGGAATGTCTCCTGATCCTAACATATGTGGGGAACACCTGTTGGAGGAGAGCCTTTAAAACTGTAATTTGCTCTCCCAAAGGAAATGCTTTTTATAGTCAACAAACAATAAGCAGAGTGGATCTTGTGCTTGCTGCACCTTTTTGCTAATTGTGTGATTAAAGATTTGCTCTGCTGTAGAATCATCATGTGTTTAAACCTGTCTTTTCTCTTCTGCCCCTGAAAAATGTGTAAATTATTTTCATAAAGATTTTGTAAAGAGAGACCATAGGCATAGGGATTGGGCAACATAAAAATATTTTGGTTGTTTTTTCATAGTTATAATAACCTTGATTAAAAGCAACTCAGGTATATATTATATTATATTATATTATATTATATTATATTATATTATATTATATTATATTATATTATATTATATTATATTATATTATATTGTATTGTATTGTATTGTATTATACTATACTATATCATATCATATCATACCACATAATTTTTCATACCATATCATATTATACCATATCATATATCACATTACATATATGTGTGTATACAAATATATAGTCATGCAAAGCTATTTCTATATTAGTCATGTTGTAAAAGAAAGCACAGACCAAAATAAAAACCCAAGAAAAATAAAGTTTTAAAAAAGTATACTTCAATCTGTTTTCAGACTTTATCAGCTCTTTCTCTGGGGATGGATAGCATTTTTCATGTGATATAATTTTTAACCATGAATCATTAAACTATGAAAAACACAGACACATGAGCATTTTTATCTTTTTTTGCAAGGCAATTGGGGCTAAGTTACTTGCCCAGGGTCACATAGCTAGTAAGTGCAAAATGTCTGAGGCTGGATTTGAACTGAGGTCCTTCTGACTCCAGGGTTGGTGCTTTGTCTTAACTGCCCTATTATTTCTTTAAATAGTATAGAATATACTACATTAATCTATGAAATACTATAATACTATACTAAATATTATTAGAATATACTTTGCTGGGGCGGTTAGGTGGCGCAGTGAGTAGAGCGTCAGCCCTGGAGTCAGAAGGACCTGAGTTTGGATCTGGCCTCAGACACAGCGCACACACAAACAAAAACCTAGCCATGTGACCTTGGGCAAGTTACTTAACCCCAACTGCCCTCCAAAAAAGCAAAAAAAAAAGAATATACTTTGCTTGGGCCCTATTAGGTATATCTTGCTACAAGGTGACACAGGCCCCCAAGCTCACAACCAAGTGAATGAATGAAAAAGCATTTATTAAACACCTATTGTGTGTCAGTGTACTAGGTGCTGGGACTAAAAATACAAAAGGAGACAGGTATCTGTCCTAAGGGAACTAGCTTATGTTTTAAAAGGAAAAAGCAATACATAGAAGGGACATTGTCAGGGAACAGGTCTGGTGAGTCTCAAAAATGGTGAACTGACCCATAGGGCAGTCAATCTGGCATGCCCTTTCTAAAGCCAATGGTAATATTGATATATTGACTTGATTACTGTGCCAAGAAGAAGAGGTAGAAAGCCTGGGAATGGGAGGAGGGAAGAGAAGGTGTATTGATGCAACAGGCAAAATGTCCTGGGTAGAAAGCCATGGGGAGAGAGGAAGGAAAGAGAGAGAGAGAGAGAGAGAGAGAGAGAGAGAGAGAGAGAGAGAGAGAGAGAGAGAGAGAGAGACTGCTGTAGTTCCACTAATTGGAGGAAAAGAGGAACAGAAGTGCTGACTTCTACTCTGCCACCAGGAAGGAAGACAGGTGACCCAAAAAGTCTAAGCAGAAAACTTTCTTGCCACAATGAAGCATCAGAACAGAACTTTAGTTTAACAAAGTCAACAACGCTGTCTAATTTTGGCAAAAGATTTTTAATCTCTTCAAAACTGCTGGAAATTAGAATTGCTGCCAATGGGAAAGGTCTCTCATCAGTTGAAATATGATAGTAACTGCTATTTAGGAGACATTCCTGCAAGCATGCACATAAATCTAGCATAGATTTTTGTTTGTCTTAGACGGTTCAGGTGAACAACGTTGCCTGACATCAGTGGGGTTGTCTCTCAAGGTCCTTTCTGATGTTGAAAGTCAACGATCAACATTTAGTTGATATGATTTCAAGTCTGAAGACAATTTTTGAGCTTGAGTCTTCTACAACCTTCATTTAATAAATTCTGGAATCTCCTTTCAACAATAACAATAATATTGTAATGTGTACATATGTAGATTGTAATTCTTTTTAAAATTTGCTATAGTGAACTTAGCATAACTGAAGGTCTTTTCCAATGGAGAAAATGTTAATAAAATAATATGTTAATAAAACAAAATAAATGTTAATAATGTAGATTAAATTTGAAAGTATCTCATGCATATTCTTTTTTCCCCTTTTTTTGATGGTTAATCATTTACCAGTCATCCCCTATATAAGGTCCTTCACAATTTTTCTTCAGTCTATCTATCCAGATTGATTTTACATTACTCAGTTTCATAAAGTCTACATTCCAATCAATTGGCCTGCTCTGTATGCCAGTATAGGATATTCCACTTCTTCCAAGCAGAACTTTGGATAAGCTATCTTCCATGGTGAGAATGCTTTTCTTCCTCACCCAAACTTTTTGAAATCCCTTCAAGGCTCTTGGATGTTTGTGTCTCCTAAGTGGTGGTGATGATTGAGGAGTGTTAAAGTGAATTCTGGGTGAGAATGACACATGTGTTGAACATGGCATATTCCATATTCAAAGATGAGAAAACCAAGACAGGAATATTTGGTTACTCTGTCATTATTTGATTTGATTTGAGGAGGAAATCAGGGTTAAGTGACTTGCCCAGTGTCACACAGCTAGTAAGTGTCAGAGGTTGGATTTGAACTCAGGTCCTCCTAACTCCATGTTATTTCTTTTTTTTTTGGTTTGCTTTGTTTTGTTTTTGCTTTTTGGAGGGCAATTGGGGTTAAGTGACTTGCCCAAGGTCACATGGCTAGTAAGTGTGTCAAGTGTCTGAGGTTGGATTTGAACTCAGGTCCTCCTTACTCCAGGGCTGGTACTCTATTCACTGCACCATCTAGCCGCCCCCTCCATGTTATTTCAATAGCATTTCCAGCTTTAATATTTGCTTTGTAAGAGGAGTGAAAGCATGGGAATTCCAGAAGGTTGAGTAAGTCAGTTTTTGAGTTGTCATTTTAGAAATGAAAGTTGTATCATAACCATTCTAGGTTGTTAGCCATCCCTCCTCTTCTGTATCCCATTGGCACCCGAATCTTCATTCTCTATTCTTACCTTCTTTATTTCTTCTTCTTCTTCCTCATTACTTCCCCTCCTCCAGCCTGGAGTGTTAAGATGAGCATGTTGTTATTTTCCAAGTTTCAGGGATTAGTGCTTATTTTCTGGTTAATTAAAATCTCTTAAATAAAAACACTTCAAGTTGGGTGCATTCTTGTACTCATTACCATTTCTGTAAAATCCTTCCAGCTCAGCTATTATGTAAGTTGGCAGTGACTTTACCAGCAGTCCTTTTATTCTGTTTGTCTTTGTTGAAGACTTTGTGTTCATTACTGGATTGTCTTCTGACAGCACAGAATACTCCCCCAGACTCTCCTCCTGAACTGCATGAAAGATATTTTGCATTTGCAAGTGTCTGGGCCTTTGGTGGAACACTCTTACATGATCAGGTGAGTGAATGAATTCAGAGATGATTATAATTTTTTTTGTAATCTCTCCATGCATAAAATCCTTTTTTTTAAACCAATCCCTCAACATTTCCCACACATTTCATCTTTTGGTATCAAAAGCTTCAGAGGGGTTGGGCTGGCATCATCTAAAAAAACCCCAACAACAACAAAAAACCAGAGTGTTTAAAAATAATTGCAGAGAAAATGAGTCAATAACACTAATGTGTATATCTTTATAATACAATAAAATATGTGTTTATGAAACACCTATACCCCCCCCCCAGGTATTATGTCTTCGTTATAAATCAACAAGCAGTTTTAAAAATTTACTATTTCTAATTCAACCTGTTTGCTGATGGTGATTCAGGTTCTCCATTTCCTGTAAGCATCATGGCTCAGACAAAAGCACAGCCCATATCACATTCCAATAGGAAGTAGTTGCCCCTCCCCAAGGAGCTCTTTCCTAGGTCTCTTCACTAGAGGTGGGAGGAGACATTTTGACATTTTGCATCCCACTTCAGCTTCAGCAGTTTAGAACCAGCTGAAACAAAATTCCAAACTATTTCATACTCAAGTTATTCTTGGTAAGCTCTAATATCCCCTTTTAAGAAAAGGGACCAGAGAATAATTAAAAAGTTTTCCAAGGGCAAAGACCTGAAGGCTTATACTATCTACCTCCCCTTTCCCCCCAAATCATTCATGTCAGAGTAAAAAAGGAGGGAACAACACCTGTAAGAGAATAGAGTATTACACCTGTCAGGTTTGTGTGAGGAACCTTTCCGTAGAAGCATCCATATTGAAGCTTGAATGCACACACACAAAAGTGGGCATTGGAAAGCACCCTGCAAGGAAAAATCATCTGATACTGAGAGTCATTTAACATTGGACTGAATTGTCAGAGTAAAGGGATGAGCTGTGGAATCTCTGTTGGAGGTCTCCTAAACAACAGAATTTCTTTGTGGTATTAAGGGTGGGAAATGGTATGGGGTTAGGGAATAGAATGGATAACCTCTCAAGATTTTCACAGAAGACGTTTGATAAAGCAGAAAAAATTGCCATCTGAACTATACTGTATCTGGGGCCCTTTCTTCCCAATTTCATACTCTAGTTTCTGGGCCTCCTTCACTCCTAGATCACCTACACACTCTTTCCACTGTCTCCTCTCAAAGCCCACAGTTGAAATATTTGAAGGTATGGAAAGGGGGGGGGGTGTAAGGGCAAGGACTTGTCATTTCACAGGTATGTGGAACTCTTGGGTGAAAAGTTTTCCTTCCAATGTAGGTTGACATCTTTTCTGCAACTTTTGAATCTTAGAAAGTTGGCTATAGCAGAGGGGTCAAAAACTAGGACCACAACATTATGGACCAGATCAAAACAAAATGAGGAAATACTTAGCAAAAAATAAATAAAAATACAATATAATATAAATAATGTCTTTGGGGTTTTCTAAGTCAACATATAGCCTGTAGGGATCCTTATGTATGTTTTAGGGGCTTGTTTCTATTTGAGTTTGACAGCATTGGCCTTGAACAGTGTGAGTTGAAATGATTTTTCCAGGGTCACCTAGTTAGTAAATGTCCAACCAACGCCTGAAACTCAGGTCTTCCTGGCTTGGAAGCCAGCTACCTATCCGTTGGGCAGGTAGGTGGCACAGTGGATAGAGTGACAGGTCTAGAGTTAGGAAGACATCTTCCAGTCTCAGATACTTACTAGCTGTGTAACCCTGGGCAAATCACTTAACTCAGGTTGCCTCGGTTTCCACATCTGTAAAATGATGGAGAAGGAAATGGCAAAACATTTCACTATCTTTGCGAAGAAAATCCCAAATGGGGTCACGGACGACTGAAGAACAATTACAAAATCTCTCCATTATGCCATGCTTTTTTTTAATACTAGAAACTCAAAGAAAATCAGGCAAGAAAATTTAGCAAACCCTAGAGTGCATATTCTTAATATATTTTCTCCTACTTCCTACGCCCAAAGGAGTTAAGGTAATCTGGGGATGATTAGAACATACATTTGACATCTGAGATGCCTCTCTGAAACAACCTTTATGGCATGGTTTCCAATTCTTTGTAGGGTTTGTGGCATATTCCTTTCATCAACATCAGAAGTTAATGGGTGAGTGGAACAAGATTACATCCCTGTGGGAATGCTGAGGAAGGTCTCCCTCTTCACTATCTCTAGGAAGGTCCTCCTGATGGCCACATACGGAGGTGGTAGTGAGATAAGTGGTTCTGGGGTATCTTGGGAGGTGAATGTATCTCTCTCTCTGTGTCTCTCCTTCTCTCTGTCTCTCTCTCTGTCTCTCTGTCTCTCTGTCTCTCTCTGTCTCTCTCTCTCTGTCTCTCTCTCTCTCTCTCTCTGTCTCTCTCTCTCCACCCCCCTCTCCTCTCTCTCTCTCTCTCTGTCTCTGTCTCTCTCTCTCTCTCTGTTTCTGTCTGTTTCTCTATCTGTATCTCTTTTTCTCTGATACTCAGCCCATCTCTTCTGAAGTACTGTTCCTTCATTACCCTCCTTCGGTTCTTTGTCCATAAGCTGAGCCTGTCAATCTGGGCCATTGCCTGGGCTGGAAACCAGGTTAACTAGGATTCATCTAAGTATTTCCAGTGGTCCTTTCTGTTTGTGAGCAAAATAGATCAGTGAGTTCCCAATTACTGACCATTTTCACTAAAGCACTGTGGTCCTCAAACTTGGATTTAATCAATCTGTTTTTTAAGCTTTCTAGGGCCAAGATCTAATAGGCTTTTATTCTTTTCTCTTATTTTATACTTGATTGACTATCTCATGGAGTTTAGTAGATGGTCAAAGAAATGAGAACCAAAAAATTTTCTCCCCAGGTAACAGTTTTTGATTATTTCATTGACCCTAGCACAAAGAAATTTATCTTACAGGCCAAAAAATGTCTAGATGTCGACCTGGATGCTCCTGTCTAGGTATGAGCCAATTAAGTTTTAAGGGGGAAAAAAGGTAGGGGAGCCCATTGTTGGAAAATTATTACATTCCCTTATAGGGTCTGAGTATAATATTCTTCTCCTGAAAAAATATGATGATCCCTGGGAAGTGAGTGTCTATGTGACAGTTTTGGGGCTCTGAAGTAATCCTGGGGATGTCATAGTTTAGTAGTAATAGTCATAGTTACAGTGATGGTGGGAATGTGCTTTCAGTCAGAAGGATCCCAAAGTGCCTCTCATTCAACGATTGCTGAAATGTAGCACTTTCCAGGTTAGTGCACATGAAATTAAAGAACCGTACATTTCCAAGACTGCAAAGGACTGTGAGAAGTACTTCCATAAGAGCTACAACTGCGCCATCCTAGAGAGACAAGCCTTTTAGATGTGGGCGTGCCTAGAGCTCTCTGGTCTCTGCATGCCTGTAATTTTAGATGAGGCTTCCAGAAGAAATGTCACTGCCTGCAGGATCCAGCTACTCTTCCTAGTGGGGTTAGGGCTAGACTAACTTTATAGAGTCTCTTCACCTCTCTGGGCCTTGGGTCCTCATTTTACAAATGAGGAGCTTGGATTAGATGACCTATTAGGTCCGTTTTAGCTCAAAATATATGATCCTAACACAACTAAGCATAGTTACTTTTCATTCCCATAAAGCTATAATTCCTCTTGGCAGATGGACTAAACAGTTTGAGAGTAATTGACAGACCTCAGACATATTAAGGATATAGGAGAATGTCTACTGCAAGAATGTGACTAATTTTATTGCTGTTGTCACTCATTCTTCATTTCTGAAGAGGACCAATGACATCATAAGGTGATATCATGACTTGGGTGTGAATTAGTTTTAAGGGAGGCATAGTTGCTCAGCCTCACTTTGTCTTCCAGAATCATCAAAGTGGCAAGACAAAAGTCAGGACTACTGATGATGGCCTGGGTTGCAGGATGACCTTGGCATCTTCCACGTCTGACCAAGAGCTCTACTGCTTCAGTAACTTTTACGGCTCATGGTGGAATGGGAGGATAAGAACAATTTGTTTCAAGGGCCACAAAGGCAGCTGAAGCCAAGGAGCACTTAGAGCTTGGTTAGACATCAAACACAACAAGGTCATCCCCTGCTTTCTGGGCTATTGCTGGTTGTCTTTACTTTTGTCTTGCCACTTGACTTTGATGAGTCTGGAAGAGAGTGAGGCTGACAGCTGAGCAACTCTGCCTCACTTAAATCCAATTATCTTACAAGTCAAGACATTACCCTGTGATGTCATTGGTCCTCTTCAAAAATGAAGGATAAGCAACAATATCAGTACTATATAGGTATATATGTATACCTATATTTGTTTATGCATATAGATGTATGTATGTGTGTATATATATGCATATATATCCTGAAAGAAGATATACACACATACATATGTATATCCTGAAGAGGAAGAAAATACATATACATACATATACACACATATATCCTGAAGGAAGAAGATATCTAGCTATCCACAAATGTGTGTGTTTTAAGTAACCAAATAGTTTTCCTTCTTCTTTTTCCTTTCCCCACAACTCCCACTCCTGTTCTCACTCTCTTCTCCTCTGCTATTTACCAGCTGTGTACCCCTGGGGCAAATAATTTAACAGGGCTGAACCTTAGTTTTCTAGTCTATAAAATTATGAAAATAATATCAATAGCATATGCCTCTCAAGGTTATTGTAAGGATCCAGTGAAGGCATGTCAAGCTCTTCAGAAGCCTTGAAGGGCGACATAAATGCCCATTGTGATGGTGATGATTACGAGGATGATTAAAAATCATTGTTATCACATTACATCTGAACTGGAGTAGATTTCAAGAAGAAAAGGATTGTAATGATTGGCTGAAGAGAAGATGAGAAGGAATCCTTAGTGATTGAAGTTGACAGTGAGAGAAGAAAGGCTACTGGGACCAGAGCTCCTCTGTGCCAATCACTGCTCATCAGTGTCTGTCTCTGTTCTGCCCACCCCTTCCCCTGGGGCCCCTGGAACCCTGATTCTGTTAACAAATAGCCCTTCACATTAGATCTGTGCTCTCCTCCCAGAAATTACTTTGTATACACTTCTCATTTGGTTTCCTAGGTCCATGTTGTTTCCTCGCAGTAGATGCTAAGCTCCTTGAGAGCAAACCATTTCATCCTTGTCTTTGTATCTCTGGTTCCTGTCACAGTGCCTGGCACATAGTAGTCTTTTATATGTTTGTTGAATTAAATGGCTAATTTTCTTTGTGGACATCTATGAAAATCCACTGTTTGCCTGAATCTTATCCTTTTAAAATATAATCAACTTTTTTGTTAACATTTTACAATTTAGGTTAAAAAAAAAAGAAAAAAGAAAGCCCCCAAGGTTGAGCAGGACTGGGATTGACAGAGCTATGGCTCTTGGAAATCCCTGTTGTCCATTTAAATTTTAATGTTTCTATCATTTGTTCCTCAGTGTAAATTAACAGCCATGGTAGTGTGTTGGGTTTCTTTTCTGAAGTCAAGACTTTAAATTTAATTCAATCGCCTGGATTTACAGCTATTCTATATTTCACAAGGCAGAATCAATAATGTGACTGAAGTGAAGAAGATAAAAATTTATGGTATCTTGCAATTTAATGGTTGAAAAGATGCAATTGGAGAGATCATAAATTGTGAAGGAGTTTATGCTTCATTGCTTCTGATTCAGTGCTTGCTGTTAGGACTTGATTTGTGGCTATTCACAAGGTGTGATTAATGATGTGATCCGTGCTTGCCTCGGTGCAGTAAAGCAGTTGTAATGCTCTTCATTAGAATAAATAAAATAAATTGACTGAAGCTTTATAAAAACTGTGTAACATTTAAAATCTAAAATGTCAATTTTTTTTCCCTGTTACAATTTAGGTTTCTTCAGGCAGTTTCCACCTACATCACATCACTCATTGTCATTCTTTTTGGATGTTATAGAAATCCATGTGGGTTTGGGTAAGCTTTATGCAAAGCTCACTGAAGAGGAAAAGGAAAAAAGGGGGGGTTGAAGAGAATTGAACAGAGCCAGGATATTCGGGTAGCTATGTTTTGCCATCCTCCTAATGTACATTTATCCTTCTAAAGCACACGAAGTTTAAAAGGAATCAAGGCAGAAAATGACCCTTCTGTACACAGCTTGGCTAGAAACAATACAAATGAATAATTCTCCTTTTCCCCCCCGCTTCTTCATCTTTTAAAAATAGGGCGGATGGGCAATCAGCACCCAGAATACAAGCTTTGTGGATGTAGGGGCGGGTTTTTTTCTTCTTTTACTATTTCTTTGATTTGAGAATTTGCCTTGTCTCATGCTGTTAGCTCCTAAAATGTTTCGAAAAAGCAAGGCACAAGGGGAAACCAGAGAAGGCAGGCAAGGACTGAGCTTCAGGCAGGTTGGTACCAGTTTTGCTATTCAGAGACAATGAAACCTAGGATGTCCCTTGAGAAACAAGGTGAGTCACTCAAATGGGTGAAAGTTTACATCATAAAAACTTTCCAGCCTGGGAGTCTACTTTACAGAATCTCAAACCAGCTGCTGTGTCTAGACTAGAGAAATGATTTCCGTTCTTCCAGCTGCTTTATGTGACTGGAAGCAAACATTTTGGCATTCCCAGGAAAGGTATATTTCTATAAAATAAAATCTTTTGGTCCACTCATGAGTGATTCTTGTGCAGTTGCCAAATTGTTCCTTTGTGTAAGTGTAGAATTGGTGGAGACTGCCTGGTTCAGACATTCTGGTTCTTATAATGTTTGTACTTACAGATCTACCTGGAGACTTTGGATCTGGCAGGGGAAAGAAAAGAAAGAAAGAAAGAAAGAAAGAAAGAAAGAAAGAAAGAAAGAAAGAAAGAAAGAAAGAAAGAAAGAAAGAAAGAAAGAAAGAAAGGGAGGAAGGAAGGAATGAAGAAAGAAAGGGAAAGAAAGAAAGGAAAAAAAGAAAAAAGAAAGAGAAAGGAAGGAAGGAGAAAAAAGAAAGAAGGAAAAGAGGAATAAAGAGAAAAAGTGGGAGAAAGAAAGGGAGGGAGGAATGAAAGGAGGAGAAAGAAGAAAGGAAAGAAAGAAGGGAGAAGAGGCTTACGGATGTATTTTAAGAATATACAGGAGAGATAAGAAGGAAGGTCAGAAGGAAGCAGATAAGCAGAATGCTTTAAACATTTGTGATGGGGAGGCTAGGTGGTGCAGTGAATAGAGCACAGGCCCTGGAGTCAGGAAGACCTGAGTTCAAATTTGGCCTCAGACACTTAACACTTACTAGCTGTGTGACTGTGGCCAAGTCACTGAATCCCAATTACCCTGCATCCCCCCCCTCCAATAAAGCAAAAATAAAACAAAACAAAACAAAAAAACAAAAACCAAAGCCCCAAAATTCCAACTATGTGTTAAACTTATTAGATCCTTTAAAAAATGTGACTTACAGTTTCATATACTATCTTCTTTTTGTGTCATCTTTTTTTTGTGCAGGTAGAAATACTAATTTTTGTTTGATATCTGTTAATCCAGAAAGAACTTAGCCAATCAATTTTTTTTTCTAAAATGGTGATGGTTTTCAAGTAATATACATACACCTTATTTCTACTATCACTTGCAGCCAATACTTCTATAAAAATGTCATTGAGAAGCCTCAGTTGGGTGAAATTCGGTTAAGTATGAGACATTCTTGATATCTAGCTCTTGGGCATCTCTCTAAAATCAATACAATTTGTTTTATTTGGGAATCGAGCCACTTGGGATACCATTGTTTCAACAGTAGGACCTCACACTTATGTAGAACTTCACCCTTTTCAATTCTTTCTTACATATGTTAGAGATATATTGAGGCAAAAGGGCAAGGAAAAGTATACTGCATGGGGAGTCTAGAAGGACTAAGTTCAAATCTCACTCTGACATTTATTATCTAGGTGATTAGGAGCAAATCAAATAACTCCTAGCCTCAGACTCCTCATCTGTAAAATGGGGATAAAAATTATTATCTTTATTACCTATCTAACCATGTTGTCATAAGGTTCAAGTGAGATGATGTATGTGAATCTGTAGCATTTAAAGCACTATACACATCTTTATTATTATCCCATTTGACTTTCATATTTTAGAATCGCAGAATCTCAGTGCTGGGAGGGAACCTGGAATCTATTTTATTCAAACCACAACTAAAAAAATATAGTATCTTTCCAGATTCATCTGTCTTCTTTGCACAAGAACAATGCCCGTGTGTTTCTATGCTCTGTTTTCCTATGTTGTATCTGAAGGGAGCACTAATCCTGAGGTAAGTGGGACAGTTAGCCCTATTTTACAGATGAAGAAATTAAGAAGTTTTGTCATTTGCTCCAAGCCATGTCATTACTAAGTAACAGAAGTAGAACATGACCTCTAGTTTCCTGACTCCTGGTTCATAGATTTTTTTGATGACAGTGACTGAAGTGAAGAGAAGCAGAAGGGACTGTGGGAGAGTCTTAAATTTGGAACGAGACCTGTACATGGAGTTAGAAAAACAGGATCCAATTTCCAGGACTACTACTTACTATCTTTGTGACTTGGGGGCAAGTCTCTCTTCCTTACTGGGTCTCAGTTTACTTTTCTGTAAAATGGAAAGGCTGAAAGCCCCCTTTTCAGCTCCCTGATCCTCTAAGTGGTCAGAGTTCTTGATTCTGGCTATAAGTTATGAACTACACTAAATGAATTAAAGAAGTGAATGAATGAGGATAGTCACTATACTGGAAACTATTTCTAAAGTTGGAAAATAAGAATATTCTCAGATGACTATAAAGATGCAGGACTTACAAATAATACTTCAGACCTACTGAAAGAGGATGTGGAAATAGTCTTCAATTATTTAGAATGAGTATATATCTCTCTAAAAAAATTCAAAAACTCCCCAAAAGTCTATTGGGATAGAGGGAACCAAAGAAATGTGGGAGAAGAGGATTAACCAGTCCAATTTTCAGAGATTTTCATGAATTTCCTCAAGGTATGGAATTACACTGGTCTTTATTTGACTGTTGGTGGTTTTCACCTCCAAATAGAAATTGATTTATTTTTAGTAGTCTTTGTGCAAAGCCTCAGAACAGAAGCTGAGAAACTTGTTGCAAACACGGTACCCTTTCTTTATTTTTAAATTTTGAGTCTCCTAGATTTATAATTCCTTGGAATCTGTTCTGTTTCTCACCCTACTCCAGCTTCCTAATCTATGTTCAGCTGTGCTGAGATATCCATGTCTCATATTCATTTATTTTTCCCCAATCCTTTGTAACCTTTGCTAAAGCCCTACTCTGGAGCCCCAGAGTACCAGAGAAATGACCCTCAGTTCCCAAAAGGAAGGTCAGTCAGGCACAAGCTCTAACAGGTTCTATCTAACTAAAAAGGCTTGGAGGGTAGACTAAATTTTAAATTATAGGTCTTTCATTCGAGCACTGACCTATGGAATTCAAAGAAACCTATAACCATGGTGGAGAGGGTGAGTCACAGGAACTCTTGTAGGGAGCACCCATATCCACTCTGGTAAATTCTGGGATTCTTTTTTTTTTTTTTTTTTTGGAGGGCAATTGGGGTTAAGTAACTTGCCCAAGGTCACAGGGCTAGGTTTTTGTTTGTGTGTGTTAAGTGTGTCTGGAGGCCGGATCCGAACTCAGGTCCTTCTGACTCCAGGGCCGACACTCTACTCACTGCGCCACCTAGCTGCCCCAAATTCTGGGATTCTTGAAGGGCTACAGTTTAAGTAAGCCCTTGAAAAGGATGCAGATTGAATCAATAGTATGAAAAGGCAGCTAATGAAGATTGTCCAATTTAATTGGAGATCTTAGTGAAATGAGCTCATTGTCACAAAATCATCAGTGAGAAATGGAGAGAGGAAGGGAGGAAGAAAGGAATAGAGGGACAGAAGGAGAAATGGAGGAAGGAAGAAGGAAAGAAAAAAGACAGGAAGAAAGGGACAGGGAGAGGGCTAAAAGAAGATAGGAAGGAAGGAGAGAAAGAAGGAAGAGAGGGAGGGAGAGGGAACGAGAGAAAGGAAGAAGGAAAAAAGAAAAAAGAAAGGAAGGGATGGATGGGGGATAAAGGAGGAAGAAAGGAAGGAAGGATGGAAGAAAGAAAGAAAGGAAGAAAGAGAAAGAAAGAAAAGGAAGGAAGAAAGAGAAAGAAAGGGAGGGAGGGAGGGAGGAAAACAGAAAGAAGGAAGGAAGAAAGAAAGAAGAAAGAAAGAAAGAGAAAGAGGGAGGGAGGAAGAAGGAAGAAAGAAAGAAAGAAAGAAAAGGAAGGAAGGAAGGAAGTTCCTTGGCTCCTTAGGTTATTTTGAGTCTGTGGCTTCTCCTTCAGATGTATTGGTACATAGAAATGCTTGTCTTGATGCCTGCTGTCTCAGCTCCTGCCATTCTGAACCTTTACCTTTTCTGCCACACTTTCATGCTGGTAATTGCTCTGAGGTCAATAAGTGCGATGTTAATCTGTCAAAATAACTCACAAGAATGATTGTTATGCACTTAGAAAATATAAAGTGTCATATAAATGCTTAATAATAGAATCACCTTAGCCACTGGATCATCTTACTTTCTCCTGAACTTTCCTTAAGGTTCTAGGTACCTCGTTTCCTAGGAAATGGAGAGAAAAGCAGAGGGATACAAATTAGTTGCCACCATCTAATACAAATAGAGCAATGATTACTGGGAACTATAAATATCAGCGCTTTCCACAGGACAGATGTTTGGCCTCTTGGCTTCACTGAGTCCAAGGGCTTCTTGTGAAATAGGGTCTTCCAATACAATACAATCAGGAGCTATTTCATAAAATCCTATCTGTAAGAACTCATCTAATTTTCAGAGGTATAAGATAGCAATGGATGTCCTTTCCCCTAAAAGTTGTACTTCTCAGGGGAAACAAAAGATCTCCCTCATTCAAAGAGTTTGAACCCATTCATATCCCATAGTAAAAGGCTCTGAAGATGTATCCTTCTGTTATTTATATACTTATGAGCCCAAGATGGAAGACACACTTTCCTTTTTTTCACTTTTGTGAAACCCATGCTGCCTTATAAATTCGCCTTGAACATTATTTTGCTCTATGAACTGAAATTCCAAGCTCATTTCCAAGCTTTCCCAGTTTCACTCTTGACTCCCTAAAATTTGATACCATGGCTCAGCTCCCTTCTCACTCCAGAAGATTTCTCTGATCCTTCAACCTCCTCCTCCCATTGGTGAGTCCCTCCTGGAAACTCCCTTTTGAGGAAGCACTCAATCCAGCTGCCCTTCACTCCTCTCCTGACTCCACTCTTGACTCTCCGGACTTCTCACCATGCTCATGTATGGGTAACTTTCCTCTCCACTGCCCCCCTCCAACCTTTCATCTCCCTTTTACTTGTCTTTCCCTAATAGAATGTAAGCTCCTTGAGGACAGGTACTACATTTCTTTTTTGTTTGCATTTGTATACCCAGTGTTTGGCACTAGGCCTGCCATCTAGTAATTGCTTAATGTAGTAATTTAATACCCACAGTCACTTAATATAAAATATTATGAAGACTCATAATTTCCTCTTAGATTATAAGCTTCTCAAGGTCAGGCACCATGTCAATTCATTTTTGCTTCTCCAGTGCCTGGTACATAGCAAGTACATAATTAATGTTTGCCAACTTGAATTCCCTGGCCTCCTTTTCCCTCAGCCATAGCCAATAACTGATCAGCAGGTGAGACCAGGGACAAAGGCAGGTCTGAGTTAGCCTCTGACGAGCTGTGTGTGTGCAGGTGATACATGTAGGTCTTCTAGTTATTAAGCTTTTGCAGTCCCTGATGCATGGCTGGAGATCTTCTGGGAAAGCAGGCTTAGAAGATTGCTAGAGGCACACCCGCTGTTACATTTAGCTGAGGTTCTTTCCTTTTCTCCCAGTGATTCCCTTATTAGAGAAACCTGCAAAACCAGGAGGAAGGAAAGGGTAGTTTTCTGGCTATCTTATACTCCTTATGTCTCTCATTAAGGCCTCTTTCATGGCCTATTCAGTGATGTGAACTTGTGAACTCAGTACTGCTTACTTACCATCATTGCAAAATCAGCACTTACAGATATCAAGCACCCAACGGTAGCAACCCAGCTCCCAGGAGGGAGGAACAAAAGACAGCCCTGTTTTACTCTTCTGTCTACTTGTCAGCTCTTTGCAGTTCACAGCCAGGACGATAGGATATTTCAAGGAAAGGGAACTGGGAATATGGAATCCAAACTATTCATCCTTGGGCTGTGTATCATGGGGGAAGCACAATGCTCTATAGATTCAGCAAAAATCTGGATGTTGCTGGAATTAACTATGGGCACCCAGTAACAGGGAAAGAGACTTGAAATGGCTATAGTTAAGCCACACACTTTTAGCAAAGCTCTAAGAATTACCAGTAATAGGCATTGCTATTGTGGGACAATTAAGAAAGGAGAAAAACAGGGCTGGGAGGGATTCTGTTTCATAGTTGTACTGAGGACATCACTACTGTGGCAGAAGTTATGGTTGTATATCTGATGGGAGTGAAGAGGGCAACTAATGTTAGGCTTATGCTTCCCCTTGATTAGATGCCAACTCTTGTTGGTCAATAAACCAGTAGAGAAGCCACTTACAAACCACACTGACACAACAAACCTGACCCTGGGCCCCTGTACTCATGACAAGGCTCACGATACATGAGCATTGAGGACTAGGTTACTCCAGACAGGAAGAAGACTAAAGAGAATGAGCTGTGGAGTTCTGATCTGCCAGGCAACAAAGCTATTCCTAGCTATGTACAAGACTGAATAGTAACTCTGACCTTAAAGATGACTCCTCCCTGTCTTTCCCTCTTCCTACATTTTGGACATATGAAGGGATGTATAAGTAATGGTCTCCTACCTATACTTCCTTGTTTGAGAATCTCTTTCCTCTGGACCATCTTAGACATTGCCAGCAGATTCATTTTTCTTAGCTACCATTTCAGACATATCATTCACCTGCTCAGAAACTTTCAATGATTCCATGTTACTTACAGAATAAAATCCAGGTTTTTTTGCTCACATTAAAAGCTCTCTGTAAACTGATCCAACATAGCTTTCAAACCTTCTCTCTCTCCCACCCTCTCCCAGAAATTCCACTTTATTCAAACTGGCCTCATAATTTCCCAAACATCTCCCCTGTATTCTCTTCTCTGTATCTTTACTCATGGTATTCCCCTTGTCTACAAAACTATCTTCTTAAATTTGGCCCTTCTCTCTGAGAATATCTCCAATATATTCTGTTCATATCTTATTTGTGCAAAGTTGTTTACATGTTCTCTTCCCTATCAGGTTGTGAGCTCGTTGGGCAGGAAATGTCTCTTCTCTTTCTTTATATCCCTAGCACTTTGCACAGTGACTGGCACATAGTAGGTACCTTAATCAATTCCAGTTGATTTGACTTATCCCAGTCATGTCTCTCTCCTTTGAGCTCCTATAACACTTACTGGCTGTACTTTAATTCAATCAAATGGATATTATTTATTAAGAGCCTTGTGTGCACAAAGCACTTCCAGTACCTAACATTACATTCAATTCGAGGGCTCCAGGGGGAAATCAACATGTACAATAACAGTAACTTGGGGAAGGAAAGAGCACTGACAACTGGGAAATCAGGAGAGGTTTCTTAGAGAAGGCAGACACCTACGTTGAGGCTTAAAGGCTCCTAGCATTATGAACCTAAAGCTGGAAGGGAAATTAGACATCACTGAGTTCAACTTTCTCATCTTACAGATGAGCAAACAGGCATAGAATGGTTAAATGATTAGAATCAGGGTCATATAACTAATAAGTGTCTGAGTAGCATTTGGACTGAGCTCTTCCTGAGTCTGACAGATTGGAAGGGGTGGGGTGGGGTAGAAGTTATGGGAGGATGGCCTGTGTATTAAATGCACAGAAGGAGGAATGTTGAGTTGGAGAACAGGTCCAGTTGTGTAGAAAGTCAAGTTTTTGAAGGAGATTGGACCAAAATGGGTAGAGCTTTAAATGCAAGGCTAATGATTTTATATTTTCTCCTAAAGGCAACAGGGAAGCACTGAAGGTTTTTAAATAGGAAGGTGACATGATCCTATCTGTTTCTTAGGAAGATGATTTTGGTAGCTGTGAAGAGAATGGTTTCACAGTGGGAGAGACTGGAAACAGAAAAACCAATTGGGAAGGGATAGTCTAGCTGATTAGTTATAAGCACCTGCACAAGAGAGGAGACAGAGAGGAGAGGCATGGAGGTAACTGATTAGATGTGAATGAGGGAGAGGAAAAAGTCCCTTATGTTACATACAGGGGTACTGGAAGGATGGCATTATTTTCAACAGAAATAGAAAAATAGGGGGAAAATGGGAAAATTAAGCTCATTCGAGGGACCAGATCAAGATGAGTTTCATATTGAGTTGGAAGTGCCTTTTGGACTTACTTTTCAGTGGAAATGTACAGCAAGTAGATGTTGGTGCAAGGCTGTATGAGGTATTTAGCACTTATATGCCACCGCTGATCATGACTTGCTTTTTTTTTTTCATGCATTGGTATTATTTAGTTAGACTATGAGTTCCTTGAAGGCAGACATCATATGTTATGCTCCCCCATGGTTCCTAACACATAGTAGATACTCAGCAAAAGTTTTTTTAGTGATGACATGTACAACAGATTTTCATACCATTTTTAATGAAATAGATTAATACAAGGTTAAAATGCCCATGTTTAGAAAAATTTGTCTGTGTAAAATGGATATGAATAGGGAATAAAAATCTTTTCAAGTCACATTAAAGCAAAAATTCACAGATTCCAATTTGAAAATTAAGTGCTGTAGAATGCTTTCAGAACTTATAAATACCATATGAACCAACCATTTTAAATACCATTTTGAACACACTCAACCACTAGTGTCTTTTATAATTTTACCATTTATGATCCACATGCTTAAAAACTAGAGATACATGGTAGACTAATAAGATACAAAAATGAGAAAAGTTAGAATCATAGGCTATATATGTTCAAAGGCATCTCATAGATCATTTTGTCTAACATCTGCATTCTACATATGAGGAGCCAACATGAGTGACTTAGTTAAGGTCTTAATGTCAAGCTCCACAGAAAGTATATATCCTTAAGTTCTAGTGTTAAGAACAAAGAAGAAGTACATAGAATTTACTCTTACTGGTTAAATATGGCCAACCCGAAGAAACTAAGTAGGGTTTTCCTCCCTACATTTTTGTAGAAATTAAAAAAATTAATAAGCATTTATTTTTTCTTCCTCTCACCATCCCTCAAAGAAAAGAAAAGCTCTCATAACAAATAGGCAAAGCCAAGCAAAACATATTACTATGGTGGTCACATCTAAAAATGTTTGTCTTATTCAGCATCTTAAGTCCAGCATGTCTCTATTAGGAGGGATGTGACATATGTTATCACTTGTCCTCTGAAGTCATGACTCATCATTGAATTATCAGAGTTCTTGTCACTTTTTGTCCCTTCCAGTGTTGCTATTATTATATAAATCATTCTCCTAGTTCTGCTCACTTTACTTTGTATCATTTCATAGATGTATTCCTAGATTTCTCCAAAATTGTCCCTTTCATCTTTTTCTTCAGCATAATAACATTAGATTACATTCACATACTACAATTTATCCAGCCTTTTCCCCAACTGATGGACCCCTTTATAGTCTAGTTCTTTACTATAAGAGCTGCTATAGATATTTTTGCACATGTGGGTCCTTTCCCTCTTTAACCTATTTGGGGCACATTCCTATGAATGATATTGCTGGGTCAAAAAGTATAGTGGCTCTTGGGGTATCTTTCCAAATTGTTTTTTATAATGTCAACTCACAGCTCCATTGATGTGCCTGTTTTCCTGCAGCCCCTCCAACATTGGTCATTTTCCTTTTTCATCCTCTTTGCCAATCTTATAGCTATGGGGAGGAATCTCAGAGTTGCTTTAATTAGCATTTGTCCAATTATTAGTAATAGGAAGTGCTTTTTCATATGACTATTGATATTTTGTATTTCTTCCTTTGAAAACTTCTTATTCATATCCTTGGTCAGGTAGGCTTTCAGGATTCAGGTATGTCCTTTCACAGACTGTGTACAACTATCCATGTCTCTATAGAAAATATGTACTCTATATCAGATTGCAGGCTGTCATGGGAAGTGGGGAGGAGAGGGTCTGGGAGAAAATTCAAAACTCAAAATCATATGGAAGTGAATGTTAAAAACTAAAAATAAATGTTAATTATAAAAAAGAAAGGAAGAAAATATAGGCTCATCTTGCACTTGCCAAACTATGGCTTTTAGCTCCTGAGTGACCTGATTTCCCAGTTTCCTTGTATTTTTTGCTTCCCTTAGTGTGCCATCCAATCTATGACAAGTACAAGGCAAACTGTTTAAGGCCCTCCCTCCATGAAGCCTTCCCCTCTCCCCTCCCCTTTTACCTGTTTTGGTCTGTTTCCCCATACCCCTGTCTAGTGGGTAATGGTTCCTTCCAAATCCCTCACAGTATATTAGGAGGCTCCTCAATTTATTAGGAACCAATCATGCATTCATACATTGTTCCTCAGTCTGAAGTGCACTTTTAAATGTTCAACTATACACTAATCAAGTCGAACACGATAATGAGAGCACGTTCACATTGTTAAGGTAAATGACCCACTACACTGAGAGTGAAGGCATATTTGAACTACAATTTGGGTTTCCCTGGCAATATTGAACAACCCAGAAAAGAAGCCATGATGAGGACACTGTTTGTGGCTACCTTATGAAAGCCTGACAGGCTGGACATGTATGATAGGGCTCTGTCTTCTACTCTGTGTGTGGAACATGTTATTGCTGTGTTGTTTCAGTCATATCTGACCCTTCATGACCTCATTTGGGGTTTTTAATAGAGTGACTGGCCATTTCCTTCTCCAGCTCAATTTACAGATGAGGAAACTGAGGCAAATAGGGTTAAGTGACTTGCCCAGGGTCACACAGTTAGAAAGTGTCTGAGGCTGGATTTCAACTCATGAAGAGGAAATCTTCCTAACTCCAGGCCTGACACTCTCTCCACTGTACCATCTAGCTGCCCTGGGTGGAACATAGCTTAGAGAAAAGGAGGCTATGAATGGAGGAACAGGTAAGAATAGGTGGGTTAATGCATTTCAAATATTTGTACTGACAGAAACAGAAGTGTGAAATTTTTTTTTGTTCTGACATTTAAATATTGGTAGTTCTGATCTCCTGAAAATTTGAATTCAACAATAAAAATAAAGCTGAACTGGGAGGACTTGTCTCAGGAGGAACTGAGAAAGTTGTTAATTTTCCCTAAGTTTCTGCTCCAGTTCAGTGTTTGGCTTTTCTACTGGCTTCCATTCAACTTTAAAAAGACAATAAAGAGGCAATTTGAAATGCCAACAATAGCAAGTAAACAGTATTATTGATAACCATCCGTCAATCGGAAAGCATGATTTGTGAGGGATAAGCCCCCAAGTTCAGAGATATTTGATTGTAGAAGTGCCCTGAGTTGGCCAGAGTTGATGTTGATCATGCACTTTACCTGATTTTAAATGGTCTAGGAATCCAAGAAAGGATAACACATGGCTTCTGAGTTGTTAGAATGCTGCAGTGGTGGGGGCCTTAAAAAAAGGCAAAATAGGGTAACCTCCAAACCTATTTAAAGAAATACCTATGAAGGAGGAATGGGTCATACTTTTTTGCCAGATATTCAGTTATCATTTGTGAAAATATTGAAACATAAAGGGCCTAATTCTGATAATGTTCAAGAAATGAAAGCAAGGCAAGGACAGGAAGAATTTTAGTCCATCACCCAATTAAAAAAATGTAAAAAGAAAACTAACACATGTATACTAGTTGCCCCTTCTGTCAAGATTAAGATATTACATGAAAAGGCTTGTTTTAAGCTTTTTTTTTTTTTAAGCATTTGGGGTTAAGTAACTTGCTCAAGGTTACACGGCTAGTCATTATTTATGTGTGGGTGCTCATTTTCTGAGGCCGGATTCGATCTCGGGTCATCCCAACTCCGAGGCCAGCACTCTTACTCACTGTGCCACCTAGCCGCCCCTTTAAGCTTTACTTCATATCATTGCCTTCTTTAGTTTTGATAGCAGGTTGTTTAGCCTCATTTTATAAATAACTATTGATCTAAGAAGACAAAGAACAATAGAACTGTGTGTGTGTGTGTGTGTGTGTGTGTGTGTGTGTGTGTGTTTGTGTGTGCAAATAGTATTTACTTTCAGGTGAGGGAGTTTCAAGGACCTGCAATGCCTCCCCCTTGTGTCTGTCATCAAGTGATACTGTGTACCCTGATGGGTGGGTCATAATGATAACTACTTAGAAGTGATTTGAAAAGTCCTAGTCACCATTTTCTAAAAGCTTATGCTCTGTTTAGAGTCACTGTTTCTTCTGCATCAGAGAATTTTCAATCAAGTTCATGGATAGTGGAAAGGACACTGTATTGGGAGTTCCAGCTCTCACTCTGCCATTATCTGAGTGACATCAAAGGGAATTGCTTTCTTTTCAAAGGGAGAAATCCAAGCTATCAACAACTATATGAAAAAATATTCCAGACCAACCATTAATCATTAGAGAAATGCAACTTAAAGCAACCCTGAAGTTCTTAGCTTAAACCCATCAGACTGGCAAAGATGATCAAAAAGAAAACAAATAAACAAAAAATAAGAAATATGACAATTTTTGGAGGCACACTGGGAAATAAAGGAATATAAATTAATACTCTCTTAGTAGAGCCACAAATTGGATTTCTTTCTTTGAGAATTGCTAGTTCATATTCTTTGACCATTTACTGAACAGGGAATGGCTCTTGTTCTTATAAATTCAAATCAGACCCTTATATAGCTTTTATGTGAGAGGACATTTCACTGTAAACCCTAGAATTGCCTTCTCTCTTCATGAAAGTTCTCCATTTCTTACTTCTAGATAATACTCTCGTTTAGGATTAGAAACTATTCACATAACAGTTGAGTCTTTCCACTTTAGACCATTTAGAACTTTCTTAAACCCAACCGGTTTGTCACATGACATCAAATTGTTGTGTTATGAAAACCAGAGCAGCTTACTGGTTTCAGGAAATTAAGTACAGCAAACACTCTCAGAACTTGTTGCTCCAAGCAAATTATTCTTCCTTCTTTTCAATTGCCCACAGATAAAAATTTTCAGTTCCAGTTTGGTTGTGGCCCCATGGTCTGGTCCTAGTCCTGAGCTTAATTTAGAAGCTGTAAATGTCCAGATAATAACTTGCCCCTTAAGTGACCACAAAAGGTAAGTTGGGTCTTATTATTCAGGTTTATTTGCCACCTAAAATGTTGAAAGACTAGTAACTGAGCACTAAAATTACTATCACAAATAGGTGAAGCGTCCCTGTTATCTGGAAAAACATGTTCAAGTCATGCCTGGAGATAAAATTTATATATAGCTAGTGGCTGCTGCCTCCATTAGTAAAACATCAACACGGTAGTATCTTGAATCCTGTGGGGTTCAACAGCAGCAGAGCATGGGGAGAAATTTCCAAACACCAGAATCCATTTTCTCCCTCTCTGTCATTTTCATCTTCTTCTAAGCACTCCTTAAAAAAAAAAAAACCCAAAAAACAAAAAAAAAAAACCTCCCACCTTATTCTGCTTGCACAGTTATCTCCTGGGATATGCAGAGCTGCTTTGTTCTTAACAACTTATATAATCGTGACTCTCTGATGAGGTTCCTTAGCATTTACTCTTGTAGTGCCTGGAAGTACCCTTCAGCTCACGAGGCTGATCCACCCACAAAATGGCTATCACAGGCTTAAGGTGCTCCATGAGTCCACATTGCCTAAAACCATGAGCTCCAACCAACATATTTGCTTTTAGTAGTCAGAAGACATAATTCATTCAAAGCAAAGGAATTTAATGAAATGTCAAAGAAAGAAAAGTAGGACAAGATAGTCCTCCAAATAACCAGGAGGAAAGAGTTCTATAAATTCACACATATTCTCTCACTCATGTACATACCTTGGTATAGAGGTGTCAGACCTGCAGCCAAAAGACCCCAACTCAAGTGCAGCCTGAATCAGATTAAAAGATATTGGGGAAATGTTTAACAAAATAAATAAAAATACAACTTATTGTTAATTTGTTGTTTTCTAAGTCAATATGCAGCCTGGCAGGGATTATTTCAATTTGAGTTTAACACCACTGCCTTAGTGGATATATGTAGGGACACATATTTAAGAGACTAGTGTAGTCAGGATGCACATGTGGAAGGATGTACCATTGGGAACATGTGTGGCCAAGATGCACTCATAGGGGAACAAGTAATGCATCCAACATCGCAGTGATGCCAATATCTTCTGGTGTTACTCTACTTTCCTTGGACTTACTTTACACTGGTCTCATAGTCCAGCAGAGACTTCCCTGCTAGTCTAGTCTCTGCCAAGTTCAGATTCAGTCACTTTCTTTGCCATAATTATCTAAGTTCTTTCGGAAAAGGCAGAAACCTTGACCTAAGAACCAGCAAAAATACTACCTTCCAAGTTGTCCTGTCTTGTTCCCTCTGAGTCTCATCTACTGAACAGATGTTGTCAGTTCGACATTCTTGGCCCTGGGCATCAAACTCTAAATTGAGGGTAAGGAGCAAGATCCTTCAATCTAACTAATACCTTTGGACCAAGTTGTTTATTTTTGCTCCCTGCTTTGGACCCCTCTTCCTGGTCCAGGGGCTTGTGTCCTTCTATGAGAGATCTTACTGTATGTAGGTTATAGTGATCTCTCTGTACCCAATTTTAAACTCCAAAGGCCAAGATATAAGGCAGGTAATGGTTATTTACTCAATAACTACCAAGCAGCTCTGGAATTCAGGAGTTCCCTTTTTTCTGAACCTTCTGAATCCAAGGGTGGGCTGGAGCCAACTCAAACTAGCTCAGAAGAGCTGATTGTTAAATTTTCAGTTTGAGCATCCACATCTTGAAAATGGCAAATGTTACAAATCAGGGCTTGATTTATGGGTTTTTTATTGTCTAGACTTTAAAAAGTGATATGGGAAATGTAAATAATGTAGATTAAGGTTAAAAGTATGTCCTGTATTTATTTTTTTTTCTGAAGAGTCATTTGTGAAACATTTAGCAGCACAGTCCTTGACTAAATCTCTTCTGTTCTCCTCTATAGTCAAGTGGGGGAGGACAAGGTACAGAGACAATCCCAAGAAAAGGGGCAAGGCCATAGCCTCATTTAGTGCCTCATCACATTTCTGCTCTGTCTTTTGATGACTTGAGTCAGTCCCCAAACGTCAGAGGGTCTTGGAGGCACATGTTTATACTTAGCAACAACAGCAAAACCCTAGGGATCCCCCCCTATTTTTAACTTAATAATAAAAATCTGCTTTTCACAGTTCTTAAGGATTCTAATGTATCTTAATGTATTACTTATTCATAAAATAACTAGGTTTCTTTCATCTCTTTGGCATGCTGATTATCTTCATTTCATATTTCATCTGGCCTTTTCCTTATTCAGCTATGAACAGCATACTCATTTCTTCCCTCTTCTCTTGACTAGATTTCATATTGCCCTTAGCACTTCCTAACAGAAAATCCTGGGATTTATGAGTTCTCATTCACTAAAGGAACAGAGAGCTTTGTAGATTAGAAACATTACCTTTTCTCATGTACATTTTGTGCTCCTTGAAGTTGTAACAAACTCATTCCAGGCTCCTCTGACTCCTTGGCAGGGTGCTCACTGGAGTTGACTCTCTCCTAGGTCTGCCTTGCAAATCCAAACCTTCTGGCTCTGCACAAGAGAAATATCAGGAGCCCCGAGCAAACCATGGGATGCCTGACATCATTCAAAGTGAGCAGGGCACTGAATCAAGGCAGGGACCGCATTTGGTGCACAGGGAACAGCCTGGCTATATGCCGATGTTTTCCCATGACTGCTCCTTCCCTCTCCACCCCGCAAATGTGCTATGACTAAATTTTGTGTTGTGACTCTCGGTGAGAGAGAGGAACCTACATGATGTTCAAGCCTCCCTCCCAGCTGGGGAAAAGATTTAATTCTTGGCAGTTGTTATAAAGGGGAGAGGAGATCAAGCATTATTGGGGTGGGGGGACATGTGGCCTCAGAATGAGGAAATGATGATAGGGCCTCAGTCTAGAGGACATGCCCAGTGAAACAGAATGGCAAAGTCCACAGGCAAGCAAACCAGGTGACAACATAGAGGTTATCTTTTTTTTTTTTTTAAGAAAATTGAAATAGGATTCTATACTTAGGCAATGCTGTCTATCACAAGATCTCATATGACTTTGACAATCATAAGAAAAATAACGTGGGATTCTTTTTTAATACTGCTTGAACATTTTGTTTGAAGAAGTCCAAGTGCGGGTCTTACTATTAGTTACAATGATTTAGATTTATAGACCCTTTTTATATACCTTTGACATTTGGTGCTAGAAAAGTCCCACCGCATTCTGGGACATAAGCACAGTAGAATAGAGATAGCTAGCTAGCACAGTAGGCAGAACATTGGGCCTAGAGTAAAGAAGCACTGAGTTCAAGTCCAGCCTTAGACACTTCCTAGCTATATGACCCTGGGCAAGTCATTTAATCTCTGTCATCTCAGTTCCCTCAACTGTAAAATGGGGATCATGGTAGCACCTGCCTCACAGAGTAGTTGTGAGGATAAAATAATATAATATTTGTAAAGTCCTTGGCATATAGTAGGTGCTTAATAAATGCTTGCTCTCTTCTCCCTCCCCTATTGTCCTTCTCATAAATAATAAGATAGAAATTGTTTAGTATAGCAATCCTGACTGGATGGCACCTAGTAAGTACTATATTATTCTTTCTTTCTTTCTTGCTTTCCTTCTTTCTTTCTTCTTTCTTTCTTTCTTTCTTTCTTTCTTTCTTTCTTTCTTTCTTTCTTTCTTTCTTTCTTCCTTCCTTCCTTCATTTCTTTCTTTCTTTTATATATATATATTTGAAACATTTAATCTTAAGACCTTGAATTTCAGATCCATTTCTTTCCTCCCTTGTCAACCATTCCCTCTGGGGAGATAAGTAATTCAGTATATGTTGTACATGTCTAGCTATGCAAAACATTATCATAGTAGATATATTGTACAAAGCTGCTTATAATTCCCTCCCACTCATCCCACCCCCCACCTGGTCCATTCCCTACATGATCCTGTCCTTCTTCTATAGTGGGTACTTCCAACCTCCCCTCCTCCCAAGGATGCCCTCCCATCCATCATCCCTCCTCTCATCCCCCTTCCCCCTATTCTGCTGTAGGTTGAGATATCCCATTTAGTATGTATGTCATTCTCTCCCTGAACCAAATTCAATGAGAATGTGGTTTTACCTTTTTGCCTTCCTATTCTCCCCTTCCCTTGCAACCACTTCCCCTTGCTTCTTCTACATGAGATAGTTTACCCTACCCTGTCTCTCCCCATCTCCTCTTGCCACTTTCCTCTCTCACTTCATAATTTCACCCCTTGAGTATCACCCCTTCCCAACAAATTAAACCCATGCCCTCTATCCATATATAACTGTAACCATATACACACACATTCACATATGTATTCATATGACCATACACCCTTCTTCCATTATTTTCATAGTGAGAAAGATATCATCAGTCACAGTTATTGTTTTGCCATATAGGAATGTAAATAGTTCAACTTTGATAAGTTCCTTTTGATTTCTTTTCCCTGATTACCTTCTCAGGCATCACTTGCTTCTTGTGTCTGGATGTCAAATTTTCTATTCAATTCTGGTTTTTTCCTCAAGAATGCTTGAAAGTCCTCTATTCCACTGAATGACCATATTTTCCCCTGAAACAAAATACTCAGTTTTGCTGGGTAGGTGACCCTTGGGTTCATTCCCAGTTCTTTTGCCCTCTGGAATATCATATTCCATGCCCTTCGATCCTTCAGTGTAGAAGCTTCCAGGTCCTGGGCTATTCTGATTGTGTTTCCACAATATTGAAATTGTTTCTTCCTGGCTGCTTGGAGTATTTTCTCCTTGATCTGGGGATTCTGGAACCTGGCTATAATATTCCTGGGGGTTTTCTTTTTGGGATCTTTTTCAGGAGGTGATCTGTGGATTCTTTCAACCTCTATTTTGCCCTCTGAATCTAAAAAATCAGGGCAATTTTCCTTGAGAATTTCTTGAAGGGTGATTTTTAGGTTCTTTCTTTTATCATGGCTTTCAGGTAGTCCAATAATTTTTAAATTGTCTCTCCTGGATCTATTTTCCAGGTCAGTGGTTTTTCCCATGAGATAGTCCACATTGCCTTCTAATCTTTCATTTGTTTGGATCTGCTTAACAGCATCTTGATTTCTCATAAAGTCATTAGCTTCCATTTGCTCCAGTCTAACTCTGAAGGAATGAATCTCCTCAGTGAACTTTTGAGATTCTTTTTCCATCTGGCAAATTCGACTTTTTAAGGCATTCTTCTCCTCATTGCCCTTTTGGGCCTCCTTTGCCATTTGAGTTAGTCTATTTTTTAAGGTGTTGTTTTCCTCAGTCAGGCTGTTGACCCTCATTTCATACTTTTCCTGCATCCTTCTCATTTCTCTTCCCAATTTTTTCCTCCACTTCTCTTATTTGATTTTTAAAGTCCTTCTTAAGGTCCTCTATGGCCTGCAACCAGCTCATGTTTTCCCCTGGGGCTTTTGGAGCCGGACTTCTGACCTCACAATCCTCATCCCGCTCTATGCTTCAGTCCTCTTTGCCCCCAAAGTATGAGTCTAAGGTTGCATTTTTCTGTTTAATTTGTTTCCGTTGCCTCGGCATGTTGCCACTTAATTACTTGACTTTTGGGCTTATTGCCACAGTATTGCTCTGGTGCCAGACAGGAACTTTCGTCCCGAATGTGTGGGGGACAACTTCTGTTTCTGGAAGCTGGAAGCCCACCCACGACCTCCCCCCCAGATCACAATCCAGATCCAGGGAGGTTAAAGCAAGAGCGATTACCCCCCAAGACTGATCGCTGGATCTCCCTACAGTTTGCAGGCCAGGAGCTGGAGCTGCCTCTGAAAACTACAAAATGGCGTGTCTCCTCAGTGGCTTCTAGCCCCCAGGGGAGGGAGCGGAGGCATTCCCCAAATACTGGTCCCAAAGTCCATAGGACACTAACCTCTTATTTTGTCCTAGGCATGTCTATGTTGATAATTCTGGAGTCACCACAGCTGCTGGTGTTCTGGGGTCTCTCCAGCTGGCTGCTGGCCCTTCCGCCCTGGGGCTAAAACCTCGGCTCACAGGGACCTGGGCTCAGCTTGGCTTGGCTCCCCGGGCTCTGCGCACTGCCGCCTTCCAGAGTGCTGCACTGGTCCTTCCTGCAGGGCTGCTGGGCTGTCCTCAGTGGGAGGTTAGCTTCTCTGTGTTGTTCTGTGGTTGCTGGGGCTCCAGAAGTTGTTTGGAGTCCCCTTTTACATAGTTTGGAGGAAATCTGGGGGCAGAGTGGCTTGGATGAGCTGTTTCTCTTTTTCTTTCTTTCTGTCTTCCTTCCTTGCTTCCTTCCTTCCTTCCTTCCTTCCTTCCTTCCTTCCTTCCTCCCTTCCTTCCTTCCTTTCTTTCTTTTTTTTGCTTTTTGGAGTGGGGAATGCAGGGAATTGGGGTTAAGTGACTTGCACAAGGTCACATAACTAGTAAGTGTTAAGTGTCTGAGGGCAGATTTGAATTCAGGTCCTCCTGACTCCAGAGCTGGTTCTCTATTCACTGTGACACCTAGCCACCCCCCCCACTATATGAATCTTAACTATGGTGCTGCTGCTGCTGGTGGTGGTAAAGATATGTCAGCTTTATGAAAGTAATGCCAATCCACATACTCTCTTTAGATGACCTCTGAGGTCCCTTCCCACTCCGAAATTCTGTCATTCAGTCACTGTTGTATCTTCAATTAGAAAAGAGTTACTACTACAGTAGTAGTTTAATTTTAATGTTTTATTAATGCTTTTTTTAAACAACAAAGTAACTTCCTAATAACCTTTTCCCCCCATGGGAACTTCCCTTTCACAAGAAAAAACAGTAGAGCACAACCAGCCAGCACAGCTGTCAAATCTGTCAGTAATCCAATATTCTGCATTGGTAGACCACCACCTCTTTATTGAGAGGAGGGAAGTTTGCTTTATCACTATGTCTCTAGAGGAAGCTTTTTCTTTTTATTTACATTATTGTAGTCATTGTGTATTCTCCTGATTTAGCTTTCTTTACTCTATCAGCACCCCACCATGTCTCTCTGAATTCCTCATATTCATTACATAATAATACTTCACCACAATTTGTTCTGCCGTTCCCCAATCATTGGGTACCCAATTTATTTCCAGATGGTTATTATTCATTCATTTGTTTATTCATTCCTTCATTTGCTACTACTCAAAGTGCTGTATCAATAGTTTCAGTCTATGAAAAGCATCAATTTCTTTTGAAAATGAAATTGAACATATTCAGGAATTTCTCTACAGGTATAGGGATGTTTTATTTTTTTGTATAAAATGTTTTGTATGGTACAGAATGGTGTACTCCAGGGTCTTTAAAAAGAGACTGGAGTCTACTTTGTCTGAGCAACAGACGTATCATCCTGTCTGAAGGCAGAGGGATGGGCTATATGATTTTTCCAAGGTGCTTTTAGCTCTTTATGATTTGCTGCAAACACACAGTCTGACTTCACTCCACTGGAGTGTCTAGGAAAAAAAATGTGAAAGTGTCATTCTTTATTCAGAACCTGGGCAAGCATGCCATTGTGAATGGCATACTGCTTCTATTTGAATTGTCTTAGGAAGATCCTGAAGATCACCTGGTAAGATAAGGCACTGAAAACTGAGGTTCTCTCTCAGGTTGAGCTGCCAAGTATTCAAATTCTACTGGAGAGAGTTCAGCTCTGATGGGCTGGCCACATATATGTCAAACACACGTTTACCTAAAAGACTATTTTATGGAGAACTATTGCAAGGCAATCACTCATGCAGAGGTCAGAAAAAGCAGGACAAGGACACTCACAAGGTCTCTCTGAAGAACTTCAGTATACTGATTGTGAGACACGGGAGAGGCTGCCACAGGACTCCCCAGCATGGCATGTCACATTAAAGAAGATGCTGTGCTCTCTGCGCAAAGCAGATGCAGATTCACAACAGCACAAAGGAAATGTGAGATGTGTTAATTCAGAGCCATCTCCATCCCAAATGTCCAAGTGCCTGACCTTCGGTAGAGCCTTGCAAGCCAGCATAGGTCTGATCAGCTGAGCACACTGTACCTTGACCGATCATCATGATGTCATCGGGCTATGTGATTTGGGGTACATTGAGGGTCAAGAGGAAGCAGGGCTGCTTTTTCCTGGGATTCTTTGCTCTCTCTCTCTCTCTCTCTCTCTCTCTCTCTCTCTCTCTCTCTCTCTCTCTCTCTCCCCTCTCTAATTTCATTCACTGCCCATTTTTATAAAAGGGGAAAAAGAACTTTGGGAACTCACTCAGAATTCTGCCTTGCAGAACCCTGATACAGACCTAACACTCCTCATCCCAATCCCTTCCCTGCTAGAAGTAATTTTCCGGCTTTCCTTTTCTCTAAACCCACCCCCCTTCTTGTGGTGCTTGATTGTGGCCAGACAGCTGGAGTGCAGCTGAGGATTTGAGGTTCACTTAATATGAAAAACACAAAAAATCTATATATTTGACATATAAACTACCAGCCCCTTCCAATTTCCTGTGGGCTGCTATAAAGGACAGTGTATCAAGGGACCCCTGTATTTTAGCTCTCATTTGGAGTCTCTCAAACAAAACTATGGCTTTTTTCACCACCTCAAAAGATTTACATTTTATCTTCAATCCAAGCTAACTTCCTACCTCATTTCTGCTAGTGAGATGCCTATTTTCTGCAGTGCCAAGGAAGTGCCTGGTGTGATAAATAGGAAAGTATATCTACAATTTCATTTTCAAAAGAAATTGGTGCTTTTCTTGGGTTAAAACTATTGCTACAGTATTTACTCAGTTTTCCAATTATGATTCTGATCTTCCTGGTGGTATTTTTAAACTCTAGTTGCTAGTAAGGCAGTTCAATGTCATTTCTCTTCATTTATGTCCCTGTTGTATTATTGCAGCATAATCACACTGTAGTTGAATGATTTATGTTTATAGGATCCCATTTATATTTGAAAATGTGCATATAGATATTGCAATAATTCTAATAACTGCATTTCACTCTATTTTCAGTGACAGGAAAATGCAATATTCCACCACATTGAGTTACAAAAGCTACATAATGTAATCTTACTGGAACATTTATTTAGTGTCTAATCTGGGCAGTGTCAAAAATTTTTCATTGTTATTGGAAAATTAAGATGATAATAAGCTTCGCATCAGTATATATGTAACTGTTTTACATTTCCAGTTGTTAAATCTAACACAATAAATAATTCATTTTTTTCTGTCTTGGTTGGATAGAATGATTAAAAAGAATTCTAAGGGGCTTACATTAGGATTTGAATTCTCCTAATTGCATAACCAGAGCCTCTTCCTAGAGGCCTTAACATATGTTTCTGTGTCTCTCTTTTGTGACACAGGGTCCCAGTACATACAGCTAAAGCTATTGGCTTGGGGTATTTGGGGGATTTACTCTCATAGAAGAGGAATCCAATTACACTAGGGGAAACGCTGGAGTTGGAAAAACAGTCAGTGTCTGAAGAGGTTCCCGGGCTATCTGAAGATTACATGGCGGCCAAAGTCCCTTTCAATTACTCTGCAACATCTGCTAGGCTTCAGCTTGGGTGATGTATAACACTTCCCAACATGCAAAGCCTTGTGGCAGCTCTTTATCATGTAGTCACATGTATTTTTCCTCTGCTGCCTTGGTCCAATTAATACTTTAAACTCAGCCAAAGCCACAGTAACCTCTTAGAAGGAGAGTCCCCAGGCTGTTTACTATCTTCCACAAAGGACTAGCACTGTGCTAATGTAAGGGATCACAAATTATATAAGTATCTTTTTATGTTGGAGAAACATTTATAGTGATTTTCCAGGGGTGTAAATAAGAAATTTTTTATTATGCCTTAGTCAAGCAGAGTAAGATTTCATATTACTTCTTTCTTTCTTATTCCTTCCTTCCTTCCTTCTTTCTTTCTTTCTTTCTTTCTTTCTTTCTTTCTTTCTTTCTTTCTTTCTTTCTTTCTTTCTTTCTTTCTTTCTTTCTTTCTTTCTTTCCCTTTCTTCCTTTGTTCATTCATTTACTCATTCATTTGTTTGTTTCTTCTTTTTCTTCCTTCCTTTTCTCCTTCTTTCTTTCCTTTTTCTCTCTTTCTTTTCTTTTTCCCCTCTTTCTCTTCTCTTTGTCTTTCCCTCCTCTCTTTTCTGTTGACTCCCTTTCTCTTCCCCATCACCCTCTCTTTATTTTTCTTTTCTGTCTTCTATTCTGTGCTTAAAAAGAGGGCTCACTAGGACGAGATCTCACTTTTCTATAAAACTATCTATATATAAATAGGTATCTTCCTCTTCCATTTGGATATTTATAAAAACTAACATTTTATAGTGCTTCAGGGTTTGCAAATTGAATCTAAGAAATGTTAAATGACTTACCCAAGATCACACAGTTATTAAGTGTATGAGGCAAGATTTGAAATCAGGTCTTCCTGATTCCAGGTCTAGAACTCCATCCATTACATCAGCTAGCTGCCATATATGAATTTTATAGAATCATGCAGACATAACTGTTTTTTATACATTGCAAATAGGTTATATCTAGTATCAAGGCCTCATTTTATGCAATCCCCATCACTCTTACCTATTCTTCCCATTGTCCAGAATCACTCAAAAGTCTGCATCCACCACTCAATCTTATGGTGCTTTTGAATAAGTTGCAATCTCTCTGGGACTCAGTTTTCAAATCTGCAAAATGAGAGGATTAGATTTAGAAGTTCCCCAAATTTATTTCAGCTTTCTGACTCTATGGAATAGTTCAGTGGAAGTAAGGCACGTCAACCCAGCTTTATTCTCATCTCCTGACCCTAGGTCACACTACTCAGCCAATTTATCCAATTAACTGTAACTGACTTTTAGAGGGATGAAAGTGTGTCTTGCATAGGTGACTTTGCATTTGCCATCAGCCTCTAGAGTTGAGCTTTTCTTAATTGTCTGTCTTAGTAGGCATTTATATTTGTGATATTTATGTTCATTAAATAGTCAGGGATTTGAAGGACAAATCTCCAGGTTTGTCATTTTATCCTAGGCAATATCTTTGCAATTCTGGTACCTGTTGTAGATGAACGAGATACATATGATCTAGTCACTTAAGTGGAATTTTCTATTAAACTGACAGCTTAAATATTAGCTAAGGACTAATTACTGACACTTAAGAGCAAATATCATTCAAAGTAATATTTAAAGGAATGCAACAGCTCATATGTTGTCCTCTTACATGAACCTTAACTTACCAATCATGACTTAACCAAACTCAGACTTCCTTAGGACTGTCTGGAGGCCACTTAATTAATTTGCAAAGCCCCCAACCCTTTTCTCTCCAAAGCTACGTTGAAGCTACTTACAGCTGTGGTGTCAAAGTCTCTTCCAGACGCTTTCTTCTGAGACATTAATTGCACAAGTGAGAGAGGCATCTAGTCATTTACTGCTCTCAAGCCTTAGACACCACATTGACTCTTCAGCTTTTTCAGTGAGCTCTATGAAAGCAACTCCCCTCCACTGATATCTGTGTGCTTCTTCCCAGACTCCCTTTGCTTTGTCTCTAATGGTGAGCTGAAAAGAAAAGGAAAACAAAGAAAGTGAAGCAGGAAGACCTCCTTGGAGTGGTGGTGCTGGTTTTCTCATACATGTTCTGACACCAGTTTCTTTGATCCAGAGCCATTCTCTCAAAACACATTCCCTAAGCAGATCTAAAAAATCAAATTTAGTGCAGGCTAAAAAGGGTTGGACCAATCTCAAAACTGGTTCTTTTTTTCATTTGTTGAACACTTCTGATAAGAGCAGGGAATCACTGAGCAAACTCATGTTTGGACAACTTTCACTCCCACACACCCAGAATCCAACACCATAGTTGTATACAGTCAGCATACAATGAGAACTCAAAGATTTATCTAATGGAATTGAGCTCTGTGCAAATTTCTAGGAATAGACCTGAGCAGGTCAGATTTCAAATTAATGTCTTCATCAGGGCTGAGGTACCTGAAACCAAAATCCCTCTGTATATGACTTCTCTTGGCTCTTAGAAGGTATGATAAGCCTCCTGCAAATCAGCCTGTCGGTTTCAAAGGGGAAAAGGCAGTGGTCCCAGATGACCTACCCCCAAAAGGATAGTGGTGGGGAAGGGTAGGTTACTTACCAGAAACCACAACTTGAGAATCTCAGGAACATATATTTAGAGAGTCCTGGTGATTCTATCCCTCACATCAAGAGAGACAGAGACCGTCTGTGGTGTTTGTCAAGTACCATTACAACTGGTTTCCCTACTGTCCACCTGGTTTTAACACATACTGCTGGTCTCTACAACTTCTGTGTGTAGGGACCTATAACAAGGCACACAGTATCAGATAACTTTTTTATCTTTTTCTAAAGTCAGGATGATTAGGCTTGTTGTCTTGTTGGTTTCTTTTGGAACAGAAACATCTATGGTGCTGGTGAAATTGGAAGTTAGAGAGCTGCGCTCCCATGGATACTTTCATGCTATGAATATCTGGGAGCATGGGTAATAGAATTAAAATAATGCTTTAGGTCTCATGCCCTCGGAACAGCTACCAGATGACTAAAGCCTCTATCTGCTTCTGCATTTTGAGTTTTGAATTAATAACCTAGAATTTGGAGCCTTCCTGTCATCAGTCAGTCAACAAGCATTTAAGTGCTTATTTTGTGCTGTGCACTGTGTTAAGTGGTAAGGATGAAAAGAAAGGCAAAAAGATTGTTTCCATCCTCAGGGAGCTCTCATTTTATGGGGAAAGATCATATATTAAAAAAACTAAGTAGATGCAAAATATAGATAGATATGTATATATCTATAGATCTATCTATCTATCTATCTAGATATGTATATATCTATAGATATCTCTATCTATATATATAGATATGTATATCTATCTATATCTATAGATATGTCTGTCTATTTATAGTATATAGAAGGTAATCAGCTAGAAGGCACTGAAGGCATTGGAAGAGAGAAAGGAGAGGAGAGAAGAGGAGAGGAGGGGTGAGGGAGAGAGGGAGGGAGACAGAGAGAGACTGGGGAATGTCAGAAGGTGCAATATGAGCTAAATCTTGTAGGAAGTCAAGGAAGCTAGGAGATGGAGGTGAAGAAGGAGGGCATTTTAGTATGGGGACATCTGGTGAAAAGGCACAGAGTTGGAAATTGTTCCAGGAAAGGCAAGAAGGCCAATATAACTGGTTAGTAGAATGTATTGGAATTTAGTAAAGAAGACTGTAAATGTAGGAAGGGACCAGGCTGTGAGGGATGTTATATGCCAAATAGAGGCTTTTCTATTTGATCCTGGAGGTAATGGGGAGTCATTGTCTTCCTGAACAATCAGTCCATTGCACTGGGAATTTCTTTTTAGTGTTGATTTATCAAATAAGTCACATCAATCTGGAGTTAGCCTAGTCAAGGATTGTGTGTTATTTATTGATAACTTTTGGTAAAAGGAGCTCATAAAAATTTCAATACTTGCCCCACACAAGCCAAGGGTAACATTTTTATTATGCAATAAACTCTCATTCCCCAGCACAGTTGATAAGGTTGCATGAGTTGCTAACAGATCCTTGCAGTGATCAAATTTGTACTGTTCAGCATTTCAATAAAATTACCATAGTGAAAACCTTTTTGCAAAGGCTAATGAGTCTTTAAGTGAGATCAACCAGTAGGCAGACACAATCACTCACATAAGGTTTGGTGCGGAACTCCAGGGCACTCTGGTTTGAAAAGTAGAAAGCCCTGTAGCTGATGATTGTGTGCTGGGCTTAGAATCAGTCTGTCTTTCTGGCCAGAGAGGAGTGAACCAAAGACCCCCAGGACTGGGTTGAGAGAATTTGATCATTTGATACCTCATTAGGGTAAGTCCACTTTTGTAGGGACTTTTATTTCACTTTCTTTAAAAGAAGTTTTTTTTCTTTTTTTTTCCCTCAAGGCAGTATGGCACAGTGGAAGAAACTGATGAATTTAGAGTCTGAGGACCTAGGTTTAAACCTCAGTTCTACTACTTACATCTCTGTGATCTTAAGCAAGTGACCTAAATCTCTCTGAGCTTCTATTTCTTCACCCCTATGAAAGGTGGCAAAGTGGTGAAGTGGATAGAGTGCTAGTCCAGAAGTCAGGAGGACCTGACTTCAAATCTGACCTCAGACACTTATTAGCTGAGTGACTCTGGACAAGTCACTTAACCCTGTTTGCCTTAGTTTCTCATCTGTAAATGAATTGGAGAAGGAAACCACACTAGTATCTTTGCCAAGAAAATCCCAAATTGGGTCATGAAGAGTTGGACATGACTAATTGAAAAAGAAAAAAGAAAGTTTCTCTTGGCACTATAATATTTTCATTACACTCACCTGCCAGTTTTTTTCAGCCATTCCCTAGTTGTTTGGCACTTACTTTGTTTCTATTTCTTTTGCTTCCTTTGAGGAGTCATAAAAAATTAAAATTTACCCCATTTCTATCACAGACCATGAGCAGTTAGAACATTCTAGATTTATAGGTTGTTTGAGCTATAAGAGGCCAATGAGAGCAGCCTCCTCATTTTACAGGTAGGGAAATTACAGAGAGGTTTAATGACTTATATAAGGGTCCCACTGAATGAGAAGTGGAGTCATGGGTTAGAAATCCCAGAAGATAATTTATGTAGGTTATAGGAGGTCTTCTGCAAAACAGATATACATGAAATTGATTTAGGAATTCTATTTTGATGTATTGTATGTATTCTACCTATTTTTTTTAAAAATTCCACTTATTTTTAATCCCAGTGCTTATAAATGGACTAAATGAGTGAAATGTTGGACCCATCTGACCTCTGATCTTAGCAGCATGGTGTGTTGGAACACTCTCTTGGATGAGTGATAGACCTAAATTGGTGAAGGACTGGGGTCAAATTTCTCCTCCAATACTTAATGTCTATGTGAACATGGGCATGTCATTTGGCCTCCCTAAGCCTCAGTATCCTCATTTGTAAAATAATGATAATAAAGCCTGTAGTACATACCTTGGTAGGGAGGATAGTGAGGTTCAAATGAGATCATGCATTTAAAATGCTATATAAAGGATGCCCCAAAAGTCTTAGCTTGTTCAGAATCAATCAAAGCTTGTCATTATATAATTGAAGTTATATAATTACTATAAGCTATATTATATGGCCAGTTATTATAGTGACTTTTCTCATATTAATGGTAGGAATGGCAAGGACTGGGCCATTTAATGCTCTTCCACAAAAAAGTCTTTGTTTTCAAAACTTAAGATCCAAAGGCCCATCGGCTTTAATAAAAGCAATGTGGTGCCTTGTAAAAAGATAGGTGATTTAGAGTCCAGGGACTCGGGTTTGAGTCCCAGCTTTGTTGATGATCAGTTGTGTGACTTATCTTCTCTTTTTGTTTATTTATTTATTTATTTTTGCTTTCTGGAGGGCAATTGGGATTAAGTGACTTGCCCAAAGTCACACGGCTAGGTTTTTGTGTGTTAAGTGTCTGAGGTCGGATCCGAACCCAGGTCCTTCTGACTCCAGGGCTGATGCTCTACTCACTGCGCCACCTAGCTGCCCCAACATATCTTCTCTTTTCCTCAGTTTCCTCATCTATAAAATAAGTAGGTTAGACTACATAGAGGAGGATCTAAATCGTGTTGGGTAATTGTTCTTTATTAGCCAGTCCTTGAAAAAGATAAGGGAATTTGGGCTCAGAATAATTAAGTAACTGGCCTATAGTCACACAGCTACTAAGTACTGAAACCAGGATTTGAATCCAGTGGGTCGGTCTCTTGGCACTGAACACATGACTGAATTCTGACTTGCCCACAGTTCTCTTTTGTTGTTCTGTAGGCGGAGCTCAGAGCAATGCCTGGCATATAGGAAGCACTTAATAAATATTTATTGATTGATAAACTTCTTGAAGACTATGGGAACCAAGTTAGGTAGCTTCACACATGATCAAGCATTCTCAACCCATACCCAGGGACTCATTTAGTGGAATTTAGACCAGAGCTAGAAAGAAAATAGAATACTACTGTGTTATAAGTAATGATGAGCTCAATAATCTTAGAAAAACATAAAAAGACTTAGCATGAAATAACGAGGAGTGAGGTGAACAAAACCAAGAGAACATTGTATATGGTAACAATATTGTTTTAAAGACAACTTTGAGTGAATAAGTTATTTTGACTACTATAAATACCCAAATTAACTATAAAGGACATATGAAGAAAGTTGCTATCTGTTTCCAGAGGGAAAAAATATGATAAATAGAAGTATATATAGAATAATTTTACATACATATATACCTATTTATATCTAATGGTAGCCATCTCTAGGGTTGGGTGAGGGGAGGGGAGAAAAAAAAGAAAATAAGAGAAAAAGAAATTTACATGATAATTTTATTATATATTTGAAAAGAATGTCAAGTTGTACATAGTAGATTTATAATTTCATATACAGACATCTTTTTAAAAATTGTATTATGTTTTAGAAGTCCTTGTTTTATTCCATAAAATGTATTAATGTAATAAAAAAGAAGAAAAAAGAAAGATAATGTGCCAACTGAGCCCTCTATAATCAAGTTGCTATAGACATGACTAGAGAAGGAGAAAGAGAGAAATAGAATAGGATAAATTATCTTATATAAAAGAGACCAAAGAAAACTGTTACAATGGAGGTGTAGAGCAGGAAGGTGAAAGGGAATGGGTCAACTTTACTCTTACTGAATTTGGCTTAAGGAGAGAATAACACACATACTCATTTGGGTATCTTACCCTACAGGAAAGTAAGGGGGAAGGGGACAAGACAGGGGATGATAGAAGGGAGGGCAGATTGGGGGAGAAGGTAGTTCGAAGCACACATTTTGAAAAGGGACAAGGGTCAAAGTAGAAAATAGAATAAGTGGGGGGAAGGATAGGTTGGAGGGAAATATAGCTACTCTTTCACAATATAACTACTATGGAAACATTTTGCATAACTACACATGTACAACCTATATCGAATTCCTTATCTTCCCAGTGGGGGTGGGTGAGGAGGGAAGAAGAGAAAGAATCAGGAAATCAAAATTTTAAAAACAAATGTTAAAAAAATGTTTTTTTTTACATGCAACCGGGAAATAAGATATACAGGTACTGGGGTATAGAAATCTCTCTTGCCCTACAAGAAAGTTGTGGGGGAGGATATAAGAGAAAGCAGATTGGGGGAAGGGTTAATTAGTATGCTTTCTATCTTGGGGTGGGGATAGGGGAAAGATGGGGACAAAATTTATAACTCAAAATCTTGTGGAAATGAATGTTAAAAACTAAAAATACATTTTTAAAAATACATTTTACTAAATACATTTACTAAAAACACATTTTAAAAAATATAGACATGACTAACTTTGGGGAGGTGGAGTAAATGCCCCATCAGTGGCTCCTAAACATTCAAATGCATATACCCTTTACCTCCTCAGAGCCTTCAGAGGTGAGGATTCCGCCTCACTGGGTGTAGGTGATGCAGATCTGACTGACCTGCTCCAATTTTGTAATTGCTCTTGGGCTCCATTCTAGATTCAGACAAACCCCCATAGGAATCTCACCCCCAAATAATAATTTAACATTTATATAGACTTGGGTTTAAATGCTGACTTTGCTGCTTGCTACTTACTAGCCTTAGGCAAACCCTCTCTGTCTCTCTCTGTCTCTGTCTCTCTCTGTCTCTCTGTCTCTGTCTCTCTGTCTCTGTCTGTCTCTGTCTCTGTCTCTGTCTCTCTCTCGCTCTTTCTCTCTTCTTTTCTGTTCCCCATCTAAAAAATAAAGAGTTTGCCCAGATGGTCTCTAAGATCCCTTCCAGCACTGTCTATTTTCCTGTCTCGAAGCTCTTTCCTCACAACCACAATGTGAAACAGATAGCACAGGTGTGAGCAAACCAAAAATCCACCAAACTGAGAATTTGTGCCTCTGACTCTTGACTATAGGCAAAGTGTAAGAAGACAGCTTGAGTATGGCAGTTCTCTTCTGTTCCATCCTTATGTTTCTGTTGCACAAATGCAGCAAAATGACTAGCAATATTTTCATTGAAAACATGCCTCATGCAAATCAGTTTGGTAAATATGGAATTTAGCCTTTATAAAAGAGCACCTGCTTTTTTTCTCCCTCTCATTCCTCCATTTAATTTTTACATTCAGATGTTCTGCGCTCTTGCGTAAGTAAGCATGGTCCATGCGCCATTACCAGAGCATTGCTTGGTTTTTCAATCCAGTCGAACACACACACCCCCATTTTTTCCCCAAGCAGAATTTTTCCTCAGAATTAGAGGCACCTGCAAGTTGACTGTGTTGTTTCAGTGAAGATTATTTCCCATTTATCTAGCAAATAAAGACTCCAGTCTTGTTGAGGTTCCCAAAATCCATGCCCTTTTCACCCCTGGCTAGGGCTCCTCCCAGAGGGTCCATGGGTGAACAAAGGGACAGTTCCAGATGGACCCTAAAACCCACAGTACAGTATGGTGGTCCAGCAGTGGGCCCTATGCTCTATTCAGTGGTTTGGCCATGCTTGGGTTAACTTGTATTCTCTGCTTGGGAGCTGGGATTTTAACTCAGATGCAGCTCTTGTTTGGGTAGTTTTCTTTTTTTTCCCCCAGTATCAGAAGTATGTTTTGAAACCACAAACAGAACCTGGGGAGAGGAGGCCCGATTTGACACCTTTGAACCTTGATGGGGCCCCTTTAAAGATTCAGATTTAGAGGGATTGCTGTGGAGGGATTTACAACACAGGAGAGGTTTTCAGTTCTTTTTACTGAGGGACACAGAATCAGAGTTTCCCGAAATGGCATTTTCCGTGTGAAGATCTGTCAATAGGGGTATCAAACTGGGAATATACAATTGAACTTTATTATCTCTTTTGATTTTGTAACTACATAGGTATGACAGACAGAAACTGATTTTAAAAGAAATCCACAATTGCCTGTATGCCACTTGTATGAATCCCACGGTTGGAAATTTTTTTCTGTAAATCTGTGTCTTTGGGCAGGGGCTGTTCAAGTGCCTCCCACTGATTCCTGAGATAGGTTTTAATTAAGGAACATGAAATCCCTTAACTTTTTAGTACAGAGTAGGACAGGGAAGTGCACTTATGTTCTGAAATGTGGCTTGAAAAATGGCATCCTGGGACTCCATATTTACACGGTCCACAACTTTCATTTTTCAAAGTCTCTGACTTTGTGAGCCAAAGGCTCATTTTTCCCCCTATTCCTCCCTGGTGTGGGGACCTAGTGACCCTGAGACAGGAGAGTCAGCCTATGCTATGCCTCCAACATTGTTAGAAAAGCAGAAGATCTGAGTTGGTCTCCCAAACTGTAGGGCTCAAGACGAAAATTCCACTAGGGGATTCAGGGAGTCCAAGCCAAAACTTCCCTTTATCTAGGGTATCAAGGGTTAAGCTGAGTTTCCAGGCTCTCTCAGCTGCTTTCCTAAAGGTGGTTTCCAGGATGGCTTCCCTACCAGGGCCTGTGCTTGAGTGGCAGTACTTAAACCTTTTCTTAATGATTCTTGCAATTCAGGTAACTGAGAGGGACTTTCATAGCTAGACCTATGAGATGTGGTTTTAAGAAAAGGCTTAAATTCAACTACCTTACTTAAGATAACATTTATAGAACTGAAACAGCATAGTAAAGTGGGGAAAGGTATTAGACTAGGAATAAAGAGAGCAAAATTTTAATCCCAGGTTTACCAATAACTACATGTAGGCAGAATTATAACAAGGTACCCTGGTACTGGGAGACAAAGTCAATTGAAGGAGGGGGGAACACCACCCAAAGAATCTGGACCATGCTCCTTTGGGGATTGGTGGGAGAGATGGGAAAGACACTTGTAAGCCCAGGGAGAGACAACTGGTCCAACCACTGTTCAAATACTTGGGATGGAGGAAAAGAAAGAGAAACCTATCTCCTCTCCTTCATTTCTGTATTTTTCTTGACAGCAATCCCACCTCCTACATATGTGCTTGAGTCAAAGTCCCAACTGGTCTGTCTTAGTTATGGCTCTCTATGTAAGTTACTTTACCTCTATGGGTGTCAATTTAGAACTGGAAGGGATCTTAGAAACCATTGAGTTGGTTTCCCTCATTTTACAAATGAGGGAACTGAGTCACAAAAGAGCTCAAGTGACTTTCCCAGGGTAACACAGCTAATGTCTGAAGCAGGATTTTAACCCAGGTCTTCCTGACTCTAAATGCTCTACCTACTATTTCATGCTCTCTCGATAGAGGGAACTGGCTTAAATGATTTCTTCATTCACTTCCAGCTTGTAATGGTAATGTAAATGGGAAGATCTTTCCCATCCACCAATAGGCCCACATGACTTGCTTGAGTCATGTGGAAGCCTGAGTCATGTGAGTCTGTGGTGGAAGGAGATTGCTGAATGGGTAGATCAGGAAGGGGTGGAGCAGGACCCGTGGAGCAGAGCCCAGAGGAAGTTGGCCAGAGAAGTTAGAGGTGAGGGATACAGAGGAAAACAGGCAGGGAGCTGTGAGTATTCCTTTGCAGGAAGGCCCTAGCAGGGGGAAGGCTTGGGGATGGTGGTGCCCTCTATAGCATTATTGTGTATAGATTTCTTTGTTGCTATGATGGATTTATCTTTCTGGTGTTGGGATTTGACTTTCTGGAGTTTGAATAAATATTTTGGTTCTGTCTTCCATGTGGAAAGTTTATTATATTTTGCAATTCAGAATTACTCCAGCATATTCATAGACACCATAGGCACTGTGAACATTGTGTTGGCACTAAATAGCTTTAAAACATTTGTGATTTCATAAAATCAGCAAGTTTTAGAACTGATACAAACTGATGTGATCAGAAATGCCGCCATCCTTTGAAGACCTTTGGATTCATACCAATCAACAAAAACTTTATGGCCCCTTCATGCAATTCTGTATTCAATTCAATCTAACAAATGTTAATTAGGTTCCCTTGTGTGCAATCACCACTCAAGAAAGAAAAGATACAAAAGACATACCTCTTCCCCTCATCCTCACACATATTACACTTTAGCTATAGAGATGAGACATACATCAAAATAAATGCACAAAACAACTAGTAAACAATTTTTAAACACTGTATTACAGGCCTAGTTCAACTTCTATGTCCTCCATGAAGATTTTTACTTCCATTTCATATTTACTTTCCCTTTCCTAAACTCCTGTTGCCCACATAGTATTTCTCATATAGCACATTCAATGACAACAAGCATTTATTCCTGCCACGTGTCCCATCATGGGGACACAAAATAAAAACAGTTCCTGATCTCAAGGAACTTCATTCTACTAAATTCTATGGTATGGGGAATATGGCACCCCTCTGGGCATCTAGGCAGCACAGTTAGATTGTCAGGTCTGGAGTCAGGAAGAATCATCTACTTGAGTTCAAATCTGGCCTCAGACATTTACTAGCTGCGTGACCCTGGACAAATCACTTAACCCAGTTTGCTTCAGTTTCCTCATCTGTAAAAATGAGCTGGGGAAGAAAATGGAAAACTAGTCCAAGGAAGCAGGCAGCAAGCTGTGAGTATTTGTGGGTAGGCCTTGGCAAAGATATTGCCAAGAAAACCCCAAATAGGTCACAAAGAGTCAGACATGACTCCACAACAAATCTGTTATAGTAGCTCTTTTGACTATGATATTGCAAAATCCCCAAATAGATATTAACTCTTTTTACTCAAGTATTATAATGCCAATGAAAGACCCTGAGTGTCCAAGTGTGCTGTATTCAATTTAAGTTAATGAAGCCTAACATTTATTAAGCACCCAATGTGTACAATATCAGGCGCTATATTAGGCAATGGGCATATGAAAATGGGGTAGGGAAAAAGATAGTCCCTGACTTCAAGAAGTTTGCAATTCAATGGAGGGAGGGAATAAGACAAGTATACAAATAATGTTGATGTATTAGAATAAGGTTAAGTGCATAGGGAAAAGGAAGATTTTAACAGGTAAAGCTAGTGAAGGGAGCCATTTATGGCATAGAGTACACAAATGTAAGAAAGCAGAGAATAGCAACATAAGATTAGAAAACAGAAAACAGTTCAGTTTAGTTGGAGTATTCCCCAGAGGAAGTAGAAGGGAGCAAATTGAGAAAGGTCTTGAATACCAAGCTAAGTAGTTTATAATTTATTCAAGAGACAATAGGGAGCCATGGGGGTTTTGTGCATGGGAGTAACATGCTCAGAACTCAGTATAAAATAGATCATTTTAGTAGTGGCAAAGGTAGTGCACATCAGTCAGGAAGTCATTGCAACATATTGGAAAGAACATCAAATTCAGAGTTAAAAGACTTCAGTATAACTCCTGGCTGGGTTGCCTCCTTGCTAAGCAACCAGAAGATCAAATGAAATAATGCATGTTATTGGCAAACAGCAAAGTACTGATCAAGTGTAGTTCATTCTTATTTTTGTAGTTCAAGTGAAAAGCAACAAAAGGCCTGAAGTAAGGAAGGGTTGATGAGAATGGAAAGGAGGGGATGGATGTGAAGGATGATGCCAAGGGAGTCTTGACTGTACCTAGCAGCTGGTTACCTGTGGGAAACAAGAGAGAGAACATGACAAATTCAGAGTTTGGCTATCGATAGTTGGACCGTGGTGATGTCATCAATGTAAATTTAGGAGCAGGGATGGGTCTTTGGTGGAAGATGAGAAATATGGTTTTAGGACCTGGTAAGTTTGAGGTATGGACAGATTATATGAGAAGCAACATGGAATTGTAGAAAGAATACTACATCTGAAGTGAGGAGACCCGAGGTTCTAGTAAGAGCCTCAGTTTCCTTATCTGTAAAATGGGATCCTACCTAACTGAAAGGGAAATGCTTTGGAAACCTTAGAGTCTTAGAAATATGTATGTTGTCATCATTCAGGTAACTGTGGCTAACAGATAGAAATAATAGAATCAGCTTTAGAACTGGAAGGGACTACTCTAGAGGTCATCTAGTTCAGTTCTCCCATTTAATGACCAAGGAACTGGAGGCTCAGAGGGGTTAGGTGACCTGTCTAAGGTCACTCAGGTAGGAAGTGACAGAGGCAGGATTCCAACCCAGGCCCTCTGACTTCAAAGTCATATCTCTAAGGATTGAGTTATCTTTGATCCTTGAAGCTCTGGAGATGGGTGGGGGAAGCTGTTAATATATTTTTGGCAGTCATTTGCCTAGATGTCATAATCGAGACTTTGGAAGTAGTAGGGATCACCAAGGAAGAGAATATAGAGAGAAAACAGAAGATGGAGATAAAAGTCTTAGCAAGGGGGATGTCAATACTTGGGAAGCACGAGAAGAAAAGGAATATCCTTCCTAACACAGACCACCCCTCCCTTTCATCCTTCCCCCACTTTCCCCACCCCCACACACTCCATTCACCAGCCCTTCACGATGTGCAGCTAATTACACCCAAATCCAGATTCTAGTTCTATTGGCTTGTCTCCAATCCCTCTCTTTTCACACACAGAGACTAGTGAGGGCTCAGAAGTGTGCCATTCACATCTGTCAGGGCTCTGAGCATCACAGCCCTCCTAATGTCAATATCCTCTGATGGGTGTTGGGACAGAAACACGCCCAGAAACACAGGCAAGGGTTAACTACCTCTACCTTGCCTTGGGACTCAGACAGGATCAGTTCTGAGGAGCCATGCTTAGATGCCTTCTTGCTTTGGCTATGGAATCAGCTATGACTTTATTCATTCACATTCATTCCCTACCCACTCCACTATCCCACAATCCACTTAACTTCATTCTTCAATAACCTATCACAAATACACCCGTGGGTTAGACAGGCTCTAATGCTCAGTCTCCACCATCAAAGAAACACACTGATGCTCTTTAAATAGCCTTAGTGGTGGTGGACTTTTTTGGAGGTGGGGTGATGATTTCCTACAGCTGCACAAATGCCACATCTTTCCTGCATGGCTGTATGCCTTCCCCCAGGATTCTCAGTCTTAGTAGAGTAAGAGCCATCTTTGCCTCATTCAGTCAGACCTGGTCCCTCACACAGGCAAGGAAGTAAGACCCAGCTCTCTATTCCAAGAGTTTTTAGATAATTGCTAGCAAGTGGGCTGCAAACGGACAGCTACCTGAGAAGTGTATGGCTCCAGTCTAGGCCATAGCCTTTCACCTAGGACCAAAGCACAGAATTAATTCCCACCATTGCCATTAAATAATAGAGCAAAACAGCCAGCAATTTTGCTAACGACGTGGGAGGTAAAATGGCATCCAGATGCTTCTCCCACAGCTGTATTGGCTTTGCAGTGATGATAGGTTGAAAAAAAGAGATGAAGAGTAAAGGGGGAAAATGGAAATAAAAGTCTTGGCTTGAAGAGTAAAATAAGCGTTTTCAATCTGAAATACGTAGGGAACATTTTGTATAATTAGCAGAAGATAGGATTTTAACTTGTATTTCAGAACAACAATTCCTGTTACATAATATTGAGGTCTTTTTTTTCAGCCCTTCATTGGGCTTCCAACTATTTATTCCAATAAATGTTTATTTATCCATGTTCCACTCTGAAAAAATCTTAACTGAAAGATCTGAGGACATTTTCCTTCAGAGATTTTTCCCTGCAACTTTTTTTTTTTTGCAGGGGAAAGGAGGGGTTAGGGTGCAGAGAGTCTTTTGTTTATAATGTGGAAACATCTAAGCTTGCCTAGGCACAGACATCGGCAAGTGACAGTATAAGTAATTATTTTGTGAACTTGAGCTGGGGAGATAATCTGACTAATTGAGGCCATAAAATTATTTTCTTCAGTAGCTGCAAGCTTTTTTTTTTAAAACTTGAATCATGTGAATAACTGCCTCAAAGCCCCACTTTCTTGTAGCCTAAATCCTCATGGCACCCCAGCTTAGGCCAAATGTCAAGTAATTGGGAGAGTGATCTGATCACATCAGTGCTGAGGATTTTCTGCTTTTCTGAAAGCACCTATTTCAGGACTTGTGCAGGTGGCCAGAGACACACAAAGACCATCAGATGTGCTGGATGCAAATGGGTTCAAGGACTGCTTGGGCTTTTTTCCCCCCTTTAAATGTGACTTAAGAAAGCCTTTCACAAATCCCTGCTATTGTTCAGCATAATTTTTGTGGCTCTTGAGGACTTAAAAATAAGAGAACATTCTGAAGAGAATGAATATGTCACAAAGGAAACAATGGTTTGCTATTGTATCCTCCTCTTTCTTTTCCCCTCTCATGCTCTCAAGCCTCCACCCCTCCATGCCCTGATCTAGCTGGAACATCTTCTATGGAAGAATTCTAAAGATTGGAGGAGGTTTTGTGCCACTGGCTAAACAGTATACCGAGAACACTGAGTACATATTAAATTCTCATCAATTAGGAGGGGTTTTTTGGTATGTTTTGTTTTGTTTTGGAGTTTATTTCTTTTTGAGAGACAGAATGTGAATACACTGCAAAATACTGCTGGGTCTCAGTTCACTTGACAATTTTAATGCTAACGTCTTAGTAATTGCAATCTCCATAGAATAAGAGCATGCTCCCTGAAAATCAAATGCATTGCCTATGAAAACTCCTTCAGTTCTTTCAACTTTTATATATTCAAAATTTAAAGATGTAAACAAGAAAAAATCGAATAGAAATATTTCTATCGTCTCCATTTTCTGTTTAGGTTGGCTTGGTCTTCTCTCCCTCTCGTTAAAAAAAAAAAAAAAACTAACATTTTTCTCCTTTCAGACACATTTCTCTGTGTTTGCTGTCCATATCCCTGGAGCCACTCTTTACAGCAAGATCATAAATATATATTTTCAACACCAGGGCTTCAGTTACAATGTGGTGAGATCTGTCAGTGGGTTTATACAAGCTACAATTTGTCTGCATCAGAAAATGATGGCGAGCTTTCTACCCACAGTCATTAGATTCCATTATGTTTTTAATTTAAGGGATTTGACACACATATTCCAGGTAATGCCACTTAAATTTTTATTTCAGCTGCGGCTAATCTTCGATGGCCTCCCATCTTCAGGCTATAGATATGGTGATGCTTTGGATTTGTGTTGTATCATTTGGGGGTTTCATGTGCTTTGGGACATCAAGATGCATAAAACACTTGAAGAAATGCTTCATGGATCATTAGCCTGCCTGAGCACCACACACCTCTGGGGTCCAGATGAGTCCATACACAATTGTTCATACTTTTCCCAGCCAAAAGTGGATTTCAGAGAGAAAGAGGATAGAGTAAGTGAGACGGTTTTGTTCTGGGTAATTGCAAGGGTTGGTTTTTGGCTTTGTTTTTCCTTTGCTTTCATTTGGACTCATGATTTTATGGGTATGGTGGATTATCTTTGTGGAAACTTTAATTTTTTTTCACCAATGCTATTCGGTACCTCATTTGTTTATTTAGAGTCTCGGAGAGTTGCTTGGGGAAAGTGATGACTATGGACATACAGTATGTGTCAGAGGCAGGACTCAAACCCAGAATTTCTTTACTTTTATGCTACACCTTTATTTGTTACATTGGTTTGCTTCAGGTTGCAAAATGAGATGGAGGTAGGGGTAGAAGGTGGAATAACAACAGTAATTAAGGCTATGATTCCTGTTCTTGCTACCAGATTCTGTTAAAGAAATGGAATCTTACAGTTAAATGTGACCTTATTAAGAACTCACTAACTAGATAGCCTTAAAGGTCCCTTCCAGCCAATATATCTACAATCCTATGAAAAACTTTCTTGACTTAACACTTTTGCTGAAAAAAAAAATAATGAATATAAGTAGATGAATTCTTTAGATGAAAAAAGTGAATTCCAAGAACTTCCTATTTACTGAGCTTCTTTGGAGAGCCAATAAAACTCTCATTCTTTTTTGCTCATCTCCAGCCTATGACCAGCCTCTGTGGGCTGCAAAAATTCTATTTTTAATATATTGATTGGTCGGTTTCCCGAGCTGGTCAAAGTTTTGAACCTGAATTCTTTACCCTTATCACACTGGTGCCATGGTCCTTTAATCCACTCTGATGAAGGCATGAGTAGGAAAGCCTCCTAGTTATCAATCAGGTGGCCACATAAGCCCCTATCTTGTGTTTCTGACCTCAGGACTTCCATGAAGTAAACTGCAGGATCTGGGACTGTGGCTACAGCAGAAGCTTCTGTGGCCTAAGACTCAAGTCACTGGTGATGGACAATGCTGGAGACCTGTGCTGGGGAAGAGACCCAGATATTAGAGCATATAAGAAGACCAGAGTATCAGAAAGGAGGATCCCAGGTCATAGGACTGGCAGCTATTGTCAGTTCCACTGGGTTTGTGAACTGTGGGGAAGACTGATTAGCTTTACTATTTCCTCTTCTTCCATATTTATAATCTACGATCCTGAGATGTAGTACTGGACGTGTGTGCATGTGCACAAATACACATTCTCTCTCTCTCTCTCTCTCTCTCTCTCTCTCTCTCTCTCTCTCTCTCTCTCTCTCTCTCTCTCTCTCTCTTTTCCTCTCCCCTCTTATTCCTTTCCATGAGTTTAGGTATGGTGATTCAGAAAGCCTTCAAAGCTCTGGTAGGGCAAGGGGTTCTAGGGGATTGCTGGAGGTTGATGGCTCCATATAAGAGCATGTGATTTCTTTCCTTTCATTTTTCTATGTTCAATAAACAACATGATCTAGAATGTAAAGTGTCTGAGTCCTTTCTAGAGAAAGGAGAACCCCCTATATATGTTGGGGAAGCCATGTTCAGAGAGAAGAGAGTCCAGTCAAATTGGGTGGGGGCTCATCAACTGTGGATTTCATATTCTAATATTTTGAGTAGTATTCTTTTTCATCCTCTAGCTTAATTCCAGACCCACCTAATATCATCACTTTAAGCTGCAGGCTTGGTAGAGGGCAGGGGCACTGTGTTTATTTATTTCCTCCTATTAGAACATGAACTCTTTGAAAGCAGGGACTGTCCTACTTTTCTATCTGTATTTCCAACAGTGCTTTGTACATAGTAAATGCTTTTTAAATTGTATTCATTCAAAGGTTAGAGGGCTAGGAGTCAAGAAATCTGGATTTGATTCCTGGCTCTGATGTTTATTAACTGTGTGACCTTAAACAAGTCACTTAACTTTTCTGAGCATCAGCTTCTTCTTCCTGGACAATGAATATTGCCTTCCTCACAGGGATATTATGGGGAAATGGGGTGTCCTGGCAAGAATGACATCCTCCATGTTAAAAGTATAGGAAGTAGTTTGAACCAACCAGTCAACAAATTAACAAACATTTATCCTGCTAGATGCTGGGATTAGAAATGGAATATCATAAAAAGGAAATGGTACCCTGTTAGATGCTGGGATTTCAGAGAAAAAAATGCCTTCAAGGAGATTGTATTCTATCAGGAAAGATAGCAAGTGCACACACACGAACACACACACACACACACATGCATATATTGATATATGTATACACACAAAGTATATATGTGTATCTACATGTGCATGCATACATGTGTGTATATACACACATGTACACATGCATCTATATATGTATACTTGTGTGTATGTATATAGATACATATACTGAGTGTGTATATATGTATAGATACATATATTTACAAAATACATGCAAATAGATACAAAGGTTGTGTTTTGTTTTTTTTTTTGGTGGTTGGGGGGGTAGTATGAAGGCACTAATAGGTAGGGGATCAAGAAAGGCCTCAGGTAGAAAGTGACTTTTGAGTTGATCTTTGAAGGAAATCAGGAATTCTAGGAGGGGAGGTAAGGATTAAATTACATTTAAATTGATTAAATTTAAATGTAATTTAATCCAGTGCATTAAAGGAATGAGGGACAGCCTGTGGAGTTAGAAGATAGATTGTCTTGTGTGAAGAACAGCAGAAATGCCCGTTTGGCTGAATGTGTGTATGAGGGGGAATAATATCGAAGTCTGAAAACATAGGTTGGAGACAGGTTGGGAAAGGCTTTAACACCAGAGAAGTTTGAACTTGAGCCTAGAGGAAAATAAGAAGCCTCAGGAGTTTATTAAGCTTGGAAGGAACATGGTAAGCATATCCTTTTGGCAGCTATGTGGAGGACAGAGGAGGAAATTAATTGGGAGTCTAAGGAGACTGTTCAGATGAAACATGATGACATGTCCTGGGTTATGATGATGGTTATGTGACCAGAGAGGAGATGGAAGAGTTAAACATGGTCACTGGCTCCAGAGGCAGCTAAATAAAAAATTACCCAATTGATTCCTAGCAATTGTTCCAACTACTGTCTCACATGCAGCACTGTGGTTGATAAAAGCTAGTGGTAGGTTGTTTGGGGTCTGCCCCCCCCCCACACCTTCTGCTAACAGAGAGCTAGTGGCCAATAAATGGAAAAGTTTAATTGATGAGCATTCTGGCCCTTTACATGGGTACCTCTGGGGATGAAAATGAGGTTCTCAGTAACAGAGAAAAGTAGACCCATTAGTAGGTATAATGAGGTCTGGAGTGATGGCTTAGCTGAGCAAAATAGGAATGCACATTAGTGAGTGGAACAAACAAGAAAATAGCATTTCCAACAAGTTCAAGTATGCTACCCAATAGGAAAGAGCAGTTAGAGAGGAAAGAGATGAGTGTTTCTGAGAAAATCACACTGCTTCATTATATGATATTTTCTGCATAACGGTTAGTCATTATTGTCCCATTAAATAAATATACACTCCATAGAATGCAAAACACACAAGTTTTTATGAATGGAGGATTCATCGGCTTGAATGCAATATCTTCTTTAACATCAGGACTTGGCAGTCAAATGTTTAGAAAAGGTCAAGTGTGTAAATGGAATATGAAAATATGCTGGCAGAGATGCTTTTTGCCTCACCAGAGTGTATTCAGTGTCCTGTTGACAAAGTTCATTCATGGCTCCATGAATCATTCAACATGTATTTAGACAAACTGATGGATAAAAGGAATGCTGAACAGTCTAATGAAGTGCTTAATAACACTATGAAAAGACACTTTGAGATTTAGACTTTTTTTCCTTCCATTTCAAAAAGGAAGAAGGGTAATTGGAAGAATTATTTTAGATTGTGTTACATGGTTCATGACCTTGTTGAGCACAGGTTACATTTTGTATGGTTCCAGACTCTACAACTTGAGAGGATGGAAAGTGAAGGACTCCATGGACAGAAAGGAAGGTATTAATTAGATTAAAGAATAAAATCCTTGAGGGAAGTTCAAAAGAATTCAATTCAATTCAAGTCTGATATCTTTCGTAGAAGTCTATCTTTATAGGCACATCTTATATGCCAGGGCTGGGGATATAAAATCCAAACCCAAATTGTCCCTGCCCTCACGTAGCTTCCATTCTATTGGGAGGAACATGTACACTGAAACATGATGAAGCATCTAAGCAATGAAATACAAATCTATGCAAAGTAATTTCTAGGTAAGGAGACTACCAGCAACTAAGGGAATCACCTTAGGCTTCCTGAAGAAGATGGTACTTGAGCTGAAGCTTGGAGGAAAATAGGGCTTGTGGTGGCAGGGTTGAAGAAGAGGTGCCTTGGGGAAGAGCATATATATATACACACATACACATATATATTGATGGACAGTGGAATATCGTATAAGGAAAATGGCAAGCAGCCCCATTCGGTTAGGAGGTACTGTGTTAAAGAGAGTAATGTATACTCATTAGAGAAAAGGTGGGCTTTAGCCAAATTGTGAAAAGCTTTAAAAGGCAAAAAAAGAGCTTGTATTTTCTCCCAAAGGCAAGAAAGTCTTTGGAAATTCTTGAGTAGTGTAGTGAAATCTGTATTTGGGAATATCTATTGCCAGTTGTGTGGATAGTAGGTTGGAAAAGGCAGAAATTGAATCCATGAAAGCAAATTAAAAGGCTATTGAAATCATTTAGGTGAGAGGTGATGAGGACCTCAACTAGCATGGGAGTTGTGTGAGCGGAGAGAAAGGGATGGATATGAGTTATAGAATGGAGGTAAAATCAGTCAGACTAGCAACTGACTGAATATGTGAGATGAAGGAGAAGGAAGAGTTGATGGTGGGTCTAAGATTATGAATGAAGGTGACTAAAACGGTGGCACCTTTAACAGGAATAAAGAAGCTAGAGAGAGTTTAGAGAAAAGATAATGAGTTCTCTTTTGGACATGGTCAGTTTGAAATGATTATTTGGACCATAAGAGATAAGGCAATTGCTATCTATTAATTGTCTCAGACTATATCAATAGTTTGTTCTAAACAGCATATAACTATCCCTTTATCCTAATGACATAATAAGGAGATTAATTATTCCAGGGAATCCTTTGGTCATTACAAGAGATAATTTCCTAATAGTAATAATTTTAAATATATATACATTTAAATACAGGGATAAGTTACTGGGTGGGAATATTTCTTCCTTGGAGACAAACAGAAAAAAGACAGTTTTAATCCATCTAGATGCTAAACTTTAATCCTGCCTGAAAGCTAGACCTAGATGTACTCTAAGTTTCACTTTATCACTGTGGTTTTGAAGATTTTTTAAAATTTTTAGTAGCTCCCATAGTTTGTTTAGTGGTATTACTAGGAAATATTCTTATCTTTGGGTCAAACCAACCAATCATCGCATAGCAGCAATATATTAATGTTGATGCCCAATGTCAATGTTTGTTGAAAGACTGATTGTGTTTGTATTGATCTCAGATGAAAATATTTAATTCTTAAACTGGCTACAAAGTATGTGAGTTTTTGAAATCGAGAGATCATTTCCTCTCCTTAATGGGCTATCTTTGGCATTATGGCTTGCTTCTTTCATTCATCAAACTCTTATTAATCACCGACTGTTTGCAGAGCATTCGCATAGATGCTTGAAGAAAACATAAAAGTTTAGATTAAAAGAATTTAGTTTCTGGGGTGGCTAGGTGGCACAGTGAATAGAGCACTGGCCCTGGATTCAGTAGGACATGAGTTCAAATCTGGCCTCAGACACAACACAAATACTAGCTGTGTGACCTTGGAGAAGTCACTTAATCCCAATTGCCCTCCAAGACCAAAGTGCTAAAGTGATGTCCAAGGTAGAAGGCATCAAGCAAGTTTTTCTTCGGGAGCTGTCATTTGAGTTGAGCTTCAAAGAGTACGTAGAAAGTCAATTCTTGATAATTAGAGGTATTCTGAAGTAAAATGGGCTATTTCAATAGGTAATGGGTTACTCATCATAGTAGTTCTTAAGTATAGGCTGGATGTTGGGTCACGATGTAGGAAGAATTGTTTTTCCTAGTGTGGACTAGATTAGAAGGCCATGAAGATCCTTCCAAATGAAATTCTACAACTCTTTTCATAGGCAAAGGGAAAGAAAGACATTTCAGGAAAGTGAAGGGGTCAATTTGAGGGAAATCATGGAGGCATGTGGTATATTCTGAACCAAGAAGGGGAAAAACTTGTCTTGATCAGAGGAGAATGAATGTTGGGGAATAGTGGAAAAAATGGGTTGTCAGTCAGTCAACAAACATTTACTAAGTGACTGCTTTATTCCAGACACTCTGTTGAGGCACTTAGGCAAAAAAGAAAGAAAGGAAAGAAAGAAAGAAAGAAAGAAAGGAAGGAAGGAAGGAAGGAAGGAAGGAAGGAAGGAAGGAAGGAAGATAGAGAGAAGGAAAGAAAGAAAGAAAAAGAAAAAGAGAGAAAGAAAGGAAGAAGGAAGGAAATAAAGGAGGAAAGAAGGAAGGAGGAAGGTAGGAAGGAAGAGAAGAAAAGGCAAAAGACAGTCCCTGCTCTTAAGGAGCTCACAGCCTGATAGGGGAAGAGAACAAGCAACTATGCACAAACAAGCTATATACAGGATAAATAGGAAAGAATTAAGAAAGAGAAGGGCACTAGAATTAAGAGAAGCTGTTTCATTAGGGAGAGTTAGGTTCTAGTAATAGTTAGATGATGGAATGAGTGGGAGAGGAAAAGACTTAGGATGAAGGGAAGTTTATTACCTATGAAACAGGAATTCCAGAGGGCATAGTAGAAAGGGAGGGTCATATTTTGTTGGAACTTTGAAAGGGGAGGGTTAAGGGACATGAGAATAAGGAATCTGGTGGGAGAGAATGGGTTTGGATGACGATCTAGAGGGGTGCTAAATCACTGGAATGTGATATGTATGATGATGTTCCTTGTTGAGTGGAAGGCACCACACCCTGTAGCAGCAAGCATCCTAGCATACCCAGGGTGGCTGCCAACACAGGTTCTTAGATCTGCTTTTCTAAAAGAAAGCAATTCAAAATGGGTTAAGCATCTTGCTTTAATCAAACATATGTCATTTACCTAGTTCAGGGGGAAAAGGTCAGCACCCTGAACTTCAGAGAATACAAACAAGTTACAAGCAGAAGTTACAAGCAGACAGAGAAACAGATCAGTAGACAGGCTTCCAGCTGTCTGACCATTACATCCATACCTAGTAAGTTACCAAAGAGGGAAGCACCAAAATCTGGGTTTTCAAAGCCAGGGGGCTCAATGGCTGCCCAGAGTCTCATCTGGTCAAATCAGACAACTCTTCTCAAAGTGAGCCCCAAAACAAAACCTCATATCAGGTCATATATAGCCTTCTCCTGGCTTAGAGAATGTCACAACCCTCTTGACCCACTGCCCAATCACGAAGCAACAAGCTGTGGGGGTTCCTGAAAACCAAGCCTCCTGCCACAGGCTCCATGTGACCACATTCAGTCTATTGGGGGCAGAATATATATTCAAATCAAGGAAGGTTCTCAGAGTCACTTAAGCGGATCAAAGGACCTAGGGGCAGGTAAGATTCCCATTCCCATAACACACCCCTTTCCAAAGGAGGCCAGAAATCAAACTGGATTAGATAGTTAAATAGAAGACTTTAAAAGTCAGCATAAGGAGTTAAGACTACCATTACTAAGAGCCAGTGATGGGTTTGTGTGTGTGTGTGTGTGTTTTAAATAAGGGAATGAAATCCAAGCAGTATTTAAAGATCCTATAAAATGAACAATGACTTTTTAAAAAGCTGTACTCAAGTTTTACTTGATTTCTTTACAGCATTTGACACCTACTCCTCCTGAATGTTTTCTCTTCCCTCGGCTTCCACAGCAGTGCTTTCTCTTAGTTCTACATTTCTGATTATTATTTTTCAATCTCCTCTGCTAGATTCTGATCCTCATCCCACCCACTGAATGTTGATATCCCCTCAGCCTTCCTCCTAGATCCTCTTTCCTTCTCTCTCATAATTTTGGATTCATTCTTGACTCTTCCCCCTCTCTCATAATCCATATCCAATCAGTCACCAAGTCTTTTTGATTCTACCTTTAAACTATCTCTTGTATGCCTCCTCATCTCTTCACTCTCTATCTTATTTTAGTCCATTACCAGCTCTTGCCTAGAACATTCTAGTAGTCTCATACTTAGTCTTCTTGCTTCTAGGATCTCTCTTCTATACTCCAACTCTCACATAGCTATGAAACTGATGTTCAAAAAACACTGATTTGACCTTGTCATCCATCCCCTTCCCCTGCACCCATTAAAAAATCTCAAAAATCTCCTAATCTCTAGGACAAGATACAAAATCCTCAACCAGAATTTAAGTCTTCTACAATTTGGCTTCCACCTATCTTTCCATTCTTATTTTATAATACTGTCCTTCTCACACCCTCCATTCTGCTGTGGTAGGTAGCCAACTCTATGCATGACAGCCTATCTTGTCATGACAGCTCATGCCTTGAATGCTCTCTAACTTCATCTCTGTCTCTTGGAACCCCTCACTTCCTTCAAAGCACAGCTCAGGTAGCACTTCTTAAGGCAAGAGATTTATATGGATTCTAATGAAAAGATGACCCAACCTTTAAATGATAAAAGGTTTAATATATTTGAATTATAATTTGTTTATATCCACATATAACTACCTTTAGGTCATTCATTAGCCTTTTTTATCTGTAAGCGACTCATTTGTTGGCTTTTTGCCCGTAGGGTTGGAGAACCTTGTTGCCTTCCATTATCTGATTGGGAAAAGCTGACCAGAATTTTAACAGATACATTAGAGCAGTACAATGAACTTCATGAAGCAATGAATCTTGTTCTTTTTGACAATGCTATGCAGTACATGTAAGTTTCCCTATGTGCCCTAACAAGGATAATCATTCAAGTGTAAACTCATTAAAAGGTGACCTGTAAAGAAAAGTGTGTGTATGCAATTTTTTTAAACTTTAAGAATACAAGCTGACAGTTCTAAATAGTAAGACTAAATGACAAGGACAATTGCCACATTTTAAATGTAAAAACAGTTTATTTCCTTTGGGGAGATGCAGAAGGGGTTGTTCTAAACACTTACCTAATATATATTTTCCAGACCAGTTTGGAATCGGGGGCTCTGCCTCTACCTATATATAGTAATCTGGAGAGTTTATATTAGGGAATGTCAAAGTCAGTATGGACAATAGCCTTTTGTTAGTATAAGTATAACAGATACAATTAAAATCAACAACGTTATGCCTGTGATGCTATGTGAATTCTAGCAAATCTGTTCAATTTTGTGTCTATTTGTTGTCTGTCTTTCACATGCATCTATAAATGACTTTGCAACAATATGACTTAACTAGCTCTCACTCATACCAAGAAGTCTAAAGTTTCATTTTCTTCATGATTATGGGCAACTTAAGAAATTGGAAATTTCAGAAATTTCCTATTGAATAAAGGAATGGGGAGTAGGGAGGTAGAATTTCTGTAGAGAAACTCTACAGAAGCCTGAATTATTGCTAAAAAAGAAAATACTCTTGTTTCAAGAGATCAAGTTCAGTTGACAGCAGGAATAGGAAGAGAGATAAGTGAGTGGTAATGTTATGTAGAGAGAATGTTATCTGTTGTGATGAAGTATTTCCATGGGAACTTCAAATACCAGCCAAGTCAATAAGTATTTATTAAGCACTTGGTATGTGTTAGGCACTATGCCAAGTTCTGGGGATACAAAGAAAAGTAAAAGACAGTCCCTACCCTCAAGGAGTTTACAATCTAATAAGGAGATTTTTCCAGTTGACCTTGATGCAAGGTCAGTATAGTTTAGTTCGTCTACAGATGAGGAGAAGCAAAGACTGAAAGACAATGACAGCATTGGGGAGAAATGGACTAGCATAGCTGAATTAATGTGAGGGTCCCTAACAATTTTTGTGTATATTAGGCACTATTGGGACAGATTTATATAAAGGATTCCCTTTCCAGAGAGCAAGAGTAATCAGTAATCCCCTTCCTCTTTCTAGGTAGCAAGTATAACTGGATGTAATGGTAATGTAATTTGAATTTGAAGATCCCTTTGTGTTGGCAGGTAGTAGGTACTTAGCACTTAGTGATTGATCTAGCCTCTGTTGGGGAAACAGAAGCTATGTACTCCTATCTCCTGTCACTGATGTAACAGGAAGGGGTTGGCTGAAACAGGAAGCTAAGGCTGTGTATATAAGAAAAGCCCCAGAGAGGGAGAGGGAGATTTTCTTGGAGCAGGCTCCATGGAGGCTGAAGAGGAGCTGAGGAGGCTGAAGAGGAAAGCCCTTCCCAGGTTTGAAAGAATGATTTTGATTTTGAAAACCTGGATGGAGTGATTTTGATTTTGGGAACCAGCTGAAACTTCTGATGAGTCCGAGGGCCATCCGGAGTTGCTGAGGATTTCTGAGAGCCAGTCAGAGCTGTTGAGGATTTCTAAGGGCCAACTGGAGCTGCCAAAGACTGAGGAAGCATGATTGTGATGCTGGTACTTTGTCTTAACCTGTTTGTGGCTTTGTTAAGCCTTGTCTTCCTGGGAACAGAGACTGTAAAGGATTTGAGAGGGACTGGACACTGTGAGCTCCAATGTGGAGCAGGAACTGCACAGAGAGCTGGACAAGGACCTGGGAGCTCTCTGCCTTTGAACGGAGGTGACAGTTTGGTGAATCTAGGTAGGATCTGAGACCATGGAAGGAGATCCAGGGAATCTGAGAGACCACCTCGAGTCAAGCTGAAAGAAGACTTTACTTGGATACTGTGTACTGATTGAGAAATTGTAAATTTACTAGTGACCTAGAGGTGGAGGGTCTGAGTAGTTTCTAATGATTGAATAGTGAATAATGAAGGATGATTGATTGACTAAATGATTGTACTTAGTGATTGATGATTGAACAAGTAATTGATTTGTAACCTAGTATGCCCCATGAGTGGAAAACTTTGACTATTCTACTTTGTGATTGACTTAAGGATTTTGTGAATGCTTGAGTTTCTAAATGATCGTTCTTTATTCAAAATTTTCTGAATACTGTAGTGGAAACTATGTGGTTATTTTCTGTGATAAGTTGTTGTGAATGCTATATTTTGATTTTCTGTGATAAGTTGTAATATTGTGAATGCTGTACTTTGATTTACTATGAATGTTTTGCTTTGATTTGTTATGGAACAAATAGAGTGTTCACTATACTGTGTAATCAGAACCTTAAAAGCTGTTCACAGCAGCAATACTCTGGAAAGCTGCTTCTGCATGGCTTTACAATGGGTGAGAAATTGGTTATGGGGGGCGGAGCCAAGATGGCAGAGTAGAAACAGCACTTCCAAGGTCCTCTCCCCCACACCACTTCCAAAAAATGTAAAAGGTGGACTCTGAACAACTTATGGAGCTCCAGCACCCACAGAATGACACAGAGAAGCTAACTTCCCACTGAGGACAGCCTGACAGCCCAGCAGCCCGGCAGGGAATAGCCAGTGCAATGCCCTGGAAGCAGCCAGCGCAATGCTCTGGGAGCCTAGCCCAGGCCCACTTGAGCCATGATTTTAGCCCCAGGGCAGGGGGGACAGCAGCTGGCTGGAGGGACCCCAGAACACCAGCAGCTGTGGCGATTCCAGAATTATCAACACAGATATGCCTAGGACAAAGTGAGAGATTAGTGCCCTTTGGACTTTGGGACCAGTATTTGGAGAACACGTCGGCTTCTTCCCCTGGGAGTGAGAAGCCACCATGGAGCCGCAGCACAGACGCCATTTTGCAGCTTTAGTTGCAGCTTCAGCTCCTAGTCTGAGAACTGTAGGGAGATCCAGCGATCAGTCTTGGGGGGTAATCGCTCTTGCTTTAACCTCCCTGGATCTGGATTGCGGTCTGGGTGGGGAGGTCTGGAGTGGGTATCAGCTTGCTAGAGCATATGGAGGCTTCACAGAGGCCACCCAATTAATACCTCCAGAAGCTGTGAAGACCTGTGAAGACCCCAACGTTTGGGATGGAAGCTCCCCTGTCTGGTGGCAGAGTCCTACTGTGGCAAGAAGCCCCAAAGTCAAGTTATTAAGTGGCAACATGCCTAGGCAAAGGAAACAAAATAAACAGAAAAATGCAACATTAGACTCCTATTTTGGGGGCAAAGAGGATTGAAGCATGGAACAGGAGGAGGACTGAGGGGTCAGAAATCCTGCACCAAAAGCCCCAAATGAGAATATGAGCTAATTACAGGTCATAGAGGACCTTAAGAAGGATTTTTAAAACCAAATAAAAGAAGTGGAGGAAAAATTGGGAAGAGAAATGAGAAGGATGCAGGAAAAGTATGAAATGAGAACCAACAGCCTGACTGAGGAAAATAACACCTTAAAAAATAGACTAACTCAAATGGCAAAAGAGGCTCAAAAGGGCAATGAGGAGAAGAATACCTTAAAAAGCCTAATTTGCCAGGTGGAAAAAGAATCTCAAAAGCTCACCGAGGAGATTCATTCCTTCAGAGTTAGACTGGAGCAAATGGGAGCTAGTGACTTTATGAGAAATCAAGATGATATTAAACAGATCCAAACAAATGAAAGAAGAGAAGGCAATGTGAAATATCTCATGGGGAAAACCACTGACCTGGAAAATAGATCCAAAAGAGATCATTCAAAAATTATTGGACTACCTGAAAGCCATGATCAAAGAAAGAACCTAGAAATCATCCTCTAAGAAATTCTCAAGGAAAATTGCCCTGATGTTTTAGACCCAGAGGGCGAAATAGAGGTTGAAAGAATCCACAGATCACCTCCTGAAAAAGATCCCAAATAGAAAACTCCTAGGAATATTATAGCCAGGTTCCAGAATTCCCAGATCAAGGAGAAAATACTCCAAGCAGCCAGGAAGAAACAATTTCAATATTGTGGAAACGCAATCAGAATAGCCCAGGACCTGGCAGCTTCTACACTGAGGGATTGAAGGGCATGGAATATGATATTCCACAGGGCAAAGGACCTGGGATTAAAACCAAGAATTACCTACCCAGCAAAACTGAATATTTTGGTTCAGGCGAAAATATGGTCATTCAGTAGAATAGAGGACTTTCATGCATTCTTGAGGGAAAAACCAGAGTTGACTAGAAAATTTGACATCCAGACACAAGAAGCAAGAGATGCTTGAGAAGGTAATCAGGGAAAAAAATCAAAAGGAACTTATCAAAGTTGACCTATTTACATTCCTATATGGAAAAACAATAACTGTGATTGATGAAACCTTCCTCATTATGAAAATAATTTAAAAAGGGTATATGAATACATATATGAATGTGTGTGTATATATGTTTACAGGTATACAGGGATAGAGGGCACAGGTTGAATTTGGTGGGAAGGGATGATACTTAAGGGGTGAAGTTAAGAAGTGAGAGAGGAAAATGGCAAGAGGAGATGGGGAGAGACAGGGTAGGGTAAAGTATCTCATGTAGAAGAAGCAAGGGGAAGTAGTTGCAGGGGAGGGGAAGAACAGGAAGGCAAAAAGACAAAACCATATTCTCATTGAATTTGGATCAGGGAGGGAATGACATACATACTAAATGGGATATCTCACCCTGCAGGAGAGTAGGGGGAAGGGGGATGGGAGGGGGGATGATGGAGAGGAGGGCATTCTGGGGGGAGGGGAGGTTGGAAGTACCCACTTTCGAAGAGGGACAGGATCAAAGTAGGGAATGTACCAGGTTGGGATTGGGATGGGTGGGAGGGAAATATAAGGAGTCTTTTCCAACAAAAAAAAAAACAATGGGTGAGAAATTACTCCTATTAGACTGATCAGAGGAGGCAGAGTTAATACAGTGCAGGGAGCCTAACATGTGCAGTGGCCAATGTTATTATAGAAGTTTGAACCAGGTAGAGGAGTACATGGTACCCAACCTGGTCCTCACTTACTACTACTCACTACCCCTTTGTAGCTTTTTTAGCCATGCCATGGGTAACAGAGAAATCTCCTTCCTCTATACTGAGATACAGGGACATTTGTCTGTTTACCCCACCAGACCCCCATGATTCCATAACATAGAAATGTCCCCAAGTAAGTGGGGAATGATTGGATTCACAACCTTCTGTGCTATGGATTGGGAGAAAATGGAGTAGGTGCCTTAAGCCGTGATATATGGGCCAAAGTCAGGGCCATGCCTTCATTTTACCATGCTTCCATGAATTTAATTACAGTATTTGTTTAGCTATGAGTTTGAGGTTGAGATTATTTGCAAATCACATACAGGATGGAAGAAGAATTGGGATTTTCCAGTGGGATGGGTGCACACAAGCCAATGAAAATAGAAGTTGGTAGTAATAGCATCTGCACCAATTTCACTGTGGCTTTGGGGGTAGTAGCTATTACATATGTTATTTTCTTTTTACAATTTCTTTTTAAAACTTTTTTTATTTTATGGAATAAAACAAGCATTTCCATAGTATAGTTTAAAAAAGATGATTCCACATGAAACTGGAAACCTATTATGTGCAATTTGCTATTCTTTTAAAATGTATAATAAAGTTATCATGTAAATTTATTTTATTATTTTTCAGGAGAATCCCAGTGAAATTTCAGGGATTATCTCCAGTCTGTGAGAATTGAGGGAGGTGCCTGTTCTCTAGTATTGGGTAGTTATTCATAATAAATAAGCCAAATATTTCATATCACTGCCTAAATACTAAGTACATGCTTCTAAAGGTTCATGATTTGGATGAAGCTTTTAAGTCATTACTTTGGACAAGTTTTAAGTGACACACTTGAGGATTTTATGAAGGATAGAATGGTGTTTTTATCACTGAGGGGAGAGGGTCCCTACCAATTATTTGTGTATATTTGGCACTATTGGGACAGATTTATAGCTCCTAACTTGGTTAGGACAGTTCTCTGAATGAGAACTGATTTTCCATGGTCTCAAAGCTTCAGAATGTAAAACATAGGAATGATAAACTACCATGGATGGAAATGTGCCTTCGGATACCCACTTGTAACTCACATTGAAGTCCATAGGAGTAGAGAAATGAGCATCTGGGGACCAAATTTGGCCCCATCAGGAGCATGTAGGTAACACATAAATATTAATGGCCATTACAGTTAGTGGGGTAGACCACAGAAATATCAGAGTATAATTGTTAATTGCCAATACATTTCTTTGATGTTACAGAAGAATAAGTGAACGCCATTTCACTCTAATGTTCAAATGATATCATCATAATAATTGTAAAATATCCCTTCTGTTCCTTAGATGATTAGGACTGAATTTTCTGAAAATTAACCATTTATACTTCACCTTTATTACCATTTGTTTTCTCTAGATTTGTGTATATGACCATACATTACTCAGCTTGTTCAGTGAAATAAGTGAGATTGTCATTTACTGACTATTGGATACTGAATATTTGATGACAATGGAATATTTCAAGAAACGCCAAATTACAAGGAATTTTTAGGTAGTTAATAGGCATTTTAAGGTGCCCATGTCATATGCAAGATGTTGCTTCTTCTATATCAGATCTAACAGAAATGAAGGTGATTTGTAGGTTGAATTCCACCATATAATAGCTGCATCAAGTGATGTGTGCTTATGGAAGATTTAAAAAAAAGAAAGAAATTTACATGATAACTTTATATATATTTAAAGTAAATAGCAAGTTGTATATAACAGATTTACAGTTTCACATGCAATCATCCTTTTAATTATACCATCTTATAGAAATGCTGTTTTAGTCAATATATTAAAAATTAAATTTAAAAATTAAAAAAGAAAGAGCCTAAATGAGAACTTAAAGGACCACTTAGCACCCTTTGCATGATTATCTAGCCATTTTATTTATATGAGTTGAATATCTACCTAAAAAACAGAATGAATAGGTAGAATTGGATCTGAGAATACTATATAGGGCCACGATGGTAGAATAACAGAACAGAGCACAGGTCAGTCAGAAATTCTATGCCCCATGTGCTCACAGTACCAGGTTCACTGGATTCTATGGTTCTGATGCAGTGTTTCTGGATATAGGCCATAAAAGTGAGCCCTTAGGAAGGCAAGGGAATTGTGAAATTAGGAAAGGGGAAGTGAATTGGAAACTTTGGTTTCCCAGAATAAGGCTCTTTAGGACCAGTAGTTCTGGTACAAGGACACTGTTTACCTGGCTTAACCACCACCCTAGGGGTAGAGGACCACAAAAAAAATCAAGAAAAGAAATTCTGGAGATAACAAAAAATATCTATCTTTACTGGCCACACTCAAGTGAGTGTTTGGGATCAGGGACCAAGGCAGACTAGAGAGTAATAAGCCTTAATCAGTTCCAGGGTCTCAGAAAGTTTTCAAGGAGGGAAAATGTTCCATTCTCAAGGACGCTTTCTCAATGAGTTGAAAAAGTTGAAGGGAGATTCTTGGCAATGTTTTGATGTGACAGGAATTTGTTCCATTGTCCTGGCAGGGACCACTCAGTCTAGATAACTTTAAGACTTTGGGTAGTGGGAATAAGGTTTGGGCTTCAATAAACCAGGAAAGACAAGCCTGGTCTCAGTCAATGTTCAGGTTAATTTAACTTCCCTGAACATGACTCACAAAGGGAAGTCTTGAACCACATCTAAGGTTTTAAAGTAAAAGCAAGAGCTTTGAGTCAAGATAACTTTGATGAATGGGACAAACAATGTTCTCATCACTGTGAGGACAGTAGTCTAGGAGACTTGGTGTACAAAGATGAGGAACAGCTTCCAGCAAATAAACTGTTTAGGTTCAAACCTCCACCCAGAGCTGGAAAGGCTCAAGGAGGGAAGATGCAGGAGGTGCCAAATGAATGCTCCTGGCATAGCCCTAAAGTCACAAAGAGGACAGATTACCCATGGTTCTTAATATTCAAACCTTTGGGATAATAGCAAGAAAGAAGACTTACCTGGAAGGAGAAGCAGAATGTTCCTGGCAGATAAACCAAGGCTAACCATAAAGGCATTTAGATATATGGACTTACTGGATCCGAAAAAGGCAGCAAACCAGTGGTGGCCAAAGCTAGAAGATATCTTTAGAGGTTTTAGCTGATTCTTGACTAGGGGTATTGCATGATGGAGGGTCAGAGACACAGCTAGGATAAGGTGATCTGGACATTACCCAGAGCACCAGAATGCTAAAACTGGAGCCAGCTTTCAACCAAGTGGTTAAGTAGGAATCATGTTATTGGCAGCCGTTAGCTCTCTTTCTGTCCCCTTTCCAGTTCTATATTAAGGATAAAAAATTTTTTTTTAAAGCTTCACTGCATGCTGCTGTTTTTAAGGAAGGAAAATAATAGAGTGCAGCAGGGGAAAGTGCACACCTTATCATCAACAGGTGCTTAGGGACGAGTTACATCCTATCCCACTATCATGCTTATCTCCAGCCTTAGTTTTTCTTTTCTTGCTCTCGTGACCTTCTGCAACCGTTTCCCACTGCCCATGCCCCACACTGTGGAATCCCCATCTAAGATTGCCTTCCATGTTCCTGACCTTTCCCATCTCATGTACACTGTTCTTCCATCAAAACATATCTGTGATATGTCTCATCCCTCCAGGTTCCTACTGTCTGATTTCCAAAGTACTAACTGGCAAATCTCAAAAGGTAATTTGTCCTAGTGTTTTAATGAAAGAATACAAGTGAGTACCTTATTCACAACCCTTACTCCCTGGCATCAAATGGATTTTTTTTACCTTCTCCATCACTAGCCAGTACTCTGGGAAGTGGTACCCCATCTTTATGGTCTAATCCAAACAAGTAAGTAACTGTAATGGTGGAAATAAGAATAAAGAGAAAAGGCACATATTATGGAGCTATATTTGTACTGAGGGTTCAAACTATACTATGTCAGGCATTGCTTATTCTCTCTATAATTGAAATGGTCTTTAGAATCATCTGGTCATTTTACATATGGGGAAACTGAGGTCTAAAGAATACAATGCTCAAGGTCACTTGGCTAGTTAGTGGCAGACAGGATTAGATGATCAATTTCATGATTCCCAAACCTATGTTCTTTTCACTATTCCATGCTGCCCCCACATATGTTCACCTTGATTGGGAATGAAGTCATTCAAGAATATAAGCAAGTCATTTGTTCTCCCTAGCTGCTGCAGCAACTGAATTAATAGAAGCCCTTCAATAAGACTTGGAAGTAATGACAAACAAAGTCTATGCCACAGGGTTGCCTTTCTCCATTTGCTGGAAGTCTGAGATAACTGCAGAAAGAATTCAATTAACATTTATTAAGCATCTACTATGGACAAAGGATAAAGGATAAAAAAAAACAAACCCAACCCCAAAACAAAGCCAACCCAAGCCTTGCCCTCAAGGAACTTATGTTCTCCAGGTGGGACATAATACATTAATATACATGTGGATACAATATAATTTGAGACAGGACAGAACACCAAACAATTGGAGGAATCAAGGAAAGCTACTGGAGGAGGTGGCAACTTTTGAAGGAAGATAGGGATTATAAAATGCTGAGGCAGGAGAGAGTACATCCACATAGGGGCATAGCCTTTGCAAAATCTGGAATATCAAGGTTGGAGAAAGCTAGTAGGTTAATTTAGTAGATAGTAAGGAAAAGCATTTGTGAAGGGGAACAATAACTCTGGGGAGATAGCTGCAATACAAATTGTGGAGGGCTTTAAATATCAGACTGAGTTATGTGAGTTTTTATCTTAAAGGCAAAAACTGAAGGTTTTAAGGAAGGAAATAGCCTGGTCAGACCTGTCTTTGTCTTACAAGTGTGGAGACCAATGAAGAAACTATTGTAACTGTTTCAAGGAGAAGGGCTGAGGGTCTAAATAGAATCCTGGCCACCATCCATAGTGGAGTGAGTGGTGAGAAGGGGTTGGATATGAGAGACATGGTGGAGGTAGAATTGGGGAGACTCGGAAACTGGTTTGGCAAACCAAGAACAATGGCAAACATGGGTGACTGGGGAGAACAACTTAACTGCATCAGAAATAGTGAATTTGAAGGAAGGGACAGGCATGAGAGGGAAGAAAATGGGTTCCATTTTGGACATTTTGAATTTGCAATACTATCAGGATATCCATGTGTTGTAGCCAGTTGAAATGTGGGACTGTAGTTCAGGAGCCAGATGAAGGCTGGATATATATCTGTCTGGAAATGATCTACCTAGAGACAATTAGAGGTAATGAGATCACCAAACAAGAGACTATATCTAGAGAAAAAGTTCCTTGTTAGAGGTTTTGGGGAAACTCAGTGACTAAGAAGAGGATCATCTACCATCCAGGACCCATGGGTAAGAATATGATATGATTATAATTTTTAAATTTTATTACCATATCAAGACATTGTTACCTGTAAGCCATTTTCTGTCTTATAACTTTTGTGTAAAGTTGGAATCCTTTTTTTGTGGTGTACCCTACTTAACTTAGTTTTACTCTTAGCGGTGGTTGTACCTTCTCCAAGGCTTCTTGGGGTAAAGTTTGCTTTCTAAAGTGTCTCCAATATTTGAGGCTCATGCTCTCACGTTTCCTCTCATACACAGTCTCTTTGTATCATTTTCTGAGCATGTGCTTGGTACAATTAGTCTTGGACTCTGAATTCTGACTGTATTTCCTCTTCCAGTCTAGAAATTTTGAAAAGTGTATATAGGCAGTCAGGATAAATTCATCACAAACAACTCAAGCGTACAGCTAAGAACAAAATGTCTCTTCTGCAGTTCCCATATCAATTAAAGACTGAATTATTTCTAACTTGGATTTTAAACTTAACCCCAAAAGACAAAAAGCGGGCATTTCACAAGATCCAACCTGTACCGGGAGATCCGAGGTGCATTCAGCAGTGCCCCAGCCTAGACGCTGGGCCCTGGCACACCTTCCACTTCCCGTGGAGCAACCCTGAAGGGAATACAAAGTCACTTGAACTAAAATACAAAGAGCTGAAAGACCAGAAAAAGGTTTTTAGCCGTCTGATGGCCCGCGGTCTTTGAAGGACTCGGCTGCGTTTCCTTTTCATTTTGTCCTATACTTGATCCATGTGTGAAACCCCCATTAGTGTCCACAGGACTCCCAGGAGCTGAGCGAATGGAGGCTATCCCGTGGAATGAATAATTCCGGTTCATCCAGAAGCCTCTCGTTTTCACTTGCATCCTCACGGCTGTAGGTCTCGTCATTCTCCTGCCCTTTTTTCGCGGGTAACTCCATGCAGTGACTCCTCCGTGTGAGACCCACGCAAGGTAGCACTTTTAATTGAGTGCTCAGTGGTGTGCAAGCGAGGTTCAGGAGCCGGCACTGGCAGCTTTTGTTCTGAAATTAATTAGAGTCGCGTTCTCCCCCCAGTGTCACTAAAACAGTAGCACCGAGAGGTTGGAGGAGCAGACCTCACCTAATTGTAATCCTTCCATCCTTCACGCGTTTCCTTCCACAAAAACGCAGATTGGATTTGGATGGGGCAGAAGAGAGTGTTAGCGAATGTGGTTATTTGGAGGGCAGCTTTGATTTGACCCAGAATGGTGTGGAGTCGGGAAAAAGTAGACCAGAGCTCCCCTTAGCTAATGGGTGGAGTAACACTGGCTTCCCCAGACTTTTGGTAGGAGCAAGGCGAAGAGAGAAAAACCTAAGGACAAGATGGGAGACGAGGCCAAGAGGATGCTTCTGGCAGTTGGAAAGGGCCCTCAAGGCCATACAATCCAACTTGTTCCTGAACAGGAATCTAGAAGGGGTCGTTCAGCTGCTGCATAAAGACCACCAGTGAGATAGAACGCATTGCTTCCCAGAACATCCAGTTCTATGTTTGAAAAACTCTTATTATGACGTGTTTCTTTAGTCAAGCTCAAAGTCACTTCTTTGTGGCTACTACAATTGTAGCAATGCATTGCCCTACTTCTCCCCTTGAAAGTCAAGTAGATTAAATCTAATCCCTCCTCCTAGGAAGATCTCACAACCAGTATTATCCAGGTTTGTTGGGTAGCAGCTGTGGCTCCAGGCTGGATACAGCCAGGAATTTAAATTCTCCAAGGGTGGTCCACCCAGTCAATCCATCAACAAATACTTGTTAAGCACCTACTATGTACCAGACATACATCCCTGCTGTCCACAAGCTCATAGTCTAACCCATTTGACTCTATAGGTCAGTACCAGTGATAGAGAGCAATGCTCCAGGCAACAATAGACTGTGCCCCTGACTTTTTCCTAGTTTTAATGCCAGAAGTTGAGTGACAAGGCCAGAGGAAGTGAAATTGGAGTTGGGGGAGGGGGAAACCCAAAGATTGGATCCTACACTACAGTTTGTACATTTTGAATGCTTGGGGGTGGGGGAGGGCGGGAAGCTGTGTGAATTTTCTTCTTCCTATTTCTGAATGGCACACAGAGGAGGCCAAGATGAGGAATAAATCCTACTACCATTTTTCTCCTTTTATGGAAGGGATGGGGTTGACTGAGCTGGGAGGGAGTTATTTTCAGAGCTCTGGAGAGTTTGCCAAGTGGGAAAGGGGTGTATGTTGGCAGTCTGGAGAGACATCTACAGAACCTTGTGCTGAGTGTGCCAGCAACGAATCCTGGATCAGACTTGGAGATTTCTAAATTAAGTGACAAGGTAATAAGAAGGAAAATAGGAATAACAAACTTTTTCTCCCTGCAGTATTGATTTAAAAATGAAACGTGAAGAAAAAAGGAGAGAAAATGGTAGAATTTACCTCAGGTCCGAATTTAATTGAGATTAGACCAAAAGGGAGTAGACACTTCAGCAAAGATAGGAAAATAAAGCAAAAGCCATTATCCCTTTGAAACCTATAATAATTGGCATTGGGTCTTCCCAATACTCCTATGGGTTAGGTACAGCACGTAATTTTCATTCCATTTTACATATGAGGAAACTGACGTTCAGAAAAGTTAAGTGATTTGACCATGATCACCCAGCTGATAAGTATCATAGGTAGAATTTGAACCCAGGGGGCGGCTCTAGAGTCAGGAGGACCTCAGTTCAAATCCAGCCTTGACAATTAAAACAAAAACTAGCCATGTGACCTTGGGCAAGTCACTTAACCCCAATTGTCCTTCAAAAAAAAATTTGAAGCCAGGTCTTTCTGACTCCAGATCTAGCAAGCCTCACCTTTATTGAATTATCTACAATTTATCCTGTATGTAATTTTGTCTGTACATAGTTGTTTCTGTGTTGTCTCCCTGATTAGATTGTGAACTCCTTAGAGAAAGGACTTCCCTTTGCTTTTCTTTGTATCCCCAGTGCTTAGCACAGGGCCTGGCACATAGTAGGTGCTTAATAAATATTTGCTGACTGACTGACTAAACAACACTTCTCATCAAGGATAACTGTCCACGTATAGAGACCTGAGAAAAATAAGATGTCAGTGGGTATAGCCAATGCCTAAGGTTAAAGCTAAATATGAAAAGGAAAGGGATGACAATATGAAGGAAGAAATCTTTTATAAGCCTCCAACCCAAAAAAGAGAAGGTAGCTAGATTTAGAGGTGGAAGGGATCTTGGAAGGAAATAAACATTTATTAAATGTTTACTGTGTACCAGCAATTGTGCTAAGTGCTTTACAAATATTATCTCATTTGATCCTTACAACAACCCTTGGAGGTAACTGCTATTATTATCCCCATTTTACCAGGAGGAAACTGAGGCAGAAAGAGGTTTAGTGACTTGTTCAGGGTCATGAAATTCATAAATGTCTGAAGTCAGATTTGGACACAAATCTTCTTGACTCCAGGTCCAGGATTATATAGTTCAACATCCTCATTTTACAGATGAGGAAACTGAGTCTCAGAAAGGACAAGTGACTTGTGTGAAGATAATTGCAGAAAGTAAACAGTAGAGATGTTATGTGAATCCAGGTCCTCTGACTTCAGACTCATTGCTCTTGCCACTAGTGAGCTCTAAGTTAGGCTTATGGACTATTTTACAATGGGGAAAATGTCCTGTTTATGAAATTGGAGGAATCATTTGGGACATAAGAACATTTCAATGTGATCCTTGATAAATATGTCCAAAAGTAAACTGAAGGCTAGAATTAAGTGATGCCGGGATGATAAATGATGTCCAAGATCTTATATTTTACATAGGATCATAGGACTTAGAATTGGAGGAGACCTTTAGGGTCACCTAATCTGACCTCTTTCATTTTAAATGAAAGAGGTCAGAAAGAAAAAGAGAATGAACTTTAGGGAAACCAATTTTTACCAGGCCTACCTGAGGCCCTCATTGGAAGGACACATTGAAAGAAAAGTTTCAGGCAAAGTAATCCAAGATAGCTGACCACTGTTCAAAAAGCTAACTTTCTGGACCCAGGAAGAGACTATATCAGTGGGGAATGAGGATGAAAAGATGAGTAACCAGACAACAAGTTGACTAAACCCTGAACTCTATAGAGAGCTGAAAGGCAGATGGGAAGGGGACCAAAAAAAAAAAATGGAAATGAGGCCAGATTGTGTAAGATGAGTAAAAAGAAAGAGTACAATTGTGTAAGGTCCCAAATTAGAAAAGCTGCAGCTGAAAGAAGGATGGAGCTAGCAAGCCAGGTAGAAAGTAACCAAAAGAAATCCTCAAATCAATGATACAGCTTTAAATTCTGGGTTCCTGGACACTCAAGACTTATAAAGGGACCTGTCTTCTAGACAATTACCCCTCCCCCCACCCCAACAAAAATGCCTTTGTCATGGAACTCCCACTTTTCTTGGGTTCCTAACTGATAGAACGCGTCCTTTGGGTGGCATAAGAATAGCAATGGAAACTCACATGTATATAGCACTCTAATGCTTAGAAAAAGCATTTTCGCCAACAATCACCCTATGAAGCACCAGTACAAGTATTTTTTCCCCTCTTTCAGAGATGAGGAAATAGAAGTTAATAGAGAATGAGTGACTTTCTTAGGGTCACAGGCTAGATCCAGGGGGTCAAATTTAGGTTGTTGACCCCAGAACTCTATCACATCCCACCTAGAGGCAAATGTCAAATTGGAAGCTCTAGGCATGCTTCAAGCAAAAGCAGTGGATAGGAAAAATCACTTCACCTCTCACCTAGTTACCACAGGAAAAGAAAGTTATTTTAATGGGGGAAAAAGTGGAAAGATAGACAGCGTTCATGTCTTCTTCAATATTGTCTTAACAGCTGGGCAGAGCAAGGCGTACTTTGTAATGGAAACACTGAAAGCCAAATGAGAACAGGGAAAGAGTCAACAGGAAAATATAGGTGTATGCACATATGTGTGTATCTATCTATCATCTATCTATCTATCATCTATCTATCTATCTATCTATCTATCTATCTATCTATCTATCTATCTATCTATCTATCATCTATCTATCCATACATATATATGAAGATATATATTGATATATGTGAGTATATATATGCGAATATATAATAACTATAATATATATAGTGGTTTAAGGTATGCAAATTTCTTTATAGATATTACATTTTATTCTCACAGTAATTCTGGGAGGTAGGTGCTATTATTATACCCATTTTACAGTTGCAAAAACTGAGGTATACTGAGGTTAAAAGACTTTCTCAGGGTCTCAGAGCTAACAAGTGTCTAAGGCTGTATTTGAACTCAGTTCTTTCTGATTCCAGGCGTAGCATTCTATCCACTATACCACCTAGCTGCCTATGTAATAGAGATGTTGATATAGATAGATACATATATACACATATATGTGTATATACCCACATGCATATACATGTGCCCACACATATATGTGTATGTACACACAAATCATATATCTACTATACATAGTATATATTCATGTGTATATATGCCTTCTATATATATATGTATGTGTGTCTATGTATGTGAATATATCTATATCTATAAACATATGGATGTTCTCAAATTGGTTGACTCTAATGATATGTACAAACTCCTTTGCCTGTCAAAAGATGGTCCTCTGCAATCTTACAGTATTTTAAATCTCCCCCTTATCTTGTATTCTCTCTAGGCTCTACTTCAACTGAACTAAGATGCCCTATGGTCTTACTTCCATGCCTTTGCTCATGCATCAGGTAACAGGGGTGTAGCATCACCTGAGCTACCCTCCTCTCTACACTAGTAGAAATGATCAGTTAATTAGCAGCCACTTTAAATAACCTGTATATACCAAGAAGCAAAGTCTGCAAATATGATCCGGAGAAGGCCAGACATTTTTAACTTCTTGTTAGCCAGTAGGACAAAGCTAAGAGATGAGTACTTTTTTCCAACCTTGCAGATACCTCCTTGTTCCAAGTGTGAAAATATTTATTGCTTATTCAGTCATTCAGTTGTGTCCAACTCTTTATGACCTCATGGATCATAATCAATGTTGTCCATGAAGTTTTCTTGGCAAAGATATTGGAGTGGTTTGCCATTTCCTTCTCCAGTGGATTAAGGCAAACAGAGATTGAGTGAATTACCCAGAATCATATAGCTAGTGAGTATCTGAGGCCAGATTTGAACTCAGGTCTTCCTGACTCCAAACCCTGATACTCACAGATGAAATCATGAGGAAGTTATCTTCATGATAAGATGGGGATTCTCTTTTCCCAGAGAAGTAATTTCTGTTGTACCATCTTTGTAGTCCTATAGCTGCTCTCCTCCTGGGATCTTGTGGTTCCCTAGAGGGTCTTCGTAAATATGCCAACTTTCCCCCAGTATTATCTTTTATAAAGCTGAGGCTGAGTGTCTATGTGAAGTACTTCTTTCCATGACTCTCAACTCTGGTTCTGTCTCCTAAGTTTCACTTTTTAAGAGTCTAGCCTAAGGACAGGAATGCACTGGAGTCATTTGAGAACCTGTAAGCACATTGTCCAATTCTCAGTGTGAACATTTACATTTCAGAAATCAGAAAACTAATCTATTAGTTTTGGGCCTAATCTATTGTTTTGTTGATTGTCTAAAGTTAAGAAACTATTAATAATAAAGATTAAACTTTAAAAATATGCTGTGGGTACATTTTCCCTCCTTTATGCAGCTAGGTCTTAAACATTTACCAGCATACAACTGACCAAGGATAATGCTATTTTCCCTAAAACTTGCTGTCAATCAATGGGTCTTCCTTAAAGTGTCAATATGCTTAATAATGCTCAGGGCCACACCTTATCAAGGAGATATCTTCAATGTTACAAGAAAGGTTTCATTCAAGGTTAAGCAAAGAGGTCTTTTATGTACAGTACTTTGTATCAGGAGGAATCTTCAATACCAAAACAAAGTCCACATCTTTTGATGTTAAAATAGATGTGGTTCACTAGAAGTTTTTCTTGGCCAATCTCCTGATCACACCCTATCCATTTTTCTCTTCTCCCACCCTCTATTAAAATTTTGTAGTCCCAGAAAATTGCACCAGGGTGTTTTCAGAGACACTGGTCTTCATCCGCAATTTTTGAAATCTCTCTGGAGACCTGAGAAATCTCCACAGCGTTAGATCTGACCTAATGCAGCAGCTACATTGTTCTCTTTCCTAAATACTTCCTTGATATCTTTCATCCCCCACCCCCCCTTCAAACAACCTCCCAAATAGTAGTGTGTCATCTCTTCAGATATTCCCTTGACACCATTCATGGACATTTCCAAAATCAACAGTCCTTTATATGGGTCAGTCCCTCCCATCACTAATTGGCGCTTAAGTTCACACTCACTTCTGACACATAAATGTGCATGTTCTTTTGGTTCAGGCCTTCTGTGGTACTTACGAGCTGTGTCTTAAATTTGGCCACTACTAGTGCAGAAAGCCTAGACCTAAGACAAACAACAAAAACAAATGAAAAACAAACAAAAATGCTCCCTACCTCCTCCCCCCAAACCAACAAGAAAATAACTTAAATAAAAACAAAAAATAACAAAAAGGTAAGATTAAAAATAATTTTTAAAAATCAATAAAATTCACCTTCAGGGTAAATGCATTCAGTGTTACTAGAGAGTGAAGCAACTTCTCTACCTCTGTATTTGAATTTCATAGACTTTCCATGAAAGCTCATTAGGTATATAAGAATAAGTTGAAACAACTCCTTAACTCTCTTGTGGATCTCCGTTTTCTTCCTATCCTAGGGCTGTAGCCTCCTTGCAAAGGGGAACCACTTGAGGCTGATCATTGGACTCTCTCCTTTTGGGGAGCCCCTCCCTCCTTTTAGGAACCTATTGGGTCCTCCATAAATAGTACCATGGTTGATCCATTTATCTCTGTCCCCCAAAGATCAAAGCACCTATGATAGGGAAGTGGTCTAATCAGGCTAAAAGAAAAAACAAGAGTATTATTTTTTTCTTTGGTAAGTCCTTGAAAATGCACAAGGCACCCCAAATATATTTTAGACAGTTCTCTTTGGCTTTTCTTCTCCTCAGGGCTTCTTCACATGCCTTATCCCCCAAGATTGGGGGATTAAACCCTCAGGTTCAAGGTCACTCTGGAACCATACTCCTAAAAATTTAGCTCATATGAGCCCCCACTGACATATTTATTTTTAAGAATCAGCCAGCTGATACCATTTGCAAAAAGCAAAGATTTTCATTAAATGGCATAGCATGAACAGTAGCAATAAAACATTCCTCCTTCCCATTAACCTCGGATACTCCCCTAAAAATGGGTCCTTCCTGAAGGAAAAGAGTGAGTACATACAAAGAGTTAACTAGTGAAGAGGCACACATGTAGAAAACTCATGTGTCCAAGTCAACTAACATCTTTGATACCGAATGGTCCTGATGTCTTTTTTCTTCTTATGATGTTCTCATACTTTTCCCCTGGGGAGCAGCTTCACTACTGGTCGGGTCACTCTGTTGGGCTCCCTGGATTTCTTATTTCGTAGTGTATCTCAACTCTGTAGCTAAACTCTACAGTTTATGGGTCTGCTACCTGTTCGATGGTAAAATCTACTTCATGAGTTGCTCTACTGCCAGAGGCTCTTGATAATAGTGGTGGAAAAATCCCTTCTCTCATTTTCTCTCATCACCCCACTTTACCTTGAAAGAGGTAAAGAGGAAATATAGAGTGAATTCCTCTCAAGAGCAGAGTTTATTTTTCATACCTATTCCTCTTCTTGACTGCCAAAGATGACTCTCTCTACTGATTACCTTAGAGAACATGTTCTTTTTAGGGTCACCAGGGTTGTGACTAATCCTTCAGCCAACCAATGGTCCCCCACCCTATCAAGATGCTGATGAAGTCTACATTTCTCCTAAAGGAGTAAAGAGGTTTAATCACTTTTCCACACCTCCTTTAAATGTCTTTTCAATAATATATGGGGGGAACATCAAGGAGGTTACTTTGACTGAAATGTAGAATGTGTGAGGGTAATGTGTAATCAGCCTGAACTATGGGCTGCAGTCATACTGTGGAGGTCTTTTAATGCCAGACCACGAAGTTTGTATTTTATCATAGAGAAAAAAGGGGAGTCGCTGAAGCTTCTTGAGTGGAAGAATAACATGGTCACACTTGTGATTGAGAAATGTTAAATTAGCAGTTGGTTGGAGGATGGATTAGAGTGCAGAGAGAGACCAATTAGGAGGTTATTTCAATAGTCCTGGAGAAAGGTGAAGAGGGTATGTAGTAAGATGGTGACCAAGGGAATGGAAAGAAGAGAACAAAGACTAGATATATTGAAGACATAGAATCCAGAAGACTAGGCAACTGATTGAATAATGAGATGAATGAGAGCAAAGGGATAAGGTTCACTGTGAACCTGACTTACAAGTGGTACCCCCAATTAAAATAAGGAAGTGAAGAGGAGGGATAGGTTTAGGGGCAGAGGCTAATGAGTTCTGTTTGGGACTCAGTTTCCAGCTGGAAGTTAATGACTTGGGACTTTGCTTCAAGAGGAAGATAGGGGATGGATATGGAGATCTGGGAGTCATATGCGTCAAGATGAAAGCTGAACTCATTAGAGCTAAAGAGAACAACACTAAGGAAGATCATCTAGAGAAGAAGAGTGAGCTAAAGAAATACCCTTGGGAATGCTCACCTGGGAGGAGGCTTTAAGAGTGAGACTGTTTCCCTTGTCAACAGAAAGCACAGGAGGAAATAAACAAAGTGGAAGAGATTTTATTTGGACATAGTGAAGAATTTTTGACTTTGATAGCACACTAGAAGGGGCCATAGCCCTGAGCGAGCCTAAGGAGTTTTTGGTTATCCTTCAGGGAGAGAATAAACAACTCACTGCCTTGAATATTTATACAACAACCAGTTAGAACATAGGGAAGTGGCCCAGATGCTGTCTTATCACTCTATGTATAACCTCCCCACCTACCTAGGTAGTAAGGTATCATAGTGGATGGTGCACTGCATTCAAGTCAGGAAGACCTGAGGTCAAAACTGGTCTTAGTCACTTACTAGTCCTGTATCCCTGGGTAAGTCATTGAGCTCTCTGTCTCAGTTTCCTCATATGAAAAATGCAGATAAGAACACCCACCTCCCAGGGTTATTGTGAGGATCAAAAGAGTTATTGGTAAAGTACTTAACACACTGGTTGGCACATGGTAGGTATTTGATAAATACTTGTTTCCTTCCTTACATTTTTAGATTCCTAAAGTGGATTATAAAGTCAGTATGGCACAGTGGAAAAAACCACCAGCTTTATAATCAGAGGGCATGAGTTGAAATTCTGTCTCTGTTGTGTGACTTTGGGCAAGTCATTTTGGTCTTTGGGTCTCAGTTTCTTTGGGTCTCAGTTTCCTCATCTGTAGAAAGAGAGGTTTGGACCAGATGGCCTTGTAGAGCCCTTCCAACTTGAAATCTATGGTCCTATGTGACAACAATGTCGAAGCTATTCCTCAAGGTGAATACTTATACTTGGGAGTTTCATGTTGCTACAATCTTTTTGCAGGCAAAATTTTATTAACCCTCATGAAATTCTGATTAGATAGACAGGTGGCAAAGGTTCTATTTCTTGTTTTCAAATGCAGGCTCTCAGGCTAAGAAAGGCTAAGTAACTTCCCAGAGAGGAGCCTGTTTTTTTGCAGTAATGCCCAGGATCTCTTTACTCTGTTCATCTAGTCCTCTGGTTAAGAGATCACAGTGCATCCAAGTGGACACAGAATGAGCAGAAAAAAATCAACAGCATGATTAACACAATTTGTACTTTAAAGCATTAATGTGTGTCTTGAATGATTAAAAAAAACTGACATCATATAGGGCTTTTAAGTCCCAAAGCTCTTTCAATACATTATCTTGTTTGAGTCTTAGCAACCCTGTGATGTAGGCAGGGCTTGTGTCATTACTCCCATTTTATAGATGAATACACTGAGGTTCAGAGGCTATGTGATAGTTTTAATGCTTAAAATTTATTTTCCACATGTCCTTCACGTCCTGTTTCTTTCCCATCTTTATACAGCACATAAGTTGAGTACATATTTTGTACACACTTAATTTGTGTATACTTATGTGTATACATATTACGTATTTTCTCCTCCATAGAATGTAAACTTTTCGAAGCCAAATAAAGTTTTGTTTTACCTTTGTAGCCCCAACTCCAAGAACTGTACCTGGTACTTAGTAGGTACTTAAGAGAGGCTTGCTGATTTATTGAGTCCCTTCAAATTCTATCCTGAAAAGAGAGACAAAGACAGAGAGAGACAGAGACAGAGAGAGACAGAGAGAGACAGAGACAGAGAGAGACAGAGACAGAGAGAGAGAGAGAGAGAGAGAGAGAGAGAGAGAGAGAGAGAGAGAGAGAGGAAAAATAAAGATGTAAAATTATTTCAATGCCCTCAAGTTTTATCTGCCTACTTATTATTGAAAAGCAATCTAATTGATTTCCCAGAATAAAGTGAGTAATTTCCCTCAAACTAAGGAAACAGGTGTGGTGGTATCAATAGAAAACCCCAGGAAAATGACTCCCTTGGTCAAGAAGCATTAGTGGGAATTTTGGTCGGGAGAGTGGCAAAGAGTTTGTTCTATGGGGAAAGCTGCCGTTGATTTATAGAGGGATCCATCCCCCGCTGTTGTGGTGGCAGCCTGGATTTGTACATTTGGAGCTTGCTTCCCAGCTCCCTTTGTGACAATGCCTGCCACTGTATCTTCAAATTGTTAATTATGTACTGCCCCCTAGGGATTTTTGTTTTGCTAGTGGCAACCGGATTCCTATCCTAAGGGAAATATTTATCAACAGTCTTCAGTCAGGGTTTGTCTGATAGAAAGCTGCTCTTTCCAGGTCTCCTGGGTGGCCCTCATCAAATCACTTTACCCCTTTTCTTTCCTAAATACCCATAAATTGTAATGTGCTCTCAGACCCTCTGCTTTGGGGTTAGCTGATTTTCTTTCTCCTTTGATTTTGGTTGGGGACACTTGGCTTTTTGCCTTGGCGCTGGCAAGGCTTTTGTGTGATCTGGGGTGTTACCAATCACTCAAGACTAGAAGTTTTACCCCCCTACCCTGATTCTCCCCACACCCACACAACTCTTGCAGCTTGGGGGTTCAAGAGCAATTACTGGAATGAAGGCAAAACGAGGATTTGATTTAAGAGTTTTGAAAGTAATGCTGTATCAGAGAGAAAAATAGTTGGATTCCTATTCCTATATATAGAACAAACCTTTTGATTTTTATCAATCTGGGGACTACACGTATGGCTACTATCTATGTGGAACGGCAGCTCATCAGTCACTATCTTAGAGAGTTTCTTGGGACTGATTAACTTATCCATAGTCACTTAGCTAGTACCCAGCACTCCCAGATTCCTTTGCTTATCACACCACACTGCTTGTCAGGTATATATTTGAAGCAGGTGAGTATCTATGAATTCATTAGTATGGGGAGCTCCCAGTATGGAAACAGCCTCCACCAGTACCGATCAGCAAGCGATCTGCAACTTAAGGCCTTAGAAGATTTAAGGAAAAGTATACTTAGTGACTGGCCCATGTCACAATGCCTCAAATACACACACACACACACACACACACACACACACACACACACACACACACGTTTATGAAGCACTTTCCACATCTGTAAATTAGCTTTCTGCAGCACTGTTTCTGTTAAGGTTATATCTGGAAAAGAAAACAAAAATGTTTCCTGACTGACAACGTGGTTTTGCTTGTGAGCACACATCTATTGAACCTGATAAAATGACCAAGGTTCTTTTCTTCCTCAAAGGGATATCACTGCCCTGCATTTAGAGTTGGAGAAAAAATACATTGACACAGTATTCCTTTATATGGATTCTCAGCTATAAGAAGAACAGTTGCTTGTTCTAATTAAAAACATGTTAACATTAACTATCAGCACTGAGAGCAAGCACAGGCATTTAAGTATCATTTTTTCATTTTTAAATAGTACATCATAGAACTGTAGCAGAAATTTTTCTTTATAGACTCTATTTAAAAGAAAAAAACTCACAAAAAAGCTCAAACCCCACAACAACTTTGACAAATATATTCATGATCAAAACAGTTCAGAAATATAAGATCTTAAAATGAGCAAAGGGCAGCAGGTTTTTGAATAGGCTTCATCAGCGGAGGGGAGAGGTCAGCAGTGGAGATTAGTTATAGGAGCTATTAAGTCTCCTCTGTGACATCCACGGTGCTAGCTGCTTAACATAATCAGCTGCAATCAGCAAAAATGCTGTTTATTACAAAACGTTTTTCCTTTTTAATATTTTACATTGATATGTAAAGTGGTGCAGTGTAGGGACACACACATTTCACCAGGTACAAATTGGACAAATTGTTGGCGATAATAATTTGTGGCACTTCTCATGACATCTTTTGAAGTTAAAAATTGTTGAGAGATACCTCTCCAAAGCTATTTTCTCTAATGTGGTTAATGGTTTGCACTGGAGTTGACGATCCACTCCTGGCACAATGTTGTTGCCATTTATTGGGTGGGAGAAAATGTTTGTGAGATCGGATATCAGTCAGGAAGTCTGCAATTTCAGATGATGGGCAGGTTTCTGATCGTCCTTAATAATTGGGGCTGAGGCCTCGGTTGAAAAGAATATCTCTAGGCATTAAAAACCAGCTAAGGTTTCACTCCTCACCCCTCCTCCTCCCAGCCTTTTCCAATCCACAGAAGCATTTTATGTTTTAAGTAACTGAGTCTTTTAGAGGATCATATAGATTTACCATGAATTGTATATATCAGTAACCTGAAACAGTCAAATTAAGCAAAACAATCCAAGTGGGAAGATTGGACCACCTTTGTGGACATTTGCCGAGTAGTCTATGAGGGAAGCTAGTTGGTACTATGGTTAGAGTGCCAGGCTTGGAGTCAGGAATATTCCTCTTCTTAAGTTCAAATCTGGCCTCAGACACTTGTGGTATGACCCTGGGCCAGTCATTTACCATTGTTTGCCTCAGTTCCTTATCTATAAAATGAGCTGGAGAAGGAAATGGCAAACCATTCCAGTTTCTTTGCCAAGAAAACCCCAAATAGGGTTATGAAGAGTTGGATACAACTGAAATGACTTAACAATAATCATGAGGGAAACTGTCCCTTTCTAAGAGGGGTGAGAAAGCAGCAATAGACTGCTGCTGATCTCCAACTCTATCTCAGTTCTTCCCCTTCCCTCTTAGCATGTCCCACAGGATATTACCAAACCCAGAGAACTGTCTTTCCTTTACTCTTATTTCTCAGAATTACACTGACAGGGATGGTCTAGACTGGCCAGATAGCACGAGAATTTTCTCTGCCAATTGGAAAGCAGTACACAGTATGAATAAAGTCAGACTTTTATTTTTAAACATATTCTGAAAATTATACAGTCAATGAGTAAGAAATATAGGTCCCTTCAAAAGAGTTACTATGGTAAGCTATTATGCACTTATTTCAATGATGCTTCTATTATTCAAAACATTTGGGAGGTCGCTAGTCATTTTCTTTAGAATTAATTCGTATGCATACCACCCGAGGAAATCAGTTTTATTATTTTATGCCTATGACTCATTTTTGACCCCAAATGGTATTACCCAGCTTGATCATTTGCCTTACTCACCAGAACTGTCTCAGCATGATTTTGTTGGCTGTTTCCCAAATTGAAATCCTCCCTCAATTGATGAAGATTTGCCACCATTGAAAATATTCAAATGAACACCACATCTGGAGTATTATGTTCAACTACAGGCACCACACTTTAGAGTGCCCAGAATAGGGCAACCAGGATGGTGAACAGCCTTGAGTTTAGGCCATCTGAGGAGTAGCTAAAGGAATTGAGGGCATTTAGCTTGGAGAAGAAGAGAATGAGGGAGACTTGGTAACTGTCTTGAAGTATTTACGGAGTACTCATATTGAATAGGGATTAGATTCATTCTGCACAACCCCAGGGAACCAGAATATAATGAGGAAAAGCTAGAAATAGGTAGGTTTAGGATTGATGTGAGGAAAATCTTTCTTAACACTTAAAACTATCCAAAAATAGAATGAGCCACTTCTGGAAGTACGGCTTTTTCCAAGGCAGCTGGAGTCAGGAAGATCTGAGGTCAAATCAGTCACTTGCTTGCTCTGTGACTCTGGGCAGATCACTGATCCCTGTCTGCCTCAGTTTCCTTAACTATAAAATAGGAGTAAAAATAACTCCTATCTCTTAGGGTTGTTGTGAGTTTCAAGTGAGATAATATTTTTAGCATAGCACCTGACATTTTTTGTTGTCATTCAGTCATGTGTGACTTTTCATGACCCATGGTTAGCATGCCACTATCTCTTGAAGTCTAAGTTCATGTTCCATGTTTCCATGTTTGTTGTTTCCATATCTATCCACCTCATCTTCTGCAATTCCCTTCTCCTTTTGCCTTCAATCTTTCCCAACATCAGGGTCTTTTCCATTGAGTCCCATCTTCTCATCATGGGGCCAAAGTATTTAAGTTTCCACTTCAGAATTGATCTTCCAGTGAATAGTCTGAATTAATTGCTTTAAATATCAACTAACTTGATCTCCTTGCTGTCCAAGGGAATTTCAGAAATCTTCTCCAGCACCACAATTCCAAAGCATCAATTCTGTGGCACTCAGCTTACCTTATAGTTCAACTCTCACAGCTGTACATTGCTATAGGGGGAAAAATAAACATAGGTGCTTAATAAATGCTTCCTTCCATCTATCTCTTATTCCTCAGGAAAAGTCTTCAAGCAAAGATGAGATAATCATTTGTCCCGGATGTTGTAGAGGGGATTCTTATTTAGGTATAGTGGGACAAGATGGCCTCTGAGGTCTCTCTCCACTCTGAGACACTGTCATTCCATGATTCTGTTGATGGGCTTCAGATACTGGAGGCAATTCCAAAAGGGAATGGAACATCTTTGGAGGAAGTGCATAGCCTCCCCAAAGTGACTTTGAAAGGAATTAATAGACTTTTGGATGCAGAAACTCAGGAAAGTTTCTTGTTTTGTAAAATCAGTCATCTTTTTGAATGAATAATAACTATAACCTATACTTATACTCCATAGGTGGCTCACCAATGTCAACATGTTGAAGTGGTGGGTCCAGGAAGGTGCTGGGAAGTGACTTGGGCCAGCAATAGTGATACTCCTACTTATTTCTCCCCTCCCCCCTCCAGTCAGCACAACTGGCCAGCTTCACAGGGGGCTTTGTTCCAGATGGCAATTATTGGAGAGAAATACTTTAAAGGCAGCAATGACTCCTGGGTCACTCCTGGAAGGAGTTATGGTCATAATAAAAACTAGAGTTTGCTGGGCATTTGAATTTCAATAGACTCAATAAATTTACAAGATGAAATCTAAACTCTGAGTTTCCTTTAAAAATTCTGTCCCACATCATCTGAGGATTAAAGCTTTTTCTTTTACTGATTTTGCTCAGTACTATGACAAAGAAGTCCAGCACTAATTTAAGATTATAAGAATACCAACATATCTCTCCACCCACCCAAAACTAGAAAGCAGAATACAAAAATAATATGGCATCAAAATGAAGACTAATTTAAAGGCCAACAGAATCAGGGACCATAAATAGTTTTTTTCTTCTTTTTAAAATTAAAATAAAAATTTATTATCTTTTGTTTTTATATCACCTATATTTCCTAATAGATTCTTCCCTCTCACCTCCTCCCAGGACATCATCCTTTATAACAAAGACTAAAAAAAAGGGGGGGGGGGGAAACGGTTTATCACAATTAACCAATAAAGCAAAATATATTTTTGACATTGACAATATATTCAGTTCTGCACGTGCGTTTCGAAAAGTTTAAGGGACTAAAGGATATAAAATGAGCTGGAGATCTCAGAGATTTGGGAGGAGGGGCCTTCTTATGTCTCTGCATGGGGCCAAGCTTGGTTATTATAATTTCATGGCATTCAGTTTAGATTGCTATTATTCTTCTTTTCATTTACAATGTTACAGCTTTGTATACTGTTTTCCTGGTTCTCTTTACTTCGATTTGCATCAGTTTACATAAGTCTTAACATCAACTTCTTTGCATTCATCATTTCTTACATCATAATAATATTCCATTACATTCACACACCACAACTTGTTTAGCCATTCCCCAATCAGATGGATACTTACTTTTTTTAACAGTTCTTTGCTACTGCAAAAAATCTTTTAAAAATATTTTGGTGAATTTGAGTTCTATCTTTTAATCATTGACCTCTTTCGGAGAAACATACATATGTAAACACACACACACATATATGTGTATGTATGTATGTGTGTATATAGGTATATACGAACACGTATAGACACATGTATATATGTGTAAGTATGTGTATGTGTATGCCTAGTTCTGTAATCTTTGGGTCAAAGGGTATAGGCATTTTAGTCACTCCCTTCATGTAATTCCAAACACCTTTCCAAAATGGCTGGGTTTATCCATCAATGCCTCCAATATAAACTGTTTCCATATTTTGTCATCATATCAATTTCCTGGATATTAAGTGAATCCTTCTGTGTTCATAATTTTCTCTGCACATGATTATTGTTGTATCTTAGACATATTTTCCAACTTGCATAGCACTTTGCATAGTGCCTTACATATTCTTACAAGAGCTTAGTAAACTTTTGTTGAGGTTGAGTTTGTGAAAATGAGGCAAATGTGACTCAGATTACTGAAGGAGTGCTTGGGAAAACCAAATCTACCATGATTGTTTGGACCAGTTATCAGATTCTATCTTGCTTCTAGTACAGTTTCATCCGCCCCAGCACTTGTTTTGTTTCCCCCTGTCCTCTGGACCTTTGCACAAGTGGCTTCCCCACATTTGGAATACGTTCTTTCCTCACATCACAGGCTTCCTTCAAAGCACTGCTCAGGGAACTACCTCCTACATAAGTAAGACCTTGGCTAATACTCTTCATTCAGCTGGTGTTCTCTTCCCCTTGATCTCACTTTGTATTTACAATCTGTGTTACAATCTCACTCCCCAAAAGAAGTTGAGTTCCCTGAGGGTAGGAATTGAGTTTTTGACTTTGTGTGTCCCTTAGCTCCTAGCACAATGCTTATAGCAGGATTAAAAAAGTTTATTGCATTAAATGAACCAAAATGGACTGAATAGATGCCCCCAAAGATTGGTAACTACTAGTAAAGTGTTGGGATGTAGGCAGACCACTGGCACTGAGGCCATATTTGAACTCAGGCAGATGAGTCTTCCTGACTCCTGGCCTGGTATTCTATCCACTACACCGCCTCACTGTCTCTCAGTGACAATAGCTAGAATTTATGTGGCATTTTAATGTTTGCCTGTATATTTGTCAACTCGTTTAATTTTCACAATAACCCTCTGAAGGAGGTGCTGTTGTTATGTCCATTTTACAGATGAGGAAATGGAGGCTGAAAGAGCTTAAGTGCCTTTCCAGTGTCACACAGATAGTACATGCCAGAAATGAGATTTGAACTTAGGTTTTCCTGACTCCCAAGTCCAGAGAAGTCTTAACACTGTACCTATAGGGGAAATGTTGCTTAATAGGTACAGATGATTAGGAAGCACTACAATTATTCTCAGGAGAGACTAATTCCTTCTAACTTGAAAGGTGGGGGTAGGAGATGAGGAAAGATTTTCAAGACTAGAATTTTGTGTTAGGAAGATTATTCTGGCAGTGTCACACAAGGGGGATTGGATGCAAGGAAAGCAACAACTTTATGATGAGCTAAAATGAAGCCCCTTAGGTAGGACAAAAGATAAGTTCTAATGGCAAGGAAAGCCCATTCAAAGACGAAGCATTGTGGAAATACTAGGAAACAATTGTGGTAGAAAGTCAAAGAACTCCTTTAGTGATTTGAGACATGTTTAACTTACTTTACAGAAACTCAAATTCAATAAAAAATTTATAAGGCCATAAACTATGAAGATTTGAAAATACCTTCATGACACATCAGTAAGTATAGTGTGGAGTAGAGACAGAGAGAGTATGTGGGAAATGATGTAGACAAAAGTGTGGTGGAAGGAAAGCACAAAATTGAAAAACAGCATGGCATCCTGAACCCCGCCCCCACACCAGATTTGGAGTTGTAGACCTGGGTTTGAATCTTGACTATTAATGGTCAATATTTAATAAACATGTATTAAGTGCCCACTATGTACAAGGTGCTAGGAACACGAATTTAAAAAAAAAGATAGTTCTTGCCCCCAAGTAGCTTACAATCGAATGTGGGAAGACAACACACACACACACACACACACACACACACACACACACACACACATACACACACACGAAGTGAAAAACTGAGGGGGGAGGGGAAAGGAGGAGATACTTAGTGTGGAGTGTGTGTTTGGGGTGTTGGAGGTAGGGATGGTGGGGAAATGAAAGAAATTCAAAATGATTGCTACGTGTGTGATCTTCAGGAAGACCTAACTACTCTGGCTTCCCTTCTCCCAACCAATAAAATGAGGGCTTTCAGACTAGCTCATCACCAAGGTACTATCCAGTCACAAATTCCATCAAGCATTTGAGTGTCTGGGAAACAGTGGGAAATCAAGTATGGTTTGTCCTGTAGTACTCTCTAGTTTAGTACCTGAGATACATAGCAATAATTATTTGCTATAATTTGTATGATTTATAATTTGTATAATTATACAAAGGACTCAGAATCATTGGGTTGATCAAGCTTTAGAGGTCATGATAATGTTTAACTCTGCAAATGGTAGCTGCTGTCACAAGCAAAAAGGACTTCAAGTTTGGACTTCCATAAGGGGGAATCAGCATCTGTCTGGAGAGCACTTCCAGGGCTGAGGAGGGGGATAGCAGTGTCCAGTAAGGGATCTATTAAATGACCTAACATTGTAGGAGTTTGTTTTGTGGCAATAATGCAAGTTAATGTCTGGACTACACAAAAGATTAGAAGATCAGAGCAATATTAGAGATCGTTACTTGCCAATCCCATCATTTCCAGATAAAGAAATTGAGACTCAGAGAAGTTAAGTTGTTTGTCCAAGGTCAGGTGAGGTAGTGAGTGTGAGTGAGGATTTTAATTAAGATCCCAAGACTTGACTCCAAGTTCAGTGCCCTTTCCACAGAACCACATGGAGACCAGGTTTCATATCAGGATTTTTGGCTTTACTCACCAACTCACCCAGGCACTGCTATGAATAAGGATTGTGCTGTTATTTATCCTTTGTTATGAAGAGGACCAATAACCTCATGAGGTGATTTATTGACTTGCTTGTGAATTGGATTTATGTGAGGGAGAGTTGCACAAGGTCATCAGGTTCACTCTCTCTTCTAGAGTCATAAAAGTCCAATGGCAAAGCAGAAATCAGGATGACTGGCCCAGGATGTACTGGATGACCTTGGCATCTTCAATGTCTGAGCAAGTTCAAGTTCTCCATGTTCTCAAATAAGAACTTTGTACAAAGTAAAGAGCATAATCTCTACAACAGAAAAAATGGTACAAGCATGAGAAATATTCCTGGTCCTGATACATGTCCCTTATTATCACACTGTAAATGCTGTCATCCTAAATATCTACCTCACCACCTTTTGTCATCAAATAGTGGTTCACCAATGTTACAAAAATATCCTTCTAATAAGCATAAGGCCATAGGTAATGTCCTCTACAAGCTGGAGATGCAGTGGAAACACTTCTTTATTTGGTTGAATAGTTTTAGTTGGTGAAAAAGAAAATTTTTCCAGATGAGACCCTGTAAGTGAACTTCCTTGTAACAGCTTCCTGGGTATTTATCCTGGCTTTGAGGCTCAAATTTCTAGAATGTTCCTGAAAATCCTACTTATTGGGAAGTCAGGTGGACTTATCTCAGTTGTGCTTTATGAGATGAAAAATTAAGCTTGAATCTGCTAGCTTTGAAAACAGAACTGAACACATGCTCCATCCATCCCTGCAGACCACAGCCTCCCATATTGCATTATTCTCCCAACAGAAAGATTACCCGACCATGAAGGTCCAGATCAACAAAGGGCAATGTATGCCTCTCCAGAAGCTTTTTCAACTCGACATTAAGTGTTCTGCCATTCTTCCTGCACCCTGTGTGTCTTTTACATTTCCTTTATAAAGAAGAAATTCTTTCCTGTTGTAGATTTTTCTCTCCCATCTCATGATGCATTGGAGCAGATTTGAGCAGATCTACTGTTCTCAATGTCTTTTTTCTCTCTTTAGAAGGAAACGAAGATACCTAGATAGTGCCAACAATAAGCAGAACCCTTAGCTTACTATATACTTGAAAAATGTATTATTTTTAGTTGAACAACTTATTAAAATCCCACTATAATGAACCTGTGTCCTGAGAAGCATCTTCAGCATCAAGAAATGTTCTGTACAGAGGAGGCACTTTCCCCTCTATGATTTGCATTGTGAAAAGAAGGGGAAAACAGCACAGATGTATTCAGTATTGTACAAAGAGCATATATGGGCGTTTCAATCCCTGATATCTCACTATTTTCTGATGCTAATGTAAAATATGTTCTTTTTGCATTTATAATTAAGATGAACAGATGGTGAAGACTTAGTTTAAAGTAGTACTGTATGTCTATTAAAATAATCTATGCTGATAGTGAGACCACTATTTAATTGCTTATAAACACACACACACGCACACACACACACACACACACACGCACACACACACACACACACACACACACACACACACACACCAAAGAGCTGTGTGCTTTGTCAGGACTGGAGTTAGAGTTCCCCATAACAGGTTTTGGACATGAGACTCCTGTTAGTAACAGATGCTTCTCCCTACGCTGGCTCTCAAATAGGCTTAATCAATGAAAACCCTGAGATGACACAAAGGAACATGGGTTGGTTAAAGCAAGGAATTCCTTTAAAATTGAATACAAAACAGAGACATTATGTAAACTGTGGAGCAGGGCAGAGTGGGTAAGGGAAGAATTGAGTTAACAATCTGCTTCCCTCATTTTTAGTACCCTGGTCGCCAAGCAAACCATCAACAATGGCATCTTGCAATTCACAGTGATTAATATTGATTATACGGTTGCTGTGTTTTCTGAAAGTAAAACCCGTCAGAGAGGGGCGAATTTCCTCTGTTTAATTTCAAGGGCCTTCACTACTCAATCACTGGCGAGAGGGAGTCAAAGCTTTTCTGTCTTTGACAGTTCTCTGCTACCCACCCAGCTTTATTGGGAAGGGGTTACTCCCAAGGAAGGATAGATGATCATCAAAGCAGATGACAAAGTCAGGAGGATCAGAATCCACTCTGAACACTAGCAGAAGGAAATTGGTACTGTTTGCAAACAGGAGAAGGGAAAAAAAGGAGGGGGGGTGTCGAAAAAGGCAGGCGGAGAGCCAAAGGACCTAAAAAGGCAGCAAGTTTTAGAAAACATTCATTTGACTAATTTGCCTAATATAATAAAGAAAGGATGGTTTTATTTTCAAATGTAGAGTGGTGATTGATTAGGTGGGTATTATATTTGCAGCATGTGGAATGAATAATAGTTATGAATGGATCTGGAAAATATCTCCCCAAGAAGGGAATAATCCATAAGTCATAAGAGGCAGAGCACAAAAAAAAAAATACCAACATACTGAGAGAGAGTTTAAATAATAACAGAGTGAATCTTGGAAGAAGGCCAAAGAAACAAGGAACAGAAAAGAAACTGCAAAAGGCATAATGGTTTCTAGACAATAGGCAGAAAGAAAGGATCTGCACATGCTTGTGAATGTAGTATTAGCTCTTTAATTATAATAATTACCTAAGTTTAAGGTCAAGTCACCTGTGTATTGCTGTCTGTGAGGGATGGATAAAAAGCATGATTTTTTTAAATAGTAAAAGTAATGCTTAATCACCTGTGATGTTAGAGTAATACCTAAAAAAGAAACCCCATGTACTTTAGAAATTTCATTATTACTCTGGAGGGTTCTTTCTGGGAACATGGCCCATCCTGAGATGCAGTTCCCTTTATAAGTCCTCAACTTGATAGAAGGTGGTCTGGTCCATGGGGTTTGAGGAGTGTCAGGGGAAGGCCCTGAACTGGAGGGCATAATGAGTAAGGCACAATCAAGTTTGGTCATTTGGACATTATTCTGCATCTTCTCATGATTTACCCAATACTAATATCCAATCCCACAAACATTTATTAAAGGCCTGAAGGAAACACCATTCTAGAGGTACCTCTAGAGATACAATGGCAAAATAATGGACAGTCCCTGCCCTCAAGGAGTTTAATATTCTACTTGAGGAGGACTACATCATGCAGTGAAACTGTCACATGCATACTTATATGCATATATATACATAAATATATATATATTGTGTATATTACCTATATGTCATGTATAAGCTATTAAGACTATTGGGACACACACACACATACACACACACACACACACACAGAGTTATTTGAGAATGGAGAGATGACTGTTGAGTAGAATTCAGAAAGGTCTTCCCAAAGGAGATAACACATTCAATTCAATCAAAAAATGATTTGCCAAAGGACTTACTTCAAAGTAGGCACTGTGGAAGGCACAGGTGATACAAAGTTAGTTGCCCATGCAGGAAACTCAGGACCTGAAGAGGTAAAGCAGAGGAGGGAGCACCTTCCTGCTTGGGGGACGACCTATGCAAAAGCACCAAAGTGGGAGATGGGATGCTGGCTTCTGGGAAGCAGCAAGGAGGCCTGTTTACAGGGACCAGAAAGGATGTCAGGGGAAAGAGGATGTGAGATATGCCTATAAAGGCAGGCTGGAGATAGATTGAAAAGGTTTTCGATGCCACGAGTTTATATTTTTTAGGGATTGCAGAAAGCTTTTTGAGTCAGAGGAGTAATGTCTTCAGATGATTACTTTAGGAAGATGATTTTGGCAACTGTGTGAAGGATGTATTGAAGAGGGGGAGAGAATAGGAGTCAGAAATCTAGTTAGGAGGCTGTTGTGATTGTCTACTTGAGAGGTAGCATATGTCAAACAAAACTGAAAATATTTCATTTGAGAGTGTGTACTTTTACCAGGAAGTTTTCAGACAATAAAAATATGGTAAATGTTATTAATATTATTTAGGAAGTGGGATGGAGGATTTCACACTCTTTATCCTGTCACATAAGACCACTGCTCAAAATCTATTGATCTCATTTCCCTTTGGTGGTAGTTCCAAGTAGTTGAACATAAACATTTTGAATATCTAATTCAAAGATAGAATGGAAAAGGTATTTCAGGATCCTTAATAGGATCTCAGATCCAGAACCATTTTCTGGTGGATTTGTATAGATGATATGATATATGAGGACTGATGTCTTTTCTTCTTTCCTTCCTTCCTTCTTTCCCTCCCTTATTCCTTCTTTCCTTCCATTCTTCTTTCCTTCCCTCCTTCCTTCCTTCATCTACCACTAAACTCTGAATCTATACTAACTATGTTATTTAAACAGTAGCTGTGTTTATAATTGGAATGAGTTGCACCATAAAAATCAACTTATTTTCCTAAGGAAATCAGTATTATTAGGTATCCAAAATGAAATATGGTCTTCAAATCACATGAATTCTCATTATTCAAACCAAAGAGGTTTTGTCTTGATTTTTTTCCTGCTCATTAATTCATACTACCAGAGATATGACCTTGCTCACTAATTCGATAAAGTGATAGCTGTAGGTCCACAGGTCAAACAATAGCAGGTATTAGGTTCCCAAGACCAGCCTTATCCAGCTCCATAAGAACTCATTGAATATAGAAATTTCAGTATACTTTCTAGCTCATTAGACCAGCCAAGCCAGTTTTTTGTATCTGTTGTAACATTGACCAAGACAATTAAAATGTGTTATGGATTCTGTCATGGATCCTAATAGTAAATACTAAATACAATTTGATTAATAAGTAATGCTATGCTATCAGCTTCTCATCCAGTTTAGGGAGTGGCATTTCTTTGTTGGCGTGTGTAAGGAAGGGGCCTGTGTGGGGACTGCTGGAAAGGGTAAAGGGGAGGACGCAGAGTAATAAAGGTTCCTATGGTGAAGTTCTGGATAAAAGGGAGACATTAGTGATCACCCACACCAAAGAGCTGGAATAACTCAGCGTAAGCACTTCCATCATTTTGATTGAAGTGGAAGAGGAGAAGGCAGAAGAGCTCGTGCTTGGTGTCTGAGTACCAAGAAAGGAAAATAGAAAGGAAAAAAAGCTTTCAGTGCATCAAGAGCAGTTAACAGCACCTGAAAGGGAAGGAGAAGTGCTAACCTGCATTTTGTATAAGCTTTGCTTTGATGAAAGAACTCAAAACTGTGAAGAAATGCTGCTTTCATTTAAAAAATAATAATAATGTGAGATGAAGCTAACAACTTGGTACAACTAGTATTTACATGAATGGCACTTCTGGAAAACGATGTTTTAATGATAGGCAATTAACCTTTAAATGTAGTAGCATCTTTAAAACATGGGATCATGGGCCAAAAAAGGAATCCTATTGTGCTCATAATGGAGTTTTGTTTTGAAGCACAATGTCCCAGTCCTCCATAGCAGTTATGGGATTTCACAAAGGCATCAGACTGACCAGTAATGCATAAAGCAATAGGCCTTCATTACTCCCCATTTTATGTTCCTCAAGGGGAAGTTCAAGGCCTAGAATGAGACATTCTAGAGAGAGGAATGTGGGGAAATGGGGACGATGACAAGGGAATGATAGAACCAGGTCAGAAAGAAGATGAAGTCAGAGAGGTAAACTCTCCTTCAGAGATGCTACCCTTAGCCTGGGCACACTTGCCTCTTCTGGGGCATCCTAGTAATGTGCAAGATGCCTAGGTGACTCTCTAAGGCAGCCAAAAGTCATAAGTTACATAAGGCAGAGTCGGGTAGGGGGCACTTCTTACTCTAGTGCATCTTTCTTGGTGTGATAATTAGGGACATACTAAGTGTTGACTAATTCACTGGGGTCACTGAATAAATCGGTGATGCAAGAATCAGAGTATGGAAGTGTGAGGGTTAGGCAGAATGTGGGGACATACCCAGTATTCAAAGAAGAGGTAGACTGCAACAAGAAAAATTAGAGATCTCATAGGATCTATTTCTTTTTGGGTTACCTCACGGATATACCAGTCTTGTTTAGTGAAGAGGAAGTGGAAAATAACATTACTTCTTTGAGGACGCAGTTATGAAAACTTGAACAGGCAGGTTCCAGAGATAATAACTAGCAGATTTTTATTGACAGAATTTGAGGATAGCTGAAGGTGAGAGGAGAGACATGAATGATGAGAACTTTATTATTTTTTCTCTTCAATCGACAAATAACTCCTCCAGGCTAAAGTATAACAGAATGAATTCTCATAAACACAGTGTTTGTGGTAAATTATCTTTGTTAGTGAGGGGAAAGATCAATGTATTGATTTTTTTTTAATGGACAATACCTAGTTACAGGAGGCCTCAAAACTCATCCTTTTAATCCAGAGGTCTCCTGAAAGAGAAGAATAAATATGAGGATGAAGAAGCTCTACCAAATAGAATGGAATTGTGGGAGTTTGGGGTTTCTGGTTGGTATAGGCAGAAACAAGAAATAACACTGGGGGTAAATTTAAGGAAAATAACCAAAATCTGGTTTATCCAGGCCTCTATCAATAGGGAGTCTTAATTAACCCAACCTTCCCCATGGTGCCAGCTGGATGCCTTTGATACTGAGAATGACAACAGAAATAATGCTAGAGTTGGAGTCCTCATGCTTGGATTTGAATTCTGACTCAACCAATGGGGCAAATAATCTCACCTGTCTGAGTCTGCCTTAACATGCTCAACTATAAAATGAGAGGGTTGGGCTAGATGACCTCTAATGTCCACTCCAGTTCTGAATCAATGAGTCTATGACAGTGATTCTAAGGTACTCCAGGGGCCTAAAGTACCCTACAGACTTAAAGGCTTGAATTATGTACTGTACCTTTTTAAAATTTAAATAAAATATTGGTACTATGCAATGAGTACATAATCTTATTATTATTGTTGTTGTTCAGTTGTGTCTGACTCTTTGTAACACTGTGGATTCTATTGTCCACTCACTGGAGTTTTCTTGGTTAAGATTCTGGAGTGCTTTGCCATTTCCTTTTCCAGTGGATTAAGGCAAACAGAGATTAAATAACTAGCTCAGGGTCGCACAGCTGGTAAGTGTCTGAGGCTGGATTTGATCAGGTCTTCTTGACTCCAGACCCAGATCTCTATGCACTTACCTCGGTGGACCTAAGATTCCATTTTTCCTCTAAAGGTAGTATTAAGTCAAAGTGATGAAAACTAAATCTTATTTACCCATACAAACACTGAGTAGTTAAATTTCTGATTACAGGACTGGTGCCAAACTTTTTTTACATATCAAAAATGACCATTAGTGTCACATTTAATAATCTTTGAGGTTACTTTTTAAATATTTGGTACAAGTATAATATCAAATTTTCTAAAATTTAGGCCATATGAGCTCTGAGTTTCCTCACCTCAGTGCACACTTTCACAAATGAGTAGGGTTCCCAAAGTTAGGCTAACTCCTCCTCCTCATCAGAGTTCTATATAATCATACCTCTAAGGGGCAATGAAATAACTTTCTCTAATGCCATCAGTTTGAACCCACATTGATTTGGGCCCCCCCAAAGATTCTCAGTTAAGAGCAAGTTTAGTCAATCAATCTTTTAGAAAGGAGTATTTACTAAAGTTAGAATAATTGTAGATATAAATCAGTTGAATAAAATCATCAATCACACACACAAATATGTTTACTAGTATGCAGTACAGAGGCCTTGATTCCTTCTGCTCTATTTTTTTTGCTTTTTTTTTTTTTGGAGGGCATTTGGGGTTAAGTAACTTGCCCAAGGTCACACAGCTAGGTTTTTTTTTTTTGTTTGTGTGTGTTAAGTGTCTGAGGCCGGACCTGAACTCAGGTCCTTCTGACTCCAGGGCCGGCGCTCTACTCATTGCACCATCTAGCCACCCCTTTCTGCTCTATTTTTGTGACAGCCATTGGGAGGTAGAGGCAGGTCTTCATAAGGAAGCAGCCCAGCATGGTGTGATGGAAAGTGTACTGGACTTGGGATCAGGAGAGACCAAGGTAACAGTCCCACCTCTGACTCATCAGCAAATCCCTTATATTCTGAGACTCATTTTACTCATCTATAAATCAGTGATAATAATACATATTTGTAATGCATACTCCATTGAGTTGTTGTGGGGTCAACTGAAACAATGCCTGTAAAGCCCTTTGCCAGCCTTAAAGGACTACATAGGTGCTAACTTAGGTCATGAGATTCAGAAGCATTTTTTGGAGATTTTGATAGAAAGCAATATGGCATAGAGAAAAGAGCACTGGATTAAGAATCAGGAGACACAACTAACTTTGTGACCTTGGACAAGTCACTTAACATCTCTCTCAGTCTCCTCATGTGCAAAATAAAGGAGCTGGACCAGGTGATCCAGCAATTCAGTTTAATAAATACTAAGTGAGAGCTGAGGCATCAATGGAAAGAGCATTGGTTCTGAAGTGAGAAATCTCATATTCAAATCTCACTTTGATACCATTACTCACTTATTAGCTGGGTGACCTTGGGAAGGTTAACCTCCTTGAGCCTCAGTTTCCTTTTCTGTAGAGTAGGAATTGAACTAGATGAACTCTGAAGTCCCTTCTAGTTCTAAGGGCTTAAGATCCCAAGGGCTTACTATATGCGAGACACAAGGATTAGAGTCAAAACTAAAGATTACCTGCCTTCAAGGAGCTTCCATTCTATTGAGGTATATAATAAATACACAATAGAATATAAGGTGAAGAGGGCAAAGGATGAATTAAGGTGCTCTAGGAAAATGCTGAAGTGGAAAGAGAGCACTAACTAATTAGAGGATGAAAGAAGACTTTGTGGAAGTGTTGGTAACTAAGCTGATCCTTGAATCATGTTTCCAGTCTGAAGAATATTCATAATGGACCTGGGGAGGTTTCCCTTCTCAGAGCATTCTGTGCAAATTCATGGATGTGGGAAATAGAATGTAGAATGCAGGAAACAGCAGAGAGTTCAATTTGACATACTTTCCCCACTACCTACAAATATACACAGGTCTCCTTATCCTTAAAAAATACTCTTCACTTGACCCTACTGCATTCACAAGGTACTGACATGGTCTTTTTCTTTTCAGTCAAACTCTTCTTAAGAGTCATATATAATCAATACTGCCACTCCCCACCACACCTTCATTTCTCAACTAATTTCAAAGTGACTTCCCACCCCACCATTCTATTGAAACTGCTCTCCAAGTTACTGATGGTCTCTTAATTTAAAAAGTTAATGACCTTTTCTCAATCTCTGTACCTCTTGATGCTGGTAACAATCCTTCCTCATGCCTTTTTTTTCTTGACTATTGTGATACTTCTCTCTATCACATACAAAAAAGGAGGCTTTCGCCGTACTTGTTTAGTTTTTCATCCCATTGAATGAAAGAAGTGAAAACTTCTCAGACTATACTCTAAAATCTAGTAAGGCTTTTCGTGGGAAACAGGCCCAAGTTCCCCTTAACTGGAAATCACATGATTTACAAGGACTCAAAACTCCCCTCTCCTCAGTGACACCTCAGCATAAGATATGCCAAATAAGGACAGAAGTACTTTCTCAAATATACATTGAGTGGTCTACTGTTTCCTTGTTCCAGTACTTGAGGTAGATTACTGTACTTAGATTGTACACCTAACTTCCAGCCAAGGGAAGAAAAGGGTCAGGAGGGGGGTGGGGGAAAATTCTGTGTTAGGGCTTTATAACTTTGCCATTTCCTTTTGTAAATTGCTTCTCCTCCCTGACCATTTGTCAGGAGGGTGGCCCTGTCTCGAGATCGTAATATCGTAATAATCCATTCTTTTCTGCTTCCTACCTTGAGAAACCTCTGAGTATTATTTGGGTAAGGATCTCTGTTGCACACAGTTTTGGAGTGCACACAGCATTTCATTTTGGATAGATCACCACTGAGTGTGGAAGTTCCCTAAGGTTATATCCTGGAAGATTTTATTTTTCTCTCTCTAAGCTTTCCTGTGGTGATGACATTGGTTTCCAGAAGCTCAATAACCACAACTATGCTTATGACTTCCAAGCCTAAGTATCTAGTCCCAATTTCTGTCCTGAACTAAGGACCCGAGTTGCCTGTTGCTTCCTAGTTATCTCTACCTACATGTCTTGACAGCACCTCAAACTCAATATATCCAAAACTCATTTATCTTCCCCACTAAACCCATGCTCCCTCCAAATTTATCTATCTCATTTCATCATCATTCTACTAGGCACCCAGGGCCATAGCACTGAAGATCTTTCATTTTTCTGACACCCTTATATTCAGTTAGCTTCCTACTCTTGTCAACTCTACTCCCCAAAACATATCTTGCATTGGTCCCCTTCTCTCTACTGACTTACCTAGCTCTCCAGTTCGGGTCTTCATCACCTGCATTAGTCTAATAGTCTCTTCATTGGCCTCCCTGCATGTGTTCTTTCACCTTTCCAATTTGTCTTCCAGACAGCTATCAAAATAAAATTATGGCACAAGTATGACGAGGGCATTCTTCTCAAAAACCTTCACTGGCTAACTTGGATAAAACCCTAGCTCCTTAGAATGATATTTAACCCCGCCCCCATACCTTGTTTCCAAATTATTTTTCTGGACTTATTTCACATTACCTCTCCTCGTGCATATTATACATGTGAGGAAGGGTTGTTAACAGCATCAAAAGGTACAGAGGATTGAGAAAAGGTCATTGACTTTTTAAATTAAGAGGTCATCAATTAAAATTTGTTGTATTGGGGGTGGAGCCAAGATAGTGGAGTGAAAGAGGTCATCAATAACTTAGAGGGCAGTTTCAGTAGAATGATGGGGCAGGAAGTCACACTGAAATGAGTTTAAGGAGTAAAGGGGTGGTGTGGACAAGTGGAAGCATTGATTATAGACACCTCTAAAGAAGAGTTTGACTGTGAAAAGGCAAAGAAATATAATTCAGTAGCTTGTGGATAAGTCAGGGTCAAGGGAAGAGTGGTGTTTTGTTTTGTTTTTCAGGGTAATGAGACCTGATTATATTTGTAGGTAGTAGGGGAAAAGCTTGTAGATATTGAATATGAAAGAGAAAAAGGGAAAGAATGATCCTCTTTCCAGAAGAAAAAGGAGGTGGTGGATTCAGGGACACAAGCAGAAGGGCTACTCTTGGCCAGGAAAAGGGCTATCTCATTCCCTGTGACTGCAACAAAGGAAATAAGAACAGGTGAAAAATGTCAAGGGCTTTGAGTCAGAGCCGGGAACTGAGAGAGTTCTCAGAGGGGGCCTTCCTTTTTTCATTAAAGTAGGAGGTAAGATCACCCGTTGAGAGGGAGAAGTTGTTTGTAGTGTTGTACGTTTGAGAAGAGAGGAAAACCTGGTTTGAACCAGCTGCTTTGGGGAATGTGATAGAGGCAAACTGGTAAATTTGGAAATTAAAGCCTTCTACCTGAAATTACATGATCTCTGATAGTACTTGGGACCACTTTTAGTATCACTTTTTGAGAAATGGATCAAGCAATATGTACTTATTTTGCTCCCTTCTTTTTCTGATGGAAAACCTTCCTATAGCAAACACAAACATTTGAGATCAAACCATTGGCCCTTCTTCTGCCTTTGAAAGAGGAAGTCTTTCTTCTTGTGCAAGTTTCCATGTCATCAGTGCCAATATCTTCTCCTTGAACCTTGATGTTTTGCAGGACACATCTGCCTTTAAAATGGATGAAACGACCCTTATTTGTACTGAAATTTTCCTCTTTTGATACTTATAATGTTGCTTCACAATATAAGAGACAACATTTGTGCTTAAATAGTGGTCAGCCTCAAAGGCACACAGCATTGAATTTGATCTTGAGTCTTCCATATCAAGTTATTCCATCTCACCAAAGTCCTGCAGGTTGTCTAAAGAGACTGAACCATAAGCCATTCTGAGAAAAAATGCTTTTTCATTTTATCATCCAATTTTAAGAATTGTTAATGTTTGAATAGTATAAAGTTATAACATCATTTATTATACCATACATACTAGAACAGACATCCTGCTGAAGTGGCAGGCTTGGAAGACAATACATTTATTTAAATGATGTGGCCATCATTTACAATATTTTTGTATGCCTAATTTGGAAAAGAGAGACATTGTGGTATAGTAGATAAAGTGCTGCTGGTAGGTTTGAATCTCACCACTAGTATGTGACCATAAGCAAGTCATTTACTCTCTTGGAGCCAAAAGCACCTCTGATAATATGAGTTATAGATAAATTGCTGTCTCCATATATGGGGGAAATTCCTACACGGTCATAGACCCTTCACAGAATTGCTATTAGAGATAGTTTAGTACCTGCACATGAAAATTGTTCTTATTGTTTTATATTCACTTGACAAGCTTCTTTGGTTTTAGATCTTTTTCTCCTTCCTTTTCTAGCTTTTCTATTCAGTCCACTTTATCTCCATCTTATCTCCTTTCCTACTTAAACCAAAATCTATGAATATGGGGCCAGAAGCCCAGGAAGAGTGACTGTGAGCCTTACTCATCACACATTGGGAGGCAGAATGACTAATAAGTTGTACTTATGTTCCTTCTGGCTATGACAGTTCCTAAACTCCCCCAACTGTGGGTTGGAATCAATAACGTACCGTCTGCATTCTAAGCTTTGAAGAACAGATTGGTAGAACTCTATTTTCAAGGGAGAAATCTATTTTGAATCAAGTGGTTCTACCCTGATGGCAACAAAATGCTGTCTTCTCAATCCAGTCAACATGTCTCATATAGGTACTCCCTTTACTAGGACCTATTATTCTGTACAGAGTAAAGGAGAAATGGTGAATTAGTATTTCCTCCCTCTGCAATTACAAACACCTAAAAGATAACTGAATATCCTTTGAAAAATCATAATATTGTAAAGGATGGTTAAATAGTCAGATTCCTAATATTCACTCACCCTCTATCTTGGAAACCATTTTCCTCAGATCCTGAGATGTCTATATCCCTATTCTCCCGTTTTTGTCCATTTCTATCCTGCAATAACATTTGTAGTCATAAAATCCATATTTCCATAAGCACACATAAGATGGTTTTTGATCTATGGAAAATTATATAATTATAATACACATGCAGTGCTCTTCCTCCTTTATACAACTACCAAATTGTTCTTTCTTATACATGGATCTAGTCACATCTCTGCTTTGCTCAAAGTCTTATGGGAAGTATGGCTCCTTTTGTATGTGTTTACTGAAAGAAGAAAAAGATCAGTTTTGTATGGAAAAATGATAAAATCCATTTGTAAATACATATTATCCCTCAGACAAAATGGCAAGGAGAAACACGAATTATTATAGGGTCTGGATAAAGAGAACTGTTCCATCAAATGAATGTATCAAGAGTACAGACTGGCAGAGGTTTGGAAAGCATTGTGGCCAATCAGCTCATCTGCTTGTGTTGCCTTCTACTGCCTTTTCTGGTTTGAGAGGGAGAAACAGAGGAGACAAAATATGCTTTGCACCTGTTTTGCTGTGATCCATATTATAAAAAGAGGATTGGAGCTAATAGGACAAAGTTGAATACCCAGCTATTTGTAGATCTGAAGAGCTTGGAAGTACTCTAAGAATTAAAGTACTTGTCACTGAAAGAGGGTAACACTTTTCTCAGTGCCCTGTTGAAGGTGGCTATGAGTGAAAAGAGCTTGTCACTGTTTCATTGACTCAAGGGCAGAAGAGAAGTAGTTTTGCCCTGCAGGGGAATGCTAAGTTCTGAAAGGGAAACAGACAGCAGAAAAACAACTTTATGTAGTGTGGATAGTTTCTGAAGGAAATAAGAACAAAGAGTCCTGAGTTAGGAGTTGACTCAAGAACATGAATTTCTCAACTTATATGCCTCCGTATTAGATTTCTCTAACTGTTTTGTTCCTTTCCATAACCCACCAGCTACAGGATGCATTGGTGAAAAGGTATGACCCAGGTTTAATAATATTAAATAATAATAATTAAATAATAATACTATGATAATTTTTAATTTATGATCATATTTAATAATAATTAAATAATATTATGATAATTTCTTCCCTAGTTTCTTCTCTTACACAAATGTTGTGATTATTCCTTCTTTTGTCTTTAAATAATTGTGACATTTAATTATTCCTCCTTTTGCCTTATGATTTAGTAAACATGATATATTTAAGAGTTAATGATATCATGGCAACTAGTTTACCCCTAGATTCATACTATGACCCTGAAAGTAAAGAGAGTTGTGAGTCTTAACAGTATGAGCATGTTCTCACTCTCTAGTAACCCCAGAATTGTCAGTATGAGTAAAGCCAGCCCAGAGAATGAGAATGGGGGTCAATATCATACCCAGATTATACTTACAATAGCTACCTATCAAGTTAAAACAATTGCCTACCAAGTAAAAATCAAGATTCTTAGTCTCCTAAATAACTTGGGTGAGATCCATCACCAGCCAGTTGCCCTATTGTGGTCTGCTTCTTCAGATTTTAGGCATCGTAAGCCTTTCACAATCTGGTACCACCTTTCCTTTCTATATTATTTCTTTACATGTGTTTTACATTTCAACCAAACTGCCCTTCTTGTCATCTCTCATTCACCAGCCATACTTCTTGACTCTGTTTTGCTTGTACTGGTCTCTGCCTGGAATGCCTTCTTCCTAATCTATTGAAACTCATCTATCCTTTAAATCCCAGCTGAAATGCCAACACCTGCTCCCATTAGTTAATGACCTCTGCTTTGGACCTCAACATGACTTTAAATATATACTTTTCTTATGCATATATTGTGTGTTATACATTATAGTTTTTTGCATCATATTCTTCTACAAGACTCTTAAGTTCCCTTATCACCTAGCAGAATGTAAAAAACAAATGCTTGTTGAATTTATTTTAATTTAAAAATGAGGAAATTGGATTAGCTGTTCCATAAGGTTCCTCCTCTCTCTAAAATTCTGTAATATCAGTGACCTTGAGAGCCTCATTAAAGACTCATTTAACTTCTAGAAAGGTTGGAATGTGCCAGTCAATGTGAGAAAATCCTAAACTCATTGTGGCATGTTTAGTTTAGTCATCAGACTCCTGGACATCAGAGGGCTCCACTTTTGCATGTCATGAGAATAAACCAAAAGCCATTCACTTTCTCTATGGTGGGCATTTTGCAGAAACTATGGGAATGAGAGGCAGTGAGGTGTGGGAAACAGAGGGCTAACCTTGGAGTCAGGAAGACCTGGGTTCAAGTTCTGTTTTTGACACATCTTAGCTATGTGACCATGGGCAAGTCACTTCTCATTTCCACTAGGCAACTCTATCCAAGACTAAAATTTACAGATGAGTTGCCAATCAGCATTGGTGGAGGGCATTTCCATACCAGTGAGTTCCAAACCAATGCAATCACAATTCTGGACTTTCCCTCTGCCATACCTCCCCTCCCCCCACCCCCCAAAATAAGTGAGGTAGGGATAGTGGGTGCTCTAAGGTACAAGAATACTCAGAAAGCCTGTAATGTAGTTGCTAATCCCAGTGCTCTTACCGGAATGCTATAGAAACGGAGACAACTAACTAGTTGTTCTATGGGTGGTTTGCTTATTTAGGTTTTCATTCACTTTTTTTTTCATTATTTCTGTGATCCATCCTTCATCTGTGGACACTGTCATAAAGTTCACTGATACAGTCCTTCTTTGTGGGTCCCTATTTACTACGATTAGAGCTTCAGCATCATCACCTGCATTTGCTGTCAACTGTCAAATGAGCCTTTTGTCATCCAGATTTGCCAAAGTGATTCAGGAGATATGAATTTTGTAGTTTCAGATTGCCTTTCTACTCTGACTCATCCTCTGCAAGGGTCAGTTTGGCTTCTGCCAGGAAATTGAAGCTCATTGGCTTGCATTTGAATTTCCTTGATTTAGAAGATGCAAAGGCACCCACAGGCCTTTTCATACCCTGTTGACTGAGGCCCTAATTACCTTTTCCACGGGGCATGGAATGGGCCAGCCTCCCATGTCTCTACCCCTTCATCATGGTCTCACCTCTTTCATAGTTCCTGGGGAGCTGCTATGTTGTGACCTTACCTTCTCCTTTCAACCTATCTCCAAAGACAGGATCAATACCTGCTGCTTGGCTTTTTATTCAGGTGATGGATAGCTTTGGGGACTCTCTTATCTTTGCTGGTCTGCTGTCCCCATCAGACTGTCCAAACTGACCTTCAGCTGGAGGTTCTGAAAAATGCCCATATTTTAAGGAAAGATGGATGATTCTCTCAACATCAAATAAAAAGACAAATCTTTTGATCAGCTTGAGATCAAGGCCAGTGTTTGGCTTTGCTTTTGTTTTGCTTGTTTTTCACTTTAAAAAGTTGTCAATAGATGATCTTTCCTCACCTTGGTTCTATTGCTGCCCCAAATTAATCAGGTTTCCAGAGTGAAGAAATACAGCATGAAAGGCTACTCTCCTGGAGTATTCAGCTGGGACTAAAAGCAGGAGTGACACTGGATAGTCTTTTCTCAAGAGATTTCCTCTAAGAATCTCAAGCTGAAAGGAATTTTGAAATTGGTTGAGTTGTTTAAGATATATCCAACTCTTTGTGATCCCATTTGGGGTTTTCTTGGCAAAAGTATTGGCATGATTTGTCATTTCCTTCTTCACCTTGTTTTATAGATGAAGAAACTAAGGCAAATAGGGTTATGTGATTTGCCCAAGGTCACATAGCTAGTCAGTGACTGAGGCCAGATTTGAACGTGTAAAGATGCCTTCCTGTTTCCTAGCCCAGTGCTCTATCCACTAAGCCACCTAGCTTCCTGAAAGGGACTTTAGAGTTCATCTAATCTGGCCCACTCCTTCTAACGGGGAGGAAATTGAAAGCCAGGATAGCTTTTTGCTGAAATTGACAGAGTTATTAAATCATGGAACTGGGATATAGATCCAGGACTTATGATTCCAAAATTAGGGTCCTTTCTATTCACTGTGCTCCCCTTCCACAACAGGATTTTTTTTAGTAAGCTTCCTGTTAGATGTGCTTTTAGATGCAGAAAAAGAAAACAGAAACTGAAAACAAATTGTTCTTTGCTCCCTCTTCCTAACTGAGGTAAGGTTACAAGAAATCCCTGTTTTCACAAGGGAAAAGGATCTTCTCCCCATCCTACAGAAATTGTCTGGGTGTAGCTTTCAGACCAGTATGGCCCTTTTCCTTCACTGTCTAACATGATCTGTAACTTGAAACATTCCCATCTCATATATGTTCCAATGATGGAGAAAGGGTAGAGTCTCTAATAATCCGTCTCTACTATTTGTACAACCATGGAGTGAGAAGGGACCTCTGAGATCTAATTTGACCCTGGACTAAAGCATGCACCCAATCTTAAAGATATCTAAATTTGTTTTTAGATCTCAATGAATGGCAGATTCGCTACTTTCTGAAAAGGCATGCCACTTTTAATTGTTCTATTTCCTAGTTGTAGTAAGGACACCTTACCAAAGATGAATCCTCTGAAAGCAACTCCCAACTTTCCAAATGTACCTATCTATTAAAATCACAACTCATCCATAAGCCACCACCAATGTTACTTTTGCCAGACTAACCATATAATGCATTAATTCAAGGCAAAGCAGTTAATCAAGCAATGTAGAAAGATAACAAAGAAAATTCCAACCTTCTCTCCTCATCCCCAGCACAAAGGGGTATACTTTTCCATATATTGTCATACCACTGGCAGGAAAATGAATTTGCCAGAGCAACTTATACTCCTAGGGCTTCATTCCAGATAAAACATGTCTCTGACTCTAGTATTGACTCTTATTGATTCTCTGTAAGGCTGATAATATCACATGCTGGTCTAGTGATGTCATTGAGCAATAAGTCATTCTGCAAGTTTTGATACAAATTGCTTGTCCTTCATTGGGCAACTCTCTTTTGTGCTACCATCTGCTGGGTCTCGCCACTGAGCTGCTATCTATTGGTTCTTTGCTACCATCTGCTGGTGCTCCTCTGAATTGCATTTACATGACTTTCCCACAGGGAAAGTATACTCTTTTTTAGCCCATTGTCCCAAGGGTTATTGCAGCTCTTTTGTAAGTCAGGCTCATGGCTAGGCCTGGTCAACCAGCCAGCAAGAGGCCTCAGGCTAAGCTCTGTTTTGAATTCCTTTTCTTTAGCCTGAGTTCTGTTCTCTGAACACAGTGTACTATTTTATTTAGGGTAAATTCATTCCTTTTAACTTCTATCCTGTTGCTGGTTACTAGCTAGAGTCCAGATCACCCAAACTCCATCAACCAGCACAAAGTCTAGTGCCCTCACCATTCTAATCACTATTCTTTGGCTATATCATAGCTTGTCAATATCTCTTCTAAAATTTGGTACCCAGAACTAGTCACAGTAATCCAAATATGGTCTGACCAGGACAGACTAGAATGGGACTATTATCTCCTTCACTTGAGAGTTCCTAATAGATAGTAGCTAAGTCATTTTTAACCCAAGAGTATTTGAAGATGAAATTGGAAGGGGAGAAAGAGACTAAAAATAGAACAAATCTACCCATATTTTGATAGTAATTATTTTTTTCTTCTTTTTGGAGGGGGGAGGGCAGGGCAATTAGGGTTAAGTGACTTGCTCAAGGTCACATGGCTAGTAATTGTTGAGTATCTAAAGTCAGATTTGAACCTCAGGTCCTTCTGACTCCAGTGCCATTTTCACAGTGCCACCTAGCTGCCCCTAGTAATTCTTACTCATCAACGATGATAATACAACCAACACATTTAAATACTACTACCTCAGTTAACAATGTACTATACTGGGAAATGGCAATTAAAGATAAATAAGCAAAAGAACAAGAGAGGTTAGACCTAACCAAATAAAACAGGATAGCTTGGTATAATATAGAGTCCTACATAGAGAAGAAATTCATATCAGAGGTTATCCAATTTTTTTTTTTTTTTAAAAGCAATTGGGGTTAAGTAACTTGCTCAAGGTTACACGGCTAGTCATTATTTATGCGTGGGTGCTCATTTTCTGAGGCCGGATCTGATCTCGGGTCATCCCAACTCCGAGGCAGATGCTCTTACTCACTACGCCACCTAGCCGCCCCTTTAGGGCAATTGGGGTTAAGTAACTTGCCCAAGGTCACACGGCTAGGTTTTTGTTTGTGTGGGTTAAGTGTCTGAGGCCGACTCCGAACTCAGGTCCTTCTGACTCCAGGGCCGACGCTCTACTCACTGCGCCACCTAGCCGCCCCGGAGGTTATCCAATTTTAAAACCACTCAAGCAGTGATTTTCAAGATGTCTCAAAGAGGGAAGTGTTCCAAAAAATAAAAAATATCACAGATGGTACTTTTACTTAAAAAAAAAAGAGTGACCAAGATGAAATCTGTAACTACCAACCCATATGCTGCCTTCCTCATCCCTATAAACCTTTTATAAGAAAGTTCTATACACATGGTACAGGTTTCCTAGATGAAAATATGAAAAGAAAGCAGACAGACTTTCACAAAGGATTTTCTACAGCAGACTGTATCTTCTGGTAAGTCGGTCAATTAGCATTTATTAAGTCCTACTACATGTCAAGTACTGTGCCAAGTTCAGGGGGTACAAAGAAAGGCAAAAAAAAAAGAAAAGAAAAACCTCTCAAGTAATTCATAGTTTTCTCTGGGGGAGACAACATGCAAACAATTAATACAAACAGAATATATATACAAGAAAAATCAGGGATAGTTAAAAAGGACTGGGAAGGGCTCCTTGAAGAAGTAGGACTTTAGATGAGATTTAAAATAAATCAGGGAGAATTTGGAACTCAATATTTTTAAATGAATGTTAAAAATTGTTTTTACATACAACTAGGAAATAAGATATATAGGCCATGGGATATAGAAATCTATCTTGCCCTACAGGAAAATAGAAGGGAAGAGGATAAAAGAAGGGAGAGATGATAAAAGAGGGGACAGATTGGGGGATGGGGTAATCAGAATGAATGCTATCTTGGGGTGATGGAGGGCAGAAATGGGGAGAAAATTTGGAACTCAAAATCTTGTGTAAGTGAATGTTGAAAATCAAAAATGAATTAACAAAAGAAAAAATAAAATAAAATTTTCTTTAAAAAATAAAGAAGCCAGGGAAGCCAGAAGGCAGAAATGAGGAGAAAGAGCATGAAGGAGAACTAGTGAAAAAACTCTGTGAATTTACTAGTGGAGTCAGGAGATGGAGTATCCTGTGTGGGGAACAACAAAAAGACCAGTGTCACTGGATGGCAGTGAAGGTGTAAGAAGGCTAGAAAGATAGAAAGGAGCCAGGAGATGAAGGGCTTTAAAAGTCCAACAGAGGACTTTATATTTGATTCTAAAAGAAAGAGGGAGTCATTAGAGTTTATGTAATAGGGGATAGGGGGGAGGTCTACATGGTCAGACCTGTACTTTAGAAAGATGAATTTAACAGCTAAATGGAGGAGAGATTGAAGTAAGGAGAGACTTGAGACAGGAAGACCAATCAGCAAGTTATTGAAAGAGTCCAGGTGTGAGGTGACAAGGACCTGTACCAGACTGGTAACAGTGTCAGAGGAGTGGGGGATGGTATATGAGAAATATCATGGAGGTAAAATGGACACACCTGGGCAACCAATTGAATATGGGGGGAATAGAAGCCAGGGATGCCACCTAGGCTGGAGTACAAATTGTACGATTGATAGGTGTAGAGAAAATAAGATCCCAAGGTGTCTATTTTTAGTTGATTTAGTCAAAATGGCCTAGATATTCCTAGAGCAGTATCGAACTCAAATAGAAAAAGAGGCCACTAACTGTACATAGAGATTCCAGCAGGTCACACATTGACTTAGAAAACTACATGTTTATATATTTCTTTTTGTATTAGTTTTTATTAATACTTTAAAATCAGATAGAAACTACATATTAACCTCATTCAAACCACAGCCAGGAAGTTTATGTGACCATGGTCCATGTTTTTGACCCCTCTGGCCTAGTGGATAAAGAGACAAGAACTGGATTTGGACACATACTCAGTATATAAGTGAGCACATTACTTAAACTTCTCATTATTCTAAGCAATACTAGGACTGTAAGTTCTAAATAATGCCAGACTGCAAGAGTTTTCCCCTCTGGCAGTTCTCTTATCCATGAAATCCCAGGTCCATTCCTATTCCTTTTTAAAAGCATCTGACTGAGTAAAACAAAATTGCCTTGAAAGGTCACCTCAAACATGGCATCTCAAACATGGTAGCCTTCTCATGACACAAAGGATCCATGTCATGGTTTTGTTTTGTTTTTTGGTTTGTTCTTTAGGGACAGGAATCTCACTTTTCTGGCTCTTTGCCTCCATTGAGATGACTTGGAGACTTTACTATCTTTACCTTTACTTATGATCACAAAGTTCACAGGGCCAAAAGAATAAATACATTTAATTACAAAAGACGAAGAACAATGAAAAAATACAAGGGTCATGATCTAAGTCACCTCCCCTTATAAATACCCATCCCCTAAGACATGTACAGCTTCAGTAGCCTGTGGTCATGTCCCAAGTAGCCTCCTAGCAGGTGCTGCCTTCAGGGAGGCTCCTCTACATGGGATCTCTACTGACCTTCTTGAGATTTCACCACCCCTGTGTTGGCTGGATATCAATCTTCACAGCACTTCTCATCAATCTGCCTCAAGAGTTCCCCTTTACCAACCTGCATGGTCTTATATTCATCATATCACATCACCTGCAGTTAGTTCTTATAAATGGCATTGTCTATGCCTATATTAAGATCTTTCATGGTCCTAGAGTCTAAAGTCCTCTATTTCTTCTAACTCCATTAGTGTCACTGCCAGTCCATCTTGGGCTAACTGAGCAGAGTTATTGAAATGAACAGAAATTGCTTCTGTTCCATTAACTGTAGAGTGATAAGATTGAGAGAACCAAGCATTCATCCTTCTATCATGATCAGAGGTGGTGAGGAGAATAAAATTTCACTGTTTCTGTTATATATCTATATATCTATATCTATATACATTAAAATTATATAAATCTAAAAAGGTATGACTAGAAATAACATTATTAAACAATCCACTAACTGTTAAGACTGAGTTAAAATGGCTATTTCACTCAGAATCCTTTACTACAATATAAAATAATAAGCCCTATATCCTTCCCTACCCACCACAAACCCCATCCTTTAAGGGGAAAGAAAACAAATATTTATTAAGTTGTACTATGTGCCAGACACTGTACTAAGTGCTTTACCATCATTTTATCCTCATAACAGCCCTGGAAATAGGTGCCATCATTATCCCCATTTTACATTTGAGGTAACTGAGGCAGACAGAGGTTAAGTTGACTTGCCCAAGGTCACACTGCTAATAAGCGTCTGAGACTGTATTTGAACTCAGATTTTTCTGGACTCCAGGCACAGGGTTCTATCTAATGTGTCACCTAGCAGTAAGAAGAATTATAGTTAGAAATGTAGATGTCGGGGGGCGTAGCCAAGATGGCGGAGTAGAAACAGCTCTTCCAAGCTTCTCTGCCCCCAGATTCCCCACAAACTATGTAAAAAAGGACTGTGAACAACTTCTGGAGCCCCAGCACCCACAGAACGACACAGAGAAGCTAACCTCCCACTGAGGACAGCCCAGCAGCCCTGCAGGAAGGACCAGCGCAGAGGTCTGGGAGCCGGCAGCGGGCAGAGCGCAGAGTGCAGGAGCCCAGCCGAGCCGAGCCCAGGACCTCCTGAGCCGAGGTTTTAGCCCCAGGGTGGCAGGGCCAGCAGCCGGCTGGAGGAACCCCAGAACACCAGGAGCTGTGGCGATTCCAGAATTATCAACATAGACATGCCTAGGACAAAGTAAGAGGTTAGTGTCCTATGGACTTTGGGACCTGTATTTGGGGAATGCGTCAGCTCCCTCCCCTGGGGGCTAGAAGCCACTGAGGAGACACGCCATTTTGTAGTTTTCAGAGGCAGCTCTGGCTCCCAGCCTACAAATCGTGGGGAGATCCAGCGATCAGTCTTGGGGGGTAATCGCTCTTGCTTTAACCTCCCTGGATCTGGATTGTGATCTAGGGTGGAAGTTGTGGGTGGGTTTACAGCTTGCCAGAAACGGAAGTTGCCCCCCACACGTTCGGGGCGAAAATTCCTCTAGCTGGCCTTAAAGCCATAGTGTGGCAACAAGCCCAAAAGTCAAGTAATTAAGTGGCAACATGCCAAGGCAAAGGAAACAGAAAAATGCAACCCTAGACTCCTATTTTGGGGGCATAGAGCGGGAAAAGGACTGTGAGGTCAGAAGTCCTGCTCCAAAAGCCCCAGGGGAAAACATGAGCGGGTTGCAGGCCATAGAGGACCTTAAGAAGGACTTTAAAAATCAAATAAGAGAAGTGGAGGAAAAATTAGAAAGAGAAATGAGAAGGATGCCGGAAAAGTATGAAATGAGGGTCAACAGCTTGACTGAGGAAAACAACACCTTAAAAAATAGACTAGCTCAAATGGCAAAGGAGGCCCAAAAGGGCAATGAGGAGAAGAATGCCTTAAAAAGTCGAATTTGCCAGATGGAAAAAGAATCTTGAAAGTTCACTGAGGAGATTCATTCCTTCAGAGTTAGACTGGAGCAAATGGAAGCTAGTGACTTTATGAGAAATCAAGATGCTGTTAAGCAGATCCAAACAAATAAAAGATTAGAAGGCAATGTGAAATATCTCATGGGAAAAACCACTGACCTGGAAAATAGATCCAGGAGAGACAATTTAAAAATTATTGGACTACCTGAAAGCCATGATCAAGGAAAGAACCTAGAAATCACCCTTCAAGAAATTCTCAAGGAAAACTGCCCTGATGTTTTAGATCCAGAGGGCAAAATAGAGGTTGAAAGAATCCACAGATCACCTCCTGAAAAAGATCCCAAAAAGAAAACTCCCAGGAATATTATAGCCAGGTTCAAGAATCCCCAGATCAAGGAGAAAATACTCCAAGCAGCCAGGAAGAAACAATTTCAATATTGTGGAAACACAATCAGAATAGCCCAGGACCTGGCGGCTTCTACACTGAGGGATCTAAGGGCATGGAATATGATATTCCAGAGGGCAAAAGAGCTGGGAATGAACCCAAGGGTAACCTACCCAGCAAAACTGAGTATTTTGTTTCAGGGGAAAATATGGTCATTCAGTGGAATAGAGGACTTTCAAGCATTCTTGAGGAAAAAACCAGAATTGAATAGAAAATTTGACATCCAGACACAAGAAGGAAGAGATGCTGAGAAGGTAATCAGGGAAAAGAAATCAAAAGGAACTTATCAAAGTTGAACTATTTACATTCCTATATGGAAAAGCAATAACTGTGACTGATGATATCTTTCTCACTATGAAAATAATGGAAGAAGGGGGTGTGGTCATATGAATACATATGTGAATGTGTGTGTATATGGTTACAGTTATATGGATAGAGGGCATAGGTTGAATTTGTTGGGAAGGGAGAATACTCAAGGGATGAAATTATGAGGTGAGAGAGGAGGGTGGCAGGAGGAGATGGGGAGAGACAGGGTGGGGTAAGCTATCCCATGTGGAGGAGGAAGGGGAAGTGGTTGCAAAGGAGGGGGAGAATAAGGAAGGCTAAAAAGGCAAAACCACATTCACATTGAATTTGGTTCAGGGAGAAAATGACATACATACTAAATGGGATATCTCAACCTGCAGCAGGATAGGGGGAAGGGGGATGAGAGGAGGGATGATGGATGGGAGGGCATCCTTGGGGTGAGGGGAGGTTGGAAGTACCCACTATAGAAGAGGGACAGGATTATGTAGGGAATGGACCAGGTGGGGGGTGGGATGAGTGGGAGGGAATTATAAGCAGCCTTGTACAATATATCTACTATGATAATGTCTTGCATAGCTAGACATGTACAACGTATACTGAATTACTTATCTCCCAAGAAGGAATGGGTGACAAGGGAGGAAGGAAATGGATCTGAAATTCGAGGTCGTAACATTAAATGTTTCAAATATATATAAATACTATTATTAATACTCTTTTGCTTTTAATAGGGAGATAAGATGTGCAGGCATTGGGACACAAAGATTCACCTTCCTCTAATGGAAAAGTCGATGGGGGTATGGGAGAAGGTATGGGAGAGAGCAGATTGGAGGAAGTGATATCTTGTGGGACTACTATTCTGGGAGGTTGGGTAGGGGAATAATGGGGGGAAAATGATTGTAACTCAAAATCTGGCGGAAATGAATGATGTAAAACAGAAGTTAATAAAGCATTTGTTTAATTGAAAAAAAAATAAAAAAAAAGAAATGTAGATGTCTTTCTCTTCCAGTTTATGGATGCTGGGAAACTGAGTGGGTTACCTTGGGGCCATGTAAAAAAAAAAAAAGAAAAGAAATGAAAAAAATTAAGTGACAAGTTATAAAAATGAATTGAAGCTAATAAGATGAAATTTAATAGGAATAAATATGAAGTCCTACATTTAAGTTAAAAAATAAACTGCCCAAGTACTAGATGAGGGAGGTGTGGGTAGACAAAAGTTTTAAAAAAAATAAAGCCCAGGGGTTTTAATGGACAATAACTTTAATATGATTTAAGAGTGTTTTATTGACACAACAGTCAAAAAAGCTAATGCAAATTGAGGATAAGGACGGTGACTGCTTGTCTTGGTCATACTATATCTAAAACACGTTCAGGTCTGAATACCGTGACTTTGACAAGTGACAGCTACAGAGAAAGAAAAGCTGACTGGAGGAGGTGGAGAGGGCTGGAAATCCCAGCCAAGCCAAAGGACTGGGGGTGGAGGCTAGATAAGAATCTTCAAGTATTTAAAAGGCCTTCATGTGGGAGGGAGATTGGACTTACTCAGTTTGGTCCTAAAGGACAGAACTAGGAAGAATGAGTAAAAGTTGTGTAAAGGAAGATTTTGACTCTATATAAGAAACAATTTCCTAATAATTAGAGCTGTCTAAAAGAGAAATGTGTTACCACTATAGATGACCATTCCTTGAAGGGATGATTCCTATTTCTGTTTCATCTCTGAAGCTCTATGATTCTCAAATTAAACATGTAAGTTATCTTCTTTTACTTTAGAAAAAATTGAAAGGGTGGCTAGGTGGCACAGTGAATAGAGAACTAGCCCTGGAGTCAGGAGGACCTGAGTTCAAATCTGGCCTCAGACACTTAACACTTACTAGCCATGTGACCTTGGGCAAGTCACTTAAGCCCAATTGCCCTGCCTTCCTCCCTCCGAAAAGAAAAAAAAAGAAATAAAAAGAAAGGGTCCTACATATCAGGAATATGCCAGAGACAGTTCCTATGTGCTCTGAGAATCAGTTGTTAAACTTTGGAAATCATCAAATATCTACAGTTGATTGTCTAGACATAGGAAAGTGATGGAGAAAATATAAATAATGCAGGTTCAACTGAAAAGTGTGTCTCAGGTAAATTTAGAGAGCAAATGGTTAAACATTTATCAGCATACCCCTAGCTAATAGCCATCCTCTCCATTTAGAAATACTTTATGTGGATCTTGCCTCTTATCTCTTATATTGAATGGTATTTAGAGAGATTAAATTTTTAAATAAGCAGAGAGACATCTGACAGCTGACCAACCCTCAGCAGGTAACCTGAGGCTAACTGAGGGTGTTGGTTCTCTGAGAAGAGCCAAGAGTATTCTAGAAGACTATAATACACCCAGTTGGTATAATTATTAGTCCTAGGTCAAGTTGTGGAGTAGACAAAATTTGTCAGGAAGGCTACAATACAGTCAGTTATGAGGGGCTAGGCCAAGGCTAACTGATTTCAACATTCCAATTTCCCTAAGTATCTGACAAAGCCTCCATAATGGCTATGGTTCACATCTCTAATTTTTATGACATATTAATTCTTTGAAAGACATCCATATCCATCTGTAGAAGTTGCTGTATTTTTATTTCTCAGATCCAGAGTGTGTTATGTATGGGGGTGCATACTGTGTGCATCAGAGATTGACCTTTTGAGTAGTGCTACAAAGTATTCATGAGAAGTATTCATAAATTGTGTCAAATATATTTTTGGAGAGATAAAATTGTGCTAATGTTTTATA